>CM033325.1:26027087-27227087 GCA_019359835.1 Pharus latifolius | reverse complement strand
CTTTACCGATCGTTCGACAAGTTGTAGAACCATGCGGGTAGGTTTGATCACACTCATGCTCAAACGTTGTGCAATGGTGAGAGGCATCACACTAACGCTTGCGCCTAGGTCCCAAAGAGCTTGATTTATGTGTACAGTACCTATGTTGCATGGGATGGAGAAGCTCCCTTGATCCCGTAGCTTTTCTTGCATCTTGTTCTGAATCAAAGCACTACAATTCTCGATCAAAGCAATAGTTTCAAATTCACTCAAATCCCTCTTTTTAGTAAGAATGTCTTTCAAGAATTTTTCATATGAAGGTATTTGAGTTACTAAATCAATAAAAGGCACAGTCACATTAAGCTTTCTCAAGATTTCCACAAACTTTTCAAATTGCTTATTGAGTTTAGCTTTTATGTACCTTCCCAGAAAAGGTGGAGTTGGATTATAAATACGTGTTACCTAATTTTCTCCACTTTCCTTCTCTTTTGTTTCGGCTTCCTTGTCATCATTTTTTGCCAGCGGTAATGGTACTTCCTCAATTTTGCTTGCCGGCGCCGGTTCGGTTGGTGGTGTTTGTTCTGATAGTTTTGTCCCACTCCTTAAGATCACTGCATTAGAAAAAAGAGAGTTAGAACAAGCTATGGAATTAATTTGTTCATAATTGCGAGGATTGATAGGTTGAGATGGAAGAGGGTTATCGTTGTTCGGTGCAGGATTCGCCAATTGTGTGATTTGAGTCTCGAGCATGCGGACGTGAGTCGATATGGAGTCTATCTTTTGGCTCATGGACGTCTTCTCTTTCTCTTGATTTGCTAGAAAGTTTTCAAGCATGCGCTCCATCTTCGACTACTCGGGTTGTCGTTGCTGTGGAGGTCGATAAGGTTGCTGATTTTCTGGTTGGAACGGTGGCCTTTGACCTTGATATGGGGGATTTTGTTGGTGTAGTTGGTGCTATCCAAAATTTGGTTGTTGGCGTTGAGGTTGCTGATTTTGTCGTGGCCATGCAAAATCTTGATTGTTGCACCATCCAGAGTTATACGAGTTAGGAAAAGCATTACCTTGCTGTTGTTGCTTACCTTGAAAAGCGTTTACCTGCTCCATTGATGGATTAAATTGGCATTGATGGCCATAGTGACCTTGTATGATGCACAATTCACATACAGGTGTAATCACATTAACAGATGAAGTAGCAGTTGATCCAAGAATAGACAGTTTATTGGTTAGAAGTGCTACCTGTTTGGCCAATTGCGACATTATACTTACATCCATGCTGTTGGTCGGAGTTTGTTGAGCAGCTCGTTCAGTTCCCCATTGACTGTAGTTTTGAGTAATACCTTCTATGTGGTCGTATGCTTTCTCTACACTTTTGTTCATTAATGCACTGCCGGCTGCGGCGTCGACGGCCATCCGCGCATTGTAGTTCAATCCGCTATAAAATGTTTGAACTACAAGACACTTCTCTAGTCCGTGATGCAGACATTTGGTCAACAAGTCCTTGTACCATTCCCAAGCATCATAAAGTGATTCACCTACCTGTTGTGAAAAAGATGCAATCTGGTTGTGAATATGAATAGTTTTAGCAGGAGGGAAAAACTTACCAAGAAAAGCTCGTGAGAGTTCGTCCCAAGTAGTGATCGACACATGAGGAAGAGTGTATAGCCATGCCCTCGCCTTCTCACGAAGCGAGAAAGGAAAGAACCTCAAACAAAGTACATTCTGTGTTACTCCATGAATCTTTAAAGTGGGAGCACGGCTTTGACAGCTTTGTCCGAGCTATCCAAATTTGCACTACTTCCCTGAGAGGTTAGTGGTGCAAAGAAAAGAAGAAAAAGAAAAAGAAAAATAGAAGCAAGATTGAGAAGTAAGACTGACTTATATTAGCAAAAATTAATCTTAAAAGATGAATTACCGTTGCTCGCCAGCAACAGCGCCAAAAGCTTGATCGCGCCTCGAACGGCGAGCGCGATGTGATTTAATAAACTGCAAGTGAACGGTGGAACATTGAGCACTTGAGGGTTGAATTTCACGAGGAACGAGTGTGTTCGTCTTTTTATATTAATAGATCACTGATTAAGTCTAAAAGAGTTGGGTGTTTGTGTTTGTACACTAAATCTAGTACTAAAGCTATCAATCTAGGGTTTTAAAGTAGTAAATAGTAGGTATGAAATCTAGGGTTTGCAAGCAGGAATGAAAATCTAGGGTTTTGGGAGTTCCATAACCTTCCAACGTAATTTTATCCAAGGTCCAAGGATTGCAAGTTAATTTCAATCAATTTCCAAGACAGATTAAGTTGCCAGTACGGTCGTTGGTACAAGGGTCAGAGGATCGCTTCCACTGTTACATTTGGCGAGAGCCTCTCTCCTGTTCAGGATCCCACGTCAAAGCGCTAAGGACTCAAGAACTCCCCTAAATTCTTGCTAAGGTTCAACTGTTACATTTGTTGCTGAAACGAGAATTTAGAGTTTAGAGGAAGAAAACATCAGGAAATAACTCCAAAACTTGAGATCAAAACCGAGGAAGAATCACGCCTTCTGGATTAGGTCATTGTAACATCCCAGTTTTTGGCTATCTTTTCTGCTTGCGAGTCAGCATATCTTCTTTGGAATCCCTGATGTCTCAACCCTATTTTGATCTCTTATCTCAGAATCATGATCTTAGGTATGCCACTACCTTAAACTAAAAAGTTGGTAGCTAAACTTCATCTCCCAGATCATTTTCACCTTTCAATCCAAAAGTATTTCAGTTTAGTACTTTTTAGAATTTTCAAAAAGCCCAAAAAGGCTAAAATTCCCAGATCATCTCCAAATTCAAATCTGATCAAGTGATTATCTTTCTTTCATTTTTTTGAACGTTTTTCCCTTCGGGAAGAACTCAAAAATCTCAACCGAAACCCTAGTTTCAGCCCCGACAAAAATGTCAAACCCTAATTACCCTATTTTACCCTGTTTTCGATTTTTGTCGAAACCCTCAGATCTTATCAGATTTTACCATTTTCCTTGTTGGATGAGTCCAAGTGTTTTGGTAATACTCATCTGCACAATCAGATTGCAAATCAGCCCTTCAGAATCCCAAATTTGCAATCAGGTCCTGAATCCCGAGAAGAACCTTCGCAATTCAGTCCAAAGCCTCACGGTTTAGTCCCTGGCTTCTTTTCTTCGACCACGACCAGAGCCCGCGTGCACGACCACGACCTGAGGACGTTCGACCGCGGTTGCTGCCACCGTTCTCCGTGAACCACCATTTGCCGTGAACCACCGTAGCCTTCACCGCCGGCCAGTTGTGCCTCCGCCAACGGCCAAATCCCACGTGACCGCACGTGCTCGCGTCACGCCAAGAAGCTCCACCGTGGCGATGACCGGAGACCGTAGCTTCACCGTTCGTGCGCGCGTGCCTGCCATTGTCAGAGCTTTACTGCCACATGGTTGCCATGCCGAGACTCGCCACCCCGTCGTTCTGCCGAATCCAGATTTCGCGCGATACTCCGTCTCTGGCAGAGCTCCCGCCGTGTCCCACTGCGCCTCGCTGACCGCTCCGGCGCCAGAGAGCATCTCCCCGTCGATTTTTTGCCGCTCCCGAGCACTCAACCCCACAGCTATATAAGGCCCCCTCTCGCCAGTGCTTCACTCCACACCCACACTTCACCAGCAACCTGAGACTTAGCTCTAGAGCTTGCCGTTGCCGTGCCGTCGTCTTCTTCCCCGACGAGCCGCTTCTGGAGCTCACGGTGCCAGCCTCGACCGTTGCTTCCCACTCCAAACCAAGGCCACCAGTAAGCTTCCCTCATTCCCCTGTACGTGTCATAGCATTTAATTTAACTCCGACGAGACCTAGCGCCGGCGATCGCCGAGATTGCCTATTGCCCTGTTCCCCTAATGCCTAGTGATTCAAGCCAAATTGATCCTCGTGCTAGTAGAGAAAAGTGATCAGTAAGCTAGGAGGAGTAAGCCTGCAAGATTGGAATCATCAATTTTGCCCCGAGCGTTGAATCCCCAAATTCGAGCTTCAGCAGTTCGCCGGAGAATGCCGCCGTGCTTCTCCAGCCATTCCCTGGCAAAATTGAGCACACCAGTAGCTTCATGTTATCCCCTAGATGCTTCCCGAGCGTGGAATTGAGTTCAAACGCCCTAGAACAAAAATGCCCAAATCGCTGCCTTTGTCTTCGGCTCCAATCACCGGAGTTTGTTTTCCGACCGAACCAGCTGATGCAACCTTGTCATCTAGCTAGGCCTCAACCCCCTGAGTATTTTACTCCACTGGCTCGAACCCTGAATCGGCCTAGATCAAAAGTTATGATCATGCCAAGTTTTGTCCAGAACCATGTCTGTGCTGTGTCGCCACCGTGGTTCATCGACGCCGTTCATCGTCGTCCGGCCACTTTCTGCCCTTGAGCCTGTTAAGTGATTTGTTCTTGTCATCAAGGCCTAACCCCCAGACAAAGTTGTGCATCAATCAGTGCCGTAGGTAAAAAGTTATGCAATGCCCTAGTTTTTGGCCATGTCCAGCACTATGTCAGTGCATGTCCACTAGTGGCATTGGATGATTTAGACCTATTACATTTGAGCTATTGAAATGTCACTTTGTCCACTAAGCCTTTTGAACCATGTTCTATGATATTTCCTACTGTCACATCTCCAGAAAACAGACCTAGAACCAATTTAGGGCTATGTCAAGCCATGAGCCGAATGTCAGCTCTACGACATTCAAGTCCTTTTGAGCCTATCTCTTCAATCAACATCAAGTGACCTTGTCCAAACCCTTTCCCCTGCATGCATGATATATTTACATATTATTTTCTAGTACTTGTATACTTATATAGTGTGTATGTGTTGTTTGTGTCCGCCGTGGAACCAGAAGTTGAAGGTGCAGAAGAAAACTTCGAGGATTCATCTGAGCAGCTAGACCCATCACTGCAAGGCAAGTCTCAAACCCTTAATCATGTCTAGCCTATTATTTTGAAATGAAGTATGTTAACTGTTTTCAAGTATGTGCATGCCTTAGATTCAAACAAGAGCTATGTTTCAATGAAATGATTAGATATGACCTAAAGAACTGTAAAGCCCCTTTTGACATTGAATATCCCTGCACCCTTGTCACCCTAGAATATCATGCTTAGGCTATGCTATGCTCAAGATTATATGTTAAATGTTGAATGGTCACACATGAGAAAAGCATATTCAAAACCCTTTTTGTGAAAGAAAATGTGATTGGAATCGATAGTGAGGATGGTTTGATTGGATGGTGCTGTTGAAAAGGATCTAGGATATCGACTAGAGGGGGGGTGAATAGGCGATTTTAGCAAATTACAAAAAATCAAACAATTTGTAGTAAATGAGAGCAAATTAAATAACACACGATGAACAAAGAGCAATTTCAACCCAAGGATATATCCCGTGGTCTCGGTGATTTGCCGATCACCCCTAATCCACGTTGAGGCAAACTCAAATCTCTAACCGCTCCTCTATCTAGTCAACCTTCTCTCGAGAAGTAACCTAGATCTTGAGCTGGACTAGTGTGATGAGTTATCCAAATCTCGATTTCACTAAGGATGCACTTTACCGCTCCGGCAAGGCGTGCTCAACCTTTCACAAGACGTTTTGAAGCTTCTTCACAATCTTCCTTGAAGAGCTCTTCAAAACCTTTCTCCTAGCCGTCTAGGAGCCGACAAACTCCAAGAGTAACAAGCCGGTGATGATCACTTTGCCTTCTTCTAGTGCCACACGATTGATTCAATGATCTAAATGCAATGCACGAGAAGATCTCAAATGCACACTCTCAAAAATTTGAGAATTTGAACCCTAGAGTGTATGAAACTAGCTTAGGCTCTCAAGGATGATGACAATGCTCAAGATTATGCCAAAAGTTCTGAACAGGGCCATGCATGGGAGTATATATACCCCCCACAATTAATATAGCCGTTACAGGCCGTTGGGAGAAAAAGATCACCTGGCGGTCAGACCGCAGGCACAAGCTCGGTCAGACTGCCGCAATTGCAACGGCATTAAACAGGCGCAATAAATGCTCAACTGCCCTTGTCAGGCACACATACGATCAGACCGGAGTATATTTCGGTCAGACCGTGAAACTGTCCAGAGACGACATAGTTTCTGGACACCTTATACGGTCAGGCCGATATATACGGACAGACCGGCCAAACGGTCAGACCGCAGTTCAAAAACACGGTCAGACCGATTTCGCGGTCAGACCGATTTCGCGGTCAGACCGATTTCGCGGTCAGACCGATTTCGCGGTCAGACCGGTCTAACAAACGGTCAGACCGTAATAGCTCAAAATACTAGAAGGATAAAACAAGAGGTTCCAGGAGTCTGACCTTGGTCTCTACTACGGACAGACCGGCCAATCGGTCAGACCGTAGTTTACAACTCGGTCAGACCGATTTCTCGGTCAGACCGGCCTAACAAACGGTCAGACCGACTCTGACAGAAATGAGCTGAAATAAGCATTCTCAAAAGATGTGAGCTTCTAGTATGCAATGCAAATTGATTTTATGATTTGTGGCACATAGATGAAGTATTTTGTGATACACCACATGCTCCTCTTAATAGTACGGCAACTATCCTAAAATCCGGTCAAAATTCTTCTCTAATCACCTTAGACCGGTAAAAATGGAAAAGATCCTATTTCGTACCTTTGCCCTTTTGATCAATGCCCTTTCTTCATCATGATGCTCTTTCTTTGCCTTTCATTAACCTGTCTTTTAAGTATCTTCTTGACACAACTAGGCAGGTAACGTTAGTATAGCATTTGTAGTTGTCATTAATTATTAAAACACTCTATAGGGGCCTAGAAGCTACAATCTCCCCCTTTTTGGTAATTGATGACAACATAAAGAGTAGATGAAAGAGTTTTAAGCATAAAGAGAATTTTACAATAAGCATCGAAGAATAAGACACTCCCCCTAAATGTATGAATAAGAGAATTTTGGCATTTTAGTGGAGTTCAAGCATGTGAATAAGATGCAATCTCAATTCATCCACTATAGAATCATGAAGTATCACAAATAAGACATTCAATTCTACACATGATATCATAATCACAAGGTCATATGTAACTATTATACGCATATCTAATATTCAAAGAAGTACCAATCTCACAAGTGAGTCATCCAACATAAGTCATAAACTAGACATTCAATTAAACAAGTTAAAATAAAACTTCTATACACCAAAAGTTCTTTCATCCAAGAGTTTTCAATTACATTTAAGGTTTCATCTCTCTCCTACTCTTCTACTCTCTTCTCTCTCCCCCTTTGGCATCAATTGCCATAAAAAGCTAAGAATCAGCTGGAGCATCATCATCGGGAGGATGGTGAAGAGGAGTCTGTGGGAAACGAGTGTAGAAGTGAGTGGAGAAGGTGTCGAAGCGCTGCTCGAACTGATCCTGGCGTGAAGAGAAGGTCTGGAACTGATCATGCAAGGCCGCCAAGTCCGAACGAGTGAGCTCAAGCCCCTGGAGAAGAGTAGCAAACTGATCCATCATGGGCTGATGGAACTGCTGCTGGAACTGAGAGAACTAGGCGGGGGCTTGGCTCGACTGAGGTGCCTGCTGAGCCTGAGGTGGAGGAGGAGGAGGCATAGGCTGAGCCGGCTGCTGCTGATGCTGTGCTCCTTGGCCTCGAGCTAAGACGCGCGGGTTGACACTGAACGGCTTATAGCCGAGATGCCTGATGTCGCAAGAACCACGAGGAAACTTTGTCTTCTGGAGCAGCAAAGACATGATATATGGAGCATAGTAGAGATTTGGCAGAGTGGCCGCCGAGACATCCTCAATTGTCTTCAATATGAAGGAGACAATGTTGATCCGATGACTCTGGAGGATGTGGTCGATGAAGTTCCAGTAGTAATCCCGGACCGCTTCTCGGTTTCCACTCTTTGGATGGATCGTGGCTCGTATAATTTTGTTGACTACAGGGGGAGGACTTTGAGACCGGTAACAGTACCGGGTACAATCCGCTGTCCACCTCCCGGCTGCTCATAAAACTGGAGCCAGTCGTCCTCATGGAGGTAATCCTCTTCCTCCATGTCGATCCCCTCCTTCAACTCCTCATAGTTTAGCTTGTTTGCCACAGCAAACTCCTCAAAGGTGGCCTGATAGCGCCTAGACCCTATCATCCATATAATCTGCTGGTCCGCCCATTTGATCTCAACTGTAGCATAGAACTGTCTGATGGCAGTGGCGTTCCATGGGCACTTGTGCTCCACAAAGTCATATAGCCCTATATCCTTGAAGATCTGCACCAAGGGAGCCATGATGGGCTGATTCACAACATAGGCCCATTCGATCCATTTGTGTTCGAAGATGTTGTTGTGGACCAAATGACCGTAGAAGGCATCCTGCTGCGTCATCGCGTAGAAGTGAGGCGTCGTGGCGTCATTTGCATGATCGTAGGCATAGGTGGTCCTCGCCTTCGTGTAGTCGCTCGACGTCCTGTTCTTCTTCGGGCCTTGATAAGCGTGGACGTTTATTTCATCGTCCTCACTTTCAATGTCCATGCCCACATGAGAAGATCCACCCCGATGAGACGACTGCTCTGTCTCTGAATCACTGGCCGAGGGTACCCAGTCGTCATCGTGACTGTCGCTGCTACTCGAGGGTACAACCCTTTTCGGCCGCTTAGCCAATTTCTTCTTGTTGGTCCGAATGGAGGCAGCGCCTTGAGTACCTCGACCACTATACGATTTGGAAGATATACAGTAGGTAAGATACAAGAAATAGGAAAGCATGACGAGAAAAGAGATGATAACAGAACTGTACATCCTGGCTCTACTGTTGCAGTCGGTCAGACCGAAATAGGGGCGGTCAGACCGGCGCAACCGTAGAGTTAGGGTTTGGCATGATTTCTGGGATTTTGTTGATTCTAGGGTGCAATGTAGATAGATATATGTGTGAGACTACTCATTGCATCAACTGGATGAATCAATTTCAAGAGAAAAACAGATTTGGACCAGATTCATCACATTTGCCCTAAACCTCTAGATGAACAGAAGAGAATATGAAAAACAAAGAGGAATCTGAAAAATGCACCTAGAAGACATGATTTGATGATGATCTTTGAACCACGGTTTGTCCGAGCTTGATGAGGGTTTGACCGGAGAGGAAGAATCCAAGAATTTGAGGCGCACGTGAAAGAGACAGAAGTGGGGAAGAAAGGCAAAAAGGACAAGAGATTCGGGTTAAAAAGGTGTCTGGTCATGAAAATTCAGTCAGACCGTAGAAAGGGTACCGGTCAGACCGCTGGAAGCAGGAATCTAAGATGCTCTCTGGAGATGCATTCGGTCAGACCGCATATGGTTCGGTCAGACCGCTGGAAGGACTGAATTTCTTGGAAGATTTTGATTGATTTGAAGCTCAAGAGATTTTGAGAGAGACATATATAACTATAAGATAATTATAAGTAAAATATGGGCAATGTCACCAAAAGGGGAAGTATTTTTCTTACAACTTAACATGTTTTTGGTTCATTTCACTCAATTGCCGATAAAGGAGCCTAAAAAGCTCTAAAAGAGGAAGTTTAAGCAACCAAGAGATAATATAAGCACATTCAATATGAGTCCAACAATTCAAGCCACATTTGATATATCAATGACGTTAAGCTCATTTCGAAGTTTGCAAAAACGACTTTCATCTAAGGGCTTAGTGAATATATCCGCTAATTGATCTTCGGTTCTCACATTATCCACCACCACATCACCTTTGCTAAGATGATCTCTAAGGAAGTGGTGTCGGATATCTATATGCTTGGTCCGAGAGTGTTGAACTGGGTTTGTGGCTATTTTCACCGCACTCTCATTATCACACAAAAGAGGCACTTTTTCAAATTTTATTCCATAATCCACCAATGTTTGCCTCATCCAAAGCAATTGTGCACAACAACTACCCGCGGAAATATATTCCGCTTCGGCGGTTGATAAAGCTACAGAGTTTTGTTTCTTAGAGGACCAAGATACTAAAGATCTTCCTAATAGTTGACAACTGCCAGAGGTGCTTTTTCTATCCACTTTACATCCCGCATAATCGGAATCAGAATATCCAATTAATTCGAATTTTGCACCTTTAGGATACCACAACCCTGTGCTAGATGAATATTTTAGATACCTCAAAATGCGCTTAACGGCCATTAAATGACTTTCTTTAGGAGAGGCTTGAAATCTTGCACACATACAAACACTAAACATAATATCGGGCCTAGAAGCAGTAAGATATAATAAACTACCAATCATGGATCTATAAAGCTTTGAGTCTACCGGTTTACCTCCTTCGTCAGAGACAACGTGTCCGTTTGTGGCCATTGGTGTCTTGATTGGTTTTGCTTCTTCAAGTCCGAACTTCTTGAGCAGATCCTTCACATAATTGTTTTGACTGATGAAAGTTCCTTCCTTGAGTTGTTTAACTTGTAGTCCGAGAAAGAAACTTAATTCACCTATCAAAGACATCTCAAATTCCCTGGACATCATATCACCAAATTCCTCGCAAAAATCTTGGTTAGTAGATCCAAATATGATGTCATCAACATAAATTTGACATACAAAGAAATCATTTCCAATTTTCTTAGTAAACAATGTAGTATCAACTTTCCCAATTTTAAAACCTTTTGAAATTAAAAAGTCTCTAAGTCTTTCATACCAAGCACGAGGTGCTTGTTTAAGACCATAAAGAGCCTTGGAGAGTTTATACACATGATTTGGCTTTGTAGGATCTTCAAATCCGAGAGGTTGTTTAACAAATACTAACTCATTAATTTTTCCATTTAAAAATGCACTTTTGACATCCATTTGATATAGTTTAATATTATGAGATGAAGCAAAAGCAAGTAAGATTCTAATAGCCTCAAGTCTAGCTACGGGAGCAAAGGTTTCACCGAAGTCCAAACCTTCAACTTGAGTGTATCCTTGAGCCACCAATCTTGCCTTGTTTCTTACTACCACTCCGTTTGCATCTTATTTATTCTTGAAAATCCATTTGGTTCCAATGACATTATGCTCATCCGGATTTGGTTCTTCTACCAATTCCCACACATTGTTGCGGGTGAAGTTGTTTAATTCTTTATGCATAGGATTACCCAATCCGGATCTTTTAAAGCTTCATCTACAAGTGTGGGCTCAAAAGAGGAAACAAAAGAGTAATTTTCACAGAATGAAGCAAGACGAGAACGAGTTTGAACACCCTTACACAAGTCACCAACAATTTGATCGATGGGGTGATCTTTGGAAATTGAGTGATGAATTCTTGGATGGTCAACCGGGATTTGTGAGATAGAGGTAGAAGGTACTTCCGGTTGTGGTTGAGAGGAGTCTTCCACATTGACCACTTCTACTATTTGATATTCATGTTGAGGAGTTGATGAAGAGGGGATAGTTTGAGTGGATGGAGCTTCATCTTGATCACTATCTTCTTTCGGCTTGATATCCCCAATGGTCATATTCTTCATTGCCACTCTCAACCCTTCATTACCTACATCATCCAAATTGTCTTGCTCCTCTTGAGAGCCGTTAGTCTCATCAAATTCAACATCATGTGTCTCCTCAACCAAACCGGAGTTTTGGTTGTAGACACGATAGGCTTTGCTATTTGATTCGTATCCTAACAAAAATCCTACATCACATTTACTTTGAAATTTAGATAAGCGTGTACCTTTCCGCAAGATATAGCACTTACACCCAAACACTCGGAAGTAGGAAATGTTTGGTTTCCTTCCAATGAGAAGCTCATAAGGAGTTTTCTTTAGTAGTCGATGACAATAAAGACGATTTGATGCATGGCACGCGGTGTTGATTGCTTCGGCCCAAAAGGTGTCCGAAACATTGTACTCCGAAAGCATAGACCTTGCCATATCTATCAATGTCCGGTTCTTTCGTTCGACTACTCCATTTTGCTCCGGTGTATACCTGGCCGAAAACTCATGTTTGATGCCTTTATCATCACACCAATTTTCAACCTTGGTGTTCTTGAATTCGGAGCCGTTGTCACTTCTCACTTTCTTGATCTTGAAGCTAAATTCATTTTCGGCCCTTTGAGCAAAGCTTTTGAAAGTGTTAAACACAATTGACTTATCATGCAAAAAGAATATCCATGTATATCTAGAAAAATCATCTACAACGACAAGGCAATAACTATTGCCACCGATGCTCACAAAAGAAGTTGGTCCAAATAAATCCATATGTAATTATTCAAGTGGACTCGAAGTTGACATTGTGCTTTTAGTTGGATGTGAGTTTGCAACTTGTTTTCCGGCTTGGCAAGCACTACATAATTTGTCTTTTTCAAACTTTACATCTTTTAGTCCAACAACCAAATCATGTTTAACTAGTCTATTTAGTTGTTTTATTCCAACATGCCCAAGCCTTCTATGCCATAGCCAACCTTTGGAAGATTTTGTAAACAAGCATGTACCAAGATTAGTATCATTTGAATTGAAATCAACTAAATAGAGGTTGCCATGTCTAAAACCTTTGAAAATCAACTTATTATCATCAATGCTAGTGATAATTACTTCTTTTGGATAAAATGCACATATGAATCCAAGATCACAAAGTTGAGCTACGGATAAGAGGTTGAAGTTTAGAGATTCAACAAGCAATACATTAGATATGGAGAGGTCGTTTGAGATGGCAATTTTACCTAAACCTTTTACCTTTCCTTTACTATTGTCTCCAAATGTGATCTTGTCATATTCCGCACCTTTGTTATTTAGTGAGGAGAACATGTTGTGATTACCGGTCATGTGTTGAGTGCATCCACTATCGAGCACCCAATGTTGTCCTCCCGCCTTGTAATTTACCTACAAAACAAAGTTAGGTCCTCTTAGGTACCCAAACCTTTTTGGGTCCTTGGAGGTTAGTTACCAAGGATTTTGGGACCCAAATGGCTTTCTTTTTGGCACCAATGATCGGGGTTCCAACAAATTTGGCTTTAATATCGCCATTTGTCATTTTCTTCAATACATAGCAAGAATTGAATATAGGAGATGAAATGCTTTTGTTAGCATGGCAATTCTTTTCAATGTGACCTAAACTTTTACATTTGTTACAATATCCCTTTTCTTTTACAAAAACGGTTTTAGTTGGAACAAAAGCATGTTTACCCTTTTTGGGAATGAAACTTAGTCCTTCTTTTCTTAAGGAAAATCTTTGACTATCTAGAAGATGTCTTAATTTTGATTCTCCTACATAGCATTTTGCTAGGTCATTGGTTAGTTTTTCAATTTCTTCTTTAAGTTCGTTGTTTTCAAGACTAAGCACATTATCTTCAATTTTAGGTCTAGTAGGGAATTCATTTAAGTCTTCACAAGAAGTAGATATGCTAGAAGTAGACATCATGGGCAAATCATTCAAAATATTGCAAGTGATGCCTATGTCATTACTCGATTTGTTGGCTTTATGAGTAATTAGAGAGTCATGAGCTTCCTTGAGCATCTCATGAGTTTCTTTCAGACTCTCATGAGATGTGTTTAGCTCCTCATAGGAATTTTGAAGAGCTTTGTATCTCTTCTTCAATTCCTTGAATTTTTCTTTTTCCTTACTCATATAGTCATCAAAATCAGTGATCATCTCAACTAGGTCATCATAAGTATATTCATTTTCATCACAAGATACCTTTGATTCTCCTTTAGCCATGAGGCAATGAGGAGTGGAGAATAGAGATGGGGCTTCCTTGATAGCTACCCCGGCGAGTCCTTTGGGTGACGCTTCATCTTCATCATCGGAATCGGAACTTGAAGCATCTGAATCCCACTCAATGAAGCAAGCTTGTCCATCCTTCTTCTTATAATATTTCTTGAAAACCTTTTCTTGCTTTCTCCTTCCTTTTCGTACTTCTTCTTCTTCATTGATTTTTCTTCTTCCTTATTTTTGCATTGTGTGGAGATGTGACCCTTTTCACCGCACTCAAAACATCTTCTCTCTTCAAATGGGTTCCTCTTGGATGTTTGTCCTTTCTTGAAAGATTTCCCTTGATATCTTTTCTTCATGAACTGCTTGAATTTTCTCACGAAGAGAGCCATTTCCTCATCGGTGTCTCTCTCATCACTTTCCTCTTCATTGTCTTCCCTTTTGGAGACTTGAGCTTTGAGTGCAATGTTCTTCTTCTTGGAGTCGGAAGCCTCATCTTTCACTTCTTCTTGAGACTTCTTGAATATATCATGAGTGAGAATCTCACTCAAGACTTCCAACGGAGTCACACTCTTCAAGTTCGAACGCACAAGTAAGGTTACAATTGTATCATATTTAGAAGGTAAAGCTCTAAGAAACTTATGACAAAACTCTACGTTTGTGACATCCATACCAAGCCCTTTTAACTCATTTACGATGTTATTTAATCGGTTAAACATCTCCGATACATCTTCATTGGGCAACATGACAAACTTTTCAAATTGGCCCTTATGGATAAATAGTTTAGCATCCTTGACCATCGAGGTTCCTTCATGAATATCCATAAGGTTTCTCCAAATATCATGGGCCGTTTCAAGTTTACAAATTCTATTAAATTCACCTAGATTTAGAGCACTATAAAGAACATTCATGGCTTGAGCATTAGCTAAGGCATTATCTCTATCTAAGTTGGACATGTCATCTTCATCAAGAATTGCAAACCCCTCATCCACCACTTTCCAAATCTTTCCACCCATGGCTTTAAGATAGACCATCATTCTAGTTTTCCAATAAGTATAGTTAGATCCATCAAAGAGTGGTGGTTTACCAATATTGATCCGACCCTCACTAGCCATCTTTATCCTACTCCGGGATGGTTAAATCCTCTAAAATGGAGTCCTTGCTCTGATACCAATTGAAAAGGATCTAGGATATCGACTAGAGGGGGGGGTGAATAGGCGATTTTAGCAAATTACAAAAAATCAAACAATTTGTAGTAAATGAGAGCAAATTAAATAACACACGATGAACAAAGAGCAATTTCAACCCAAGGATATATCCCGTGGTCTCGGTGATTTGCCGATCACCCCTAATCCACGTTGAGGCAAACTCAAATCTCTAACCGCTCCTCTATCTAGTCAACCTTCTCTCAAGAAGTGACCTAGATCTTGAGCCGGACTAGTGTGATGAGTTATCCAAACCTCGATTTCACTAAGGATGCACTTTACCGCTCCGGCAAGGCGTGCTCAACCTTTCACAAGATGTTTTGAAGCTTCTTCACAATCTTCCTTGAAGAGCCCTTCAAAACCTTTCTCCTAGCCGTCTAGGAGCCGGCAAACTCCAAGAGTAACAAGCCGGTGATGATCACTTTGCCTTCTTCTAGTGCCACACGATTGATTCAATGATCTAAATGCAATGCACTAGAAGATCTCAAATGCACACTCTCACAAATTTGAGAATTTGAACCCTAGAGTGTATGAAACTAGCTTAGGCTCTCAAGGATGATGACAATGCTCAAGATTATGCCAAAAGTTCTGAACAGGGCCGTGCATGGGAGTATATATACCCCCCACAATTAATATAGCCGTTACAGGCCGTTGGGAGAAAAAGATCACCTGGCGGTCAGACCGCAGGCACAAGCTCGGTCAGACCGCCGCAATTGCAACGGCATTAAACAGGCGCAATAAATGCTCAACTGCCCTTGTCAGGCACACATACGGTCAGACCGGAGTATATTTCGGTCAGACCGTGAAACTGTCCAGAGACGACATAGTTTCTGGACACCTTATACGGTCAGGCCGATATATACGGACAGACCGGCCAAACGGTCAGACCGCAGTTCAAAAACACAGTCAGACCGATTTCGTGGTCAGACCGGTCTAACAAACGGTCAGACCGTAATAGCTCAAAATACCAGAAGGATAAAACAAGAGGTTCCAGGAGTCTGACCTTGGTCTCTACTACGGACAGACCGGCCAATCGGTCAGACCGTAGTTTACAACTCGGTCAAACCGGCCTAGCAAATGGTCAGACCGACTGAGACAGAAATGAGCTGAAATAAGCATTCTCAAAGGATGTGACCTTCTAGTATGCAATGCAAGTTGATTTTATGATTTGTGGCACATAGATGAAGTATTTTGTGATACACCACATGCTCCTCTTAATAGTACGGCAACTATCCTAAAATCCGGTCAAAATTCTTCTCTAATCACCTTAGACCGGTAAAAATGGAAAAGATCCTATTTCGTACCTTTGCCCTTTTGATCAATGCCCTTTCTTCATCATGATGCTCTTTCTTTGCCTTTCATTAACCTGTCTTTTAAGTATCTTCTTGACACAACTAGGCAGGTAACGTTAGTATAGCATTTGTAGTTGTCATTAATTATTAAAACACTCTATAGGGGCCTAGAAGCTACAGCTGTGTGCGCACTGGGAATGTGAAAGACTCCTCACTAAAGATTCATAAGGACTAGAACCTTGTGTTGTGCTTCTACGCGGCTTGAAAAACGTACCAACCACTTGCCCGGTTAAGGGACGGGCGCAACTTAGTAGCTTTCTTTAGTATTAGCTTTTCCCTGCAATGGTTGTCGATCCGGTTTCTTGCGAGAACTGGTGGGCCGCTGAGGGCCATGAGTGATGTGAGTTCAGAAAAATCATGAGAGGAAAAGGTGGAAAGAAGGAAGACGCCCTATGCCAGATTAAGTCGTGCGCAGCTGTAATCAAGAGAGGCTATGTGTCTTGCGAGAACATAGACCCAGGCTAGGAAGTAAGGCAGTAGGGAGGACCCACAACAGTACTTGAGACTTAACTGTCTATTTACCGGGCAGGGAATTGTTAATGCTAGGACTGTAAACTGTTGTGTCATCTCGGCCTTGTCACATGCGTAAAAGTCACATGGAGAGGTACCGACTTGAAAGCCGAATGATCGGTGGATTAAGGTGGTACACCTTTGCAAAGTTTAAAAAGTATCGGATACTCTGAGCTCCCAGGTTATGGAGTCTGTGCGCTGTGGACTCTATTCATGTCGATGCAGCACAAGTAGCTTTTGAAAAGTTTTTCACAAAATCTGAATAAAGTGGTGACTCATGGAAGACCGCCACACACAACATTTTCTGAAAATCTAGCTTAGGGTTTTAAAAGCACCGCTTTCGAAAATAAAGATCTTTTCTTCAAAACTAAGTGCGAAAATCTATTCTATATATATGTAAAAAGCCAAAGAGCCATTCTTTGAGAATTTCCCCCCTCATCTATATATGCTGCATTCTTATTTGGGACTTGTTGAGCACCATGTGGACAATATGCTCACCCTTAGTTTTACAAACAAATTTAGAAGAAGGATTCATCGACCCTGAATCTTACGGTCTTGAACCCAATGTGGAACAAGAGAAGAAACTGAAGACCAGCTTGTTAGAGGGTTACGTACCAAAGTGGAGTCCGATGTGGAGAAGGCCCGTGCAACACCGCTGCTGCTGAAGAAGAAGACTGATGAAGTCCTTTTGCTTATTATTGCTGTTTCATTTTGTGCTGACCCTTGTGTCGAAAACTCCTTAATTTTGTATCAACATTTAAGTGCGTCATTTTGGCGCTAAGTTATTGTAATGTTGGTCCCTGTGACCAACACTTGTTTTTAATTACTCACATTTTTATATAATGCATCTTGTTGTTGTGAGCTGCAATGTGCCATTTCTGAGTGCAACCCACCTGGGCGGTTGCCACTGGATTCCTCAAATGAGGGTCCCACAGTCATCCCCTCAACCTAGAAGGAATCTACTCGCTAAAAGTCATAATAATGCAGAAATAATAATAAGAATTAAATAAAAACTTACTCGATTGCTTGAGAATTGAGTTGGCCGTCCTTGCCAATTTACAAAAGTAGAAAAAATAGAGAAGGGGGCTCTAAGAAAAACTATCTAAAAAGTATCTAAAAGAGCATGTGAAAGCATGCCTAATTTGAGCAAAAAGCTTTCTCTATTGTTAGTACATAGGTTAACATGCCCAAAAATAACTCCTTAACATGCAGGCGACGAAGTCTGGCTTCAAACGGCGCGAGAACGGATAAATTTGAGTTAAAACCGACCAGATTCGACCAGTCCTGATGAAATATGACTAAAACCGACCAAATCCGACTAGTTCCGATCAAATCCGACCAAAACTGACCAGTAAAAGCCAAAGAAACCGAGTCGAACACGACCAGGATAAGCAACCGAAACTGTGTCGAACACGACTAGGACACGTGGCGTGTTCATGGCCAAAAATGCTACCAATTTAGCACTTATCAGTAACTCTCATGACCACAAAACCAATGTCATCCTTTGGTTGCATGGCACGAACCCTTCACACATAGCCCGGTGTAACACAAGTGACAACATATAAACTAGGGGTAGACTTCACCACTCTGTACTGTCGGTTGAGTGAAAGAGACCATCTAGCCACAGCATTTTGCACATCTTCTTTCGTTCAAAACTCTTGCTCTATTTGGATTCTATTTTTCTCAAAAAACCTTCTTGAGTTATGGTCCGTTGACAGCACTACCGAACTAAATCTGGATTCATCAAGCCATTGTTCAGGGGTTCTGAAATGATCTTCATCAGAGTCATCAGATGCTTCAGAGTCTGTCAAGTCATCTTTGTCAGACACAGTTCCAAGACCCTCTAAGAACTCACACACATCAACACTTGTGTGGCAAAGAGCTTCTGACCATTCATAGCGCTGAATGTTGGTAGAATCGGTGATTCATTTCACTTGCCATACGCTGCTACTATGGTCGGCTTCAATGTCACCATCCGACAATTCTAGGTCGCAAAACTGGACATAAACTACAAACTGGCGGCCCAAAACGCCATCAGGGTCCTTCACTCTCCTCACAAATGAGCCCCACGAGTTGTTCCCTTTTCCCTTTCAGTCTGTGCAGCACCCAGCATGGGCCGTTGGCGGTCTCCTTCACAATGAGCCCCTGTACTTGAATTGTCTCGTATTCTACACTCTAGTCAAACAAACTAAGTATCCATTGTAGGATCGAGGATGCCGACTAGAGGGGGGTGAATAGGAGGCTTTTAAAACATTTTATGAATATGCACTTTTTCACAATAAAAGCCTAAACAATAAACTAAGAGCAAATAAAAACTGAACCGAAAACAATAGTAGATTATGCAAGTAAAATGAGAGGAAGAGAATCTAACACAATGATATAACCCGAGGTCTCAGAGACTCGCCTAGTCTCCCCTACTCCTCATTGAAGCACTCAAATGAATGAGTCTTGCTTCGATGTCCACTAAGATTGCTCCTCCTCTTCGGAAAGGTGAGCACCAAGCCTTCACAAACACATCGAGCCTCACCGACAAGCTTCATCAATGGAGAGATAAACGGTCACACCTCCGAACCGTCTAGGTGACGGCATTCACCAAGAGTACAAGTTGCAATATATTCTCTTGATCTCCAACAAACATCGAGAAACTCTAGAGATGCAAATGATGCAAGATGACTTTTCTAGAGAGGTCTCTCACAATCACAAATAATGATTTTGATCAAAAGATCAAGACTTTAGTGCTAGAAAACTTTGGCTCAAGTGTATATATGAATATGGCTTAGAGATATGTAGAGAAACTGCTCAAAGGTGTATAGAGAATCTGCTCAAAAAGTTTAGAAAAACTGCTAAAAAATGTTCAGCAAAACTGCTAAAAAATGTTTATAAATACTGCTCAAAAGTGTTTATAAAAACTGCTCAAAAGTGTGTAGAAGAATTGCTCAAAGGTGTATATGAGAATATATCTTGAAGATATATGAAAATACTGCTCGAAACACATATTTATAGCCCACACCTCTCAGCTAGCAGTTATGGTCGAGTAAAGAAAGAAATCAGTACAGCTAATAGACAGCTTCGACCTCTAACGACTAGTAAGTAGCTATTGGAATATTTTGTTGAAAGACCTCTGGTTGAATGAACAGTACTCGAGTGACCACTGGTCGATTGAACAGTGCT
Source organism: Pharus latifolius (assembly GCA_019359835.1). Classification (NCBI taxonomy): domain Eukaryota; kingdom Viridiplantae; phylum Streptophyta; class Magnoliopsida; order Poales; family Poaceae; genus Pharus; species Pharus latifolius. The sequence continues at coordinate 27,207,242 of CM033325.1, read as the reverse complement.
CGAAAGACCAGTTTCAGTCCCTCTTCGAAATTTATATATTTCTCAGGTTCGACCAAGATTGTGAAAGAAAGTGAATGCAACATATGACCTAAGAGTTTCTCAGTTTTTGCCGGAATTAAAAGAGATTTGGCAACCCCTCTTAATAGTACGGTTAAACCTAAAAAGAATTTCTATATATCCGGTCAATACTCCAAACACCGAGAGTGGTAAAATCCAAAACATTTACCATAGGCTTTTCAACTTCCTGTTTTACGACTCCCGTTTGGCGTTTCATCTTTTCACCTACTCGAAGGATCATACTCAAGGCAAAATACATTAGTCCAGGGCATTTGTTGTCATTTATCATCAAAATCAATATTAATGGCCTAGATGCAACAACCTCCCCCTTTTTGTTGATTGATGGCAACATGTGTTTAAATGAAATAAAATTTAATGACTCTCCCTAAGCGCATGCATAATTAATAGATATGCAGGAACTCCCCTTGAATGCATGCATATACAAATACACATATGAGTCCTTTGAGAGTCAATGATGATAGGTCAAAAAGAGAATAAACAATGAGCATATAAAATATCAATAGTATCATCCAGATACAAGAATCTCTCCCCGTTTGACATCGAGCACAAGAAGGCGGGAGGACAGCAACACAAACTCTAATCCTAGAGCAACTACTCATCATTTGATGAAAGACCACGACCACGACTAGATCATCAATTTTGACCAAGACCAAAATCATGACCAAACCAAAAAAATCTGGTTGAGCTACTATGACCAAGACCAGTTACACACACACACACCCCAAACAATCAATTCACATTTGATATATCAATGATATTCAATTCACTTCTAAGAAAGCAAAATCTAGACTCATCTAGGGGTTTGGTAAAGATATCCGCTAATTGCATATCAGATGTTACATAATTTACATCTATATCCCCTTTTGCCACATGATCTCTTATAAAATGGTGCCTAATATCAATGTGCTTTGTTCAAGCATGTTGAACCAGATTGTTTGTAATTTTTATGACAATTTCATTATCACACAAGAGTGCCACTTTTTCAATGAAATTCCATAATCCAAGAGGGTTTGCTTCATCCATAAAATTTGAGCACAACAACTACCCGCCGAAACATATTCCGCTTCGGCGGTGGAGAGAGCTACGGAGTTTTGTTTCTTAGATGACCAAGAGACTAGTGATCTCCCCAAAAGTTGACAACTACCATATGTGCTTTTTCTATCAATTTTGTAACCTGCATAATCCGAATCCGAGTAACCAATTAATTCAAAGTTTGCATCTTTAAGGTACCAAAGTCCTATATTTGGATAGCATTTCAAATACCTAAAGATTCTTTTAAGAACAATCAAATGACATTTCTTAGGAGACGATTGAAATCTAGCACATAAGCAAACACTAAACATGATGTCGGGCCTAGATGCGGTATGATAAAGCAAGCTACCAATCATAGATCGATAAAGTTTAGACTCAACCGCTTTACAGTCATTCATACCGAGATGTCCATTAGTGGCCATGGGAGTTTTGATGGCTTTAGCATCTTCCATCTCAAAGCGCTTGAGCAAGTCCTTCATATACTTGGTTTGACTCATGAACATTCCATTCTTGAGTTCCCAATGTGCTTGAGCAAGTCCAATAAAGAAGCTTAGCTCTCCAATCATCGACATATCAAATTCACTAGACATCATTTTGTTGGATCTAGGTTGATCTAGGTTTTGATGATTAATGATGATTTGGATAAACCCTTGATAATTAATGTTAATTTGGATAATGACAGCTTTGATGATTAAATGACAACTTGGATAAATCCTGTTTTAGCACAAGTAAATTGAATTGTTATTTGTTAAATTGTAGAAGTCGATGACTCCCTTGTTGTGGTTTTAATATCAATGCATATGTTGAGGGGGAGCTATGTGGTTGCATCATTCTTGTGCTAATCATTGATTGAAATGTCATGTGTTAAAATCCTTAAGTTTGATGTATCTTGTTGGGGTTTTGATATCGATGCATATGTTAAGGGAGAGCTCATCATATTTGTCATCTGTGCTAATTGCTATCATGACATCAGTAGTATAGATCATATGCTTATTTCTTATCATATACCAATCTGTATGATTGTATGATTCATCTCTTACTCATTTGTTAATTGTTGAAAATGGTTTTGTCACTAAAAAGAGAAATTGTTGAGTCAACTCCTTTGTGGAGTAATTTCTTTGGTGACTAATGACAACCTAACTATGAGACTAACGATGTGCATTGAGTGTATGTGTTGTAGTCTCAAGGTGCGTATGGAGGTTAATGCCGATATGAGCCATCTTGAGGGAGGTCAAGCTTAGCGAATTCGAGCTTTGCGAGGACAAGATTCAAGAGGTCAAGCTTCACAAGGCAGAGCTTCATCGAAGGTAAGATCCAAGATTAAGGATTGCTTTCTTAGAATTTTATCGGTCTCGGTGTTTGGAGTTAGACCGGTTTGATAGGACTTCTTTTTACTAGTTTGACCGTACTATTAAGAGGGGTCGAAAACTAGTAGCTTGAGTCTATCTAGTGTGGAAGCTCAAATACATTCATATCATCTTGCACTAGTGCTTAATTACCTCCTGCATTGTTAGAAAATCTAAGTGTGGTTTGTGCTGCATTAATGAAAATGTTTTGAAAACTGCACTTACTCGTGGTCGCCAGCTAAAGTGATGAGGACATCACTCCTATGCATACGCCCGAGACTCCTCCAGTTGTGATGCAAGGACCCATCACAAGAGCACGAGCACGGCAATTGAATCAACAGGTGAGCTCGTTCCTAAGTGCCCGTGTATATACTTGTGAGGATAGTATGCTACCTAATGATATTATTGATTATATTGTACTTAGGAACTTTGGAGAGGATCATGAAGGCCTTGGGAACCAGCAAGGGCCAGGAGGGAGGCCAGGAGGGCGTCCAAGTCAAGTTGGAGTCCCAATTCATCTCGGAGTCGGAGTCCCAATTCATCTCGGAGTCGACTACCTCGGCCACCAGGAGCAGTGTTCACTAAAATCATCGCCCAGGCCACAAACGGACTTCGATTTCAATGATCCACATATGTATCGAAAGCTAAGGACATAACCTTTCCAATGGCACCGGTTTCAGGTCAATTGGACTGCTGAGTCGACGGGAATTCACGTTCCAAGTTGGCGGACAGAATCTGTCCCAGGGTGCTGTGTCACCAATTTGGGCCGTTGGCCCATGTATCGTGTTGGAGTCCATCACAGACACGTCTAGGGTTTCTAGGACGTCCCTTAGCCCTTATATTCAGTAGCCGCCGCTAGGGTTTGTTTTGGGTTTTGCTTAGATTAATCTGTCAAAGAACAGTTTCGCCGTGTATCGGTTTGTGGAACCCCAACTCGTGAGATTCAATTTATATTTGCAATATTTCAGATTGCTTCTTTCTCGTTCTTGCTTGTGTTCTCGATTCGTATGCAGGGATAAGCCTTCTTGGCGAGGTCAATCGTGTTTGTGCATGGTTGATAACCAACGGAGCCATGGTGTAGCGATTGCTGGGTTCGGACCGGTTCTGATTGGAAGCCGGATCGTCAACGTCGAGTCTCCACCAATCGACTTACCTCTACCTGTCGGAAGATCGGGCCACCGTGCGCATCATAAAGCATTCTGTTTTCTTACTAGAGCTGGTCGTGGCCGTATTTGCACATTCTGATCTTATCCTTGTTTGGAGTGTGGTTGTGGTCGTGTTTATCCGAATTGCCTGTATCTTTGTTTGGAGTTTGGTCATAGTCGTAGGAGTTCAACTTGATCGTACCAGTTTTCAGCTCGATTGTGTACACTCGACCTAATCCACTCGAGCACTTGTTTTTGACCGGATATTCAACCTGTGGCTTTAAGTTCCTAAATCATGCATATTGGTCGTGGTCGTTGCTGTGTGTCAGCATACTTATCCGAAAAAAACAGAAGAATTTGCATGCAAATAACCTTGATCTTGAGTTTGAGTAAAATTGTAAAGTCCTGTTTTCGGTTTGCATAGGCCGAACATTGTCTGTGGTGGCCGAACATTGTCTGGCCTGTACAAAACTCTAGTGGCATTGCAAAAACGAAAACAGAGACAAATGGTTTTGTCCGGAGCTTGTGTCCGGGGAAGGTCGGACATTGTCCGTGATGGCCGGGTGTTGTCTGGCCTATATAAAAGTTGTGTGGTTTTAATTGAAATGAAACCAGAGACATATATATCCGTCCCGAGGGCTCTTGTTCGGGACAGGCCGGACATTGTCCGGCCTGTACAAATCATGTGAGGTTTGATTGAAACATGTAACCAGAGACAAATGCATTTGTATGGGTTTTCTGTCTGGACCAAACATCATTTGTCCGGCCTTCACAAAAATGGCCGAACGGTAACTGACATGTTTGTAACGGTCATATTGACTTCCACTGGCCGGGCAGTGTCCGGCCTGTACAAAAATTCGTCAGTAGGTTGCAAACGGCTAGTTTCTTGAGAGGGTATATATACTTCACATTGGCCTTCATTTGTGGGTGCTCAAGAAGTTGAAAACACAGTGTATAAGCTAGCCAAGTTCATTGCATTTGATCCATTGCATCTAGAGGCTAGATTTGAGTCAAAATCTTGAGTGAATTAGAGGAGAAGCATTTGAGAGAGGTTGTGAGTGCTTAGTGCACTTCATTCTTCATTTGTAAGCTAGTGCTAGAGTGGTGAGTATCCATTTGCATCATTTGAGCTTCTAGCACGTGATTCATTGAAGTGAGCACATCCGACTTGTTACTCTTGCAATCGCCTTTGCTTAGACAGTGTTGGAGGAGAGTCGCGATCTCTCCGGTTTGAAGTTTGTTGGAGAGGCTGACAAACAAGCATGAAACGTTTGATGCTCGCCTATCTGGTGGGGAGAAGGAGCAACCCAAATGGAGATATCCTTCGTGGATATAGAAGCGAGGCTCACGCGTGAGTGCTTCAATGAGGAGTAGGGGAAACCGGGCGAGTCTCGTAGACCTCGGTAAACACCATTGTGTCAATTGTGTCTTTCTTATTCAATTGATACTTATCTTGATACAATTGCTTAAATTAATCTTGTTGCATGTTGAATTGTGTATTCCATATTGATTAATTGTAACTAGATGATTAGATAGTTTTAAACCCCTTTGCAAAATCTAGGTTATTCTAAACAATCATGAAAAATTGTTTAGTCAAAAGAATTTTTGAAAGCCTTCTATTCACCCCCCTAGTTGGCATCCTTGATCCTACATGTGGTATCAGAGTGTGGTCTCTCATTTATCGGCTTTACCTCCTAGAGAGAAAGGATGAATTCGATAAAGGATTTTGGTTTGATTGCTCCTCACTTTGGTGGCTCAAATTATTCACATTGGAAAATTATTATGAGTACATATTTTGAGGCATTAAATTTAAATCTATGGAGGTTAGTACAAAAGGGTATAACTGATTCGTTGATTTTGGATAATGATATTCACCTCTTAAACACAAAGGCCAAAGATGTGCTTCTTAGATCACTTAGCCATAATGTGCTCGAACTAGTGAGTGATCTCTCGACAACTCACGATGTTTGGACCACCCTTGAGTCCATCTTTGAGGGCACATCTAGCTTTGAGCATGCTAAGATGCACTTATTAATGCGGCAATATGAGGCATTTGTGATGTTGGAGCATGATATACTCTCCACCATGTATGATCGTTTGATCAACATCACAAATGAGCTCAAAGCCTTAGGCGCTATATTTCCAATCTAGACATTTGTAGAAAATTACTTTAGATGTTGCTAGAAGGTCACTACGGAAACTTCACATCTACTCTTGCAAACGGTGATCTTTCCGACACTTCACCGAGTGATCTCATTGACATGCTTATGTCAAATGAGGCTATGTCCATGGAAAAGCACATATGTTCCACCTCCAAGCATATCAAGGATGATGATCTCATTCCGGAGGATCGGGAGCTTTCTAGCAAGCTCAAAGCTGTCATCGACTTGGTTCGCCTAAGCAAGACAAAGGCAAAATCTTGCAAGAAAAGCTCAAAGAAAGCTAGAAAGAAAGCGTCAAGTTCAAAGTCTTCATCTCAAGACAAACCTATATGCCTTATGGCATGTGACTTGATGGTAACAAATACCAACTTCTCTAATAATGAGCTTATGCATATGATTGTAGAGTTAAATGACTTGCTTGGCAATATGACTAAGAGCTTGTGCACTTTAAAAAATAACCACTCATCCTTAACAGTGCAATATTAAGAGTTGAAAAGCTCTTATGATTCTTTTCTTGCCAAGGATGCTATTAGCTCCACAAGTATATTAGATGTTGGAGTTGCTTGTGACTCACTTATCGATCCATCTTTAGAGTCACATACTTCCACTTCACATGCTAGCACCTCTTGTAATAACTCAACTGTCAATTCATGGTTAGATTCAAATGCTAACTTTGTGGAAATTAGTACTTCATGTGATAAGTTGTCGAATGATTCATTTATTAGTTCACATGATTGTACGGTTGATACTAGTACTCATACCATGATTCATCTAGTGACTCATATTTATGCCATGGTGTTAGTTCTAGTCTCTTCTTATTTGATATGCCTAGCTCATCTAGTGATTTTAGTGCTATGCCTTCTAGTTCATCTACTTGTGATAATATGCCGTTATGTTCTCATTCGCATCGCATTTCATGTGTTGACACGGAATCATCTCAAGAACTTAGAATTGAAAATGATGAACTTGAGACCAAAATGAATAGCTTGAGCAATGACCTTATTATACATCATATGAGTAGTGCTATGCTTGTTAAACCCCCTTTAGATCATAAAAATTCATTTAAAAAGGGAAAATTATATTATGCACACTCATCTAGTAAGAGGCATTACATACTTTATCACACTCATACAACTTCATTCAAAAAGCCCTCTCAAACTTCATGTTCCTTATGTCATTTAAAAGGGCAACATTCGCATAAGTGTGTGTCTAGTTCTTTTAGAGTTGGTTCTTTTGACTCTTATGTGATGTCTAGCTCTAAAAAGGGTTAATTACAAAACCTATTAATTTCCATTTTCAAAAACCTAAAGATAGAGCTATCTGGGTACCAAAAGATTTATGCGACAAGGCTAGAGGACCTCGTATGGTTTGGATACCAAAATGAACTTAAATCTTTTTGATATATTACATAAAAATATTTGCATTGCATTTTCTCCCTTTATTCTTTGATTTTTTTTAATCTTCATGGCCAACTATGCAAAAGAATGAAAATTTAAAACTTATGATATTTCATCTTTAGGGGGAATAATTTTTAAAGGCTTCCGTTGCCTATTGCACCCCTTATATGTGAGATATTTCAAAATTGCAAGCATAAGTTTTTATATTGAGCTCATTTTGTCAAAATGTCAAATTTTCATTCAAAAGGCCAAAAATCATCCATTCCTATCAAAATGATCTTCAAAATGTATTTAAAAGGTTCTTAGAGGCTTTGGATAAAAATGATGTCAAAAGGTTCCTTTTATCAAAAACTAGTCTCAAAAAGATCTTCGAGTATCTTGTTTTTCAACAAAATCATTTTTCGAGCGCAAATCTAAATCTATTTGGATTTGGTGATGTGAACGGTGTCCTGATCTTCCGATAGGAAGAGGTAAATCGATTAATGGAGAACTCGATGTTGACGATCCGGCTTCCAATCAGAAGATCAGGACACCATTCACATCAGTTGGTATCAGAGCGAAGGTTGCCCGATAGGTAACACTGTATCCCCTCCTTGTTTAGATTAATTATGTTCTTCGTCCTAGAGTCTAGAAAATTTGCCGTATAAAACATTTTTTTTTGCCTTGTCCAAACCCTAGCCATTAATCTTGCATTGTTTTTGTCAGTTTGCATCTTTGAATTTTTGTTCATCATTGTCGAGTGCTAGTTTTAGTTCTAGTCTTGGTCTGGTTTCCGTTTTGCATCTAGTAGTCGACTCAAAATCCATCTTATTTCCTCATCGCGTCTAAATTCCAATCTGCTATTGTCCAGTTCATTGTTTTCTTCATATCTTTCTCTGATACCAACTAATGTGAACGGTGTTCCGATCTTTCGATAGGTAGAGGTAAATCAATTGATGGAGAACTCGACGTTGATGATCCGGCTTCCAATCAGAACTGATTTGAACCCCTGCAATCGCTACACCACGGCTCCGTTGATTATCAACCACGCCAAGACACGGTTGACCTCGCCAATAAGGCTTATCCCTGCATGCGAATCGAGAACACAAGCAAGAACACAGTAGACGCAATCTAAATATTGCCAATTACCAATGAAGAGTACGAGTTGGGGTTTTGCTTAGATTATACTGCTTAGACAGTTTTCGCCGTTCATCAGTTTGTGGAACCCCAACTCATACTCTTCATTGGTAATTGGCAATATTTAGATTGCGTCTACCATGTTCTTGCTTGTGTTCTCGATTCGCATGCAGGGATAAGCCTTATTGGCGAGGTCAACTGTGTCTTGGCGTGGTTGATAACCAACGGAGCCGTGGCGTAGCGATTGCAGGGGTTCGAATCAGTTCTGATTGGAAGCCAGATCATTAACGTCGAGTTCTCCATCAATCGATTTACCTCTACCTATCGGAAGATCAGAGCACCGTTCACATCATTTGGCCAAAACTTTATTTACAAAACTCCTAGATACTCTTACTCTGAAGAAGTTTGAATTGAAAACTTTCTCAAAAGAGTTCTTATTTGAAAGTTATGGGTATTTGAATCTCACCGAAAAACTTGATTTGACCCGAAATACCCTAAATATGCAAAACATTAGTTTAGCTATTTCTATGGTCCTTATTTGTGAGCTTCAGCTCAAAATGATTTGGATAACTCATTTAAGCCCTTTCATATAAAAAATCCTATGAAAATCAAATTTGAACGCAATTTGCAAAAGTTTGTCGATTTTCAACTTTCTTGCTTAACATAAAGATCTTTTGACCATAACTCTTGTTTGCGAAATCCTTTTTGGAAAATGTATTTGATGCATTGAAAATCATTTCTGCAAATTTTCATTTCAATTGGATTTGATTTGAGCAATAATTGATTATTTTCACAAATCAAATATGAAAACTACAAAATTCAAATTTCTCGTGGTTTTGGGCTGATTTGTCATTTTCATTTCCTTAAATTGGTTGGCTATTTGAAGAAAGTCACTATATGATATCTTATCTTCTATGATTGGTCTTTATTGATAATTTATCTCAAAATTATTGGAAGTCATTTGCATAGATTTTCAGGTATCTTTATAAGTGTAAAATAATTTTTTTAAATCTGAAATCTGAAACTTTAAATCTGACTAACATTTGTCACTTTCATATCTTATTGTTGGATCAAATCTTGGCTTCACTATAAAAGGCAATCTAGTTCCTTATTGTATCATTTATCTCCAAAACTTATTTTGAAATTTTTTTTGGAAGATGTTTGCATATGTTTTGATGATTAAAAAGAAACCACGGTGTTTAAGAAAGTTTCAATCAAATTGGATGTTAATCTCTCATTTCTTTCAAATGATTAATATTTTTGAATCTTGGATCTTCATGGAAAGTGTTTGCATTGATGTTATTTATTTTTATGAAACTTTTCATGAGTTCTGATGCTTGTTTGGATGCTTTCTCGATTTGAGTTCATTTGGATTTTTTTTTTGCTTATCTTAAGAACTTATTCATTTAATCCATATACTATTTGGTAAAAACTTCAAAAATGAAAGTGAATGAATTTTATGCCAATTAGTATTGTCATGCATGACATGGCCTTAAATTGAATTCATTTCAAAATCTTTGTTTTAGGCCATGAAGAAAGAAGTTCATAATCTTCACTTTTGTTTTGGTTTTTTTGTTGAACTCTCATTCTTTCAAATTTAGATCATTTCCATCTCTTGCACATAATTCATGACAAAACTTGGTTGACACATTTAAGGAGAGCAACTTCAAAGTCATTGAATCCTTGTATACCCTAATTGTGCACATATATCAAATTATGCAAGTGTTTTGGTAAAAAGGGTCATTTTTGAGCAAAAATGTGAAAAAGGGCTCAAAACTTTCAAAATGTTCAAAACTACCACAAAACCTTGAAAAATACATTTCAACTATGGTTTCAAAGATTTTGAAGGTCAAACGAAAGAGTTTTGAGCTAAAATGCAGAATTTCGACAAAACTGAAGACTTTGGGATCTTGTTTTGGCCCAAAACGATTTATTTCCACAAAATAAGATGAGTTGAGTTTTGACCAAAACTTTCTATATGAAACTCTTAGAACCACTAGTACAAAAAAGCTATTCTAACGGTTTTTGTACCGTTAGTAATAGGCACAATAGAACAAGACAAGAACTATTCTAACGGTAAATAACCGTTAGAAAAGTGATCTTTTCAAATGGTTCATACCTTTTCTAACGGCTCATTACTAAAAACCGTTAGAAACGATCACAATTTCCAATCTCCGCCATAAAAAATCCCTTTTCTACAGCCGCCACCAAAAGTGTCATAACTTTTGATTCCTTAATTCTTTTTGAGTGAAATAAAAAACAGTAGATTCATAACGCAATTTCCTATCTTCCTGTAAATGTTGATGTCGATCCATCAAGATAGTAAAAAGTTATGTGGTCGGGAGTATGACCTAGTTTCTGTTCAGAAATCTGCAATAGTGCACACTTGTGATTTTTGTGCTAATTTTTTTGTTAGTTTTCAGAAAGTGGGCCCAAAGAAATGTTTGTAGAAAACACCGTCAAGAAACAATGAAAAAATCATTGCAAAAGAAGCACCTAACCGAAAGATACGGTCAAAATACTGACTTGGTATCACACGGACAGAAATCAGCAGTTTCCAACTTAGGTCTGCTCTTTGTGCTTTCAGGTTCCAAATTGCATATCATTGAGCTATCTCATGTCTACCACTTGTATCCACTGCTATACACTTGTCTTAGACTATCACCCACCCTTGGTTGATCAGCAACTTAGGCTAAGTACAAGATACGAACAAAAATTCAACTCTATGTAATTTTGAGATTAATTGATTGTTGATCCTTGCTACTCATACATAGCCTTCCGAGCTCCACTTTCTTCCAACTCAGTTATAGATTTACTTTGCAATCGCGTGCTCCACCACTGTCACAAGTTGTCACGAACCAGCCCACCGGATTGCACCGTCTGTTGCAGTTGGTAAGAAACTTGCAAGAGCTTAGTAAGAAGCTTGAGCAAGAGTGAATTTTACTCCTTGTCCATCATCTAGTAGTTGATAGGGAAATATACTCTTGTGTGTTTCTTGTTTTATACTAATAATGGTAGGTGATGCATTTACTAAGGAGATTGAAACACACATTGATATGTTCCGCCACAGGGAGAGATTGCAAGAGAGCCACACCACCATTGCTGCATCATTCCACACGAGTATGGGTAAAATCATTCCAACCCATCTTTCTTATAATGGATTTCGTTCTGATGCATACATTGATTGGGAAATAGCGGTTGACAAAATTTTTGTTCGATATAAAATCTGTGATAAACGAAAGATTAGGAGTGCCTCTAGTGCTTTAACTATTTTTGCATCAATGTGGTGGATGGATTTGTGTGCATGTAATAAATTACCTCACACTTGGAAAGACATGAAAAGGCTTATGAGAGATAGATTTGTCAGTAAACCCTATGCTGAATTTTTGTTTAAGAAACTACAGCATGTAAAATAAGGTAATAACACTATAAAAGGATACTACCAAGAATTAGAAACATGCTTGTTGCGTTGTGGTTTAGAGGAAACCGAGGAAGCTAAGGAGATTCGATTCATAGGTGGGCTTTATAAGGAAATTCAGGACATTCTTGTTGATAAGGAATATAATTCTTTGTCTCAATTGTTTAATCTTACTTGTGAGGCTGGAATCAAATTGAACATAAAAGACATATATCTGAAATTAATGTCTATAATTGCAAGGGTGAAGAATTTTCTTTGGAAAAACGGTTTCTTGCCGTGTCTCCATTTGTGACTAACATTTTGTAGGAGAATGTGATGGAGTCGAGAACGACTCCAATTCAAGAAGGGGAGAATGATGAGGACATCACTAGCTTGGATATAAACAAGGCTCCATCCACTCCTTCCACTACTTCCTCGCTGCAACGAGAAGATTAAGGAGAACGGCGAGTCGGCATGAATCCATGTGCCGAGCCATTCACTAGGCCTACACCAAAGGATCAGTGAGCTACATCAAAGGTGGAGCAACGCACGACGTATCAAGCCTAGCCGAAGATCAAGCCCAACTCGTCCGCGAGTCCAACTCGGCCATCCAGCAGTAGTCCAACTTCAAATGGATGCCCAGGCCATGTACGGAGTCCGTTTGGGGCAAATGAGTACTTCACGGAGAAACCCACGACGACACCTTTCCAATGGGCTTGGGCTCATGGCCAAATTCCTTTTGGATCGTCCATAATAGATGAAACAATCCGCGGATAGAACCTGCCGGGTGCTAGGCCACCTCTACTTTGGGCCCAAGGCCTGTGTATCCCTAGGGTTACATGGGGATGGGTTCTCTGGCCAGTGGCCTACCTCTGGCTGCCATACTCTTGCTACATATGGCCACCACCCCATATTTTTTCCGTTAGGTTATTTGCTAAGTTTGTTCCCCCGTTGTGTGAGAGGCAATTGTTCATCGAAGTAGTGTCCCCGGACCTGGTTTGATGAAAGATAACCTCAATTTGTTATTCTGAAATTCCAGATTGTCGGGACTGCTGGAGAAATACAGTGATCTTTCGAGAGTACCTAGGGTCGTCCACCGAAACGTCCAGTCGAGCACGAAATTCAGCTTGTGTCCGATCCAACACTGCCCAATCTGAGTATGTATCACAACTCAGTATTGGAGAATGAAGAGATCAAGAGACAACTTGGCGAGTTGCTGAACGATGGTGCTATTCAACCGAGTAGTTCACCTTGTGGATCTCCTGTGGTGTTAGTGCCAAAGAAAGATGAGACTTGGCGTAGTTTTTTGGGATGAGCACCTCATTCATGTTGAAAAGTTGTTCGAACAGCTGTGGTAACATCGACTTCGTCACAACTGTAAGAAGTGCGAGTTCGGCCAGCAAACTCTACTTTACCTAGGATTCATGGTCGGCAATGGTACATTGCAAATCAACCCAGATAAGGTAAAAAAGATTCGCGAACAGTTACGAACGGCGTAGTTTTTTGGGAGCATGCCAATACCTTCGGAAGTTCACCTTTTGAGTACTATTGAACCCTTTGAGGTCAAAGTAGGTTTCAAGCTGGTCGATCCAAGAATCCAGTTTTTCGGCATCGATCACCCCATCATATATGGGTATATCAATCTTAGCGTCGACCTTAAAAGATCCGACAGCTAAGGAGGTGTTGGCGACGTCGTCGGTCTTATGGTCACCTTCGTCTTCATCTTCGTCTGTCCTGCGCAAGTCTTCACCAGTCTTCACCGCCATAACCTTGCCTACTTCAGGAGGTACAATCATGATCTGCTGCTTAATCTAAGCAAGCACAGTTTCCATGTTGGTGGAGAGCTTAGCCACTTGTTCGGCTAGGTTAGCTTGAATGGAGGTATCGGCAGACATTGTCGGAGACATGGCTGTAGGAACCGTCCATTGATAGCCTGGAGTTTCGCCGAAGGTTTTGTAACCCTGGCGAGTCTTCACCATCCACAGGATAGGAAAGTTGCTCTGGTACCAACTTGATGCGTTTGAGACCTAGCCTTGGTTTTCGCACTCGGCTCACCCAGATTCTAATATGCAGAATAACAGGATCTTACTCGAAAATACCGAAACCCAGCAGTTGATCGAAACACAACTCAAAGTAATTGCACAACTCTTTATTTCAAAGAGGGCTTTACACGTCGAACGTTAGACACACTGGCTTACGTCGAAGGAACTATAAGCTGGATATATGATCCAATGCTGTATAATATTTGATGATCTAAACTAGACCTATTATAAGGTATTTATAGTCCAATCGTATGAGTACGTATTAGACTCAATAACCTAAATGTATTAGACTCATATAACTAACTAACCCTAAATAGATCAGCTTAGTTATATATATTTAGATCGGATTACAATTCTGATCAGAGGACGAATTTCTTTTCATGGTCACGAACCAATCCATGGTGGCAAAACCTTTCCAAACATGATTAAGGTCGCGAAGTCGTATGCGACTCGACCTGAAGATCCTCCTGGATCAAAGAATCGGAGGATTTAGAATATACCGACCACTGGACGTTGTCTTTCAATGGCTCTCAGAGTTTTACAAACTCGGGGGTTGGAGCAGTCTTAATTATGCCTCAAGGCGACCAGCTCTAGTATGCCATACAATTACACTTTGTTACTACCAATAACGCAGCAGAGTATGAAGGTCTTCTCGCCGGGCTTCAAGTAGCCAAATATATTGGAGTCCATCTATTAGTGGTGAAGGGAGATTCACAACTAGTCGTAAACCAGATGAATAAGGAATAGCAATGTTCTGATGAGAAAATGGCTCTATACCCGGACAAAGTGAGGAAATTGGAAAAATACTTCAATAACTTTGAAGTTCAATTCATTCCACGAAGAGACAATATTCTGGCAGACCAATTGTCAAATATTGGTTCCTCACGCTCATCGGCCCTGGCAGGAGTGTTCATCAAGCACTTAAAACAGCCCTCAATTGTGACCACCGCATAGGCACCAGAGGCAATGACTAACGTCGCCGCCGCCCTCAAACATGAAGCAGATTGGATCCTACCATTGAGGAACTATATTGCGCATGGGACCATGCTCAAGGACAAAACCGAGAATGACCACTTAGTTAGAAAAGTGCAACTGTACAGATTGGTTGAATAACCTTGTACAGGAAAGGTGCTCAAGGAGTGCTGATGCGTTGTATTTCTCAAGAAGATGGCAAAATCCTTCTAAGAGAGATTTATGAAGGCATGTGTGATGCACACGCATCCTACCAAACACTAGTTGGAAAAGCTTTTTGACAGGGTTAAAACTGGCCTACGACACTTAATGATGCCATGCAATTGGTCAAGACATGCCTGCAATGTCAATTCCATGCTCGGTAGGTTCATCAACTGGCATATACATTGCAAACTGTTGTGGTATTGCGAATACCCCGGCAGGTTTTGAGAATGTTCCTAGCGAAGATTACGCAGCGCGGGTTGACCGGATGACCGGTCCTCCCCCGTCGGACAAGCACAAAAAATGACACACGGGTTTATACAGGTTCGGGTCCCGGTGGGGGCCCTAGTCCTGTCGACGCGCTCCCGACCGGAGTCGGCTGGGGAGGCTCTCTCCGGGGGAGAGGCTTCCGGAGCACGTCTGTGAGTTTAGCAATTCCAATCCAAAAGAACCGATCCCTTACAACAGACGGGTACAAGGGCTATTTATAGCCCCAAAAAGAAGCAAAAAACCTAAACTACCCCGGAAGCCACCGTCGGATTGAAGGGTAGGACCGTCCTTCTCCCGGTCAAACGCCTTGGATGCTTGACAGGTGGTCGCTAGTTCCCGAGGCACTCCTCGCGTGACCTGCACGTGATAAACAGCTCGAGACTTTACCTTTAGGAGGGCGATGAGGCCCGGGACGGCGCCGGAGGCCAGGTACCGGGGGCCAAAAGGCGGCGCCTGGGGAGGCCCCGGAGGCCACGTCCCCGGGCCAATGGCGGCGCCCGGGGAGGGGCCGGAGGCCACGTCCCGGGAGCCAAAAGCCGGCGCCCGGGGAGGCCGGAGGCCACGTCCCCGGGCAAATGGCGGCGCCCGGGAGGGCATCGGAGGCCGCGTCCCGGGGGCCAAAAGGCGGCGCCCGGGGAGGGGCCGGAGGTCACGTCCCGGGCCAATGGCGGCGCCCGGGGACGGGCCAGAGGCCACGTCCCCGGGCAAATGGCGGCGCCCGGGAGGGCACCGGAGGCCGCGTCCCGGGAGCCAAATGGCGGCGCCCGGGAGGGCATCGGAGGCCGCGTCCCGGGGGCCAAAAGGCGGCGCCCGGGGAGGGGCCGGAGGTCACGTCCCGGGCCAATGGCGGCGCTCGGGGAGGGGCCAGAGGCCACGTCCCCGGGCAAATGGCGGCGCCCGGGATGGCACCGGAGGCCGCGTCCCGGGAGCCAAATGGCGGCGCCCGGGAGGGCACCGGAGGCCACGTCCCGGGGGCCAAAAGGCGGCGCCCGGGGAGGCCCCGGAGGCCAGGTCCCGGGGGCCAAAAGGCGGCGCCCGGGGAGGGGCCGGAGGCCGCGTCCCCGGGCAAATGGCGGCGCCCGGGAGGGCACCGGAGGCCACGTCCCGGGGGCCCAAAGGCGGCGCTCGGAGAGGCCCCGGAGGCCAGGTCCCCGGGCAATCGTGACACAACTTACCTGGACTTTGTCCCGCGGAGATTTCCCCCGACACAAACTATTCCTTTAACATTGCCATTTGCCACTTGGGGAATAGATATTGTAGGACCTATGCCTCAAGCGATCAATGGGTACACGTTCATATTTGTAGCCATTGATATATTTACCAAATGGGTTGAGGCTGCACTAGTTTGAAACATTACCGCCTTACCGGCGAAGTTTTTTCAAAAGAACATTGTAACGCGATTTGGTGTTCCAAGTCGCTTAATCATAGATAATGGATCCCAATTTGTTAGTGGTCTTTTTATGGACTACTGCGACCATATGGAGAACTAAATTTGCTTCGCATCCATTGCTCATCCTTAGAGTAGTGGTGCAGTTGAATGGGTCAATATAATGGGCAAATAATACAAAGGGTTAAAAAATGTGTTTTCGATCGCCTTAAGTTATGGTCAGGGGCTTGGGTAAATGAAATCTACTTTGTTCTATGGGCATTATGTACTACAGCTAGTCGAGCTACAGATGAGATGCCTTTCCAACTGGTTTATGGTGCAGAAGCCATGTTGCCAATTGAAATTAAAATTGGCTCTACTTGTGTGGATCACTTAGATATTATAAATCAAAGTGAAAAACACGAAGATGAAATTATTTTCTTGAAGAAAAACGCGATCAAGATTTGATCTGATCAGCAGCATATTTACAAGTTTTGCGTAAATATCATAGTAAAAGGGTGCGGCCACGTTCACTAAACATGGGTGACTTGGTTTTAAGAAAAATCCAAAACCAGTCTAGTCATAATAAATTATCCCCTCAGTGGGAAGGGCCCTTTACTGTGGTCTCTATGCCACAACCAGGATCGGCTCAATTGGCAATGGAAGATGGAAGCATATTATCCAACATCGGAAACATAGACTAGTTGCGTAAATTCTATGTGTAAGTTTTTTCTTTTTCTATTATGAATTTCTTATCAGTACTTTATCACCCTATGTTATGATTGTATTTCAATTTTTAGCCTTATTTTCTATTGGGTTACGCTCGGGGCTGGTCGTATTAAGTGCCTTACTATGAAGTATAAGTGGATTCGCTGGCTGATCTCATGGTCGCATCTAGTTCAGAACTTCTCTTTTTAAGCCGATTCTTATCGCGTAATGGACTTACTAGCATGTTCTGATCATTCGAGTGGCTGTTAGTTAGCAAAAAGCTTATATCTTTGTACTGAGTCAGTTATTTCCAATCTTATGGTCACATCTAGCTAAGACATCTCTTTTTAATCCGATTCTTATCGCATGAGGGACTTGCTATAATGTCCTGATCATGTAAGCTGTGGTCTCCTTTGGCCAAGAAACTATCTTGTGACCATTATACTATGTCTTCAATATCACTAGTCACAGGAGGGGGCTACGGGAATATAATCATACATTCAGCTAGTAAACTAAGTACTTTTCTCTTTTCATTTGTTCATTCGTCTCTTTGCTAATCATGTGAATTTGCAAGGTATAAGAAACGAAAATTCCAATAGAGAAAGAAGTTTTTCCATTCCATTGATAAAATTTTTTACAATAAGAGGGATTACAATTAAGAAAGGCCGAGGTCGTGCAATAGCTTTTCTATCAAAGGCCTAACCTCGGCCATGATCGCGTCAAGTTGTCCTTGGCTATCAAAGGTCGCATCCTCCCGCCACAGGGTTCAGATCTATGTTCGGACCATGGCAAAGTCGAAGTTTACAAAGCATGGTAGAGGCTACAGTTGCCACATTGCTCTTCAGTGCCTTCTTATGCCTGCTTGTAATTTTAGGAATACTTGAGACCAAGATGTCAGCTTGAGCAGTGACCAATTTGCAAGACTCCTCTTATCCTTCTTAGGATCAATAATATCCGCCTTAAGATAGTTTGCGATCTCCCGCAACTTTGCGAGGGTATCTTTCGACTGAACTGAATTCAGACTGATGAGACCGTAGTTCTTGATGATTTCTTCCAAGGCTCCCTTTTCTTTAAGGGTGAGTTTTGCAGTCTCCTTGGTCTTCTCTGAGACTGTCTTGTAATGGCTGATGACTTTTTGAAGCTTATCGAGGTCGTTTCCTCAATCGATAAACTTCTGCTTATAATGGTCCTTTTCCTGGGTCAGCCTATTATTTTCCTCTGTATGCTTTGAGCAGGGAAGAGAATGAATTCGATTGAGTTCATGAAATTTATACAAGTTCATAGAAGCAAGGTAAAATTCTGCCAAAGTGAACTTACCATAAACTCTGGTCTGCAATTCATTGCAAATCATTTGAAGGCGATCGGTTTTCCCTTGCAGAGAATCAAACAATTGTGCTTTCTGCTCCAAGGTCATCGCCCTCTTAACAACATCTTTTAACTTGGCTTTAAGCACCAGGGATTTGTTTTTCATTGTTTATTGATCCAGGAGGATCTTCGGGTCTTTTAGGTCTAGTTCACAAAGGATTCGCGAGCTCGAAAAAGATTCGCGACCTCGGAAAGGTTCACCACCTCGGAAAGGGTTCGCGACCTCGATTCGATCTCTGGTCGGATTATATTCCGAATTATTTACATATAACTGAGTCCTATCTATTAGGTTTAGTTGTCTGAGTCTAATAGTTTAGTCAGTTATTGAGTCTGATACGTATTCATACGATTGAACTATAAATACTTTGTAATAGTCTTAGTTTAGATCATCGAATATGATGGAGTGTAGATTGAACTTATTTAAGTCTTAGACGCATAGTTCATCGATATAGGTGAGTGCATCCTATTGTTCGACGTGTACAAGATCCGTCTTTTCAATAAAGAGTTGTGCTATCTTTTGAACTGTGTTTTCGATCAACTTGGGTTTTGGTAATTCTGAGTAAGATCCTATATTCCGCATATTAGTATTTTGATCGAGTATAGTCGAAGCCCGTCTGTACTTCAATCAAAGCAAACAATATTCGATTGAGGCTAGATCAAAACCTGGTCTAGGCTTCAATCAGATCAAGTTTGTATCAAAGAAACTATCTTGTCCTGTGGATGGTGAAGACTCACCAGAGTTACAAAACTTCCAGCGAAACTCTAGGCGATCATTCAACGGTTCCTACAGTCGCAAAGATGTCTGACGATACCTCCATTCAAGCTAACCTAGCCGAACAAGTGGCTAAACTCTCCACCAACATGGATACCGTGTTTGCTTGGATTAAGCAGTAGGCCATAATTGTACCTTATAAAGTTGATGTTTCAAAAGGCAAGGTTAAGGGCGTGAAGATTGGTGAAGACTTGCTCAGGACAGACGAAGACGACCATAAGGCCAACGACCTCACCAACACCTCCTTAGCTGTCAGATCTTTCAATATCGAAGCTAAGGTTGATATACCCATATATGATGGGGTGAATGATGCTGAGAATCTAGACTAGTGGATCGACCAGCTTGAGACCTACTTTGACCTACGAGGGTTTAGTAGTACTCAAAATGTGAAGTTTGCACCTTTGAAGATGAATGATCACACCAAGACATGGTGGAAGGCCCTTGTCACCAGTGGTGAAGCTAACGACCTTGCGTGGGGTCAGTTTGAATGGCTCCTACGACAAGAATTCTACCCGATGGGTTATCTTGAGGAGAGCTGGGATTGTTGGCACAGATTTTATCAGCGCTGCGATCCATCCTTCCAGGATTATACGACGGAATTTTGGAGACAAGCAAGGATCATTGGAATCTCGCTCTCTGATCCTCAAGTGTTCCGAAAACACACGTCTGGACTTTAGAAATAATGAATGCTGATCTAAGCCTGTTAGGCGTCTAGGATATCACGACTGCGAGCACGACTGCTATGGCCATCTAGAAGAAAAATAAATCCCGCAATGACATGGACAAGAAAGGAAATTCGACCTCATCAAAAGGAAAGTTGAGTCCAAAGAAGAGTACTCCAATGTCTAGTACGAGCATCTCTTGTGATCATTATCACGTTGCTGGACATACAAAGGATAAATGCTATAAGCTCCATCCTGAGCTTTGACCAAAGAGAAACAGACGAGGGAAAAGAACAACTACAACTACCACGGCTACACCCGAAGGAGTTGTTCGAGTGAATTCAGTTGATGAGGCGGATATGACCTTGTCTCTGATGGGAATGCTGAAGGAGAAAGGTTCAGATTCATCTAATAACCATCACTCAATGGAGGACTTGTTCACTATAAACATCCAGGTGATGCACGAAGTGGTTGTAGCAATATTCGATCCTGGAAGTCAGAAGAATTTGGTTTCCGCTGGATTGGATCGACGATTTGATTTGAAGACAACCACACACCTGCGACCGTATTTGTTGGTTTGGTTTACATCCGACGTGAACCAACAGATCATGAGTCAGTGTGTGTTGAAATTTACGATCTCTGCTTGATATATCGATGAGGTTCAATACAACGTTGTTCCTATCAATATTTGTCAGGTGATTCTTAGGAGTCCGTTCTTGCACAATCGAGATGCCCACTTCTATCGACGAGCGCAAGAGTACGAGGTCACTAAAGATGGAGTTAAGTTCGTGATCGGTAGAAACGTCCACGTCAACACCTCGAACTTGATCACCGCAAATCAGGCCAAAAGAATCGTTAATGCATGTCACAAATATGTGCTTGTTATGATTTGACCAGTTGGTCAAAGCGATTGTACTTGAGCAGCATTGTCATTGACGTGCCAAGAAGATTCTGGTCATTTGTCGGGACTGTTGGAGAAATACAGCGATCTGTTCGAAAGTACCCAGGGTCGTTCGCTGAAATGTCCAGTCAAGCACAAAATTCAGCTCGTGTCCAATGCGACACTTCCCCAATCTAAGTATGTATCACAACTTGGTATTGGAGAATGAAGAGATCAAAAGACAACTTGGTGAGTTGCTGAATGATGGTGTCATTCAACCAAATAGTTCACCGAGTGCCAAAGAAAGATGGGACTTGGTGTATGTGCATCAACTACCGAGCATTGAACAAGATCACCATTAAGAACCGGTACCCCCTTCCTCGTATTGACGACGTGTTTGACCAATTGAAGCATGCTGCTGTCTTCTTGAAATTGGATCTAAAATCAAGGTATCATCAAGTCAGCATCTGAGAGGAGGATATGTGGAAGACCACGTTCAAAACACAAAAAGATCTGTTCAAGTGGCTGGTCATGCCGTTTGGCCTCTGCATGCCCCGACTACTTTCATGCGTCTCATGAATGACGTATTGCAACAGTTCATCAACAACTTTGTGATCATTTACCTTGTCGACATACTGGTCTATAGTCATTCGTGGGACGAGCACCTCATTCATGTCGAAAAGGTGTTCAAATAGCTTCAACAACATCGACTTCGCCTCAACCGTAAGAAGTGCGAGTTCGGCTAGCAAACACTGCTGTACTTGGGATTTGTGGTCAGCAACGGTACATTGTAAATCAACCCAAACAAGGTAAAAGTAATTCATGAGTGGCCTCGACCACGGACAGTTACGGAAGTGCGTAGTTTTGTGGGAGCATGCCAATACCTTCGGAAGTTCATATGACACTTCTAGATAGTGGCTTCTCCATTGCATGCATTAACCAGGATCAACTAGAAGTTCAAGTGGACAGGGAAACATGAAGACACGTTTCTCTTGCTAAAGAAAAAGATCAGTGAGGCTCCTGTTCTTGATTTGCCAAATCTCCAGAAGCAATTCGAGCTAGAAACCGATGCCTCAGGTTATGTAATGGGCGCTGTCCTCATGCAAAAAGGTCAACTAGTAGCATATCACTCCGAGTTATTCCAGGGAGCTCAGAATAAATCTGACTTATGACAAGGAGTTGTGTGCACTGCATCGGGCCATAAAACATTGGCAGTGTTACCTTTTGGGTAAAGAGACTGTTGACCACACCGACCACCAATGATACGGATTGGTCGGCGGTTTGGCCCGATCTTCACGGCGTAGGATGGAGATAACTGGATCCATGCAACATGATGAATGACACCGCCAACCACCATCTCTATTACGGCAACCTACGACACTCGATTCATCCAACCACATGCTTCGACCGCTTTGTCTACTCACTCACATGGAGTAAACGTGTTCTTACAATCACCGAGGTAATCATAAGAATGACGGCGACAAGAATCTCAGATAATTCCCAATTCTAAGGGGGTGGAAATGCTTTACTCAAACCCCAGAACAAAGAAATGTTTTATTCTGAAAATTCTCATTCTATCCATTACAATATAGCACTTGCCTATTTATAGGCTACAAAAGCTCTTTGCTAACTCATCATGAGTTGTATATTTTACAACTCATTATGTGTTGTCATGGTGCACTTTACAACTAGTTTACAACTCAACAGAGGTTGAAAATTTGAACTTTACAACTAATTTCTTTTTGACGAAGAAAGTGGTTGTGAAATTCAATTTTACTATATGTTACTTCTTATCCAAGAAAGAAGATAGCTAAGCGATGACATCAGCGTTGATGTTCACATATGCGATGACCTCATGTGTAGGCCTTGCATATTTTAGAATATCTATTTGTAGTTGCTTGGCTCCTTCTTCATGGTACCTATTGTTGTATTTGCTTGGCTCGACCTCTTGTAATTGGTGTTGTTGGTGCTGGAAATGTGCGTGAGGAAGTATGCGATATACGTGTGCTATAGATGTCCTCATCATCCTCCCCCTCTTGGAAAGGAGTCATCCTCGACTCTGTTTCTTCTGATACCAACTGATACGGATTGGTCCGCAATTTGGCCCGATCTTCACAGCGTAGGATGGAGATAACTGGATCCATGCAACCTGATGAATGACACCACCAACCACCGTCTCTATTATGGTAACTTGCGACACTCGATTCACCCAACCACACGCTTCGATCCCTTTGTTGTGTCAACCTTGAGCTCTGATACCAACTAATACGGATCGGTCCGCAGTTTGGCCCGATCTTCACGGCTAGGACTGGAGATAACTGTATCCGTGCAACCTGATGAATGACACTACCAACCACCGTCTCTATCACAGTAACCTACAACACTCAATTTACCCAACCACACGCTTCAACCCTTTGTCTACTCGCTCACGTGGAGTAAACATGTTCTTACAATCACTGAGGTAATCACAAGAATGATGGAGACAAGAATCTTAGATAATTTTCAATTCTAAGGGTGTGGAAATGCTTTACTCAAACCCTAGAACAAAGAAGTGTTTTATTCTGAAAATTCTCATTCTATGCATTACAATATAGCACTTGCCTATTTATAGGCTACAAAAGCTCCTTGCTAACTCTTCATGAGTTGTCATGGTGCACTTTACAACTAGTTTACAACTCAACAAAGGTTGTAAATTTGAACTTTACAACTCATTTCTTTTTGACCAAGAAAGTGGTTGTAAAATTCAATTTTACTACTGTTACTTCTTGTCCAAGAAAGAGGATAGCTAAGCGATGACATCAGCATTGATGTTGACATATGTGATGACCTCATGTGTGCTATAAATGTCCTCATCAACCAACCTTTGCAATATTTGCAAACTCAATCGAAGCTACAACAAGCTTGACATATGAAATGGATGTCGTATCTACAGCAGTTTAATCTGGTGATTAAGTACAAGAAGGATGTACACAATAAACTGACTGACATGTTGTCATGACCACCAGTAACAACCCTCTACTTATCAGTGTTCATGCAAATCAAGCCCTCATGTCATGATGACTATACTACAATGTACAGTGAAGATCCTAATTTTCAATTAGCACTGGCTGAGCTTAGAATAGGGAAACCTGCAGAGTTCATTCGGCGAGAAGGACTCCTGTACAGGGCAATTTACTATGTATACCTTGTGGAGCACCTCGAATTCAATGGCTGCGAGAAGCACACACATCGAAGGTTGTTGGTCACTTTGGGGTTACGAAGACTTTGCAAAATCTTCATCGACATGTGTTCTTGCCGCGAATGCAGCAGGATGTGGCTAGTTTTGTTCGAGGTTGTGGTCTCTGCAACATCTCAAAACTTGCAAACTGGAAATTAGGTTTGTACATTCCTTTGCCAATTCCGTCACGACCATGGGAAAGCATATCCATGGATTTGTTGAGAGGATTTCCTAAGACCCGACGTGGCAACGACTATCTCTGTGTGGTCGTTGATCGATTCTCCAAAATGATAATTCTCATACCTTGTCAAAAGACTATCACAGGAGAAGAGGTAGCTCGAGTATTCTTTCAGCACGTCTGGACACAGTTTGGACAATCGACTTTTATTGTGTCTGATCGTGATACTCGATTCCTTAGTCACTTTTGGCGATCGCTCTGGATGATGATGGACACAAAGCTGAAGAAAATATTGCTTTTCATCCTCAAACTAATGGTCAAACCGAGGTGGTAAATCGAACAGTCATTCATCTCTAGCGGGGATTTAACTCTAAGCATCCGAAGACCTGGGATGAAAGCATACGGTACCTGTAGTTTACTTTTAATTGCGTAGTGCATGGTTCGACTAGAAAGTTTCCTTTTGAGGTCTGTTTGGGATTTTTACCGCAGAGTCCATTCGACATAGAGTTTGTGATCCCTACCTCAGCACAGAACAACAAGGAAGCCTTTGATTACGACCATGCACAAAGTTCCTGGAAGGTATTCAACGGCTCCATAGTGAGGTTGAATAGAACTTGATGAAAGATCAACTCAAGTACAAGGCGCGACATGATAGGCACCGAGTTGATGCTCAATTTCATGACGGTGATATGGTATGGTTACATCTGAGTAAGGAGAGATTAAACGGGGAAAGTAAAAAGCTTAAACCAATCCGTTATGGTCCTTTTTAGGTTTTATGGAAAATTGGTAATAATGCTTGCCAGCTCGAGTTACCTCCATACATGGATATTTACTCAGCTGTCAATGTTGAGCACCTCAAACTCTTCGAGCCTTCTATGTTGGATGATGAGGCTGATACCATAGTACCATCTATGGAAGACTTGGTCTATCAATGAGAAGAACCTCTACCTGACGACGTGATTTTCGAGAAGAAGGTGACAACCACCCGCAGAGGCACACAAGAGTCTTTTCAAATCGGACGGAAAGATCAACGAGCACGTGTGGCAAAGTGGTACACCCGAGAAGATGGTCAATCTCAATTTTCATATCTTCAGTTTTGATCCAGTGGTCGCCAAAGGATTCGTGATCTCGGAAAAGATTCGCGACCTCAGAAAGGTTTGTGACCTCGGAAAGGGTTCGGACCTCGATTTGATCTCTAGTTGGATTATATTCCGATCCATATACATATAACTGAGTCCTATTTGTTAGGTTTAGTTGTCCGAGTCTAATATGTTTAGTTGGTTATTGAGTTTGATACGTATTCATATGATTGGACTATAAATATTTTGTAATATTCTTAGTTTAGATCGTCGAATATCATCGAGTCTAGGTTGAACTTATTTAAGTCTACACATAGTTCATCGACGTAGGCGAGTGTGTCCTATTGTCCAACGTGTACAAGATCCCTCATTTCAATAAAGAGTTGTGCTATCTTTTGAACTGCGTTTTTGATCAACTTGGGTTTCGGTAATTCCGAGTAAGATCCCGTATTCCGCATATTAGCATTCTAATCGAATATAGTCAAAGCCCGTCTATACTTCAATCAGAGCAAGCAGTATCCGATCGAGGCTACACCAAAACCTAGTCTAGGCTTGAATCAGATCATTTATCCTCTGGGCTTCAGCCATCTTCTTTTCCAAAAGAGACCGCTCGTTAGTGACTTCTTCTAGTAAAGCAAAGTTTTCCCTGCGACAATATAAATTACTATTCCAGTTCAAAAGAGACTGAGATTAAAGCAAGTAACTTATTTCTTCAGCTTGTCACACTCATTTTGCGCGACCTTGAGTGGCTCCATTAGCTTGCCAAGTATGGTCGTGCCATGAGCAGAACTCTGAACAAAATACAAAATATCTGAAGGAGCTTCTCAGAAAAACATTCCAAGTTTTGGGGTAAAGATTTACTTACCTCCAAAAATTCCTCAAGGTACCTCTCAGGGAGGTCCCCAAGTTGGACCACTTGGCTGGAAGATGCCAAGTAATCCCGCGCCTGCTCTATTTTGCCTAGAAATTAAGACTAAGAACTCAAATCAAGGGCAGGGCGGCAGATATCGACGGGTTGCACCGTCGTTTCCTATGACTTCTCGATTCCTTGTTCTTCTAGATCGGAGGGAGACACAATGTCTTCGGCCAAAGGGGGAGCAGATGTGTCAGCCTGTTCGTCTATCGCCCAGCGACCTCAACATCACCAACATCAGCGGGTTCATTAGATTGAAGATCTTGAATCACCTCGTTGATAATGATTGCAGGATCTTCCTCAACCACCTGTGTCTGAACAACTTTTGCAGTCACAGCGACTTCTTCCATAGATGCTGGATCTATAGCAGTTTCACCAGTGGTAGGCAACTCTGCCATGGTAGTTTCCTCCTCTACTGTAGTTGGTTCAGTTTCTTGCATTCGAACAGGTGTAGTAGAGGTAGAAGAAGTCCTTCATATCCAACTCATAATTGGATAAAATTGTGCCTAACTAAAAAGACTTAGTTAGAGATGAAATTTACCTGATGGTAAGGCCTAGAGGATTGCGGGAGCTCGATGATCTGCCTCTGGGAGATAAAAGCGAACATAGCGCCATTGGCGAGGAGTCATCAGGTACTACAGATCTCTTCCTCAGAACAAATAAGGAAGGCTCTGTATCCTCCTCCACGTCGCTCCCTGTATGACCATGAGATAGTTCCTAGTCGTATGTGGTAAAATTTGGGAGGTGGGGGCTCTTACCGAAACAACACTTGTGGTTATAAACTAGTTGTTAACTTTTCCATAGCAGGGGATGGGGCACTTGTGGTCGCCTTCACTTTCGTGGTCGCATGAGCGCTTGTGGCCACAATTGGTGAAGAAGCCTATGAGCAGTTTGTCTGGCCCTGAATTTGGCCGAGCTTTTGGTCGCAAAGCGGGCCTTCTTCAGTTTTTTCGATGAAGGACCACTAGGGGATCCAACATCTTGCTCAACTTTCCTTTTCTGGCCCACCTGGTGCTCGAACAGCTGTCCAAAATGAATTACTTTGATAAACTCCTTTTCTAAATAAGACATGTGCAGACTTTTCAAAAGAGAAATACCTTTCGACGCACTTGCACGAAGTCATCAGTATTGCCAACCATGCTTTCCGGTCTTGGCGCACTGATATCGCCTTAGGTAGCCACATTGAAGGTCTGCAGGAGAGTTTGTTCTCCTATCGAGCTCAGAAGTGGATAGAACTGTCAAGAAAAGGACAATCAATAATTTTCCAAATGCTTTAGTTTAGATAAATCAAAAATGAACTAAAAAGAATATACCAATTTGAGCGGCTGAATCATTACCAGGGCGATGATCCCTGGAACCATCATCTGTAGTCCTGACCTCCCAGACACGATGTACCCTCTTCCTCAGAGGGCTAATCCGGTTGTTCACAAAGTCCTAGATCACATCGCGGGCGGTCAAGCCCTCATTCACCATGTGATGGATCACCTGGGCCTACCTCTTCTGCTCATTGTCAACTGGAGGAACAGAATCACGCTCTCCGTTTTTATCTGGTCAATGGTTCTCGAACCAGAGATGACTCTCTGGAGGAGCCGAGTAGTAAAACCACCGTTGGCTCCATCCATGGATGGAGTCACGGAGGGGGAGGTATGGGTAGTCTTTCTTCTCCCACAGCCAGAAGTAGACACACCCAGAAGCATCGGAGCTTTTCGACCATGCTAGTAAGTAAACTTGGTGGAGATGGGAGTGCTGGGAAAAACCCCAACAAATGCCTTGCAAAGTGCTGAAAAACGGTGAGGATCAAGATAGAATTGGGGTGAAGGTTCACCAATTCTAAATCATAATGAGAAAGAATGCCCAAGAGTAATTCACTCTCTGGGAGACGAAAACCGCAGCGCAAGAAATCCTCAAAAATTACCAACTCGCCCGATTAGATGGCTGGAGTTTCTTCTTCTTCGGGGGGGCGCCATGGGATTAGAGACCTGGAGGGGAGATATCCCTCCCTCTCCAAGGACAGCAAGTCCTCAATCAAGTTAAGAAGAGAACCGGTCCAGGATGACATTTGGATGAAGAAAGTGAACAATAAGAAAGCTTGAGTTCTAGAAGTTTGGGACTTAGACAAATTTTGAAGAAAAAATTCTCTAGAGGCTAAGTATATAAAGCCTCAAAAGCGACGCTTCGTATTCTCTGTAGTGGATCAGGATGAGCAGGCTTGAAGTTTTTTTCATTTAATGCCCATTTGACACATGCACCGAGAAGTCTTTTCAGACTTCATTGGAATTCGAAACGACAAAGCGTCTCCTTGGAATTGGAAACAACGTTTTTAAAGCACCTTGCCATTTCAAATTTGGGGGCTAGCTGACGAGGATTTTTACTAGGTCCTTCATTTATACCTCTCCGTGATCACAGGAGACCATGGGGGAGATACAAGTCCTTTATATATGCCTTTCCATGATCGTAGGAGACCGCGGAAAGAGATTTAAGTTTATGCCTTCCTGAGGTTGCAAGGTACCATGGGAAGAGAACCAACTTGTTTGTGCCATTCCATGGTCGTAGGAGATCATGGAGAGAGATCAAGAAATAAGTCCAAGATATTCTGGACATAACCCAATTTATTTAACTAAAATAGATACACAAGCCTCTCATGGGTGATTTTTGCTTATGGTGCCTGCAGACTTCCATGGTCGCAATCACACCAATTATACTACACGTGAGCACTATGACTGTGGAGATGCCTACCCACAGTTTATATGGTCGCGGAGATATCAAAATTCTCAATTTGTAGTCGCAGTCTATGCGCGACCTCAGAACTAAAGACAGCTTAACACTGGAAATACCTCTAAGTCAAAGGAGGTTTGGTCGAGAGTTGCCGACCATAAGCTAAGAGTTGCACGGTTATCTTGTAACCGCACCTTAGTCAATACTCCTAGTGTAATACTCCACTTATTGATAAAATAAGGATAATTATGCCATGCGGTTATCCTTAAACCATCAATAAGATGTGAATGGATGAGCGGTTATCTATAAACTGCACGTCCTAACCGGCAAATGACAACTGCTTACAACCGTGGTGCAGTTATCATCGAAGCATCTCTTTGATCAAACAACTGGCGTCTCTTCATCAACTATAAAAGGGAAGCCCAATGAACAAAGAGGGAGGATCCAAGACAAGGAACTAAGTGAGCACAAGAAAAAGATCAATCCTTGAAGCCTAGAATAGGAAGAAAGGATTAGAGTCAACATATGCTTTGTAATTCCATTATTCATATAGTGAGAGAACAACAGGAGTAGGGCTATTACTCAGACTACGAGGGCCTGAACCCGTATAAACACAGTGTGTTCATATGTCCATATTTACAGTAATCTCCCTTTGGTGATTGTTAGAAACTACTTCCCTACTAAACAAATAAATTCTATGTAAGTTTGACTTGGGATCTTCTTCCAATCGTCGATACAGATGCTTCTTTTGCTCTAAGTTCTATGAGTTGATACTAATCAAATCCGGGTGAGAGTCACTAGATAGCTATTAAAAACAACCTGAAGTACTTGAGAAGAACTAAGGATGTGTTCCTGGTTTATGGAGGTGAGGAAGAGCTTATTGTAAATGGTTACACTGATGCTAGCTTCCAAACCAACAAGGATGATTACCGATCGCAATCTGGGTTTGTGTTTTACCTCAATGGAGGAGCCATGAGCTAGAAGAGTTCTAAGCAAGAGACGGTCGCTAATTCTACAACAGAAGCTGAGAACATAGCTGCTCTTGAAGCAGCAAAGGAAGCAATTTGGATAAGAAAGTTCATCTCCGAACTTGGTGTGGTTCCTAGCATTGTTAGTCCGGTGGATCTCTATTGTGATAATAGTGGATCCATCGCTCAAGCTAAGGAACCAAGGTCACATCAAAAGTCCAAGCATATACTTCAGCGATATCACCTTATTCAAGAGTTTATCAATAGAGGTGATGTGAAAATATGCAAAGTGAATACATACTTAAATGTGGCAGATCCTTTGACAAAGCCTCTCCCGCAACCAAAGCATGAGGCGCACACTACAGCAATGGGTATTAAATACTTATATGATTGACTCTAGTGTAAGTGGGAGATTGATAGAGATATGCCCTAGAGACAATTATAGAAAAGGTTGTATCATGACATGTTTATGAATTCTTATTGTATTTCTTGAATAAAGTATCACTTTTATTGATTAACAAGTATGTGACTTGTTCATAGAACTATTTATAATGATATATGAATTGTCTCAATTTACTTACGACGTTATCAGTGATACTTATTCTAAACATCCCTGACTTTTAGCATTATATGGAATAATAATGCAAGATAAGTCAGCACGATCATTGATTGATAGTCAAGTTTCACAGACCATGGATATGAGATATGAAGTCAATGTCATGGACACATGTTGGAGAACATGTTGGTTGGATGGACCCATCTTGACACACTATTGAGATTATTAAGTGTCATCAGTTTGTTTCTAACAGTTATTTTCATTTATCTTTAGACCTAAGATCATCACGCTTTCATACATGCGTAGTAGCATACCTTGGTGTCATCAATCATTACTTTTAACCAAGAAGTCATAAAGGTGACATACATATATGTTATGAACCATGAGATTGAAAGTGAATGGTTAAGATGGAATTTCCTCACTCATATCTTGAGAGAGATATCTCTGGTCCCCTTGATGCAATTGGACTAAGAAAGTGTATGGCAGTGTCCAATATAGTTGATAATCTACTATGGAAAGGGTTAGTCCATTATCAGATCGATAAAAAACCAAGCTATTCAAGAATGACACATTTCTCATCTTGAGTTTGATCTGGTATCGTGAGACAAAAAGATAATCAATGATAAGTTGTATAGGTTTGTCGGATATTATCTTCGTGTATATGCAGGTAGTCATAATGTCTTGCTAGGGACAGCTTATGACTTGTGATTCAGGAAGTTGCTTCTGGTTGCGGCCAAATATACACAAATCTACAGGGTCACACACTTAATGAATTGGAACATTGATTCGGATGGGATCCAAAATAGGTCCCCTATTGGTAATGGGTTTACCATTGGGACTAGGGTTCACATTTGAGTAGGACTTATCTACAAGGCCTTATAAAAGGAGGCGAGGTGGGCATGCAAAAGACATCTAATCTATTTTGGCCACCACCACCATCCACGAGATAGATCTCGTAAAACCCTAGCCGCATGTTCTGGTGCTAGCACACGAACACGCGGTGGTCCTTCCTCGGACGTGTGAACTTTTGTAGAGGTGCAGCTGTTACTACTACACTGTTGGTCACGATCCGGTTGTGACATCGACTCTTCTTCCGCTGCTGCCTTGTTGCATCCGCGCATCTAGTGGTAAACTTCTGATCTATGATCTTTTGCTTACATGGTTCTTGGGATTTTGGGTAGATAATTTTTGAAATTATCACTAGTGTAGCAACCCCATTGTCCAACAGATATCTCTAGTTGACATACACTTTGATGGACCTTTAGATGGTCACTAGCTTGAACTAGTAGTGCCTTGATAGTAGACAAATTTTTGTGGCTTCAAGATTCTCTTTCTTAAGTGTACCATAGCACACATCAAGTTTCCCCAAATTGATGGCAAGCCTGCTATTGGCAGCAGTCAATCCTAGATGAAAAACAAAATATTAAGGGTTAAAACAGGGAGTAGGAAGTGAATGGCATATTCATAATGCCAGAACACTTACTATCTGCCTCTTCTCCATAATCCTTGAGTCTTTCAATTTCTATACTCTTGAGGTCCAGTTCCTCACATAGAAATTGATGGTCAGTCTTGAGTTTTTCAACTTGAAGATCCTTGCCTGCACTTGCTTGCATCTCTTTCTCAAGAGTTGTTTTGAGTTTTTCTATCTATTTTCCTAAGGAGTAGAAGCTACCCTTTCAGCTACCAATTTTTACTCCTTGGTCGCAAGGGCATTTCTCAGTTCTTTCACATTCTTCTTAGAAATAGAACTAAAAGTACAAGTATTGCAACGATCAATCCTTGTGAGAGATGAAAGATTAAATTCAATCAAAAAATTCAACTTACTCACTTGAAAACTCCTTGAGTTTCAAGAGGGCTACATCTCTTGTCTTTTTGGCCCCGTTAACGTGACGGATGAGATCAGAAAAGGTTGTTGTACAATAGGACACATGCTGCAAAAATGGAAATATTGTGTAAGTATTGACCAATACGAGTATGAAGGCTGAAGGCAAAAATACTTACTTCGGAGAGTTCTTGTCTAACGAGCATCTTTGTCTCCACTACCTTATTGCACTAAAGAGCAAGTTTTGTTTGGGCTATCCAAACAACTTTGTGCCGGTTAGTAGAGAAGGGAGAGGGGGTGATTGTGGTTGAACCAATTATGCTTAAGGGTACCATATTAGGTAAGGTTTTCTTAAATTTAATTGGTCTTGAAAGATAGACCCATGGGTACAACAATAGTGGTGGCACCACCATTAACAACAGTGAGCATATCTTCCCCACCAGGAGTAGTACCAACAAAAATAATATGTGATGTATTACTTTGTTGAAGAGTTGACGGGACTACCCGATACTTATGTATCCACTGTCTTCCTAGCAATGTCGAGTATGTGGTGTTCACTTCAATAACAAAGAAATGAACTTTAAAGCTAAAGTTTGACATTTGCAGTATTAAGGTAGTGGCGCCCATGGCTGGCCTGCTTTGATTGTCAAAGCCACAGATTATTATATCTGTTGTTTCTAAGTCTTCAAATGAGAAGCCAGCTCAAGTCAGGCTTCAAATCAAGAGGATATTCACAAAAGACCCCGGATCAACAAGGATTCGTTGGAGATATGCAGTCCTAATGTTCCCTTCCATGTACAGGGACCGATTGTGGTTGGCGTCTTCAATAACTTTATCTTCTTCAAAGAAAGTGATGTCACTTGTGACGGTCACATCGCAAAGGAGGTGGTGCTTTGGCATCACTACTCCGTATGGTTCTAGGTTTTGCAATGCTTTGATGAGAGCTTGTCGAAGGTAGGCACCAGAACCAAAGTATGATAAACACTTAAAAGCGCGGTGACGCGCTTCAAGTGTGCAATGACATTGTAATCGATGGGCAATTGCTCGTCTTGCTCCTTCTACAAAAAAGACCTTGGAAGGACCACTTAGCATGGGAATTTCCTTGTTCACCATAGCCTTTTCCTTGTCTTCTCTATACTGCCAAGACCTTTGAGGTTCAGGTAAGGCCTTACCCTTTCAGAGATTCATGTTGACTTCTTTTGAGAGAACTTTAGTGCGAAGTGTTTCGCACTCTTGCGACGTGAACATATCCTCTGAATCTGAAGTGTTGGAGTTGCAGTTGACTAGAGTCACATTGCACGAGGTGACACTTGAAGTTGATGTAGAATCTTCAATTGCACTTACAAATGTGGGTGTTTGCTCCAGGCCTTGCGGTAAGAATTGCGCCAAGGTAGGAAGTGTGCGACCTGGTCGAGGGAAAGGTTCATCCCCTTCTAATGGTTGGAGGGATTGTTGAAGTAGAAAAGGTATTTCATGTGTGGCGATGTGAATTTTGAAAGGGGCGCTTTCGCTACACCCTCTGCCATCACATCTCTTCTGGCTTTGGAGTCACCAGTGTGCACCATAAATTAACGAGTCGGTCTTCAACTTGTGCAAGTGGCAACCAAGTTTCTCCATCTTCGTTATTTATAAATGCTGCTAAAGCTCCCAATGATGGTCACCGTGTTTGTAGTGCGGTAATCTGGGTTGACAGCTTGAGGTTCCAAGACGAGTCACTTTTCGTCAATAGCATGTTGTAGCCATTCTTTGAAGGCAAAGTAGTCTTCAATCACGTGTCCAACATACCAATGGTATGGGCAATAAAGGGCGTTGTCAATCATCCCTACTTGGTCAGGTCTCCTTGACTCGGGAAAATTCAGAGCTTGTTGGGCCATGAGTTGGTTGAAAAAGGTCTTCACCAATTCTCGGCAAAAAATGTATTTCTTCTTTAAAAGTTCTTGGACAATTGCTCTTGGCGAGCCTGATGTTGGTTCACGCCTTGGACCCAATACAAGCACGTTACCAAAGGTTGCGACTGGTGCAAGACCCTGGCAATGTGGGATTCAACTGGCGTCCTAGGCTTAACCCAAGTATTAGAAGGTTTGATTACCGAGTTAAACCTCCTTGTGTTGTC
Organism: Pharus latifolius; assembly: GCA_019359835.1. Lineage (NCBI taxonomy): Eukaryota > Viridiplantae > Streptophyta > Magnoliopsida > Poales > Poaceae > Pharus > Pharus latifolius. The sequence goes on along the minus strand of CM033325.1, from coordinate 27,172,770 downwards.
AGTGTTACCAATATTCTTATATAGCTCCATGATTTTTGGAGACTTCTCTGATGAGGATTTTTACCAAGTCCTTTGTCTATACCTCTCCGTAATCGCAAGAGACCATGGGGAGAGATTCGAGTCTTTTATTGCTGCCTTTCCGTGATCACTATAGACCATGGAAAGAGACCTCAGTTTATGCCTTCCTGAGGTCGCAGGAGATCATGGGAAGAGAATGAACCTATTTGAGTCTTTCCATGGTCGCAGGAGATCATCGAGAAAGTTCGATTTAATTAAAATAGATACACAAGCCCCTCATGGGAGATTTTGCTTTAATAAATTGTGACTTCTATGGTTGCAATCATCCACAATTTTACTACTTGCAACCAATATGACTATGGAGATACCTGCCAGCAGTTTATATAGTCGCGGAGATATCAAACCCTCAATCCGTGGTCGCAGTCCGTGCGCGACCAAGGAATAAAAGAATGCTTAGCACTGGAAATGTTTCTAGGTCAAGAAGGTCTGGTCGAGAGTTGCCAACCACGAACTAAGAGTTGCATGGTTGCCTTAATAACCGCACCTTAGCCAATACTTCCAGTGTAATACTCCACTTATTGATAAAATAAGGATAATTATGATGTCTGGTTATCCTTAAACCATCAATATGATGTGAATGAGTGCACAGTTATCTATAAACTGCATGTTCTAACTGGCAAATAGCAACTACTTACAACTGCTGTGCGGTTATCACCGAAGCATCCTTTTCATCAAGCAGTTGGTGTCTCTTCATGAACTATAAAAGGAGAAGCCCAACACAGAGAAGGGACAAGTCAAGAGACAAACAAGCAAAAAGATCAACCATTGAAACCTATAATAGGATGAGATGATTAGAATCAACATATGCTCTGTAATACCATTATTCATATAGTGAGAAAAACAACAAGAGTAGAGCTGTTACTTAGACTATGAGGGCTTGAGCGTGTATAAACACAGCGTGTTCATATATCCATATTTACACTAATCTCCCTTTGGTGATTGTTAGAAAAAACCTTTCTACTAAACATACAAATTTCATGTAAGTTCGGCTTGGGATCTTGTTCCAATCGTCGACATTCTCAAACTCCAATTTTGTAGTAACCACTGCTGTGCTTAGAAAACTGAGCGTCTTACACTCACGCCTCGACATTGCGATAGACCAATGTTGTTGCATCCTGTGGACGCACATGCAAATGACCTCCCCTTGGTGCATCTCCCTAGCGAGACACACAAAGCTATTGCGGAAACGAATGATATAATCATCAATTTTCTAATCGCTTTTTTGTTTGACTTGAGCCAACTCCAAGATTGAGATGCCTTTTGCATGGTGACAAAATGTGTCTTGAAAAGACTCTTCATACCTATCTAGTCACAGATGGACCCAACTGGGAGACGGTTGTACTAGTGGAAGGCAGCACTTTTAAATGACCTTGAGAGTTGCCTGAAGAAAATGAAGAGTTGTTGGTAGTATCGCCACAAGCCACTTCCAAGTAAGCATGGTATTCCCTTGCATCTCCAGTGCCATCAAAGTGGAGAAATTTTGGAGGGTACCACCCAAAAAGAAAAGGAACCAGATCATGCCAAGACTCGTCAGGTTTCCCAAGTTCACTTTCAGGAGTTTGCAGAGCTTGTTCAATAGTTATCTGCTTTAGCTTCTGATTGATTAAATGATCAGATTGAGAACTAGACCAAGTTTTGAACTAGATCCGCTCTGATACTGATTGCTCTGATTGAAGTACAGAGGAGCTTCGACTATATTTGATCAGAATGCGGAATACGGGATCTTACTCGAAAGTACTAAAACCCAAAGGTTGCTAAACAACACAGTTCGAAGTAATTGCAACCTCTTTATTTCAAAGAGGACTTTACACGTCGAACGTTAGGACGCACTCACCTACGTCGATCAATGAACTATAAGTGTGTAAGACCTAAATTAGTTCTATGACTCTTCGATGGTATTCGATGATCTAAAACAAAGTATTTATAGTCCAATCATATGAGTACGTATCAGATTCAATAACCTAAACGTATTAGACTCACATAACTAAACTTGAATATGTAAGACTTAGTTATATGTATATGGATAAGATTACAATTCTAACCAAAATTCAAATCAAGGTCGCGAACCCTTTCCAAGGTCGTGAAACCTTTCCCAACTTGATTAAGGTCGCGAAGCCTTTTTCAACCATGACCGGAAGATCCACCCGGATCAGGACTCCCCTGTTGAGAAGGAGCCAACCCCCGTTGGCGACCATGTGATCAAAATTGGAGATGTGGAAATTGAGCTTGACCATCTTCTTGGGCGTACCACTTTGTCGCACATGCTCATTGACCTTTCGGTCTGATTCGAAAAGACTTTCGTGTACCACTGCGAGTGGTCATCACCTTCTTCTCCAAGATCACATCGTCAAGTAGAGGTTCTTCTCGTTGATAGACCAAGTCTTCAACAAATGGTACTATGGTATCTGGCTCGTCATCTAACATTGAAGGCTCAAAGAGTTTGAGGTGCTCAACATTGGCAACCGAGTAAATATCCATGTATGGAGGTAACTCGAGCTGACAAGCATTATTACCAATTTTCCGCAAAATCTGAAAAGGACCATAACGGATGGATTTAAGCTTTTTACCTTCACCTTTAAGTCTCTCCTTACTCAGATGTAAACAGACCATATCACCTTCTTGGAATTGAGCATCAACTTGGTGCCGATCATGTCGTGTTTTGTACTGGAGTTGAGCTTTCAACAAATTTTGTTCAACCTCACCATGGAGCCATTGAATACCTTCCAGGAACTTTTGTACTCGATCTTGAACAGATGCTTCCTTGCTGTTCGGCACTAAGTTAGGGATCACAAACTCCATGTCGTATGGACTCTGTGGAAGAAATCCCAAATAGACCACGAATGGTGACTTTCGAGTTGAACCATGCACTACTCAATTAAAAGCAAACTGCAGGTATGGTATGCTTGCATCCCAGTTCTTCGGATGCTTAGAGTTAAAGCCCCTCAAGAGATGAACAACTGTTCGATTGACCACCGCAGTTTGACCATCAATTTGAGGATGAAAAGCAGTATTCCTCTTTAGCTTTGTGTCCATCATCGTCCAGAGTGATCGCCAAAAGTGACTAAGGAACCGGGTATCACGATCAGACACAATAGAAGTCGGTAGTCCAAAATGTGTCGAAACGTGCTGAAAGAATACCAGAACTGCTTCTCCTGTGATAGTCTTTTGACAAGGTATGAGAATAATCATTTTGGAGAACCGATCAATGACCACAAATAGATAGTCATTGCCACGTCGAGTCTTAGGAAATCCTCCCAAGAAATCCATGGATATGCTTTCCCATGGTCGAGATGGAATGGGCAAAGGAGTGTAAAAACCTAATTTTGGTTTGCCGATTTTGAGATGCTGTAGAGACCACAACCTCGAATAAAACTAGCCACATCTTGCTGCATCTGCGGCCAGAACACATGTCAATGAAGATTTTGCAAGGTCTTCGTAACCCCAAAGTGACCAGCAACCTTCGACGTATGCGCTTCTCCTAGCCATTGTATTCGAGGTGCTCTATGTGGTATACAAAGAAAATTGCCTTTGTACAAGAGTCCTTCTCGTTGAACAAACTCTGTAGGTTTCCCTGTTTTGAGCTCAACTAGTGCTGATAAAAAATCAATATCTTCACTGTAATTGTGACATAGTCATCATGACATGAGGGCTCGATCTGCATAAACGCTGATAAGAAGAGAGTCGTAATTGGTGGTCATGACAACATGTCAGCTAGTTTATTTTGTACGCCCTTCTTGTAATTAATCACCAAATTGAACTACTGTAGATACGACATCCACTTCGTATGTCGAGCTTGTTGTAGCTTCGATTGCGTTTGCAAATATTGCAAAGGCTGATGGTCGGTGTGGACAATAGTCTCTTTTCCCAAAAGGTGGCACCGCCAATGTTTTACAGCCTGATGCAGTAAACACAACTCCTTGTCGTAGGTCGGGTAATTCTTCTGAGCTCCCTGAAATAACTCAGAGTGATATATTACTGGTCGACCTTTGATGAGGAACGGGGTCCCGATCTTCCGACAGGTAGGGGATAGTTCGATTGGTGGAGACTCGACGTTGACGATCTGACTTTCAACCAGAACCGATCTAGGCCTGCAATCGCTACACCACTGCTCCGTTCGTTACCAACCGTACCGAGGTGCGGTTGACCTAGCCACAAAGGCCTGTTCCTGCAAGCGAATCGAAGAATACATGCAAGAAGACAGAAGAAGCAATCTCGAATTGCAAGTATGTATTAAGATCACGAAGTGTTGGGGTTCCATAAACCGAAAGACGGCGAACTGCGACAGCAGAAAATTCTAAGCAAAACCCGAGTCTAACAATGACGGCTACGAGGTTTTAATATACGAGAGGGGTGGCGTCTAGGGTTTGGGGCGCACCCCCCATGCGGGATACACGGGCCGAGGCCCAATAGACAGGTGACGCAACACTGCACGGCCCAACAGAATCTGGTCTCCAATTGTTTCGATGATTGTGATTGACTCAGAATTATTTTGGATGTAGAACCAGATCCGTTGGAAAGGTCTCGTCGAGGGCTTCTCCGTAATGTACTTGAACGCCCCAAACCGAGTTCGTATGCATCTGCTACACCCATTTGAAGACAGGCTGCTCCGCCGTGGCCGACCCAGACTCCAGCTCGCGGTAGACTTGATTCCCGACCCGTCTTGGCGCAAAGTGACACCCTCGCTGATCAACACCATGATTCCTGAGCACAAGCACAATATTATTAGGTAGTAACTCGCTCTTGTCAATATTCTCTCGTGTACTAAGAAACGAGCTCACCTGGTGATTTAGTTGACGTGCACGTGCCCTTGTTATTGGCCCTTGCACAACGGGTGTTGGAAGAATGGACGCATCGTTAGGGGTGATATCCTCATCATCCTCCCCCTCTTGAATTGGAGTCGTCCTCGACTCAAGCTCATCTTCTTCTCCCAAATATGGCCACAAATCTGAAATGTTAAAAGTGGGGCTAAACCCCGAAATCTGCAGGCAACTCAAGTTTGTAGGCATTATCGTTTATTCGCTCTAACACCATAAATGGACCATCCGCACGAGGCATTAATTTTGACTTTCTTAACTCAGGAAACGCACTTTACGTAAGTGTAGCCATACAAGATCTCCAGGAGTTAATATCAATTCCTTGCTACCATGACTACCAGCAATGCGATATTTTTCATTCATTCGCTCAATATTTTCTTTTGTTGTTTCATGTAGTTTTAAAATAAACTCAACACGTTTCTTAGCATCAAGATTGACCTTTTCAGATGATGGAAGAGGCAATAGGTCAATAGGAGCACGAGGGTTGAAACCATACACTACCTGGAAAGGACTTACCTTGGTAGTCGAGTGTAGCGCACGGTTGTAGGCAAACTCCACATGAGGAAGGCACTCCTCCCACATCTTTAAGTTCTTCTTCAAAACAGCTCGCAACATTGTGGACAAGGTATGATTTACCACCTCTGTTTGACCATCAGTTTGGGGATGACAAGTAGTAGAAAACAGTAACTTTGTCCCCAATTTATTCCATAATGTCCTCCAGAAATGACCCAAAAATTTTGTGTCGCGATCTGAAATAATAGTGGAAGGCATACCATGCAAACGAACAATTTCTTTGAAAAATAAGTCGGCAATGTGAGTGGCATCATCACTTTTGTGGCAAGGAATAAAATGTGCCATCTTGGAGAACCGATCCACAACAACAAATATACTATCCCTCCCCCCTTTGTCGTTGGCAACCTAGAACAAAATTCATCAAGATATCCTCCCACGGGACACTAGGAGTAGGAAGAGGCATATATAAACCGTGTGGATTTAACCGTGACTTTGCCCTTTGACACGTGTTGCAGCGTCCGATGAAGCGCTCAACATCACGCCTCATCTTTGGCCAATAGAAGTGCGTGGCTAAAACATCCTCCGTCTTTTTGACACAAAAATGTCCCATCAGGCCTCCTCGATGAGCTTCCTGCAACAACAAAAGACGAACGGATCCAACTAGAATGCATAGGCGGTTAGCTCTAAACAAGAACCCATCATTGAGTACAAATTGATTCCACGCCTTCCCATCCTTGCAATTAATCAAAGCATCTTTGAAATCAGCATCTTGAGCATAGTGTTCTTTAATAGTTTCAAGTCCGAAAATTCGACAGTCAAGTTGAGACAACATAGCATATCTCCGAGACAAAGCATCAGCAATTACATTATCTTTCCCTTTCTTGTGTTTAATGATGTAAGGAAAAGATTCAATAAATTCTACCCACTTGGCATGTCTACAGTTCAATTTGTTTTGACTGCGAATATGTTTCAGCGTCTCATGATCAGAGTGAATAACAAATTCCTTAGGCCATAAATAATGTTGCCACGTCTCTAAAGTTCGCACAAGAGCGTACAGCTCTTTATCATACGTGGAGTAATTTAAAGCAGGCCCACTTAATTTCTCGCTGAAATATGCAACAGGCTTACCTTCTTGCGTGAGCATACCACCAATCCCAACTCCACTAGCATCACATTCAAGTTCAAAAGTCTTACCAAAATCTGAAAGTTGGAGTAATGGTGCATTTGTTAGCTTTTCTTTCAAAAGGTTGAAGCCGTCCTCTTGTGGTTGTCCCCAATGGAATGCAACGCCCTTCTTTGTCAATTCATTCAATGGTGCGGCAATGGTGCTGAAGTCCTTCACGAAACGACAGTAGAAACTAGCAAGTCCATGAAAGCTTCTCACCTGTGTGACCGTTTTAGGAGTCGGCCAACTCTTGATAGCTTCGATCTTGGCTTCATCAACCTCAATTCCCTGCGGAGTCACAACATAGCCAAGAGACGAGACTCGATCGGTGCAAAAAGTGCACTTCTCGAGGTTACCAAACAAACGTGCCTCTCTCAAAGCATTAAAAACAACACGTAAATGTTCGAGATGTTCAGAAAGTGACTTGCTATAGATCAAGATATCATCAAAATAGACCACCACAAATTTACCAATGAAAGAACGTAAGACTTCGTTCATCAAGCACATGAAAGTACTAGGTGCATTATTCAATCCAAAAGGTATAACTAACCACTCATATAAACCGAACTTGGTCTTAAAAGCAGTTTTCCATTCGTCTACCAATTTCATTCAAATTTGGTGGTACCCACTACGCAAGTCAACTTTTGAGAAGATAATAGAACCACTTAACTCATCAAGCATGTCGTCTAACCTAGGAATAGGATGACGATACCATATTGTGATATTGTTAATGGCTCTACAATCCACACACATGCGCCAACTACCGTCTTTCTTAGGAACCAAAAGAACAGGAACAGCACAAGGACTAAGGCTTTGTCGCACGTACCCACGGTCCAAAAGCTCTTGGACTTGTCGTTGAATTTCCTTAGTCTCCTCTGGATTGGTCCTATATGCATTACATTTTGGCAATGTCGCTCTCGGGATCAAGTCAATTTGATGCTCAATACCTCGAATAGGTGGTAGTCCCGAGGGCACCTCAGCGGGGAACACATCGTCATAGTCCTGCAAAAGGTTAGTAACAGCAGGTGGAAAAGAGACAGGCATATCATCAAATGAAACAAGGTCTCTTTACATATCAAAGCAAAGCATGACGGTTCAGCAAGATCATATTTTGTAGCAAGCAAAACACCACCCTTCAATTTAATTCCCTCAGTGTTAGAAGCAGGTACATTCTTATCTTTCTTATGCGGAAAAACAGTTTTAGCTACTTGCTGATTTTCAGATTCTGTGGTGTTCACTTTCTTCTCATTTTCAAGACTTTCCCTATCAAAATGCACAATTTCAGATGGAGTCATGGGAAGCAAGGTTATTTTCTTTCCTTTGTGCATGAAAGTGTACCAATTATTTCTACCATGATGAGTTGCATTAGTGTCATATTCCCAAGGTCGGCCTAATAAAAGTCAACATGCTTGCATAGGCACTACATTAAAATCAGCAACATCATGGTATGACCCAATGAAAAATGGTACTCTTGCGGTTTGCGTTACCTTAACCTTACCGCTGTTGTTGAACCATTGAACATGATATGGTTGGGGATGTGGTTGTGTGGTCAAGCCAAGCTTCTTGACCAGATCAGAACTCACCAAGTTGTTGCAGCTCCCACCATCAATGAATGTTCGGATGCGCCGGTCGTTGACGACAAGGAACATTTCAAACAAGTTGTGGCGTTGGGCTCACTCGGCTTGCTTCATTTGAGTACTAAGGACCCGCTGGACAATGATGGTCCGGTATTCTTGTGTGGCTACCGTACCCAAAGCTTCCCCATCATCATCATATTCGGATTCATCATCAACATTACCTGCAAGGTTAGCTGCAAGAGCATATTCATCTTCAACATCAGAAGCACTAACGTACCCACCATCGTCTGTCGCAATGTAAGCTCGCTGACTTGGGCAGTCCTTCATGACATGGCCCATCCCCTTGCAACGGTGGCATATGATACCTGTTGTACGTCCCGTGGAGGCAACAGATGAAGACGACTTCGCTGGTGCCTGCACAATTAGAAGTTTTGCTTACCTCGAGTGTACGTGGCGGTGGTAACGGTGGTACTGAATGCGTCCTACTGGTCGAGGGGGCAGTAGACCGAACAGCAGGAGGTGGCTCTGATTTGGTTGACGCCTGTCTTGGGGTGAAGGTACTACCAAAGTTGCTCCGTGGCCACTGTTGTCGTCCCTGCAATTCTTTTTCTGCCAAAACAGCAAGCTGGAACAATCTATTGACATCATGATAGTCCTTGTAATCAAAAATATTTTGTATATCATGCCTTAACCCCCCATAGAAACGAGCCATTTTATCCTCCTCGGTTTCCTCTACCTCACAACGCAACATGCCTATTTGAAGCTCTTGGTAGTACTCCTCTACCGATTTGTTACCTTGATCTAAGCGTTGCAATTTTTTACGCAAATCACGTTTAAAGGAAGGAGGCACAAATCTAGCGCGCATTTGTCTCTTCAGATCATGCCAAGTACCAGGATGTACGTTAGAATTTACTAGTTCATTGCACCAAATTATAGCAAAATCCTTGAACTCACTAGTGGCTTGTCTAACTCTATGAATTTTAGGAACAAGATGGGAGTTAAATTTTTGTTCAATCTCCATTTCCCAATCTAAATACACCTCAGCATCATATGTACCAGAAAAAGAAGGTACGGTAAACTTAACTTTAGCAAATGGATCATCATTGAGATAGTTATTATTACCATTGTTACCTCTCATACCTTGACGATTTCGGTTGAAGCGCTCTAAGTCATGTGCTGCACGTCGCATAGCGGGTTCATTGCGAGGTGCCACATGTCCCTCTACATCATCATCGTGCTCCTGGGCTCCATCATTTTGCTGTTGTTGGACAGCAGGTGGGCGGTTCTCGATCACCTGAACCCTGTCATCAAGCTGGGCAACACGTCGTTCCAATCTTTCAATACCTTTGGTTATCTCTTCCATCATGGTTTTCAGCTCAGCATGAAGGACACACTCGTTGTCCTTTTTATCAGATCCTGTCATGATTAGTAGAAAGTAGAAGAAACACAAGAAGTATTATCCCTACAAACTACCAGGTTCAGACAAGTGGATTCACACCCTCTCAAGCGTCTAACCACGCTCTTGCAAGGTTCTTAGCAACACTGTAGAAGGTACAACCGGTGGCTGGTTCGTGATATCGTGACGAGCTTAAGTGTAACAATTGCAAGGTTGAATCCTGTTCTGATAGAAAGTATGTGGAGCTTGGAAGGTAGTTATGGTAGCAAAGGTTAGCAATAATTGAAATCAGAATGCTAAGTTGAATAAGTGTCCAAAGAACCCACTAGTGTTGCTGTCCTAAATGCGCCCCTAGAACTGTTCAAGCAAGCAAAGACAACAAGGTAACAAATGGAACCAGCAAGGTGATAGCAAGGACAATCAATATTGAAGCAATTCTGATCCCAAAGATAGCAAGTATGGCAAGTATGAACCCCCGGATTTTTTTTTTCACTGCGCGGCTCTTTTCTGTGCGCTGCCTCTTTTTGGTAAATTTTTTTTTATTTTTTTTATTTTTCTAATATTTTTTTCAAGTTCAGAAACACAGAAATATGGAAACAAAGTAGGTTCCCCTCAATTTGGAGGTAAGACGTGGCCGATATAAATTCTGGTGCTTGCTTTGAAAACCGTGCTAAAACTTCCGAGGCCGGATACTCGATCTTCCAGAGGGATTTTGGCCTCCAAAATTTTGCCGAAACCAACGTTGTTGGTGAAATTCAACTGTAACTTTTCGTTAGCTTCGAAACGAGTGGTCGTGGAGCTCAAACGGAGTTTGGATGCAAAAGTTATGGCCATTTTAGTGAAGGTGCTCCGGATCAGGGTTTCTGGGCAATGCGAACTTTTGGTTTCGCAAGTAGGGAACGTGTCGGTGGGTTGGCGGGATGAACAAAGGGGAGGCTAGCGATGCAGGGCGTTTGAAACAAGGCGGTTTATGACCTATCTAGGGTTTGCGAAGCGGGACAGTAACACAAGGCGGCTAGCAGGGGCAAACCGAGGAGGACTCGATTTGGTTTTCTGGATGTCTGGCGGTGGTAGGACGGACGATGCAACGGGGAGGTGATGGATAGAACTATGAACACAATCTAAACCAGGAACCAGACGATGAACTAAGGACACAAACTCAACAACGCTAACTGAAAGCAAAGATTGCGAAGGCTCGAAGTGGTTTGGACAGCGGAAGACTATGACCTAATTTTTTTTTTTGTCTTTTTTTTTCTGGACGATGGGTAAGGTAAAACGATGAACAATGAACAGATGGGATACGAGATACCTGACGGGCAATCGGGGCTCTGATACCACTTGATGAGGAACAGGGTCCCGATCTTCCGACAGATAGGGGATAGTTCAATTGGTGGAGACTCGACGTTGACGATCCGACTTTCGACCAGAACCGATCTAGGCCTGCAATCGCTACACCACTACTCTGTTGGTTATCAACCGTACTGAGGCACGGTTGACCTAGCCACGAAGGCATGTTCCTGCAAGCGAATCGAAGAACACGTGCAAGAACACAGAAGAAGCAATCTCGAATTGCAAGTATGTATTAAGATCACGAAGTTGTTGGGGTTCCACAAACCGAAAGACGGCGAACTGCAACAGCAGAAAATTCTAAGCAAAACCCGAGTCTAACAATGATGGCTACAAGGTTTTAATATGCGAGAGGGGTGGTGTCTAGGGTTTGGGGCGAACCCCCCACGCGGGATACACGGGCCGAGGCCCAATAGACAGGTGACGCAGCACCGCACGGCCCAACAGAATCTGGTCTCCACTTGTTTCGATGATTGTGATTGACTTAGAAGGATTTTGGATGTGGGACCAGATCCGTTGGAAAGGTCTTGTCGAGGGCTTCTCCGTAATGTACTTGAACCCCCAAATGGAGTTCGTATGCATCTGCTACGCCCGTTTGAAGACAAGCTGCTCCACCGTGGCCGACCCGGACTCCAGCTCGCGGTAGACTTGATTCCCAACCCGTCTTGGCGCAAAGTGACACTCTCGCTGATCAACACCATGATTCCTGAGCACAAGCACAATATTATTAGGTAGTAACTCACTCTTGTCAATATTCTCTCGTGTACTACGAGCTCACCTGGTGATTTAGTTGACGTGCATGTGCCCTTGTTATTGGTCCTTGCACAACGGGTGTTGGAAGAATGGATGCATTGTTAGGGGTGATGTCCTCATCAACCTTCTTGCATGAGCACTGCACCCATTGCCTAACCTGTGGCATCGGTTTCTAGCTTGAATGGTTTCTGCAAATTCAACAAAGCTAGAACAAGAGCTTCACTGATCTTCCTCTTCAGCAAGAGAAATGTGCCCTCATGTTTCCCTGTCCACTCTAACTTCTGGTCAATCCTGGTTAAAGCATGCAATGGAAAAGCCACAATCAAGAAGTGTCGTATGAACTTCTGAAGGTACTGGCATGCTCCCATAAAACTATGCAGTTCCGTAACTGTTCGCGGTCGTGGCCACTAGCGAATCACTTTTATCTTATCCGGGTTGATTTACAGCATACCATTGTCGACCATGAATCCTAGGTACAGTAGAGTTTGCTGGCCGAACTCGCACTTCTTACGGTTGAGGCGAAGTTGATGTTGCTGACGCTGTTCGAACACCTTTTCAACATGAATGAGCGTCCCACGAACGACTATAGACCTGTATGTCATCGTGGTAAACGATCACAAAGTCATCGATGAACTGTCACAATGCGTCATTCATAGACGCATGAAAGTAGCCGGGGTGTTGCAGAGGCCAAATGGCATGAACAGTTATTTGAATAGACCTTGGCGCATTTTGAACATGGTTTTCCATATATCCTCCTCTCGAATACTGACTTGATGATACCCTAACTTTAGATCCAACTTCGAGAAGACAGTAGCATGCTTCAATTGGTCTAGTTGGTCGTCAATACGAGAAAGGGGTTACTGGTTCTTGATGGTGATCTTGTTTAGTGCTCGGTGGTTGATGCACATACGCCAAGTCCCATCTTTCTTTGGTTCTAACACCACAGGAGATCCACAAGGCGAACTACTTTGTTGTATTACACCATCTCTTAATAACTCACCAAGTTGTCTTTTGATCTCTTCATTCTCCAATACCGAGTTGCGATACATACTTAGATTGGGAAGTGTCGCATCAGACACGAGCTGAATTTCGTGCTCAACTAGATGTTTCGGTGAACGACCCTAGGTACTCTCGAATAGATCACTGTATTTCTCCAGTAGTCCCAATAAATGACCATAATGTAAGATTGGCCCAATCTTCCGATGAGAATGATAACTTCTATTTGATGGTTCATGACTTTGATGATGCACCTACCAACTGATCATGATGAGACGCCAAGCAATCGTTAAACCACCACACTGAGTTGTTATCAACCGTGCCAAGAATGCGGTTGACCTAATCACGAAGATCAATTCCTATGAGTAACCGATGAATAAGCAAGAACAAGGCAAAGCAATCTGAAATTGCACTCGAAATTTGAGGTTCTGTAACTCGATTCAATTGGTCAATCGACACAAGAGAAATCGAGGTAGTTTCACACATGGGAAAACTAAACTAAACAAAACTTAAGGAAACAACAAGAAGTTCGGGCAAATATATGGGAAGGGGAAGCAGCCAGGGGTGGCATGAAACCCTGGACATGATACATGGGCCTTGGGCCCAAAGTGGAGGCGATGCACCACCTTAGAGTCCAAGACAGGTTATGTCTGTTGGAAAGAGGACGAAGAAAGCTTTCCATCAAGTGCTCACACATCCCAAACGGACTCCGTATGCAACCTCTATGCTCATTTGAAGGCGGACTGCTCTTGGTGGCCGAACTGGACTTCAACACGTACATAGCTTGGAACTTGGCTTGACTTGGTGAAGAATTGCTTCCTTGCAAATCCATGTCGTGGTTCTTAAGTACAAGAACATCATTAAGTAGCAATCTATCCTCCAAAGTGTAATGATGCAACCCGAGGAACGAACTCACATGATAATTCAGCGGTCGCGCACGTGCTCGTGTAATTGGCCCAAGTCCTTGCGTAGGAGGTGATGGTGGTGAAGTGGTGCATGTATCCGTAGCAGTGATGTCCTCATCAGTTGAGGTTGTATCCGAAGGAGTGATGTCCTCATTAGACCAGAATCTTCTCGGCACACCAGCGACAATGCTGCTCGAGTACTATCACTTTGACCAACTGGTTGAATCATAAAAAGTACATATTTATGACATGCATTGACGATTCGTTTGGCCTGATTTGCGGTAATAAAGTTCAAAGTGTTGAGATGGACATCTCTACTGATCATGAACTTCACTCCATCTTTAGTGAGCTCGTACTCTTGTGCTCGCCGATGGAAGTGAGTGTCACGATCATATAGATACGGACTCCCAAAGATCACCTGACAAATATCGATAGGAACAACATCGCATTGCACCTCATCGATATATCGAGCAGAGATCGCAAATTTCAACAAACACTGACTCATAATCTGTTGATTCACGTCGGATGTGAACCAACCCAGCGGATATGGTCGTGGGTGTGTGGTCGTCTTCAAACCAAGTCGCCGAACCAGTCCAGCGGAAACCAAATTCTTCTGAATTTCAGGATCAAATATGGCTGCGACCACATTGTGCTTCACCTGGATGTTGATAGTGAAGAAATCCTCCGTTGAGTAATGGTCGTCAGGTGAATCTGCACCCTTCTCCTTCGGCATTGCCATCAGAGACAAAGTCGTATCTGCCTCATCAACCAAATTCACTCGGACAACTCCTTCTTCAGGTGGAGCCGTAGTAGCTATAGCTGTTCTTTTCCCTGGTCCATTCTTCTTTGGTCGAAGCTCAGGATGAATCATGTAGCATCTATCCTTGGTATGTCCCGCAACTTGACAATGCTAGCAAAATGTACCTGATATGCACACGCCTCACCTTAAGATGCGTGCATGAAGTTTGGTCCTGATCTTTAATCGTAGGAGAAATCCATGGATAAATGCGAGTTGTGACCTTGACGAAGGGGAGGCTAACCATGATCCAAGAACGCAATCAACCACCTCACAATCACTAAACGACTCCTACATTTGTTATCAACGGAGCCAAGCTAGATTGACCTATTCACGAAGAACAACTCAAGCAAATCCATAATAAAAGCAAGAGCAACAGCAGAAGGATATCAACACTCAATAATCTTAATTATGAGTTGAACTGTTAGACCCCGAATTGTACAAGTCGGCAACCATGGCACGAGAGTACAATATTCAATGAAGTCTACCTAAAAATAAGACCATACCTTCTCTTTTATAGAGGATGGTGTCTACAAAAGATACAAGGTTTAAAACAAGAATTCTAATCTTAATCTAATTTGAAATATAATAGAATGCTAACATACTATAAAAAGAAATCCGAAACTATTTTTCACATATTCAAATGGGACTCTTTCCTCTCGTGCACTTGTCATTCTTTCAGGTCTCCTGGATGCATACGATGTCAGATTTCGATGATTCTTGATGCGTTGGAAATCTCTTTCGAATATATTTCCAACAAGTGCACACACAACCAAATTGGACATATGTGCTGAAACTGGTGCTTCATCAAAGTCTCGGATCAAACAACTGATCGTCGCTTGGTCGGTAGGCTGTTTGGTTCGCATGCTGCGACCATGTGCTTCCGATTATGGGCTGCAACCTTGTGCTTCAGACCATGAGCAGCAACTTTGGGCGGTGTTGCGACCTGGAGCCTTTCTGGTCAAATGCAGAGTTCTTCTGATTGATTAGGTTGAAATGATCGTTGGTCGAAGTTGCCAGAAAAGTGTCATTCTTCCTTGGCTAAGAGCTGGATTAGCAACTTTGTCTAGAACTCCCTCACATGTAACAACTAGCAAAGAACAATTATCAGCTAATGTCATTTGTTCTGTAATTAAATAATTAATTGACCCAAGAAATAAATTCACCTGTTGTCCAAAGCGACGAGCATGTGCTCATGTTAATGCATGTGAATGTGTGGTTGTGATGTCCTCATCATACTCCCCTTCTTGAAAAAGAGTCGTCCTAGACTCTGGCCCATCGTTCTCACTCAACTATGGAGATAAATCATCAATATTAAAGGTATTACTCACTCCATATTCCTCAGGTAGCTCCAATTTCTAAGCATTGTCATTGATCTTGGCAAGAATTTCGAATGGACAGTCACCTCGCGGCATTAGTTTGGACTTGCGCTGTTCTGAAAAATGATCATGGCACCAATGCTACCAAACTAAATCTCCTTCTTCGAACACAACTTCCTTGCGCCTTTTATTTGCATGCTTTTGATACTGCATCTACATCTTCTCAATATTCGCTTTGGTAGTCTCATGTATCATACGAATCATCTCAGCACGCTGTTCGGCATCAAGATTACCTCTTTCTTAAAGAGTTAGAGGTAACAAATCAATCGGCACAGTAGGTTTAAATCCATAGACGACCTCAAACGGACAAAACTTGGTAGTGGAATCCACGACACGGTTGTAGGTGAATTCAATGTGTGGCAAACACTCCTCCCAAAGCTTCAAAATTTTCTTGAGAGCTGCTCATAGCATGGTACCAAGTGTTCGGTTGACGACCTCGGTTTGGCCATCAGTTTGGGGATGACAAGTCGTTGAAAACAACAGCTTCGTTCCAAGCTTTCCCCAAAGTGTCCTCCAAAAGTGGCTCAAAAATTTGGTATCTCTATCTGAAACAATTGCTCTCAGTACCCCATGGAGACGAACGACCTCACTGAAAAAACAAATTAGCAATATGGGTAGCATCATCACTCTTATGACAAGGTATAAAATGAGCCATTTTTGAAAACTGATCAACAACAACAAATAGACTATCCCTCCCCTTCTTAATCCTTGGTAATCCCAGCACAAAATCCATAGAAATATCTTCCCAAGGTACTTTCGGAATAGGAAGAGGCATATATAAGCCATGTGGATTTAAGCGAGACTTAGCTATTTGACAAGTAGTGCATCGCCGTACATAGCACTCAACATCTCACCTCATCTTTGGCCAGTAAAAGTGAGTAGCCAAGACGTCCTCTGTTTTGCGTATCCCAAAATGTCCCATTAGACCACCGCCGTGAGCCTCCTACAACAACAAAAGACGAACGGAACTCACAGGAGCACAAAGCTTGTTAGCTCGAAACAAATAGCCATCATTCAGTACATATCAAGCCCAACATCTTCCTTCTTTACAATTAATATAAATGTCTTTGAAATCCAAATCAGTAGAATATAGGTCTTTTAAACTTTCCAATCCAAGAATTTTGCAATCAAGTTGGGATAACAAGATGTAACGTCGATACGATGCGTCAGCAACCAAATTATATTTACCTTTCTTATATTTCACAACATACGGAAAGGTTTCAATAAATTCAATCCACTTAGCATGTCTACGATTCAACTTACTTTGACTACGAATATATTTCAATGATTCATGATCCGAATGTATGACATATTCTTTCGGCCAGAGGTAATGTTGCCATGTTTCTAACACTCTAACTAGTGCATATAATTTCTTGTTGTAAGTTGAGTAATTTAACGCTGGACCACTAAGCTTTTCACTGAAATAAGCAATGTGTTTTCTATACTACATGAGAACACCTCCAATTCCAATACCACTAGCATCACATTCTATTTCAAAATTTTTATTAAAATCAGGAAGTTGTAGAAGTGGTGCATGATTAACTTATCTTTCAATGTGTTGAAAGCGTCCTCTTGTGCATGTTCCCACTTGAAGGGCATGTTTGTCTTTATCAGTGCATTGAGTGGGGCGACGATCATACTGAAATATTGTACAAACCGGATGTAGAAACCAGCAAGTCCGTGGAAATCCGCACTTGTGTGACTGTTGTAGGTGTAGGCCATGATCAAATTGCTTGTACCTTCTGTTCATCCACCTCAATGCCCTGCGCAGTCACAACAAACCCAAGAAGCACGACTCAATCTGTGCAGAAGGTGCACTTCTCAAGGTTAGCAAACAAACGTGCCCCTCTTAAGATAGCAAAAACTTGTCGCCAATGTCCCAAATGAGCATCTAAATTCTTGTTGTAGATTAAGATGCCATCAAAGTAGACCACCACTACGCAAATCGACCTTAGCAAAGATGGTCGAACCACTCAATTCGCAAGCATATCATCTCACCGAGGAATCGGATGACGATAACGAACAGTGATATTGTTAATAGCTCGACAATCTATACACATCCTCCATGATCCATCCTTTTTTGGCACAAGTAAAACAGGAACAGCACAAGGACTTACACTTTCGCGTACATACCCTTTTTCGAGAAGCTCTTGTACCTGCCATTGAATCTTTTTTGTTTCCGCAAGGTTGGTGCGATACGGAGGTCGATTAGGCAAGGATGCTCCTGGAATGAGGTCGATTTGATGCTCTATCCCTCGCATTGGTGGCTGCCCCGCTGGTATCTCAGTTCGAAACACATCCACAAATTCCTGCAGTAAAGAAACAACTGAAACGGGCAAAGTAGAGGGAAAAACATCAGTAGAAAGAGAGCATCTTTGCACACAAGCACAAAGCACTCTTGGGGATCGGTTTCTAACTCTCGCATCTCATTTTTTGTGGCTAACAGAACCTATCCCTTAAGTTGAACCTCTCTTTCTTTTCACTCTTTTCTTTCTTTTCTCTAAAGTTGGTTTGGTGGCTCTCGCTCCCTGATTTGTGGATGTCTCTCATCTCTCTTTCTTTTCTCTCACGCTCAGCCCTATCTAAATCATCTTTGAGAATTTCATCCGGAGACATTGGAACCAGGAAAACCTTCTTGTTGTTGTGCAAAAAAGAGTATTTGTTGGAACGCCCATAGTGTGTAGTGTCCTTGTCATATTGCCATGGTCATCCAAGTAGTAATGCACAAACTTGCATTGGTACCACAAATTGGGGAGTTCTAATCCGAGTTAGTCACCTTTGCTATTCTATAGTTGCAAGAACTACAGAACGTAATTTTCTACCTCTCTATGGTCTCAGGAGCATAAAAGAGAGACAATAAAATAGTCCAAGACATACTAGACGTAGCCCATTCCATGGTCTCATTCTGTGAAGTCACAAGGTTTGTAGTATTTAAATATCCACAAGCACCGAGGTTGCAGAGACTATGATCTCATGAATACCGTGGACATGGAGACATTCTCCCATGATTGCCCAGGTCATGAAGGACATGAAAATAGTTGTGCCTTGTCATAGTTAACACGTGACCATGGCTTACTAAAGAGATAAAAAATTTAATGTCTATATGATTAGAGTCATTCAATCATGAATAGTGGTTGAACCTATTTTATCACTACCGCCGTCTTAGACATTTTAACTCTTTAAGTCTATAGAAACCGTCAAGAAGATGGAGGCGTAATCATAAACGGGTATAATTGCACATTATAGCTGATGCACGTCTACCTCTCAACGACCCTTTGATTCCGTAACCGACAACCAGTGATGAGCTATAAAAGGAGGATCGCCGGGAGAGATCAAGGACATGAGGCAAGAGATTCAAGACATAACACTTTAGAGCTACCCACAGTAGATTTACATTGACTGTAAGCTAAAGAATACAAGATTGCTCTTAGTTAATCTAAGAACATCTTTGATTTTCTTCCTGTAATCCTCATTTTATATAGTGAAATCCTAACAAGACGTAGGCCTATTACTCATCATCCAACCAACCCTTTTTTGACCAGGGAACTGTACCCCAAACCGACACAGGTGAACAAGTAGAGTATACTATGGTGATTAGAGGGCTCGAACATGTATAAATTCCTTTCTTCCTCTGATAGCTACCATAATTTACCTGTTTACCTGAGATTCATCTTAGATTGGTTTCACATTCTTCTTAAACATTTACGTAAGTTCGACTAAGTATGAAAGTCCCAATCGTTGACAGTTGGCACCCACAGTGGGGCCTTATTTCAAGGTATCTTTCTTCATTAGGAATTTTTGGTAAGCCATGTCAGGAGTTCATGATTCTGAAAATGATTTTGATGTTGCAGATTATGCTGATCTTAACATGGAGGATGAGACACTTTACATGGTAGAAAATGAAGTTCCCTGAGAGCCTGTTGCTGAGGAGAATCTCAGGACTTGATGTATGGTCAAGAACCTGAATAGGCAGTACATTCACCTCCTGTGAGTGCTACCACATCAAATGGTGAATATGTGCCAGAACCCATCGTTCCAGATGATGCGGGAGATGAGGACCTCGAGTTCAGTCAGGAAGGTTTTTCTCCAGAGAACTTGAATTCTATCTTTGATTTTGAGTCTAACTTAGATGAGAAGATGCTCTCCCCGTCTGCGACTTTAGTTCCCCAGGAAGTTGTTGTACTTTCTGAGGAAACCCCTGAGCAATGTGCTGCCAGGGAGGTGATGTGACCATGCACATCATAGATAGGACCAACACTACATCAACATGGTGGTCATCAAGAGTTTCATTCAATTCTTCGTCAGCATGGTCGTCGCCGAGTGCTACCTCGATCATTTCGCCAACATGGATTAGTGTAACTTCTTCCATGACATCTATGACAAGTTGGCAACACTTCACGGCATCCTCGACATCATCTACATCAACTATGGTGTCATCATCAACTATATGGCATCATCGACCCGCACCATGGCCAGGTCGCGTGCACAGCTGGCAAGCTCACCATGCTGATATTGCGCTATCGTCGCCAGCAGTTCGGCCTCCACCGTGGCCACCTCCCCAAGCTCAAGACGTATTAAAGAAAGGCGCATCTCCACCACTTCGACGCCCTCTGGTCCCACAAGCCACGTCGTTGCAAGGCCGGCCCAAGAGAGAGCCCAATTTGTCCACGAGTCGGGTTCGGCCATATCCGCACAGTCAACTTAAAATGGATTCCCAGGGCGCATACGGACTCTGTTTTGGACGTTCTTGGTATGCACGGAGAAGCCCTTGACGAGCTCTTTTCAACGGATCCAGTCCCATGTCAAAATTCCTTTCGGATCAACGGGAATTGTCAAAACAATATGGCGACCAGAATCTGCCGGGCTCTGCGATGCTCCACTTTGGGCCCATGGGCCGTGTAACCCTAGGGTTTAATGCCCCAAACCCTAGCCGTCGCTATATATTCAGTAGCCGTCATCGTTTAGACTTGGGTTTTGCTTAGATTATTCTATCTTCGAACAGTTTCGCCGCTTGATCGGTTTGTGAGACCCCAACTTGTGAGATTAATCATTCGTATTTGCAATTCAGTTTGCTTTCTTCCGTGTTCTTGCTTGTGTTCTCGATTAGCAGCAGGGATAAGCCTTCTTGGCGAGGTCAATAACGCTCACGTGAGATTGATAACCAACGGAGTAGTGCTGTTGCGATTGCGGGGTTCAGATCGTGCCTAATTTGAAGCCGGATCATTCTACGTCGAAGCTCCACCAATCGATCTATCACGTACCTTTCGGAAGATCGGGCACCCAGTGTCACACCAAGTGGTATCAGAGCCTCGGTTGCCCGTCAGGTATACTTGTATCCCCTTTGTTCATTATTCATCTTTCACCTAGAGTCCAGAAAATTGCCCTACAAAAATATTTGAGTTCGCCGTCATATCCATCGTCCAAGCCACTTTGTGCCCTTCGCGATTTCGTTTTCAGTTTTGCGTTGTTGAATTTGTATCCATCATCATCGTCTTATTGCTGGTTTAGAGTAAGTTCTTGATCTAGTTTGAGTCTTGCATCTTGACGTCGAGTCTAACACCATTACGTCGTCGTCGCCGCCGCGTCCAAATCGGGTGTCAATCTGTCAAGTTCGGTATTTTGCTTTTATCTCCTTCGTATGAACTCCAAATTGGACAAATTCAGAGTCTAAATTGTAGCTCAGAAAATTCTCTACAACTTTGTCCTTTGTGAGAAGTTCTAGAAACGCCGTTTTCAAGTCCAAAATCGCGTTGGAAGTGAATATGTTTGATTTCGGATTTCCTACACAGACTGTATTGCGGGGCCCATATCTCCTAGATCCGTTATCCAAAATTGGTGTTCCATATATGCAAATTTATCAGCACGAAACGATCTACAACTTTACTGTTATACATTTTAGCGTTTGAGGCCTCCAAAAATCCGAAAACAGCATAGGAAGTTTCTGCATAGTAGATCTGTTTTTCCAGCGAGAGAAAATTGAGTGTTTGTGTATATATCTTGTAATCTCTCATATGCGGCACTATTGATATTTAAAAAAAAGGTGAAAAAGGCAAGTGCATAAAAAAGAAGCCGCACAAAGATTAAAAAAAAACCAAGAAAAAAAAAGAAATAAAAAAAAATCAGAAGTGCTTGCATCCTTTGTATCGACAGTGTTACGTCATTCGTTTTGTTTGCTTGTGTAACATCCTGAGTTTCGGGGTGAAAAGTTTCTTTCTTAAAAGTCCTGCATGCATGTATCCCTGTAGTAGTAGCCAGATCAGTTGAACTCTAATCTCCCCCAAACCCTAAAAATCTCCAAATCTATTCTCTAGATCCAGATCAAGATCTGACCATCCAGATTTAACCTACCAGTTACCCTGAAGATAAAAGTCTTCAGGAGCCAGATCAAATTCTGACCCTAACTCTCAGTATCTAAGTCTCTTTCTGTTTTCGAAAACAGGAAATTCAGATTTACCCTAAGTACCCCAGATTCCAGATAACTGAGTTATCATGGGTTAACCCTATCCAGACTTATGTATCTATTGGAATATGTTCCTAGGTATACCCTCAACTTACTCCAAAAAGTTGGGAACCAGATTGTTTCATCTAAACACTTTTCGCGGTTTAGTCCAAATTTTACTGCGAATAAGCCCTTTTCTGTTTACCTGGAAGCCTGAAAAGGCTAAAATCCACGAATCAATCCCAACTCCAGAATTTCTTGAGGAAACACCTTCCAAATATTATTTGATACAGATCTCCCCTTTGATCAGACTTCAAAATCTCACCCCAATTACCAGAATTCGAGATCGACAAAATCCAGATCTGTTTTACCCTAATTTTACCCTATTTTCGAAAATAGGTGAAATCCCTCAAATCTTATCAAATTTTCTCCAAATTTGAGCTGGATGAGTACTAATAGAAATGTTATACTCAGCCATGAAATCAAATTCCAGATTAAACCTCTCTAAGACAGAAATTACAAATCAGTCCAGATTTCAAATAAGAATCATTGCATTTTGGTCCCTGGTTCGACCAAAGGCACTGTACACGACCAGCAGCCGTGCACGACCGCGACCACCACGCTGCCACGCCAGGAACTTCGTCGCCGGTGAAGTCCCGTGGTCGCCACCCTTGCCACTGCGTTCCTGCCACGCGTGCGCACGCCGTTCGCCACCGTGGAGCCACCACGGCCGCCCCAGCATCGCCGATTTTGCCCGCGCGCGCACGCCATTGCTGCAGCCACTGCAGAAGCTTTGCGCCACGTCGCGCGCATGCCTTGGGGGTGCATCACTTCGCCTTCACCTCCACCAGAGCAGCAGCGCAGCTGACACGACCGGTGAAGACGTCGCTTCGCCGCCTGTCATCGCCGCCGGTCACTTCCCAGTCGATTCAAGCCGGCTTCAACTCCCCGTGCGATTGTAGACGTTGGGAGCCCCCGCAGCCTCGCCTATTTAAACCCCCCTGGACTAGCAACCATCTTACACACCTGCACACCAGCAATCAGTCAAACTCGCTGTGTCTTCTTCTTCCCCGGCGAGCAGCGAAGGAGGAGCACGGTGCCAAGCTTCTCCACTGTTTCATTCTCCAATCCAACACCCCCAGTGAGCTTCTCTCATCCCCCTCATGCTTCTCGAGCTTGGAATTTAGTCTAAATACCCTCAGTCGCCGGCAATTTCAGTTTTACTCCAATAGCTCCGGCGAGCAATTAATCTCATTCCAGAATGAATTGATCTTCGAGCCAGTAATCAAATATGCTCAGTAGACCTTGCTTAACATCCCTAAGCAACCAAAATCGACAGATTTGCTAAAATGTGAAAAACCCCAAATTGGAACTTTGCTTGTGAACTGAGCTTGCTGTTCAAGCTTTTCTGGTGCATTTCTAGTTAATCTAACTTCACCAGTAGCTTACTTATGCCCCAGAGACCCTCCTCAAGCAAGGAATTAAGTTTATTTGCCCTAGATCAAAAATGCCCAAATCAGGTTTGAGTTAATCTTTTCTCCGGCCAATATTCCCTAAATCCAGCCAATCCAGCCATAGAAACCTTGCCATCTAGATGTTTTGGACCATTTTGAGCAACTTTGTCTTCTACCACGACCCCTAATTCGGCCTAGAACAGGAGTTATGGCTATGCCCTAGTTGCTGCACTGTTTGTGCTGCAGGTACTCCAGGCCAGTCAACTTCTTCGCTGATTTTCATCATTTTCCAGCCATTTTCAGCCTTGGATCCTGTTGAATGAATTGTTCCTGTTATCAATGCCTACATCCCAGACAAAGTGGTGCATCATTTGGAGCTCTAGATCAAAAGATATGGCAAGCCCTAGTTTCTGGCCATGTCAAGATCAATGCCAGAGCATGTCAGCCAGTGGCATTAGCTCTTTTCACCTCTTTTCAGTTGTGCAAACTGGAAATAACCTTGTCCCTTAGACTTGTGGAGTTGTGCTCTACATTTTATTCTACTGCCACAAGTTGAGATAACCCCTCTATCATCCATCGACCCTATGTCGATGCCTTGAACCGAATGTCGACCTAAAGACGTTCGCTGTTTTTGAGCGAACCAGTCGCAACCTTGATACCATTCTGATATTTTGAGACATTTGGAACCTTGTAAACCTCCAACAACTAACCTAATCCTAATCAATTTCTAACCTAATCATCTCAGAATCATCAAGACTTCATCTTTGCATTATTGCATATAGTATAATAATGTATTGAAAAGATTGTGATTATTGGTTATTTATTTGATTGGAGAGCAGATCAAGAGCCCCAGTTCGAGGACTTCACTGTTGACCCGACATCAGCTGCTGTATTTTACGACGCGGAAGGCAAGTCATATTCTTGGTCACCTCGAACCTATATTTTAAGAGTTGCTATAACATAACCTTGAATATAGATAATATTGCATGAGAAAGATTGGAAATGGTTGATTTATGAATTGGCAGTACTGGACTGGTTATCTGTGAAATGTGAAATAAACAAGTTTGAGCCATGAACTATTATATATATTTATATACTTATATTCATGAAATAAAACCCCTAGCCGTGACCAGGAAATGGTATGGAATGGTGGTAGCACTGGAGGTGCTAGACTGCAAAGGATGTGCAGGCACTGAAGGTGCAGGGTTGTGGATGGTCTGGTCACTGGCATATAAGGACTAGAACCTTGTGTTGTGCGTCTAGTGGCATGAACAAACGTACTAACCGCAAGCCTGGTATGGGACAGGCCTGGACAAGTACTTATGTGAATCGTACATGAAACCCCTGCATGAGATGGAAAGTAATACACTAAACTCACGGGGTTCAGCTCCTCCACGTATCACTGAATGTGATTTGATCAAGCACGTTGACCCAGTAATGGGAAGAGGCTTCTGGGTGGGGGTATAGCCCGCCACAACTGCGGTTTGTGTGAAGAAAACTGCAGGGTCAGGGGTGAATTGTAAGTGAAACATAACAAAAGTTCCTGTTATTTCCACCTTGCCGCTCACAGTATGAAGTGAGTCAGGGGTCTAATCATTCTGATAGGATGGGCTTGAAAGTGGAATAACTTGCGGGTAAATTGGTACCTCTCTGCAGAGTTAGAAATGTATTCGAATACTTCGTGCTCCCGAGTTTTAGGAGTCTGCTGCGGTGGATTAAATCCACGGGGTGTGACACAAGTATTATTTTCTAAATAAGATATATTAAATCAAGATTACCCAAATGACATGTGTTGTCATGATAAGGAGTGCTGCCGTGGGCGGTCATGTGTTGACGTGTCGCGGTAGTGCTATAATTTAGTGAACATGAATGACGATATTATATTATAGAAAGGTGCTGCCATGAGTTGAGCCAGGAAAGAGAAAGATTATTTTACAAATATCCATAATTCTTGACTAGTCTAGGTTCATATCATCTCTACTATATGTATCTACTCTTACCTATGACTTGCTGAGTACGAAAGTGCTCACTCTTGCAACTTGCAATTCAGTAGATGGAGCGTTCTACAACCAAGACGAAAGCATGGAGTACTTCGTGGATCCAGAAGGAGGAGCGTCAGTCCCGTCGTTTCCCTGATGTGTGTTGTTCTGCCGTCCACTTCTCTTTGTGGGTGGGTCACCTACCTTCTGCTGTGTAGATGTTATTTTGCTAAACCTGTATGCCGCGAAGGCATTGTAACCTCCTTATGTAATATTAAGGCCAGCAGGCCACACTGCTTAAATATTTTGTAAGTGACTCTGTTGCAATATGATATACTCCTGTGCTTGACTTATCCTGGGAAGTCAAGGGTATGTGTATGCTAGGCATATAAGGGACTAGCTGCAGCAAGCTAGGTCTCTACAGGAGTAGTCGTTGTCCCAGTTTCGGGGCGCGACAGCTTGAGTTTGGTCTGAGAACGAGTTTAGGCCAGCAACTTTGACAAGTACTTTGGATATTTATTCAGTTTTTCTATTCTGATTTTAGATGATTGCATATTCCTTGCTACTAAATATTGCATATCCAAGCTCCACATACTTCTTATCAGGTACGGATTGGGTCTTGCAAGCGCTTCACATACTGTTGGTATACCTCTGAGTTGTGCTACCTGTCGCCAGGGTAAGAATCTAGTAAGAACTTGGTAAGACGCAGGAGAGTGTGTGATCCCACTTCCCCATAACCTAGTAGTTGCTAGGGATAATATTTTCTATTATCTTTTGTTGTCTTGCTCACAATGACAGACAGTTCCAACGGGAAGGACAGAGTTTCTACTGAGGACTGTGTGCTGCACAGCGAGCTTAGGGACTTGTTGGGTGGTTTGGAGGAGAGGCTGGCCAAGATGCTCAGTGACCATGCCACGGCTTCACAGCATCAGTTGAAGAATATGGGGGGTAATAACAACCACCATCATGGTCGTGCCAATGATGATCCTTTTGCTAAGGTGAAATTTTCCATCCCTCCTTTTCATGGTGCCTATGATGCTGAGGTTTACTTAGATTGGGAGATGACTGTTGAGCAAAAGTTTAATTCTCACTTAGTTCCTGAGCAACATCGAGTTAGGCAAGCCACTAGTGAATTTAAAGATTTTGCTATCATCTGGTGGAATGAACTTGCTACCCTCCGCTTACAACCTGACACATGGGCTAGGTTAAAAGAAGCTATGCGTGAACGTTTTGTTCCTCCTTCTTTTAAACGTGATATGCATAAGAAATTAGAATGCTTGAATCAAGGTAGAAAATCTGTAGAGGAGTACTATCAAGAGTTACAGATATGCATGTCTCGTTGTGATTTAGAAGAAACTGATGGAGAAAAAGAGATTAGATTCTTACGTGGACTTAATGAGAAAATATACAATATTGTTATTGATAAAGAATATGTTTCTCTGTTGCAAACATTTGCTCTTGCTTGTGCAGCTGAAAATAAAATAAAACGTAAGAAAGTTGTACGGAAAATTAATACATCTGTTTGCAAGAATGGTGTGTATCCTTGCACGACTAACGTTCTGCAGGCAAGTGCAAATGATCAAATTGAGAATGAGGAGAATGAAGAGATGCTTGTTGCAGCACCCCTGCTTCCATCACCTACAACTGAAGATGTACCTACACCAGCTGAGAAGGAAAACAAAGGTAATGAAAACGGTACCACACTCATTCAAGATGAGAACGATATTGATGTGCTGAAACTTTCCACGAATCATGCTTTGTTAGAGCAACAAATTGTGGAACCAGTTGCTGATTTACCTTTGTCACAAGAAGATTTGCTCGATGTTTCTTGGGATAAAGAAGAGTTGTGTGATAATTCTTCACTTATATTCATGCCACAACTAGTGAATGAACATGTTACTCTTACTTTGGAACATAATAACACTTGTGCTCAAAATAAACATGTTATTCACGTTGCAAACGAAAATGATGAGCTGAAATTGTTGTCTTCTTTAAATATTCTGGGTTATATTGAATTTGATGTTCTATGTGATCTAGACAATTTAGAGGAGAGACTTACTGATCCATATAATTTTCCTTGCTTATCAAGAAACATTTTTCATATTGTAGGCAAATATAATGCTAATGGAAAGTACATGGTTAATCGAGTGTACATTTGCTCAAATATGAATTTTGCTTATGATGTACAACCATGTGATGAACTAGAGAGCTATACTATCACCAATCATTCCATGTCGAGTACATCTGGTTCAATTTTTAAGGCACATGAACTTTTTCAAGAAAGGGACGATATGAATCCTGATGAATCTGATTCTAACAATTTGATTACAAACGATATGCTTGTTGTTTTGCCTTCCTTTGGAGCTAACCTTTTACAGACGACCAACTATGAGTCGAGGACGACTCACAATCAAGAAGGGGAGGATGATGTGACCATGCACATCATAGATAGGACCAACACTACATCAACATGGTGGTCATCAAGAGTTTCATTCAATTCTTCGTCAGCATGGTCGTCGCCGAGTGCTACCTCGATCATTTCGCCAACATGGATTAGTGTAACTTCTTCCATGACATCTATGACAAGTTGGCAACACTTCACGGCATCCTCGACATCATCTACATCAACTATGGTGTCATCATCAACTATATGGCATCATCGACCCGCACCATGGCCAGGTCGCGTGCACAGCCGGCAAGCTCATCATGCTGATATTGCGCTATCGTCGCCAGCAGTTCGGCCTCCACCGTGGCCACCTCCCCAAGCTCAAGACATATTAAAGGAAGGCGCATCTCCACCACTTCGACGCCCTCTGGTCCCACAAGCCACGTCGTTGCAAGGCTGGCCCAAGAGAGAGCCCAATTTGTCCACGAGTCGAGTTCGGCCATCTCCGCGCAGTCAACTTAAAATGGATGTCCAGGTTGCATACGGACTCTGTTTTGGACGTTCTTGGTATGCACGGAGAAGCCCTCGACGGGATCTTTCCAACGGATCCAGTTGCATGTCCAAATTCCTTTCGAATCAACGGGAATTGTCAAAACAATATGGTGACCAGAATCTGCCGGGCGCTGCGACGCTCCACTTTGGGCCCATGGCCCGTGTAACCCTAGGGTTTAATGCCCCAAACCCTAGCCGTCGCTATATATTCAGTAGCCGTCATCGTTTAGACTTGGGTTTTGCTTAGATTATTCTGTCTTCGAACAGTTTCGCCGCTTGATCGGTTTGTGAGACCCCAACTTGTGAGATTAATCATTCGTATTTGCAATTCAGTTTGCTTTCTTCCGTGTTCTTGCTTGTGTTCTCGATTAGCAGCAGGGATAAGCCTTTTTGGCGAGGTCAATCACACTCACGAGAGATTGATAACCAACGGAGTAGTGGTGTTGCGATTGCGGGGTTTAGATCGTGCCTGATTTGAAGCCGGATCGTTCTACGTCGAAGCTCCACCAATCGATCTATCACGTACCTTTTGGAAGATCGGGCACCCAGTGTCACACCAGGAGGAAGCAGGACGCAAATGGGAGGAAGATGCAGCTCGTGACCAGCAAGAGGCCGAAGTTCGTAAGGTCATAGAGCAAGCATTACGACTTGCACAATCATGCCATGATGCCGCAGCTCGTGAGCTGGCCCCTGGTACTTCTTGTCCTCGACATCATAGTTGCAGGCGGGACCAAACTACCTCATCAGCTCCAGCCTGTCCTCCAATGGATGAAGCTACGATAACTCCCATGGCACCTCGAAGCAGCACACAGGAGCAGATTCGTGTGATTGCAGATACTCTTCGCAATTCTCTTTCAGATTTGGCGAATGATGACAGAGTTTTGTTTGCAAGGATCTTGGCGGATAACCTTGATGAGGTGGAAACTGTTGTCACTCTGACATCATCCTTGCGATCAGTGACTCATGCTCGTGAGAAGGACAGTTATTATTCGAGCCAGGAGCATTCCCGTGGAGACACTCCATCGGCCTGGTATCATAAAACCAGGCGTACAGGTAACTCGAGTGACCTCCGTCTTCAGCTAGTACATTCCCGGTTAGGACTGTGAATAGATTCTCTCACGATCGTAATCTTGAACTAGTGTGTTCATGTTTGGGGCCACAGGTGAGTTCATTCCACGACCTTGATGGAGGTCACGAGGAACAGCAGCCACGTCCTTTGTATGTAGGTTGCAAGGCTTTCTCACCAAGGTTACGTGTTGTAATCTGGCCAAACAAGTTTAAACCTGGAATAATCGAGAGGTTCAACGGGACTAAAAATCCTTCTGATTTCTCCATATTTACATCACTGCCATCCAAGCGGCTGGTGGTGATGAACGGGTTATGGCGAATTATTTGCCAACTATTATGAAAGGTCTGGCACGGACCTGGCTGTTTAATCAACCCAAAGGCTCCATTTACAACTGGGAAATGTTGTGTGATGCAATTCTTGACAATTTCTAAAATTCTTATTAGAAGCCTGGCAAGGAGGATGATCTTCATCGCTTGCACCAGACCTCTACTGAGACTCTTCGCCAATTTGTCAAAAGATTTGTGGGAGTACAAAACACTATTCCCAAAATTTCTGACAGCTCCGTTATCAGGGCATTTAAACATGTCATTCGATATCGGAGGTTTACCAAAGATTTTCTCATTCATCCACCACGATCAGTCGCAAATCTCTTTGATATGCCTGATCGTTTTTCTGATGCAGCTGAGGCTGTTGAATGGAATAAGATAGTGGATAAGGGGAATTTGCCGCCTCCACCAAGTCTCGAAGCTGACAAGAAGGATAAGTCAAGTAAGAAACATGAGACATCTACGGCTGGGAAATCAAAAAAGGTGAAGAAAGCTAGAACCAACCAATTCCGAGGGATCACCGTCATCGACAAGCAGTCTCAAGGGAAAGGTAAGAAGGTTCTATTTAAAGCTAACAAGGTTTCTCCCGCTGGTCGCGGCGACCAAACAGAAAAACAAGCTAAACCGCAGGGGTCGAAGAAGTGGTGTCCGTTCCACAACGTTTCATCGCACGATCTCCAAAATTGTCAGACTTGGTTAAAGAAGCTAGAAGATTTTTATTAAGGTAAAACTACTATGCCTACAGTACCAGGTCAGGGACAAACTAGTGGGAGCAAAGGCGCTTATGCGGATGAAGACATGCCATATCAGGTACCTAACAATCATGTTAATGTTATTTTTGGTGGTTCTTCATCTAATGTTTCTAAGCGTCAATATAAAAATATTTGTCATGGGGTAGACAATACTGAGGTTCCTTTGGGAGAACCTCAGTTTCCCCAATGGTCAGAGGCTTCCCTGACCTTTAGCTGGGAAGATTGCCCTAAGGGGTTGACGTGACCTCGGTGCCTCCCTTTGGTAATATCCCCTACTATTAGCAATGCTAAGGTAGGGTGAGTATTGGTTGATGGAGGGAGTTCGCTCGATCTCCTATTTGCCAAGGCCCTCGACGAGATGCAAATTCCTCGTTCAAAGATAAAGCCAGTGGCACAACCATTTTTCAGAATAATTCCAGGTTCCTCTATGTTACCAATTGGGCAGATCGTGTGTAACACCCTGATTTTGGGGGTGAAAATTCCTTTTCATGAAAATCATGCATGCATGTATCTCTTTAGAAGTAGCAAGATCAGTTCAACTCTAATCTATCGTAAGCCCCAAAAATCCCAAAATCTATTCTGAAGATCCAATTCAAGATCAGATTATCCAGAAATAATCTACTATCTATCCTGAGTATAAAAGCCTTCAGAAGCCAGATCAAATTCAATCTCTAACTCCCAGATTTATCAATCTCTTTCTGTTTTCGAAAACAAGAATTAATTGAATATTCTAATTACCCTAAATACCCTAAGTTTCAGAATTCAGATTTAACCAAATCTTAATCAAATCTAGACCAAATTATTCTTGGATTATAATCATGGGCATGCCAATACCTCAATCCAAAAAGTTGGCAGCCAGATTCCATCATTTAAACCCTTTTTGCAAATCAGTCCAAATTATATCGCAGATTAGTCCTTTTCTAATTTCCAAGAGCCCGAAAAGGCTAAAAGCCACAAATCAACTCCAGATCTCAATTTGATTCAAGGAATACCTCCTAAATGCTATTCAATACAAAATCGCCTTTTGTCAGAACATCAAAATCCCACCCTAAGTCTCAGATTTCCAGATTTTGACAAAACCGAGACTCAAGATACCCTAATTACCCTATTTTCACTTCAGTTCAAAATTGATCAAGAGTTCCCAGATTTCATCAGGTATTCTCTCAAATCGTCCGTTGAATAAAGTTCTTCAAATCTGTGAAGTCGAAATCAGCCATAATCCTCAATATCTCAGATTTTACAGATTAGTCCAAATCAGAAAACTGAAATTGCAATCGAGTCCAGCCTCTTGTTTCGACCAGCAGCATCACCTTCGACCAGGGAAGCCACGACCAGTAGATGTGCCGTTTTCGACCTCGGGCCCAGCTGCGACCAACAGCGCAACTACACCGCGAACCTCACCGCCGGTAGAGCTTCGCCGCAACCCCGTCGCCACATGCGCGCACCAGATTGGCCGTAGCAGCGCTGCAGCAGCACCAGCATCGCCCGAATCCTTCCTTCGCACGCGCGCGCGCTCGCCTGCAGCAATGTCAGAAGCTTTGTGCCACATTGCTTCCATGCCGGAGCTGCCAGGCACTTTACCACTGCACCTGCCAGAGCACGTGATGACTGTGTGAAAAGCCGTTGAGACCGCTGAACACCGCCACCGTAGCCAATCAGTTGGATATCCTCCCGATTGCTCCAAGTCTCGAGAGCCCCATACTCCACTATTTAAGCCCCCCCGTAGCTCGCAGCAGTTCACTCCTCACCAGAGCCAGGAACTCTCGTTTCCTCCTGCTTCTTCTCGTCTTCTTCTTCGTCTCCGGCAAGCCGCCGAAGGGGAGAACGACGACAGGGAGCTTCGCTGCATCAACCTCCCATCCAAATTCGCCAGTGAGTGTCTCTTCCTCACCTCTCTGTGCTGTACCAAGTAATTGAACTCCGGTGGTTCCTGTCGCCGGCAATCGCCGTTATTTGCTTTTGCCCTGTTCTAGCCTTGTAACCCGATTTAGCCAAAATTAGTACTCCTTTTAGTAGAAGCAATTGATCAGTAGATCCTTCCTTGCAAGCCCTTGCTGTTGGATTTCAAATTGAAGCTCGGATGGGGCCTTTCCCCTGTTTTTCGCACGCCACCGTGAGCTGTTCACGTCGCCGGCCCGAATAGCTTCACCTCCGACCAAATTGACTGTAGCATTGTGATCCCTGAACTCCGTAGATGGTGTAGCCAAACCAAATTGATTGGAGCTACCTTGTATCAGCGGCGCCCCAGTGGCCATCTTCTCCGAGTCCGGCATCAACGCCGGCGAGCTCCAGTATTTGATTGCAACCCAATTCCTCGCTGGAGAATGATCAGCAACACCCCAGAAGCGTTAATCCTCAACAAATTTCGAGTTTCATCGTCTGTAGCTCGTGGCCACCGTAGCTCACCTTAGTTCCTGAAAACCAACGAGTTCAACCTCACCGTTCGTCGTCGTTTCATCGCCATTGTTCAATCTACTTTGTCCTGTAGATTTGCCTCAACCTACTGAGCATATCACTCCACTGCATCGCCCTTCGATGCTGTGCCAAATCACAAGATATAGCCATGCCAAGATCTGTCCAGTACCTGTGTCTTGCCGTGTCGGCACCGTGGTTTCTCATCGCCGTTCATCACCGTCCGACCACCTTAGTTCCTGAAACCTCCACCACTGGATTCCTGTTGTCTTCGCCTACCTCCTAGACATAGTTGGCGAAGCAAAGCTCAAAAGGATCGATCAAACACTCAAGCCCTAGAATCTGGCCGTGCACTGACATTCAACTCTCTGTGTCCAGGGGCCACTTTGCAAATTGCCTAAATTCTGGACTTTCCTTTGAAAACCACCTTGTCAAATAGCTACCTTATTACATTTTGCATCTAATGCTTTGATCAAATCACATTCTTCCCACTGGAAATTATCCAAACCACATCAATGCCATTCCTTGACGATGCCAGCCCTTGTCAGTTCATGTCATCCAATGGCATTGGGCAAGTTTAACCACTTCTGGTTGTGCAACCTGAAAACCACCTTGTCCATTGAACTTGTAGAGCTATGTTCTACATTTTATTCAACTACCACACCCTGAGATAAACTCTCTAGCATTCTCTAAAGCTATGTCAGAGCCCTGAACCGAATGTCAACTTTTGACGTTCGTCGTTTTTGAGCAAAATAGCCGCGGACTTGATGTCCATATTACAGCTTTGAAACCTTGAGAGTCTCTAGCATTTGTCCTCAACCCTAATTCTATAAATCTCCAAGATTAACTCAAATCCAGCTTTCAAGCTTACTTGTTCCAGTATCACCGAGAGTATTTCTCCTTTGCATGTTGCATATAGATTATTAATGGATTGTGATTCATGTTTGCTTGTTTGATCTTTGATTAGAACAAGAGCCTGAGTACCGAGATTTCGTCAGACCCGACATCGACTGCTGTACCTTACGACGCGGAAGGCAAGTCATATCCTTGGACATCTTGAACCTATATTTTATGAATTGTTAAGACATTGCCTTGATTATAAGCAGTATTGCATTAGATGAAATGACAAAGGTATGATATGGCAGTACTAGGCTGTATGCCGACAAAAGATGAGGAGATTCCTTATAAAATGATCAAACCGTGTGCCATAACTAATATATATGTATATATGTATATTCATGAAATAGAACCCTTGCTGTGGCCAGAGTTTGGTATGGAATGGTGGCGGCACTGACAAGTGCAGGGTTTGTGGAATGCACTGGTCATGGGCACGTAAGGACTAGAACCTTGTGTTGTGCTTCTATGCGGCATGAAAAACGTACCAACCACTTGCCCGGTTATGGGACGGGCGCAACTTAGTAGCTTTCTTTAGTATTAGCCTTTCCCTGCAATGGTTGTCGGTCCAGTTTCTTGCGAGAGCTGGTGGGCCGCAGAAGGCCATGAGTGATGTGAGTTCAGAAAAATCATGAGAGGAAAAGGTGGAAAGAAGGAAGACGTCCTATGCCAGATTAAGTCGTGCGCGACTGTAATCAAGAGAGGCTATGTGTCTTGCGAGAACATAGACCCAGGCTAGGAAGTAAGGCAGTGGGGAGGACCCACAACGGTACTTGAGACTTAACTGTCTATTTACCGGGCAGGGAATTGTTAATGCTAGAATTGTAAACTGTTGTGTCACTTCGGCCTTGTCACATGCGTAAAAGTCGCATGGAGCTGATCCGACTTGAAAGCTGAGTGATTGGTCGATTAAAGTGGTACACCTTTGCAAAGTTAAAAACATATTCGAATACTCCGAGCTCCTGGGTCTATAGGAGCCTGCGCGCTGTGGATCCTATCCACGTCGATGTAACACAAGTATGTTTTCTAAAAAAAATATGGCTAGACTTAGCTCATGTGTGCTTGACATGTGTTGTCATGAAATGAGGTGCTAACATGGGAAGACATGTGTTGTCGTGCTATGGTAGTACTTCTAAGAGTTTATAAAAGATATTAATGATATGTCATGATGAGCACTGCCATAGATTTGGAAAGAGAAAAAGTATTTTGCAACCTTCCCTCCTTCCCTAATAGCATAGGTTCATATCATTCTACTATATGTATCTACTCTTATCTATGACTTGCTGAGTACGTAAGTGCTCACCCTTGCAATTCACTATCCAATAGATGGAATGTCCCTGATCAAGACAAAGGCCTGGAGAACTTCTTGGATCCCTGAAGGAAGAGAGTCAGTTCCACCCATGTTCTGAAAAGTGTTGCTCTGCTTTCAACTTCTTGCCGTGGGGGTTCACTCAGCTTCTGCCGAGTAGTTGTTCTTCTGCAACCAAACTTATTTACGCCGTGATGGCTTGTAATTTATTATGTTGTAATGAGGTCAGTTGGCCATACTGCTCAATGTAATGCAAGTTGAACTGATGCAATATACTCCTATGTTTGGCTCATCCTGGGAAGTCAAAGGGTAAGGGATCAGCTGCAGTGAGCTGGGTCCCCATGGGAGTAGTCGTGTTCCCCTGTGAGGGCGGAGTGCGGCATCGTGTTGCCGGTAACGCTTGGGGAACCAACGAATTTTTGAACGGAATTGATTACTTTTGATCTAATTGATTTTGATTCTGCTTATAACACCATTTTTGGTAGGACTTCTCTCGCTAAGTTCATGGCAGTGACGCATTATGCCTATCAATGCGTCAAGGTCCTAGGTCCTCATGGCATGATTATAGTTATGAGCAGTCAGCATACAGCCCTAGCTTGTGATCGAATTTCCCTGGAACCGGTCAATCAATTCCTTTACGAGATGTTAAGGTTGCGACATCGGCACTAGATGTGGTCAAAGGATCCCGGCGACCAAAAGAAAAACTCAAGATGGTTCCTTTATTCCTAGATGATCCATCTAGAACTGTTCAGAACAGATCAAACCTAGATGACAAATAGGAACTAGAGCTCATTGCTCTCCTCCAGGCAAACGTGAATGTGTTTGCGTGTAAAACCTCAAACATGCGTGGAGTCCCAAGGGAAGTAATTGAGCACAGGCTAGCCATTCGGCCTGGACAGCAACCAATAAAGCAAAAACTCTAACGTTTTGCTCCTGATCGGCAAGAAGCTATTCGTTCGAAGTTAGATAAACTCCAGCATGCTGGTTTCATTCGTGAGGTCGACCATCCTGAATGGCTCGCGAAGCCGGTCATGGTCCTGAAATCAAACGGTAAGTGACGCATGTGTGTCGATTACACTAGTTTGAACAATGCCTATCCGAAGGATGATTTTCCTCTTCCCCGTATCAATCAGTTGATTGATTCACAGTGGGTTGTGAAATGATGAGCTTCCTGGATGCTTACTCAGGCTACCATCAGATTAGCACGGTAGAAGAAGATGAAGAGAAGACTACGTTCATCACCCCATTTGGTACTTACTGCTACATTAGAATGTCATTTGGGCTCAAGAATGCTGGTTCCATGTATCAGCACTTGATGCAAAAGACCTTTTTTTTCTCAGATAAGGCACAATTTAGAAGCTTATGTTGATGATTTGATTGTAAAGAGCCTTAAGAGCTCCAGTCATATAGATGATCTTATTAAAACTTTTTGTAATTTGCATAAACATGGAATAAAGTTGAATCTTGAAAAGTGCTCTTTTGGGGTTTCTTCAGGTAAGCTTTTGGGTTTCCTTGTTTGTTCAAGAGGCATTGAGGTTAATCCCAAAAAAATTCGAGCCATTGAGCAAATGCGATCCCCTTCGACCACGAAGGAAGTGCAAAGTCTAACTGGTCGAATGGCGACTTTGAGTCATTTCATTTCGCGGTTAGGAGAATGTGGTTTACCTTTTTTTAAGGTTCTACGAAAGCACAATGGTTTTTGATGGTCAGATGAAGCCGAAAAAGCCTTTTAGGAAGTTAAAGCATACCTCACCAGTGCTCCGGTGTTGGTTTCCCCTATTAAGGGAGAACATTGCTCATCTATTTGGCTACCACTCCTCATGCGATCAGCGCGGTTTTGGTCGCGGAAAGAGATGGAGTGCAATGACCAATTTATTACGTAAGTGAAGTGCTTAATGGACCGAAGGAGTGTTACCCTAAAGTCCAAAAGCTCCTTTATGCTCTGTTAATGGCTTCTATAAAGCTTAGACATTTTCAAGCACATACGATTTCTATGCCATCGTCTTTTCCTTTAAGAGATATTCTCTAGAACCCGGAAGTCTCTGGTCGAATTACGAAGTGGGCAGTTGAACTTGGAGCATTCAATCTCCATTTTACTGCCCGAGTAGCAATCAAATCCCAAGTTCTTGCTGATTTCGTGGTCGAATGGTCTAATCTCACACAAAAAGAACAAGACACGGTGGATTTGGGTAATTCTGACTGTTGGACGATGTGCTTTGATGGTTCTTGCAGTTATCAACACTCGGAGGCTAGAGTAGTTTTAATAACACCTCAGGGTGATAAACTCCGGTATGTCATACAATTATACTTTGCTGCTACTAATAACGCAGCAGAGTATGAAGGTCTTCTTGTTGGGCTTCGAGCAGCCAAATCCCTTGGAGTCCGTCGATTAGTGGTGAGTGGGGACTCACAACTAGTCGTAAATGAAGTAAACAAAGAGTACAGCATCTCCGATGAGACAATGGGTCATTACCTGGACGAGGTGAGGAAATTGGAAAAATACGTCAGTAATTTTGAAGTCCAATTCGTTCCTCGAAAAGACAACATTCTCGCGGACTAATTTTCAAAAATTGGGTCCTCATGTACATAAGCCCCGGTAGGAGTGTTCATTGAGCACTTAAAATCCCCTTCTATCAAAGAAGGTTCGGAAGCAATAACTGACGTCGCGACCTTAGAGAAAGAAGTGAATTGGATTCATCCATTGAGAATCTATCTTGCGCATGGGACCTTACCTATGGATGAAACTGACAGTGATCCGTTAGTTAGAAAAGCCCGCATGTATAGACTCATTAAGGGAACTTAATTTATATCGAAAGGGCACTCAAGGAGTCCTAATGCGATGTATTTCCCAAGAAGATGGCAAATCCCTTCTAAGAGAAATACATGGAGGCATATGTGGAACACATGCTTCTTATCGCACACTAGTCGGAAAAGCTTTTTGACAGGATTATTACTGGCCTATGGCACTCAATGATGCCATGCAATTGGTCAAGACATGCCCACACTGTCAATTTCATGCTCGGCAAGTTCATCAACCAGCATATGCTTTGCAAGCTATTCCTTTAACTTGGCCATTTGCTGTTTGGGGAATAAATATTGTAGGGCCAATGCCTCAAGCTGTCAATGGGTACAAGTTTTTGTTCGTAGTCATTGATACATTCACTAAGTGGATTGAAGCTAAGCTAGTTCTCAATATAACTACTGCTGTTACAAAGAAGTTCTTTCATAAGAACATAGTGGTGCGATTTGGAGTCCCAAGTCGTCTCATAACCAACAATGGTTCACAATTTGTCAGCGGTCTTTTCCTAGACTATTGCGACGACAATCGGACCAAGGTCTGTTTCGCATCAGTCACTCACCCACAGAGCAATGGTGCAGTAGAACGTGCCAACGGGCAGATCATATAGGGTGTCAAGAAATGAGTTTTCGACCGCCTTAAGTTGTGCTGGGGGCTTGGGTAGATGAGCTCTACTCAATTTTATGGGCATTACGTACCACATCCAGTCAAGCTACGGGTGAAACACCTTTCCAACTGGTGTTTGGTGCATAAGCTATCTTACCAATTGAAATTCAACTTGGTTCCGCTCGCATAAGTCACTTCGATCTTGATAATCAAATTGATGCTCGAGAAGATGAACTTTCTCTTCTCGAAGAAAAGCGTGATCGAGCATTGATTAGGTTTGCTGCATATTTACAGGCTTTGCGTAAATATCACAATAAAAAGGTGCGACCACGTAGTCTTCATGTGGGCGACCTGGTTTTAAGAAAAATTCAAAACCAGTCCAATCGCAACAAGTTCTCTCCTCAGTGGGAAGGTCCTTATACTGTGGTCTCAAATACCGCGACTAGGATTAGCTCGATTAGTTATGGAAGATGGAAGGATCTTATCCAATTCATGGAATATACATCAATTGCGCAAATTTTATGTGTAAGTTTTTTCCATTACCATTTTCTTGTTCAATTAGCATAGTTTTTTGCAATAAAACGTTATTTCTTTCACTTTCTGTTATAAGTGTGTTCTTTATTGATGTCCTTTGATTCTCTTCAAGTTATGCTTGAGGTTTGCTCACAGACAATCATCTCATCACAGTGTTTAAAGTGGATTCGCTAATCGATCTCATGGTCGCATCTAGGTAAGACTTCTCTAAATAAGCCGTTTCTTAA
Source organism: Pharus latifolius (assembly GCA_019359835.1). Classification (NCBI taxonomy): domain Eukaryota; kingdom Viridiplantae; phylum Streptophyta; class Magnoliopsida; order Poales; family Poaceae; genus Pharus; species Pharus latifolius. Next base: position 27,133,315 of record CM033325.1, on the reverse strand, counting down.
CGCAGACGAGACTTACTAGCATGTTTCTGATCATTCGAGTGGCTGTTAGTTTGCAAAAAACTTTAGCACTTTCTTTGAGCTGTTTGTACTTGTGATTTCATAATAAACTCTATTTTGAAATTTTCTTTATAAGCTGTTTCTCAATGCATAAGAGGTTTACTAGGCAAGTTTATTATCCTGAAGTTACTATACTAATCTGTCAGTATTAGTAATATCAGTAGGGGGCTAGGAGAATGCAACTATAACATTTAGATGGAAGTTAAATATATGTTTTTAAAAATTTTGAAAAAATCATGCATATACATTCTCTATTAGCTATTTTCTTTGTAGGTAATAAATAAACTAATACATCAAAGGATCTTCATTTCCCATTGTCAAAACAAATATTTACAATGGAGAGGAAAGTTTCAAGCAAGCTTGAGGTTTCTTAATAGTTTGTCAACTATTGGTGCGACCTCAGCAACAGTTGCATTCAGCTAATCCTCATTGTCAAAACTGACATCTTCCGCCACTGAGTTTAGAGCAAAATCTGGACCATGGCGATGTCTAAGTTTGTATAAGATGGAGGAAGCAGCAGAACTAATGTTGTTCTTGACAATTTCCATATATCTCTTCGCAAACTCTGGGATATTGTCAACCAGAGAATCAGCTTGAGTCGCAACTAGGGTGCAGGACTCTTCGAGAGATGGATTGTTCTTCTCAGAGTTAACCATTGTCACCTCAACAGAGTCCGCGACATCTCTCAGTTTCTCGAGAGAAGCTTGCTCAATAATGCTGCAATTATTGATAATCCTTTCCAAATTATTCTTTTCCGCTTCGAAGATCGTGGCAACATTCTTGGCCTTTTCCGTGATCTTTTGATTGATATTATGAAGAATTTCTAGATCAAGTCCTCGCCGAATATATCTTTCTTCAAAGTCATTTCTTTCCTCTGCCAGTTTCAAATTTATTTCTCTTTGACCTGGTCATAAGAAAAGAAAATGATTTTATAAGTTCATAAAACGCAATGACTAATTCTGCGAGAATAAACTTACAAGTTAAGTCCAGTTGTAGCTTTTCTTTCTCCTTTTGGAGAGAAGCACATAAGCTTTTATTCTCCTCCAAGGAAGACAGAGCTTCAGCAAGATTTTTACTTTTTTTCTCTAAAGCTTTTGCTATGGCTGTCTCCTTGTCGGAGAGCTCTTTGGCAACCTCATTTGTCAAGACAGAATTTTTCCTACAATGACATGAAAGTTCATTTTGATTTGTAGAAGAGTGAATTTAAATAGCAAGATACTTACTCTTCTAGTTGGTTGCATTTCAACTGTGCGACCTTAAATTGCTCAATCAGCAAATTTACCAAGGTCAAATGCCTGGCAGAATTCTACAAGAGGACAAATATTCGAAGATGTTATTCAGATAAAAAATAATAAATAATATTGGGGTGAAGATAATTCTTACCTCAATAAGATACTGAAAAAAGGGATTCTATGGTCTCAATTTATTGTCGCAGTGACCATGGTTATAGTATGAAGTTACATTACTTGTGAATGTTATGGTCGCAGAGGCTTTTTCTTGCAATCATTTTTCGTACAAAAGTAATTTACCTGAAAATCTTTTCCGATTCTCAGAGATAAGGAAAGAGGATAGTCAAAATGATTATAGATTATGTGTAATCATCCATTAAAACTTTCAAAGTGTAAAGAAAATAACTTTATTTCTTACAGTCGTTAAACAAAAAAGGGATACAGGCGACCAAAGAGTCAACCTGATCCGAAAGCAAAATACAAAGTTCCCCAAGGGACAAGTTATCGCTAGTAGAATTAACACTAGTTGCCCCAATCAGCGACATTCCTTAATCTTTCGACATGGTCTTTTATTGTGAGAAAATAGTTGGCTATTATCGCGTTCAAGAGTTCCCCACTAGTACAGAAAAGCTTTTTTCTATCGGTAAAAAAACACCCTTCTACTATCGGTTTTTGTACCGATAGGGATAGACACGATAGAACAAGACAGGTCATTTTCTATAGGTAAATAACCGATAGAAGAACTTCACTATTCTAACGGCATCTTAGGAGAACACTGGTAGAAAATCCGTCATAGTCTGACGTTTGTGAAAGAGTTTACCGATAGAAAAAATATAGTACTCTCTCAGTTGTGAATGAGTTTAACAGCAGAAAAAGTACCACTCTTCTAACGGTTAATTACGAGTTTACTGACAGAAAAAACCTTAGTACTCTCTCGGTTGGAAATGAATTTACCGATAGAAAAAACGATTGTACTCTTTCGGTTGTGTATGAGTTTACCCGCAGGAAAAGCTAAACTCTTGTAACGGTGAATTACGTGTGTACCGATAGAATAAAGTATAGTACTCTCTCGGTTTTGAAAGACATTATCGATAGAAAAAATCATAGTACTCTCTCGGTTATGTATGAGTTCACCGGCAGGAAAAGTCACACTCTTCTAACGGTAATTACGAGTGTACCGATAGACAAACGATAGTAGTCTCTCGGTTGTGGATGAGTTTACCGATAGAAAAAGTGACAGTAGTCTCTCGGTTGTGAATGAATTTACCGATAGAACATTCACATATACAGTACATTCACATATACAGTACATTCTTTACATTCACAATACAGTACATTCACATATATAGTACAGATGCAATACAGTATAGATTGGATACACAATACAGTACAGATGCAAAGAAGGGTAAATCACATATACATTGAACAGATTGCACATTAGACAGTTATTCACATATATTGGATAAATACAAATTGCAATACAATGTGGACATTTATTCACATATATATTTATTCACATGTATATAAATAGTCTATGCACAGAGTACACGAAAAAGAGAAAATTGTCATGGCGGATGGTTGGGCGCAACTTCCTCCATGACATATTGAGCCCAGATTTGTCGAAGATCTCTAATCTTTGCATTTTCATATTGGTCTTTCGACATGGCGATCTGCAAGCATGTGTGAATACTGAGTAACTAACTTCCTAATTTTGAACGTGACACCCAATTTTCAAATTTGAGTTAGCTATCGATGCTTACCTGGGGGAATTGGGCAAAATTTGTCTGCACTAGGTCATACATGTAGCGCAGCACATAAAACCCACATTCCCACGATTGCGGCTATTGATGGCACTGAGATAATTGCATATGCGAAGACATGTTAGCTATTGTTTCCATAAACTAATTAAGCATAAACAAAAAGTCTCGTGAGTACCTCATATTCTTTCCAAGCTAGTAGGGAGCCCTGCGGTGCGGCATGCCTCCCTCCAGCGGACACATATTTATCAAAAGCCCTGCATTTCAGTTAGTATTGCCGGTTAATGTATTATCATTAGCTAGTGAGGTCAAAATTTAAATCAAACATATAAGTTACATACGCCTCCATATTCCCCTTGACCACATATTCGATCGATAATCTGTCACGCATCGAATCAAGGTAGTACACCTCGTTCCTCGGCGAACAGATCACGATGAGGATCCAGTGGCCCCTGCATTGTACGTAAAAGAGGACCGCTAGCTCAAAGTATATCTCAGGTGTAACATACAAGATTGAGTTAAATTAGTACGAAATGCACTAACCTTTGGTGGTACGGCACTAGAATGAACTCCCTGTCCTGCTGTGCCATCAGCGCCTTGGATATGTATTGCTCAGCGTGCACGGCGTCGTTCTCTAGCATCGTGAGGCTTATTTTCTCTGGGTCGAGGAAACCCACCTTTTCACACGCAGCCTCCGATGCTAGCCTGTTCATGCACCTGCATGCAAAGGACGACATTAGTATTGCACAGAAAGTTACTTCATTTTAAATGAACTACAACAATGCAGAGTTAGCAAATAGAGTTAGAAAACAGCAATACAGAGGATCAGCAAACTCACAGGACTCTAGTTCGTATTATGGACATATCGAGCTCCCGCCAGTTGTAGAGGTCGAACAGATTCTCATGTGCGACGGATATACTCCTGGGCTCACGGTGGAACTGCCTAGGCCTGTAGGGAACTCAGAAGTTCAGATTGCGCAGAGCTCGGTGTAGGTACCACTCGTGGAGGTCTCTGGTTGATCGATCCAATTTGCGCAAAGCTGCCTCTGACACGAGTGCGAACACGTTCCTGAACCTCTCTGGCTGTCCCTTTCGCCCTTTTCCCTTGCCTTTGCCTTTGCCTTTTGCCGAGGCCTGAGGGCGTACCTTCGAAGGCAAGGGCGAGGTGATGGCGGCTTTCTTTCGAGGTGAAGGCGTGGATGCGCTGGCTGGGATCGAGGCCGTCTTTGATGTGTTCAGGTTCGCACGAGATCCGGCCTCATGCCCCGAGCTGGGGGCACAGTCCCCTGGTAGCCTGCCGGCAGGCCACTTCAATTAATGAGCACGTATGTTAGATTTTGCAAGTTGAGTGTACTGAGTAGGATGTAATCTAAAATGTGTAAGATTTACCTGTTGTATTAGAAGACACTTCTTGGGCCACTGTACGTAAGAGCCCACTGCCTCAGCAAGTGTCTGTATTTCCTCTGTTGGGACTGGCAATGGAGAATCGCTGTAGCCCTGCATGGCCATGTCCACCAGTACCTTTGCGAACCCCAACCGCAGAGGTACGAAGTGGACCCAGACATCTGGTCCAGACGGATACACGAAGCCGTGTCCAACCACTTCCTGCCCGTCGCCTAGGTGATTCAGTAGGATGCAGCCCTCCGGCTTCTACAAATTTGTAACAATTAAAACAGGTTAGCGAAACAACTCTAACAGAATGGGAGTGGCATCAACTTAAGTGCACAGATGAAGGCTTGCAGTACCTCAAGTAGATCCATTGGATCCGTGAGGACCTTCGAAGCACAACTGCTTATCCGACCCCGCGGGGTACCGTCGCCCTGGGGATCCACATCTGCACTCTTGGCCAGCAATGTTCTCTCAACCGTGCAAACTCTTCCCTCATTTGTGCGACCTCAAATTGCACCTTAGCCCGTATCTCCGCCCGTACCTCAGCCCGTATCTTATCGGAGAGCTCCGCTTCCTTTTCCTTCTAGCAGCGGGCCTTCTTCCTCGGTGGAGCCGGATCTGCGAAACCGGCCTTCCACGACACAATGGCTCCCACGGCCCGTGTACGCCCGGGATGCTCCTTATTTCCTAGAGCCCGGGTGAGGATGTCGTTCTCCCTCTGCGGGGTAAACAATCCCTCCACTACCTCCTTCTCAAAAGAGATATGTTACATTTAAAGGTACCTTGTGAGACAAATTGCCTTATATACACTTGTGCACACACAGTTTACGAGGTTAGCCAACTTACCATTCGCCTCACAACATCGGCGTCCCCAGTGGTTGCGAACTGAACAGACCCCGCGGACGACACGGACCCCCTCCCCCTCCACCATCGCTTGCACCTCTCATCCCGGATCTCGGAGAGCGCCAACTCAGGGGAGTCGATGACAGGATTTTGCTCGTCTTCCTTCTTCCACTGCTCCTCCTTCCTCGCATAGCCCCAGGATCCGAGCTGATGCGGGTGGTCGTTCCTCTTCTGGATCGCCTTATTCTTCTCGCTAAGGGCCTTGAACTCCTCGGTCCCCTTCTGCTTGGTGAATTCCTCCCATACCTCCTCCGATATGAAGGGGTACTTCTCGCAAGGAGATTTCCCCGCAGCGAGGAAGTTATTGACGAGCCAGCTCTTAAAAGTTTTCCATGTTCTGTTTATGTGCTTCAAGAAGGCCGTCCTAGGTGTATCGTCGGGGATGTTCCACTTAGCCTGTTTTCAAAAAATGCATAAAATTAATCACGAGTTAGTTAAACTTTAGTATAAGCCAAGAGAACGTGATTACGAAAGAATTCAGCGATTTCAGTTAATTTAACCTTCACTTCTGCCCACAACCTATCCCTCTCGTCCGCCGTCACGTCCTTCCAGCTCTGGACGGTGATCTTCACCCTTTCTTTCGCCAACAGCCCAACGTAGGCCGTGTACTTCCCAGCATTCTTTCCGATCGGCCTCCCAAATTGGTTGAACTCACAAGAAAGATCCGTGCGTTTGGCCAAACGGCCCAACGTCGTCGCGCCTCGCCCCACCCTCTTGCGCTGGGATGAACCAGCTGCATCTTCAATTACGTTGGGCCTGGCCCTAGTCGAACCACTAGTACCATCCAAGGAGGACGATGACATGTTTTTCCCTACAAAACCATCAACAAACCATCAAAAATTTAATGGAAACACAAACCAAATCATTTTACAAAGCAAAAGGACCTATTTTAAATATTTTTTCTATTGGTAAACACAGAAACTACCAATAGAAGATAAGATTCTATTTCTCAGCATTTTCGTCTACACATTTTCATATAGGAAGCAGGAAACATATGGCAATTAATTCTTCTTGGAGTTCCATAACTCAGCCCAGGACTGGAGACTAATTAGGGCTGCAAAAGGGATGTCCGAAGAAAATAATACTAAAAGAAAGACATGCAAAAATTACTTCCTGAACTGTTCAAAAATCTTTTCTATCGGTAAACACATGAGCTGCCGATAGACCATAATAATGTTTTCCATCGGCAAAGATACGGCATACCGATATAACATAATGTTCTGGAATATTGTTGATAAGCCGCCATTCACTGGCATCACATAGTCTTGGTTTAAGTCAACATTCTCCATGATTTTCTATACTAATATTCATGGGCCAGCATTATTATTTCACACATAACAATGTTTTCTATCGATAAACACATGAGCTGCCGATAGAACATAACAATGTTTTCTATTGGTAAATATAGGAGATACCGATAGAATATGTGTAAGAACACCTCCAACGTCTAATGTGCATTACATGGCAGTTGGATACAATTGATCACACATACAACAGTACATATAAGTTAAAATCTCAAAATAGGTTCATTACAGCACTCGAACATATTATGTCAACCCTAATTTAAATGAACATTTCCTGCGGAATGTTCATAATCCAACACAATAGGGAACCCTAGTGTAATTACAAAACTAGAAGAATTAGTACGTACAAAACACAAAGATCAAATAAGGAAGATGCTGGAAAAAGAACGACGAATTAGGGTATTTACGGCGATCAATTGTGGTGATGGACAGGCAGTGTAGAACGCAGCGGCGGCCGTCGAAGGACGAAAATATGAACCGGTGGCAGTGGCGAACCAGTATCCAGCCGGCGATCGTCGTGTGGGAGAGAGGAAGTAAGTGGTCACTGCGGAGGTTGTGGTTTTCTTCGCTCTCGAAGAGACGCAGTGCTATAAGTTGGAACTGTTTGACTGGAGGGAAACTCAAGGGCCGTGTATGAGTAATAAGAAGTTGATGCCTTTTTCTATCGATACAACAAAATAATACCGATAGAATAAGTAAATTTTTCCCAGAACAATATTTGAAGTAGTGGATGCCCTTTTCTATCGGTATAAACAATAAAATACCGTGAGACCAATTTTCCCCAGAAATTTTTTTTAAGTGCCTGAGATTAAAGTATTGGATGCCTTTTTCTATCGGTAAAAACAACAAAATACCGTCAGACTAATGAATTTATTCTAATGGTATAACATAATAATACCGATATAATAAGTAAATTAGTTAGTCTCACCTACAAACAATCATATGTACACACAATGTAACATCAAACAGACCGTGCTTGAAAGCTGCAAAATGATAAAAAAGAGGGAAGATAGCCGAAAAATTGGAAAATTGGCATAAAAACAAATTGTTCATTCATTGTTGTTTTATCACTTATAAAAAAAATAAAAATCCAAATTGCTAGGTCAAGGGGTGGTCTTAGCCCTGGCTGCATGTAGAATAAAGTCAGTTTGACTTGCAGCCAGGACGCAGGACTCCTCTAGCGACAAGTTGTCCTTAGGATCAACTACTACTGCGTCGAGAAGGCCTGCGACCTCCCTCAGCTTCGCTATGGTATCCTTCATAGTCAAACCACAGCCAGCGATGGTAATATCTGCGGCTTGCTTCTCCTTGTGAAGACGCCTCGTCCTCACCCTAGAATTGTCACCAGCCGTCTTCATATACTGAATGCGCCGGAGGAGATCGTCCAGTTCAAGCCGTAGCTGAGTGTGCTTGTCCGTAAGGAGCTTGTGATCCCCTAGAGGGCCCTCAGCTCGGCCTTGACTTTGCCAGTGTCTTACACGACTCCCATTCCCTGTGCAAATCAATAGGTCAAGAATGTACTGAACATGGATTAACAATACAGGGGTAAACCCAGGAGATTTAGAGTTCTTACCGGGGAGGGCGAGGATGACGATCCCATTGAGGATGCCATTGTGAAAGAGAAGATAAGGAGTCGAAGAGTTTGAGAATTAGAAAAACAACAAAATACCGTGACGCATGGCGAGGTACTTATGGAATTTCCAAGGCGACGCATGGCGACACAGTTGAGAATTCAAAGCGCCAGAGAATTGTTCTATCAGTACAAACAACAAAATACCGTCAGATAAATTAATTTTTTCTATCGGTACAAACAACAAAATACCGTGAGACTAACGAATTTATTCTAACGGTAAAACATAATAATACCGATAGAATAAGTAAATTTTTCACAGCGAAACTTTTGAAGTGCCTGAGACACATTAAAGTAGTGGATGCCCTTTTCTATCGGTACAAATAACAAAATACCGTCAGACAAATGGATTTTTGGAGAGCTTAATTTGAAGAAGCAAGAGGCTGTAATGAGATTTTTGCAAGAAAATTTGAAGGGAAGAATTAAGTACTTACAGGATAAAGGTACTGTACATGTTAGAACTCATGCTGTGGAGTAAAATTGAGATATATTAATGCTGTGAACTAGCTTATCATTAAGTTCTAAAGAAAAATATACTTCCTGATGTATTAATGATAAGTTGCTCACCTTGATGTAGAACTTGTGGGCTGTTTGCTTGGCATTTATCCCTGAAATAGAAAATAATCATCAATGGTTCTCAACCCATAATCCTTCTTCGTGATCATCTCGCAAATACGTTGTTTCATCGATATCTTCAATAGGGATAGATTGAATGTCCTCTAAATATGGAGGTATTTCATCGAATTGATTATACTCCTCTTCGTCGACAACGTCTTCGACCCCAACAATACGTCTCTTGCTGTGGAGGACAACATGCAAGTTTGGATTGGCCGGGTCAACGATGTAGAATACCTGTGTGGCTTGCTTTGCAAGTATGAATGGATCGTCTTGGTGTCTGACTCTATCAAGATCGACGAGAGTAAACCCGTAACTGTCAACTTGAACACCTCGAGGGATTTCGACCCATTGGCATCAAAACAGGGGAATCTTAATTAATCCGTAATCGAGCTCCCATATTTCGTCAATAGCACCGTATATGAGTTCGCGCCCTTACTGACCTGGCATCCTCGGAAATAGCAAACAGTGTCACTCCGCTACATTGCGTGCTACTCTTAGCGTCTTGAGCTCTTGTGTAAAATGAATACCCATTGATGTCGTGCCCCTGCCAAGTCCCTACAGTGAATCTTGGGCCTCTAGCCAACCATGTCACAGTTTCACTTACGGAGCCCTCGGCAGCTCGCGTGACTCTTTCTTGGATCCACCCAGCAAATTTCCTGTTATGTTCTCTGGTGACCCAAATGTCTGACTTCGAAGGATTCTGACCGTAACATTACCTTGTGCTCGTGTATGTATGGCTCGACCTCCGTCATGTGTTGTAAGACCCAAAAATGTGATTTTGCGTACACATCATGAGCAGGGACGATAGCTTTGAATCCAATCGTTCCGATGCCCTGAAGCCTACCCTCGTGTCGGGACCTAGGAACGCCAATTGGGTCAACCCCGGCCATATAATCTGTGCAAAATTCAATCACCTCCTCGATGGCATAACCTTCCATGATACTCTCCTCGGGTCGACGACGAGTCCTTACGTATCCCTTCAATACACCCTTAAATCTCTCAAATGGATACATGTAGCGCAGGCACACGGGTCCACAAAACTTAATTTCTCTGATAAGGTGAACAATCAGATGGACCATAGCATCAAAAAAGGATGGAGGGAAATATATCTCGAGCTGACAAAGAGTTGTAACCACGTCGCGTTGCAAAGCTTCCAGTCCATCCGGATCAATTACCTACGAGGACACAGTTGCGCCAAATATTCATATCAGAAAAATCTTCTAATTAAGCTCCACAAATGGAGGTAATGAACTTATAGTACGAGTGCACGTACTTACCTTGCAAGATATTGCGTTGAAGAAATAACATAGGTTTGTGATTGTCTCTCTGACTTTAACTGGGAGAATGCCTCTGATAGCAATGGGAAGCATTTGTGACATCAACACATGACAGTCGTGGGACTTCGTGCCAACCAGTCTTAGGTCCTTCATGGACACAAGTTTTTTCACGTTCGCGGAGTACCCACATGGAACTTTAACACCATGCAGGCACCGACAGAGTTCTATTTTTTCGCTCTTGGACAACATATAGCAGGCCAGGGGGAGGTATGTACGCTTTCCCTTCTCTAAAGGTGCAAACTCAGTCCTTATCCCCATTTCCACCATGTCACGACAAGCTTTCACACCATCCTTTGTCTTTCCCGGAATGTTCAACAACAAACCAATCAAACTATCACAGACATTTTTCTCTACATGCATGACGTCAATGCAATGTCGAACTTGTAAGTGCTCCCAGTACTGTTGATCCCAAAGAATCGATCTCTTCTTCCAAACATTTTTTTCTCGAGGTTTAGAATACTTATCGAACTCAGCTTTGATGTCCTTCACGCGCGAGTAAATCTCATTACTGGTCAGAAACACTGGAGCTGATCCCTTCTCAGGCTTCCCGTTAAATGATTTCCTCTTCTTACGGTACGTGTGATGCACCGGAAGAAACCTGCGGTGACCCATGTACACTGTTTTTTGGCAGTTTTACAGCCACATGCTCTCAGTTTCATCTAGGCAAATAGGGCAAGCCTTGGCTCCTTTCGTACTATACCCCGACAAATTGCCTTAGGCCAGAAAATCATTTATGGTGCAAAATATCAGGGCCCGCAAGATGAAATTCTCTTTCTTGTATGCATCCCACACCTGCACCCCCTCGCTCCAAAATTTTTGTAAGTCCTCGATTAAAGGCGCTAGAAACACGTCAATATCATTTTTGGGTTGTCTGGGTCCTAAGATTAGTAACGCTATCATGATGTACTTGCGCTTCATGCATAACCAAGGAGGAAGATTGTAGATGCATAAAAGAACCGGCCAAGTGCTACGCCGACTGCTCATATTACCATATGGGTTCATACCATCTGTACTCAGCCCGAACCTTAGATTCCTAAGTTCACCGCCGAACTCAGCAAATGTTCTGTTGATGTTTCTCCATTGAATAGAATCAGCTGGGTGTCTCAGTTTTCCGTCTTGTTTCCTAGCTTCAGCATGCCAACGCAAGTGCTTCGCGACTTTTGGATTTGCAAACAGCCGCTTCAATCTAGGTATCACAGGCAAGTACCACACAGTTTTCGCCGGAGGTCCTTTCTTTACCTCGTGACGTTCACTGTCAATCCGGTCCCTACGCGTATACCTCGATGCGCCGCATCTTGGACAAACATGCAAACTGGAGTACTCGTTACGGTACAACACACAATCATTTGGGCATGCGTGTATTCTTTCAATTTCCATTCCCAACGGACACAACAGTTTTTTGGCTTGGTAAGTAGATCTTGGCAACTCATTTCCCTCTGCAAGCATTTCCGCTAGAAGATCTAATAGTGCCGTGAAACTCTTATCACTCCAACCGTTGCCTGCGTTCAAGTTATATAATCTCAGCACAGAAGACAGTTTTGTAAATGTTGCACATCCAGGGAACAGAGGCTTCTCAGAGTCAGCAATCAGTATCTCAAATTCACAAAAGTCATTTTCGTTGTAATCTTCCTCTAAATCACGTAACATCTCATCTAGATTGTCATCATCATCATCTACGTGCACATCAGAATGAACATTATCAAAATTCGGATGATCATCGATATTATTGCAATCCACATCCGAGTCCTGCTGATTGGTAGTAGTGGTACTTGTTTCCTCAAGATCTTCGCCATGCCATATCCAACGGGTGTATCGCGCGTTAAAACCACGACAAATCAAATGACTCTTAATTTGATCAGAGTTGCTAAACCTCTTCAAGTTCATACAATCTGTACAAGGACAAAGCATATTTTTCTCTCCCTTCCTCTCCTTTTGTTGCTCAGCAAATTTAATAAACTCATTCACACCATCCAAATATCCAAGAGTAGTACGTTTTATTCCATACATCCAATATTTCCTGTCCATCTACAATTAACAAAATTTAACGAGTCAGCCATGCATGAAACCTGCCCGATTAAATTATGTATATGTACATGTACAGCATCTTACAACTGATGTGTTAAACCCTAGCCTGACGAAATTAAACTAGCTAACTACACAATACAAGCTAGTCAGCTCCTAAAACATGAAGCATTTCCAGCTAGCTAGCTCCCAAGCTTGGAGCTACAAGCTTGGAACTACACGATACAGCTAGCTTGCAGGTAGAGAGGGAGGGAGATCTAGAGGGAGAGAGAGATAATGTAACATCCCAAATTTTGCCACCTCTTTAGCTTGCCAGTCAGCATATCTTCATTGCATTCTCGGATGTCTCAACCCGATTTTTGATCTCTTATCCCAGAATTATGATCTTAGGTGTGCCACTACCTTAATTTAAAAAGCTGGCAACCAAACTCCGCCTTTCAAACCATTTTCGCTTTTTAGTCCAAAAGTATCGCAGATCAATTCTTTTCAAATTTGTCAAAAGCCCAAAAAGATTAAAAGTCTCAGACCACCTCTAAATTCTGATCTGATTCAGTGAATATCTCCCATTCACTATTCTGAACATTTTTCCCTTCTGGAAGAATTCCAAAAGCTCAACCGAAACCTTAGTTTCAGTCTTGCCAAAGTTTCAAACCCTAATTACCTTGTTTACCCTAATTACCCTGTTTTCGATTTTTGTCAAAACCACCAGATCTTATCAGATCTTACCATTTTTCTTGCTAGATGAGTCCAAGTGATTTAGTAACAGTCATCTGCAAAACCAGATCTCAGATCAGCCATCCAGATCTCCAAATTTGCAAATAGGCCCAAATTCCTGAACCAAATTCCTTGCAGATTAGTCCAAACCTTCGCAAATCAGTCCAAATCTTGCAACCAGGCCCCTGCGCCATTTTCGACCACGACCAGGTTCGTTCGACCGCACCCCGCCACTTCGCCTCGCCGCTGAACTCGCCGCCGATGAAGTTCCCACGCTGCCACCACCTGTGCGCAACCGTGCCGCCACTGTGGAGCAACCTCAGCCGCACTGTGCCGTGATTTCCTCACGCGCGCGTGGTCCAGCAGCAGCAAAGCAGTGCCACGTTGCGGCCATGCCGAAGCCAGCGATCCCGTCGCCCTGCTCCAGCCGGATTTGGTGTGATCCCCCTTCTTTGGCACAGTCGCTGCCGCGTTCCAACGTCGTCTCGATCCCGCCTCCAGTGTCAGTCCCACGCATCCGGTTTGATATGCTTCAACTCCCGAGAGCCCAGCCCTTCGCCTATATAAGCTCCCCCTCGCCCAGCATCTCTTCGCACCACCCTGCAGCTGCATTGCTTCAGCTCCTAGCACCAGAGAGCAACAATTCCCCAGCGCCGCCGTGAACACCTTCTTCCCCGGCGAGCCACTTCTGGAGCTCACGGTGCCAGCTTAAAATGTAGCATCTCTCTCCAAACCAACGCCACCAGTAAGCTCCCCTCATCTCCCTGTCTGTGTCATAGAATTCAATTGGCCCCCGGCGAACCTCAACATCGGCGATCATCGGAAAATCCCAAAACCCCTGTTTCCCTAATGCTGCATGATTCAATCCAAATCAGCCCTCGTGCCAGTGGTAGAAATTGATCAGTACACTCCATTTAGCAAGCCTACGAATCTGGATTTCGAAATTGGGCCAAGATTGTAGCTTCCCCAGTTTGCGCGCCACCAGTAAATCGGCTCTCGTCGCCGAGCTTCTCCGGTCATCCTCCGGCCAAATTAGCCTCACCAGTAGTCTCCACACTTCACCCTCTCACTCCCTGAGCAAGCAATCAAGTTCAAACCCTCTGTATCAAAAACGCCCAATTTATATGTCGTCTTCTCCAGCGCCGGTCGCCAGAATTCTTCTCCGGCCGATCTAGCTTCGAACACTTTGTCCCTTAGATAGATCCCAGTACCCTGAGAAATATTGTCTACTAGCTCGACTTCTAAATCGACCTGAATCAAGAGATATTCCAATGCCAAGATCACTGTCCAATAGCTCAGTTTGTGTTCAGGCCACCGTGTTTACTCGCCGGATTTGGCCACCCTCCGGCCACTTCCTGCCCTTGAGCCTGTTGAGTACTTTATTCCTGTTATCAAGGCCTAACTCCCAGACAAAGTGGTTCATCAATTGGAGCCCTGACTCAAAAGTTATGCCATGCCCTAGTTTCTGGCCATGTCCAGCACTATGTCAGTGCATGTCCACCAATGGCATTGAATGATTTAGACCTATTACACTTGAGCAATTGAAATGCCACCTTGTCCATTAGATTCCTGGAATTGTATTCTACAACTTTCTCTTCTGCCACTTCTCCAGAAAACCTACCTAAGACCAACTTAAGGATATGTCTTGCCGTGGACCGAATGTCAGCCTTTCGACATTCAACTCCTTTTTAGCCCATCTCTTCAATCAGTGCCCAAGTGGCCTTATCCAAACCTTTCCCCTGCATGCATGATATATTTTACGTATCATTTCCCATAAAGACTATCTTCTGTATGCTTATGTAGTGTATGTGTGTATTATTTGTATCCGCCGTGGAACCAGAGGTTGAAGGAGCGGAAGAAATCTTCGAAGAATTGTGCAAGTAACTAGACCTAGCATTAAAAGGCAAGTCTCAAACCCTTGATCATGTCTAGCCTAATATTTTGAAATGAAATATGTTAGCTGTTTTCAAGTATATGCATGCCTTATATTCAAATAAGAATTATATTCAAACAAAGTGATTAGATATGACCTAAATGATTGTAAAGCCTCGTTTGTGATTGAATATCCATGCAGCCTTGTCACCCTAGATTATCATGCTTAGGCTATACTATGCTCAAGATTATATGTTAAATGTTAAATGGTCACATGTGAGAAAAGCGTATTCAAAACCCCTTTTTGTGAAAGAAAATGCGATTGGAATCGATAGTGAGGATGGTTTGATTGGTTGGTGCTGTGTGCGCACGGGGAATGTGAAAGACTCCACACTAAAGATTCATAAGGACTAGAACCTTGTGTTGTACTTCCATGCAGCATGAAAAACGTATCAACCACTTGCCCGATATGGGATGGGCGCAACATAGTAGCTTTCTCAGTATTAGCTTTTCACTGCAATGGTTGTCAGTCTGGTTTCTTGCGAGAAACTGGTGGGCCAGTGAGGGCCATGAGTAATGTGAGTTCAGAAAAATTATGAGAGGAAAAGGTGGAAAGAAGGAAGGCGCCCTACGCCTGATTAAGTCGTGCACGGCTGTAATCAAAAGAGGCTATTGTCTTGCGAGAACATAGACCAAGGCTAGGAAGTAAGGCAGTGGGGAGGACCCACAATGGTAATGAGGACTGGAATGTCTATTTACCGGGCAGGGGACTGTTAATGCTAGGATTGTAAAACCGTTGTGTGATCTCATCCTTGTCACATGCGTAAAAGTCGCATGGAGCTGATCCGACTTGAAAGCTGAGTGATCGGTGGATTAAGGTGGTACACCTTTGCAAAGTTATAAAAAGTATCAGATACTCTGAGCTCCCAGGTCATGGAGTCTGCGCGCGGTGGATTCTATCCACGTCGATGCAGCACAAGTAGCTTTTGGGAAAGTTTTTCATAAAAGGTGAATAAAGTGGTGACTCATGGAAGACCGCCACACACAACATCTTCTGAAAATCTAGCTTAGGATTTTAAAAGTCTCACTTTTGAAAACAAAAACCTTTTCTTCAAATTAAGAGTGAAAATCTATTCTATTCCTATATATAATGCCAAGACCTCATTCCTTGAAAACCCCTCATCTATATACCTGCATTCTCATAACGAGACTTGCTGAGCATTGTGTAAAAACATGCTCACCCTTGCCTTTTCACACAAATTCAGAAGAAAGGATTCGAGGATCCTGATTCCTCTAGCCTTGAGCACCAAGAAGAGGAAGAAACCTTTCCAGACGATTTGAGCTTCTAGGAGGGTCATGCGCCAAGTTGAGTCCGATGTGGTAAAGGCCTGAGCCGAACCGCTGCAGAAGGAAATGAAGACCTTTGTTGTTGCTTTTTGTGTTGTTTTTCTGTGTTCGGTACCTCCATACCGATTCTTTTGGTTCTTGATTTATGAAAAACTCTCTAGTTTTGTATCAACTTTAATTAATGCCATTCTTGGTATTATGATAATGTAATAGTGGTCCTCGTGACCTTGTACTTGTTTTATCTATTTGCTTTATTGTTTAAAGTAAATCCTATTATTGTGAGCTTGTGATGTACCTTTCTGAGTGCAATCCACCTGGGTGGTTGCTACCGGATTCCTCAAATGAGGGTCCCACAGATAAGTGATGACAATTAAGCATACCTTAAAGAGAGGGGTGCAATCAACTTCCCTCCAGCTTGCCCTGATCACCCTAGCAGTGTAGCTGCGAGCGTGGAACTTTCATCACAAACAGAGGGACACAAAGTGCAACAGAACAAAAGAGCAGCTCAGCAATGGTCGAGTAGGGTTTTACTTATACTGGACCTTTTTCTAACGATAAATACATGAAATAACCGTTAGACTAAGTAAGGTAATTTTCCGCTCACATATTCTATCGGTAAAAACACACATATACCGTTATAGAATGTACATTGCTGAGCAGGTACAGGTCTTGTTCTATCGGTAAATATGTGTATTGACCGTTAGATGATGCATGACACAGCAAATACATGAGTTTTTCTATCGATAAATATGTGTATTTACAGTTAGATGATGAATGACTGAGCAAATACATGTGTTGTTCTATCGGTAAATATGTGTATTTACCGTTAGAGGAGGTACTGGTACCAAACTAGGTATTGCATGACACACATGACACCAGTTCTCACATCCAAAGAATCATATCTAAACACAATGTAACATCAAACAGATCTTAACTAGAAGATAAAGCAATATTTCAAGAAATGCTAATTTGTAGATTAACTAGGAGACACAAAAATACTTTCCTTAGGTACTTGGTACTTCATCTTGCCAAAGAAATTACACATGCCAGTTCACAAATTCAGGTACAAATATACACATGCCAGTTCACAAATTCAAGTGCATGTCTGAAACAGCAGTACAAATACACACCTACCTACCAATACAATTAAATACACAAATACTCCCTACACATTCAAGTTCATGTCCCAAATAGCAATACATGATATACAAATATACAACAATATACAAATACAACAATTCACACATTCGATGTATATTAGAAAAGCCACGTCTGAAATTAACAACAAATCACGACGAGGACCCAGTGGCCCATACATTTTACATAAAAGAGAACCTTTGCAAGTTGCGACAATGCAACTACCGACTACAAGTTAGACCTGATACATCACAAATCCATTCATCCAAAACAGCAAATGTCTGAACCACATTAGACTTAACCATAGGAGTTCAGTTCGAAGACGCCCGAGGTGCTGGAACTGCCGTCGAGTTACATTTGTATTGGTGATTTCCTCTGACTCAAAGTCGATCAACTCAACTCAACTCAACTCCATTAACAAAAAGAACCTACCTTCCAAGATGTTGTTCTGTGTAGTGATGGTGTAGAATGGCTGTGCAAATGACAACAATTCTTCTTCTCCAAGCAGGTAAGCATTTGGCCACAAGCTGGTGCATGCAAAAAAATCTAAGATACTTTCTACAGGTCCTGATTTGAGAAACACGCCGGGCTTAAGGATCTTCTCGACCGAGCCAACCAAGATCTCGCCCTTCACGTCCTTGCAGCTCTTGACGGTGATCTTCACCGTTTCTTTCCAGCCCTCGATGGTGATCTTCACCGTTTCTTTCGCCAACAAGCCAACGTAGGCAACGTACTACGATTAAGAACCGTGAAATACGTTGCCCATCATGAGCATCATCCAAGGACCTGCACAGATCATAATCATATTGAAAAGAAGACACATCAAAATGAAGGATACAAAAATTGCAGAATAATTGTCATAATCAGATTAGAATAATCTAACAATATTGTCAAAATTTTACGTACCTTGCTTGCGATGCCGAAATCTAGAGGGCGTCAATGGAGGTGCGGAGGTGCAGCGGTCGCCTGTAGAGGTGCGCCGGCCATCCATAGAGCTTACGAGTTAGGACTACTAGCGCTAGATGAACTGTGAGAATGAAAGAGACATACCCGGGTATTTATAGTACTAGATAAGTTCTATCGGTACACAACCTCATACTGTTAGTAATTTGATATATCTTCTAACGGTATCAAAATAAATTACCGATAGAATAAAAATATTTGTAGAAGGCGAACGGTTCTATTGGCACACTACATATTGCCGATAGGAATTTTTGTACATACTCTGTCGGTATATACATACATTGCCGATAGAATAAGACTAGTTGTAGAAGACGAACAGTTCTAAGATATTTGTGCTATATTCTAACGGTATAAACATACATTACAGATAGAATAAAACTATTTCAAGACGAATAGTTCTAAGCTATTTTCGATATAATCTAACGGTACAAGCATCCATTACCGATAGAATAAAAATATTGGTAGAAGGCGAACGGTTCTATCGGCACACTACATATTGCCGATAGGAATTTTTGTACATATTCTGTCGGTATATACATACAGTACTGATAGAATAAGACTAGTTGTAGAAGTCGACCAGTCCTATCGGCGCACAACATTCTCCCGTCAGTACTTATGCATCTCTTCTAACGGCAAATATGTTCATCACCGCTAGAGTAAATCATACTGCTTCTTCTAACGGTAAGTTTCTTACAAACCGATAGGAAAAATACATCCCATTGGCCTTTTATGACCGCGAGGCACATTTCTAACGGTTTTCTACTAAATCGCTAATAACCGATAGAAGATAGGGGTTAGTAGACTGCATTTCTGTACTAGTGGCCCTCTGCTCTCGCACAAGATCTCTCTCTTCGCGAGCCAACCTTGTGTCCTCACGAGCCCTATTATAATTCTCCCTCATTAGTTTCTTCGATGAGGATCCACTAAATGATCCAACATCATCACCAGTTTGCTTCTTTAAGGTAGTTGCACCTTCATGATCCTAAAGAAATCCAAAAAGCATTATTTTGAAAAACTCCATATTAGAAGAAAGATTAATGCAGATTAGTCAAAAGAAGAGTTACCTCTTGAAATACCTGCATAAGACTATCTTCTATTTCTATTTCCTTTTCATCACTCTCAACAACTTGTTTAGAACTTTGATCCACCATTAGAACAAGAACAGAGAAGAAAAGACAAAGGGAGTTCTAAGACTTAATGAGTGAAAGCTTGAAAATCTTAGAACGTACAAGCTAAGTATTTACAAACCCGGGGTGATGGTTCGTATTCTAAATCCTCGAGTTCTAAAAATATGCATCAAGTTTTGTCTCGAGTTGTAGCAAAAGACTTCATCATGACCTGTCAAAATTACACCCAAAGATCTTCTTGGGAAATGAAGCGACACACGGTGGAAAAAAAATGACTTTTTGTTACAGGAGAAGGTGAAACGTCAGAATATTTATAATTCAATTTACAAAATGATTGAATTTAAAATAACAAAGTATATATCTTGTTATTTCAAATTCGGGGGCTAGCTGACAAGGATTATAATCCGAGTTAGTCACCTTTGCCGTTCTATAGTCGCAAGCACTACAAAACGAGATTTTCTACCTCCCTATGGTCTCAAGAGCATAAGAGATAGACAATATAATAGTCCAAGACATACTCGACATAGCCCATTCCATGGTCTCATTCTGTGAAGTCGTGATTTTTGTAGTCTTTAAATATCTACAAACACCGAGGTCGCAGAGGCTATGATCTCATGAATACCGTGGACATGGGGACATTCTCCTATGATCGCCTGGGTCGTGAAGGACATGAAAATAGCTATGCCTTGTCGTAGTTAACACGTGACCATGGCTTACTAAAGATTTAAAACATTTAATGGCTATATGATTAGACTCATTCAATCATGAATAGTGGCTGAACCTGTTCTATCACTACCACCATCTTAGACATTTTACCTCTTTAAGTCTATAGAAACTATCAAGAAGATGGAGGCGTAATCATAAACGGGTATAATTGCACATTATAGCCGGCGCGCGTCTACCTCTTAACGACCATTTGATTCCGTAACCGACAACCAGCGATGAACTATAAAAGGAGGATCGTCAGGAGAGATCAAGGAAATGAGGCAAGAGATTCAAGACATAACACTTTAGAACTAGCCACAGTAGATTTACATTGACTGTAAGCTAAAGAATACAATATTGTTCTTAGTTAATCTAAGAACATCTTTGTTTCTCTTCCTGTAATCCTCATTTTACATAGAGAAATCGTAATAGGACGTAGGGCTATTACTCGTCATCCAACCAACCCTTTTTTGACCAGGGAAACATACCCCAAACCGACACAGGTGAACAAGTAGAGTATACTAGGGTGATGAGAGGCCCGAACCTGTATAAATTCCTTTCTTCCTCTGGTATAGCTATCATAATTTACCTGAGATTCACCTTAGATTGGATTCTCATTCTTCTTAAATAGTTACGTAAGTTCGACTAAGGACGAAAGTCCCAATCGTCGACAACGCTGCCCCCTCTCTGCCTTTTCCATCTGAGAACTAAGAACACGACGACCAATGAGGCTGACATGACTAGCATCAAAGGTGATCTCCTCCACGTCAGAGCCCAAAGTATCTTGTTGCTCCTCGCGGTCGGATTCTTCTTCAACCTCACTGGTCGATGTGTATTCTCCATCATGCCGTACGATGAGGGCACGCTGATTTGGACAATCACGCATGTAATGCCCCTTCCCTTTGCATTTGAAAAACTCTATCTCCCTTGGTGGGAACAATAGTGGTCGTCTTCAAATCAGTAGCTTTGGATGTTGAGGTAGTAGGGCAGCCCACAGACTGCCCTCGGCCAATTGGTGCAGCAGCTTCGCTAGAGGGGGTCGCACTCTTTTGCGGTGGATTGGTGCTTTTCCAAGGCATGGTCGAACTAGGATAGCTATGACCAGTTCTGTTGTAACTTGGCCATTTCCCTTGCACTTGCCTCTCAGCTTTGCATGCATAATGAAAAAGCTAGTCCAAAGAGGCGTAAGTCTGAAAATCAAGGATGTCTTATATCTCATGATTCAATCCACCCAAGAATCTAGCCATCTTTGCATTCTCCTCTTCCTATACATTAGAATGAAGCATGCCTACTTGCAGTTCCTGATAGTAGTTTTCCACATATTTGCTACCTTGATTCAATCTCTGAAATCTATTAAGCACATCTCTCTCAAAATAAGTGGGTACGAATCTGGACCTCATCAAGCGCTTCAAATCATCCCACGTGTGAGGAGCTCTATCTCTTTGGCGGATTTGACTCCACCAAATAGAAGCATAATCAACAAACTCACTTACGCTAGCACGTACTCGACGATCTTTTGGATGAAGATGACAACTGAACTTTTGCTCGACGAGCAACTCCCAATCAAGATATGCTTCTGGATTAAACTTCCCATCAAAGCTGGGGACAGTAAATTTGATCTTTCCCGAAGCATCATCCCTTCTGTCTTCATTGCAGTGACGTGCATATCCTCCCATGCCTCGACGGTTTCGTGCAAGTCGTTGTTGATCAGGATCCAAAACGATTTCCTCATCATCATCCACATAATTATCATATATCTCTTCATTGGTGGCTTCCTGGAATGCAACGTTCAAGTTTGCCCTTGGTTGAAGTGGAACGGCAGCCGTAGGATGATGATTAGCCTCAATTGGACCTTGGGGAACTCAAGGCGGTGGGTGTTGTCATGGTGGAGTTTGTTGAACTTTCTCAAGTCAAACTTCCATTCGATCAAGGAGATTCTCTAAACTGTCCAAATGAACAACCACTTATTCATTCAGCATCCGCTCGAATTTGCGCTCGAATTTGCGTTTGAATTGGTCCAGCCATGCAGGAGGGGACGACGGGAACACTAGTGGTCGATCTACGCTTTCCTCCACATCAGCATCACTATCATGAAATGAACCACGAGAACCTTTCGAACCTACCATGGTTAGCAAAAAAACGAGAAACACAAAAATTTCTACCAACTACTAAATGTATGTGGAACTCTCAACCTCACAAACCTTACCAACCGAAGCTCTTACTCCTCTTAATGTTTGCAATTAGCTTGCCAGGTCGTGATAACCAGAAAAGGAGATAGGTACAGCGATTGCAACATGTGGTACGCGTGGACCAGTGGTGAACTATGTGGAGTTGTAGGTAGGGAAAAATTATGTGTATCAAGGAAAGCAATCAGTCATCCCAGAAATTGCGAAATTGAAACATAGTTCACACGAGTACTAGTCCAAATTGCTCATCAATCAATGAAAGGCTTGGTGTCTAGCAACAGGCTCAAGTACTTCAAAAGATTTTCTTTTCCTCAATTTGACTGAATACTCTCTTTTTTTTATATTTTCTTGCCACCTTTTGGTATTTTTGTGGTGGATTCACGGCAAGATGCAATCTACTAACTCAAAAGCCGGAGCTCAATCTAACTTTGGATTTTCCACCAACAAGATTAAGACCAGCAACTAGACATGACTCACGTAATGAAAACTCAAGCAAACTGAAATTAACAGATTGAAGGCAACAATGGGCTAGGAAACTCTTTTTGACTGGCAATTTTCTGGACTCTAGGTAAAAAAATCAACTACTAAGCTAGGGATAAATGAATTCTTACCGACAACATAAGCTTTGATACCAACTGATATGCACACGGCTCGCCTTAAGATGCGTGCATGAAGTTTAGTCCTGATCTTTCGTCGTAGGAGAATTCCGTGGATAAATGCGAGTTGTGACCTTGACGAAGGGGAGGCTAACCATGATCCAAGAATGCGGCCAACCACCTCACAATTGCTAAACCACTCCTCAATTGTTTATCAACCGAGCAAAGCTAGATTGACCTGTTCACGAAGAACAATTCAAGAAAATCCATAAGAAAAGTAAGAGCAACAGCGGAAGGATATCAACACTCAATAATTTGAATTATGAGTTGAACTGTGAGAGTCCGAATTGTATAAGTCGGCAACCATCACTACTACAGACATACAATCCACTAACCCCTATCTTCTAACAGTTATATGCAATCTGGGAGAAAACCGTTAGTGTACGAGGACCGTAGTGGAGAAGAGGTTTTGTACTAACGGTTATGGTCTGGGAAACCATTAGTGAATAGCACGTAACTTTTACTATCGGTTATTAGTGTACGAACTGATAAAAAAAAGGAAAGTTCACTAACGGTTGTGTTTTTGAACCGATAGTAAAATTACGTCATTTTTACTATCGGTTATTAGTGTACGAACAGATAGAAGAGGTAAAAATTTACTATCAGTTTGTTGATTCAACCGATAGTAAAAGGACATCATATATACTAATGGTTATGACAGTGGGGACCTTTAGAAGAGAGGAAAGTTCACTAACGGTTGTGTTTTTGAACCGATAGTAAAATAGTACAAGACCCCTATAATGTGTTAAACGTGTGGGAGTTTTCCCTCCAGTCCAACCAAACACATTTCCAAATAAGTCTCTACTCACGCGCGGAAAACCCTAGCCTCCCCGACATCCCCTTTTTCACTCCTGCACCACCATTGCCGCTCGCATTTGGGTTCTCCACCGCCGCCGGCCACTGCATCGCGCCATCGTAGGCCACTCCACGAACTGTAAGTGTTCTTGACCAACCCGATTAGAATTGTTCTTGCCGCTCATATCAGTTTCTTAAATTGATACTGAACTCGATTAGAACCAGGCAGTCTTTAGGAAAGAGTAATTGAAATGAAATCAGTTTCCTAACTTCATACAAGCATGCAGAGCGCCATGTTGAAAGATCAATACGAGCCGCCTCAGTTGAAGTAGCTACGACAAATTTGGGCTCAATATGTGATGGATGAAGTGGCTATCAATGATCGATCGTAAATGACTTGTGTAATATACATTGAATGTGTTAATTGGTGTATGTGTGTACTTGTATTGGTGTATTTGTGAATAAACTCAATATGTGAATAATTAGATTCAATCTGTCCAATGCATGTGTATATCTTTGTATTAGTGTATTTGTGAATAAATTCAATCTCTGAATAATTAGATTCAATCTGTCCAATGCATGTGTGTATCTTTGTATTAGTGTATTTGTGAATAAATTCAATCTCTGAATAATTAGATTCAATCTGTCCAATGTGTGTATCTCTGTATTGTTGTATCTGTTAATGATCCTTTGTAATAGTATCGGTTCATATCCTACAACCGATAGAAGAAAGTTTCCAGTACTAACCGTGCCGAGTAACTAACTGATATGAAAACTATACAGTACTATTGGTTTCCAGTGTAGAACCGTTACATGAAATCTAACATCACTATCGGTTGAGTTCACTGAGCCGATAGAAGAAATTATCATTCGCGATTAGTAGTGAACGTTGGAATGTAGGTATTTTACTATCGGTTTGCAACCGATATAGTTGTGCTACATTTGTTCTATCGTGCCAATCACTAGCAGTAAGATAACCGATAGTAGAGGCGATTTTAAACCGATAGTGAAAAGCAATTATGTAGTAGTGCATGGCACGAGAGTACAATATTTAACGAAGTCTACCTAAAACTAAGACCATGCCTTCTCTTTTATAGAGGATGGTGTCTATAAAAAATACAAGGTTTAAAACTAGAATTTTAATGTTTATCTAATTTGAAATATAATAGAATCCTAACAAACTATAAAAAGAAATCTGGAACTATTTTTCACGGATTCAGATGGGACTCTTTCCTCTCGTGCACTTGTCATTCTTTCTGGTCTCCTGGTGGCATATGATGTCAGATTTTGATGATTCTTGATGCGTTGGAAAGCTCTTTCGAATATCTTTCCAACAAGTGGACACACGACCAACTTGCACATCTATTATGAAACTGGTGCTTGGTTGAATTCTCCAATCAATCAACTGATCGTCGCTTGGTCGGCGGGCTGTTTGGTTCCCATGCTGCGACCATGTGCTTCCGATCATGGGTTGCGATCTTGTCCTTCCGACCATGGGCTGCGACCTTGTGCTTCCGACCATGGGCTGCGACTTGGAGCCTTTCTGGTGGAACGCAGAGTTCTTCTAATTGATTAGGTCGAAATGATCGTTGGTCGAAGTTGCCAGAAAAGTGTTCATTTTTCCTTGGTTAAAAGCTGGATCAGAAATTTTTTCTAGAAATTCCTCACATGTAACAACAAGCAAAGAACAATCATTAGGTAATATCATTTGTTCTGTAATTAAATAATTAATTCGCCCAAGAAACGAATTCACCTGTTGTCCAAGGTGACGCGCATGTCTTGTGTTAATGCTTGTGAATGTGTAGTTGTGATGTCCTCATCAGTACCCGTGCCCAATTTCGAAGAGTTCTTCTTTAGACTCGGCTTTCTTTTTGTCGAAGTCGCACTCTCCTTCGTACTTTTGTCGGTGCAGGATTTGTTCTTCTTTTCGATCCCCATAGCAGTTGTGCTCACGATCGTGATGTCTTGGATGCCGAACAGGCTTAACTCAGCACTGATCGAGTTCTGAAGTCCAGACATGTATTTTCAAAATACCTGAGGATCAGACAGTGAGATGCCAATGACCATAACTTGTCTCCGAAACTCCGTCATATAATCCTGGACGGATTGGTCGCGGCGTTGATACAATCTGTGCCAATGATCCCATCTCTCCTCGAGATAACTCATCAGGTAGAATTCTTGTCGTAGGAGTTGTTTGAATTGACCCAGGTCGTCAGCTTCACCACTGGTGACAAGGGCCTTCCACCATGTCTTTGCGTGGTCCTTTATATTCAAAGGTGCGAACATCACCTTTTGAGCATTACTGAACCCTTTCAGGTTAAAGTAGGTCTCAAACTGGTCGATCCAAGAATCCAACTTCTCGACATCAATCACCCCATCATATATGGGTATATTAATCTTAGCGTCGACCTTAAAAGATCCAACAACTAAGGAGGTGTTGGCAAGGTCATTGGCCTTATGGTTGTCTTCGTCTTCATCATCGTCTGTCCTGCACAAACCTTCACCAGTCTTCACACCCTTAACCTTGCCTTTTGAAGCATCAACTTCAGAAGGTATAGTCATGGCCTGCTGCTTAATCCAAACTAACACAGTATCCATGTCGGGGGAGAGCTTAGCCACTTGTTCGGCTAGGTTAGATTGAATGAAGGTATCGTCAGACATCTTCGGAGACGCGACTGTTGAACCGTCGAATTATCGCCTGGAGTTTCACTGAAGATTTTGTAACCCTAGCGAGTCTTCACCATCCACAGGACAGGATAGTTGCTCGGATACCAACTTGATCAGATTGAGACCTAGACCAAGTTTTGGACTAGATCCGCTCTGATACTGATTGCTCTGATTGAAGTATAGACGAGCTTCAACTATACTCGATCAGAATGCGGAATACGGGATCTTACTCAAAAATACAGAAACCCAAAGGTTGATCAAAACACAGCTCAAAGTAATTGCACAGCTCTTTATTTCAAAGAGGGCTTTACACATCAAACATTAGGACGCAATCGCTTACGTCGATCAATGAACTATAAGTGTCTAAGACCTAAATAAGTTCTATGACTCTTTGATGGTATTCGATGATCTGAACTAGACCTATTACAAAGTATTTATAGTCCAATCGTATGAGTACGTATCAGACTCAATAACCTAAACGTATTAGACTCGGACAACTAACTAAACCTGAATACGTAAGACTTAGTTATATGTATATGGATCGGATTAGAATTATGACCAGAATTCAAATCGAGGTCGTGAATCCTTTCTAAGGTTCCAAAACCTTTCTGAACTCGATCAGACTCAATAACCTAAAAGTATTAGACTCGGACAACTAACTAATCCTGAATACGTAAGACTTAGTTATATGTATATGGATCGGATTACAATTATGACCAGAATTCGAATCGAGGTCGTGAACCCTTTCCAAGGTCGCGAAACCTTTCCGAACTCAATTAAGGTTGCGAAGCCTTTTCTGACCATGACCTGAAGATCCACCCGGATCATTAAATCTTTAACGAAGTTGTGACTGTCCAATACACTTGGTGTTGGTGCAGAGGGTGTAGTTGTCCAAAGAGATGAGGTTCAGGGATCTCCGAGTTCTCAAAAAATCTTAAACAATTAGGGGGCGTAGAGAATGTAATATAATGAAGATCTGTGAATTTTTGTGACAAAAAATAACTATATGTGGGAGAAACAAAAAAGAGAAGGTCAGATTGAGTATATATCATTATTGGTTACTTGTCTTTTTTGTGTCTCCTACGTACAATCAAATTTTGTCAAGAAATTTTGTGAGACTTACTAATATACCATCATCTATGTTTCAGTAATTTTTTCATAACTTTTGAAAACTCATAACCACTCAAACCCTTATATGTAGTAGATACAACATGTAGTAGTAGGATCTTTTATATATATATATATATAAAAGATAATTATAGGTGTGCATTTAATTCGTAGGAGTTGAGTAAGGGGTGGACATAGGTGGACTTGACGTCGATTGCAATGATCATGCTAACCACGGTATGTTATTTTGTGCCATGTAATATTGATCTAACACCTGTTTTGATATGACTGTGGTATTTGATAATCTAGCATACCAGAATCACTTTTTTAATTAATTGTTGTGTTTAAAACTTATATTTTGGAAAATTGTTCGTCACAATGGAGGTTTTGGTTGTGATTAAATGTGATGCACGGTCAAAGGTTAAATGGTTTGGATGATGGACATGGGTTTACATAGATGGATGGCAGCATGTGGTTGCACGAGGATTTGTGGTACTGCCTATTATGGTTTTGCTAATTAGGATTTTAACCCCTAGAACTTTGTTTCTATGCGACAACTAAATGTGATAAGGGCGAATCTTGCATGGGATAGATAGAGCTTAGTAACTTAATTGCCATAGCTTATTCATGCATGGGAACATATAATGTATTATGCGAGTTGTGAGTTGAATGGTTCATCCGAGGACCAGTATACAAGCGAGCATGGTGTGGCGGTATAGTGGGTGCACTAAATTGAGAGAATAGAGTTTTTAGATCAACCCGTAAACTTACACCTACCCAGTCACGCCGCCTTGGTGATGCGAAATTGGCTTGGAAGTTCAGGTTGAGAGTTTTCATGGGTAAAGTAGCACACCTCTATAGAATTAAAGATGTGAATGTTCATCCTATGTTCCTGGGTTTTTTGAACTTGTACACAGTGGATCTGCCCACATTGATGAGGTACTTGTAGAGAAACAATCGATGACATCGCAAATTAGTCCTTTTTCTGTTTTCAAGAGCCCGAAATGGCTAAATTCTCCATATTCAAATCCGACTAAATGGTCATGTTCCTCTAGCTATTCAACATAAGTTTCCCTTCTGCAACGAATTCAAATTCATCCCCGAAACCTAGTTCTTCGCATTTTCAGCCATTTTCGGTAAAAGCATTATTCATTTTTACCTCTTTCATTTTTGTTATGTTTTCATTTTTGTTTTGATCTAAATCTCTTCCAATCTGAATTATTAGAACAAATCGTGTGTACTGAACTAAGTATAAGTGCACCTCCAGATTATGGATATTTACAATTTAACCCTCCAAAGTTCTTAAATTGCAATTCAGTCTTTTAATCAAAAACTTACTATTTAGTCCAGCAGAAAATCCAAACTTCTGCACCTAATCTTCTTCTCAGAATCTTACACCACACAACAACACACACTTAAACATACACACATATATACATACATGCATATGGCTTCCCTTAACCTTATTCCCTGTAATCACTCATATTAGCCACCTCCTCCATTCAGTGTGTCAAGAAAACACAAATGAATATATCTATTAACAATTTCATTAAGAATTTTTTGTACGGAAAACACTTATTAAAATAATAATTTCACAAAAAACACAGAAGAAATTAAAATTGCAAAAATGACCACAATCGCCAACCCGAGTGGCGATTGTATGTGGGAAGCCCTAAGTCGCTAGCCCAGATGGCGACTTACGGCCACGTCATCAGTCGCCACTGTAAGTCACCATCCGGGTTGGCGACTTAGGGCTGCCCACTTTTTTTGTTGTTTCAGTCGTTTTGCAAATAAATTTATTTGTAAAATAACCTTTTTTGTTCTGTGTTGTTTTTAAAATAGCCAGTGTGGTTTTCATTATTTCAAAAATAACCTATGTGGTTTTTGTTGTTTCTAAAACAGCCTACAAGGGTATTTTTTATGTATGAATAACCCAAATAAAAAGAATAATTGTAGGTAAAACATAAAAAGACATGTTGAACCACCCCAGCCCGCCCAGTAAGGGAGAAAAAGAGCCGTGATGTCTTCAGTTGATTGATTCATATGTTTCGTGGTTGATTTAATTTGTCGGGTTATGAAAAGTGAGAACTGAACGTAAAAAAGACTGAAAAGTAGAAAGGCAAAATCGTAGAAAAACCATGTTTTATACATACATGCAAACAAAAATCATGTTTCACTCAGAGAGTACAAAATTTGAAAAAAAAACTAATGTCGCCCCCTCTTCGGACGACGAGGCCGGTCCCGCTGAAACGGTGAGGGTGAGAAGGTGGTGTGTCCCTGCACCGTCCGCTGTGATGGCTGTCGATGGGGTGGTGGTTGGGAGCTCGCCCGATCGAGGCCTATATCAAGAGGGTCCTGCGACGCGGAGGCGCATCATCAAGCTGTGTGGACGCCAACTGATGTTGGCTCTGACAGGTGTCATCTTCCCTCTGCAACATGTCAACGTAGTCCGCGTACGCAGGGTCGAGGACCACGTCTGGGTCGGTATGGACGGACTAAGGCGGAATGCAGGGCGGGCGCCTTCTGGATGGTGCGGATGGAGCAGATGAGGACGTACCGGCAGGCTCGTCCACCGTACACTACGACGTGGTGACGTACTCGTCGTCCAGGTCGAATGTGATGTCGAACCCCAGGCTGGAATCGGAGCTGGAAGGGCGCACAGGGGTACCCTCAGAGATCCGTACACCACCACGCGACGCCACGTCCACGTGAGGTGGAACACCTGAATGGTAAGAGCGGGTTGGGGGCGCATTGAGATAAATCGGGGCGTCGATGGCCGTACCTGAGGGCCCGGCTGTGTCGGGCGGATGAGTGACCGGCTGCGACCGCGTCTGAATGGGAGGGGCCCTTGGCGGAGGAGGTGCAACAAATGTCGACGAAGTGGCGGAACTCTCCCGCAACAGCTCAGTTGCAACTCGATGAACGAAGGAGATGGCCTTCTTGTACTGCTCAGGCGTGATAGGTAGACGTGCCTCGTACCGATGGAGTAACCGCTGAGTGGTGGAGGTAATCGCACGAAAGCCATCAAGCTACAAGACCACAACACAATGTTAAGCGGAAATAACAATAACAAGCAACAAATGGAGTATTTGTGCGTACCTGGCTGTGCACACGGTATGCTTGGCGTGGGTCGTATGTCTGCTGCACGGTCGGAACTAGTGGGGCAATGCGAGCAATGGTGCGAGGGATGTACCTTTGGAGGTAGTCACTGTATATCCTCGGATCGTATGGCCTCTCCTCACGCACTAGATCTATCTCTGCTATCTTCTCCCAGCGACGAGTGTACGGAGCCTGCCGATCCTCCCAAGTGAAAGCCTTCTTGCCCTTACGAGTTTTCCTGCAGGAAAAACAAAAGTGTTAAGTATTTTCGCGGAGGCAAAGCACTGTGCGCAGAGATGATCGCGAGCTCACTCGTGCTGGGCGTGCGACAACTGGTGTGCAGCGTTGACTGGAGGGACCGGCTAGAACAAGCCAAACTATCGCATCACCCTCCATGGAGCGTATACCTCCAACATATTGCTGAAGACGAGAACACATCGGCTGAGCCATAAGTCCCGATCCCCCATACATACTGATGAGATCCCCCTGTAGCTGTGCTCTCAACGTAGGTCGCCGTCCAAGCCCTCCAGACAACACGTGAGGGATGGAGTAGCTCCATCTCGTCACTATACGCCCCGTAGCATGCGTGCACCTGGACGGTGGCCCATTGCAACTCGTGCTACAACCAACGCTCCCCCATGGTCGGGCGATCGATCTTGTCCTCCGCATCCCTGGGTGGGTACCCCTCCGGTAGAGGCATGGGCACATCGGTGCCGAGCAGTCGTCCCACAGGAAGGTGCTCGTACGACCACAACAGAATAAGCAGAGGACACCCAGCCATAACCGCCTGCCGAGCACAACGAACGCAGGCGTCACACAATGCTCGGTACGTCGCACACAGAACCGCTGATCCCCAGCTGATCTATGGACTCTGATCAACCGGTGTGTCTGCCAGCATCTTCACCAGTGGAACAAGCCAACGGTCCACCTTGTCGCCATGCGTACCTACAAACAAACACAAACATAATATAAGATTTAAATGCAGCAAGTAAAAGATATGTGCATGTACCATGATTAAGCGTACCAGTGAACATGAAGCCACCAAACAAGTGAAGTAGGTACGCCTCGAAGTGTTGGCTAACTGTTCACTCATCAGCATCCGTCGGGCATATCCGGAAGTGAGCGAGCCAAGCTGCAGGAACTCCCACGTCATGGTGGAAGGGCTCATGTCCTAGAGGCAAGGGGTGAAACCTCTGTGTGAATGTGACATCTCATCCGGCAGGAGTGGGTGGTGGTACCCAGGCCTGTCCGCGAATCAGCAGGCCGAATAGCATCGCCACATCCTCCAGGGTGATGGTCATCTCCCCCCCACTGGAAGTGAAATGTGTGTGTCTCATGTCTCCATCGGTCCACCAGAGCAGAGACCAGTGATCAATCGTGCCTGAAAGACTCTGCTCTGGTGATCGTCCTGACAAAAGGAAGCAGTCCCACTGGCCTGAGCCGTGCGATGTACCTCCCATCGAGAGGCCAAGCCGTGCCGGGCGATTGTAGGTGGAACTGCTGAAGCTCCTCTCCGGACCTAAGGGCTCGAGCTCGATGACGATCATGGTATCTTTTTGTAGCTCATCCCAAATTCGTTGGAACTTATGGCCCTGGTTCTGATCACACAACCGCTTGAAGTTCTTCATCAGGCCAGTGTTTCTGTAATGAGTGAAAAAGTTCATCGCAAGATGTCGTTTGCACCACCGGCTTATCAAATCATTCCATCTGTACTGCAGGTCCTCTGTGCACAACATGAACTCAATGGCACTCAACAGGCCCTTGTGTTTATCATGGATGATGCATACATTTTTTCTATCCTTCACAATAGCTTGTTTCATATTTGTAAGGAACCACACCCAGCTATCTGTGCTCTCGCCTTCTACGATGGCGTACGCCATCGGAAGTAGCTGATTGTTTGCATCTGCGCCAACAGCTATCATTAAAGTTCCCTTGTACTTCCCAGTTAAAAATATGCCATCCACGCAAAGTAGTGGCCGCATGTACTTGAATATAGAGATGGCCTGCCCGAATGACCAGAATATACGCTTCATGTACTCTGCTCCATGCACTATGTCACCGTTTGTGCCCACAATTGGCCTATGAACCATGTCCATTACAGTGCCAGGGTTGGTATCGATGATTTGCTGTATCAATCTGGGCATGTAGTTATATGAATCATAGAAAGATCCAAATAACATCTCAAGGCCAAGTTGTTTCGCTCTCCATGCCTTGCCGTACTGAATGTTGTATCCGAATGTGTCGGCGATTTGAGAGACAATTTCTTTTGGTGCCATGTCCAGATTTGCATGAAGGTTCACCAAAATCACATTTGCCACAAAAGCAGATGATATATTCCTGTGGCTCCGTGAGGCTTCTGTAACCGAACAGTCATGTTCGATGATTCTCAAAACAACAAAGTGCTCACTATCCTTGTACCGGACAATACGAACATAAAATCTACATCCCTCCACCGTGCAATTCACTGCGTACAGACGCGGATTTGTTCTATCCACCTTGAAAGAACGACGTAGTGAAATGGACCACATCACCACGCCTTGCTTAGCCTCCTCCTTGCTTCGGAAATGTTTCCCTAAAATTAATCTTTGCTCATCCGATGCCGCGTCCGAACTGCGATCATCGTGGATTCGTGCATGATCAAAACCACTTGGATCTAACCATTGCTGCGGAGGTCCCATCCCATGATAATCTTCTTCGCTAGACGAATCCGCATAGTCTGTGTCCAGCTCCGAACCTTCGCTGCCTAAGTATTGCATACCCTCGTCTTTACCTTCGTCGGTGTAAGCCTCGTCCCCAGTCCAGAAATGCCCACTCACGAATCCTGTGTTTGGGGCACCGGCAGAATCCTGTGCTATTGTTGGATCAATGAATGGCTCTGGTACCTCTTCCGCCGGTTCAATGTTTAGTACCAATACATACAGCACATAGTCATCTGGGTCATGAATGGAATTTAACACTCTCCTAACTAGAGAACCCCAAGACCGATCGCCTTTAAGTTTACATAATTTCCAACTACCTGTTTCACCAACAGGCACCAGCGCTTCTATGACAATTTCGTGTTTAGATGGATCGATATTTGGTATGTCCATGACTTGGGTCTTAAGGTCCTCAAAATTAACTGCATTGAGATCATTCAATTCCATATCTACATGGTGACAGCTACATAAGTCATCCCCATGTGGTCCGTTTCTGATTACTTGTTCCCGTGAAAAAATACACTATTCTTGTTTATGACATTGTCTACGACAAAAAATCAAAATTAATCTTTGCTTTATTTTTCAAATAATCTAATTTGTTATAAGTGCAATTTAATACACAGCTCATCCATAATATTATATACACATCATATTTATAAATACACAACATTATACAGCAGATCTAAATTATTTTACGTACACATCACATCTAAGTTAGTTTCGCACAACATATCTAGGTTATCCACAAATTTCTAAAGCAGATATGTATTTTCCATGAATTTCTAAAGTAGATCTATACTTTAAACTAAATTTTGAAAGCATATATGTATTTAAAACTAATTTCTAAAGCATATTTGTATTTTAAATTAAATTTCTAAAGCAGATATGTATTTAAAACTAATTTCTAAAGCATATATGTATTCTAAATTTAATTTCTAAAGCAGATATGTATTTTCTACGAATTTCTAAAGTAGATCTATACTCTAAACTAAATTTCTAAAGCAGATATGTATTTAAAACTAATTTTTAAAGCATATCTATATTTTAAATATAATTTCTAAAACATATATGTATTTAAAACTAATTTCTAAAGCATATCTGTATTTTAAATTTAATTTCTAAAGCAGATATGTATTTAAAACTAATTTCTAAAACATATTTAATTAGAGGAGTTTAAAAAAATTACCTTTTTTCTTCTTTTCTTCTTTCTTTTCTTTTCTCTTCTTCTTCCTCTTCCTCTTCCTCTTCTCTTCTCTTCTTCTTCCCTTTCCTCCTTTTCTCCTTCTCTCCTCTTCTCTTTTCCTCCCCCTCTCTTTTCCTCCCCTCTCTCTTTTCTGAGCTGAGCAAATGAATTTTTTTTTTCGGCAGCGCGTCTCAATCGCCACCTCTGGTGGTTATATAGCCCTTAAGTTGCAAGCCCGGCTGGCGACAGAGGCCTCGCATGCATTAATCGCCAGCCCGGCTGGCGACTGTGTGTTTTATGCGCTAAGTCGCCAATCGGGTTGGCGACTATGGTCATTTTTGTAATTTTGATTTCTCCTGTGTTTTTTGTGAGATTATTATTTTAATGAGTGTTTTCCATACGAAAATTTCATTAACTTTACATAGTGCAAATATGTAGCCTTCCAAAAAGACGCACATATTTATATACATATAGAGGATACATATATACACATATATGGCGTCAGTGGTGATCATATGGTAGACATGAATACAAGCATACAACCTCCCAATATTCTTATCCTCTACATGTATACAAGTGAAAACATATACACAAAAGCAATATTTTTGCTCATACCAACAGCAATCAAATACATGTGCCTGGTAAGAAAGCACACACATATACAGTCTTTTCCAATTCTTATCTTCTATATACAAGTATACCAGCCATTATCTATCTTCTCCAAGTCAAGAAAACACACTCACATGCATAATTAAACATCAGATGCCAGTTCTTGCTTACTCTTGAAGAAGATAAACACAACATTAACTCTCTTCTCAATCCAACAGTAGCACACAACAACAGAACTCATAATTGAATCTTGGTTCCTAGCTCCTGCACCCTGGTTCCTAGCCAGGGCCCCAGCAATAGTAACTGAACCCATAATGGTTCCCTGTCGTCCTTGCTGGGTCCCTACGTCGCTCCGATTAGCTTCTGTGGCTTCCAGCAACTCGCCGCCGACAAAGTGGCGCCATCCAGGTTTACCTCAATCTCCTTGAGCCTTACTCATCACTGCTACAACCTTTCTTTTGAATTGAACCATAGAAGTCAAGAAATACAATAGATTGATCATTGAAATCAACTCGCTGATATTGTTCCTTTTGTTGGTAAAATTGTTGTTGACACTATTCCATTGTCAACTGTGAAGGATTCACCATCAACAAGCTTTAACTAGACCTAGATCCCTCTATCGCATTCCTCTACTACCCAACATACTCCTCGAGCAACCATTCAAGTTCCACCGCGGCCGATTGCTGGGATTCTAAATTTATTCACCGCCGGCTGTAGAGCTTTGCTCGGCTCATCAGACCCCTCTCCAGCCCTCAAAACTAGTCGAGCCAGTAGAATAAAATACACCTCTGAGCCAAGAAACAATTCCCTTCAGAAGAATTCCCAAGAAATTTAATCATTTGATGAATTCGATCTTGTTCTTTTCTATAGCACCGCATCACTGTCGCCAAGCCACACCGGCCAGTCGCTATTGAAATCAACCTCAACCCCTTGTTCCCCTTCTCCCCCTCTCGCCCTCCTCCAATTTAATTGAACTATAAAGCCCTATCGGAGAAGTTCCCAAATCAATCTTCTTCTCCTCCTCGGCCACGTTGCCGCGAACTTTGCTGACGCCGCTACTTGCTGATTCACCTCAACTACACCGAATTGGGGCCTCTGTGAACCCTCTCAATGCAGTCCCATTCTTAATAGCCCCCGTACTGACCCAACCATGATGAACTACTTATTTAACTTTTCCGTTCCACCGCAACGCGTTGTCGACCATTGTCACCTCGCCACCGACCACAATTCTAGTGCTAATAAGTGTACAATAGGCCAATGAAGCTCTCACACCACTTCGATTTTTTCGCCAAGGCCTCAGTTGCCACTCTTCTCGTGAACTCGCATGCCACCGCCGTGCCACACCATCGCCGCCAGCCAAATCCCACCACGGCACCTTGTCCTCCAGTCACGCCTCACTAAAGCAAACTTATTTTCACAATTAGGCCACCAATTGAAACTCACTGGAAGTATCCAAAAATCTCTATGGAAATTCTACCTAGAACAGTCAACTGTGCCATGTCGCCACCGTTGATCTTCACTGTCGTTCCACAATCTCCGGTTGATCCAGACCCCGAAACTTTGTCCTCAAGTTTGTCCCATCAATGCCTACACCATGACACGTTCGCCACCTAACTCCAGCCACCGGAGCACCGCCGCCACCACCAATGTTGTTAACCAGCATTGCCAATGTCGTTAGCTGACATTGTCAAGACAATGCCAGCACTTTGCCAGAGTGCATCCACCTATGTCAAAGCGATGTCAATTCACGCAAAGACAATGTCAAACATTGTTGAGACATTGCCAACTTGTGTCTATCCGTGTCTAGGCATTGTCAAAGCATGTCAGGCCATGTCACAGCATGTCAAGTCTATTTCAAGACATTGTCAACCTTTGTCAGAGCCTGTCCAAGCATTGTCAACTTTTGTCCAACCTGTGTCAACCATTGGCATTCAACCTGTGTCGACGATTGGGACTCGGGGGCCCTTCGCTGAACTTATGCAGAATTTAGATGGGTTATGAAGGGAGACAATCTAGACAAATACCAAGGAATTCAAGGTATCTATGACTCTAATTACACGGGAATCTATCCAGGTCCGGACCCTCATAGATGAGTAATAACACTACTCCTGTGTATTTATCACTGTCAATAAGTAAGAGGATTACAAAAAGAATGTATTGTCTATTCCTATCTCACTATCTCTAGTCCGTCGTCCTCTGTTCTCCTCCTTTTCTTTCCCTATAAGGCCTTTTTATACTTGTCGAAGAGATCTTCGGTTGTTCTACTGAAGACGTGCCCCACGATTGCCTATAACTGCTTCATGGCTGTTCCTACAAGTCATGGTTACGTGGCGATTCTTGTAGGTCGTGGTTGGTTGCTGTTTACCTTCTTTGACCTGGTGTTGTGGAAACTGCTTCACCATCCTTTAACTTTTTCGAGGTTACCTTGTCAGGGACTTATGATTATTTCAGGAATAATCATAAGGATCAAGGAACAGTTGTTGTAAATGATGATTTATATTGTAGTACACGTCTTTTAATACTATCATCGCACACCTACTGCGACCATGTAAGGATATTAGGTTTTGTCTCTGCGATCGGTTATGGTCATAGGCAAATATCTCTGCGACCATAGTATTCGCAGGTATAACATGAGACCATGGAATTGGTGATGATAACTGTTGAGACTATTGAGCTCTATAGTTAAAATTATGGGAATTAAATATCATTGATGGGTTATGTCCAGAATATCCTTGGACCATCCCCATTATTTCTTTCACAGGTCTTCTACGACCATAGAAAGGCATGTGCGATCATGGGCCATTGTACGCAACCACGGAATGGTTGTATCGGCCATGGAAATGCATAGGCGATCTAACTCGGGTAATGATCCTTGTCGACAATTTGGACTCGGGGTCCTCTATCAATCTTACGCAGATTTGTGAGTTGTATGTGAGACCTTTCAATGTGTTATCAGGTAAGTTAGGATAAGCAATGGAATAGGGACGCGAAGATTTATACAGGTTCGAGCCCTTGATGGTGGGAGTAATAGCCCTACAGAGGAGAGAGGTTATCACAGGTGATAATCTCCCTCTTATACTTCTGTCCACAAACTATATCTAAGTCTTCAAAGCTTTGTTGGTTGTTCTGTTGGAAGTTAAACACCCTTTACATCGTCCATTGACCATCGTTTTACACTGAATGAAAGGATGCCAATGCGAGGCGGTTATAGGCGGTTGCCATAGTGCAGTTCATCTAACTGCACCAAACTTCTTCGCCAGTTAAACACGTGCAATTATAGATAACCGCACATGTTAACCTCCTGACATTTGTCTTCAGACGTGGGAGAAGTAATCTTGACCCTGAGAACGTGTCCAGTAAAGGCTTGAACACCCCCAAGTTATCTTGATCGCAAAGAGCTATCGACCTTCTGATCGTGCGTAACCTGTGACCACATGACCATGCACAGTCTGCGACCATGGACTGAGTCTGTGTCCGCAACCCTCTAGTACACAGGAAGCTATTCGTCTACGACCATAGCGGTTGCCAAGACTCAAAGACATATATCACATCAGATCTTGATTTGAACTTGATATATGTTAAATAAACTAGCTCGGGTGATAATCCTCGTTGGCTAGCCCCCAAATTTGTAGATATAAAAAAGAATATGACTTCAAATTTAATATGCATCGAATATGTAGCCTGACGCTTCAACTTCTTTAATTGGCACTGTACACCATATGGCAGTTTATCTCCCGAGAAATCCTTCGGGTTTTTCTTGACAGGTAGTCATGAAGTTATTGACTATTTAACCAAGCCGTAAGTGCGTTTTAAGAACTCGAGGCACCCACGAATGTGAACCATCGCCTCCAGGTTCTATAAATAGCGAAGCCCTTAATCGAGGACCTTCTGAAAGAGCTCGGCTTATTGTAATATCGCTGTAATAAACAATGACCCTATATTTTTGACTGTACCTGTAAACATACAGTTATAATATGCAAATGCATGCCTTAGGTTTT
The DNA here is from genome assembly GCA_019359835.1 of Pharus latifolius. Classification (NCBI taxonomy): domain Eukaryota; kingdom Viridiplantae; phylum Streptophyta; class Magnoliopsida; order Poales; family Poaceae; genus Pharus; species Pharus latifolius. The sequence goes on along the minus strand of CM033325.1, from coordinate 27,094,208 downwards.
TCTTTTAAAGAATGTACTTATTTTTGTTTTCCATATCCCACTAGCCCCCTCCTGAGATCATGTCTACTGAAAACATTGTATCATAATCTCAGGAAGAAATGGGTTATTGATGATCAGGAAATATCTAGTGAGTTCCTTGTATGTTTAGAAACGGTTTACAAAGGAATACCCCAGCCTAGATACGATCATTTGGTCGCACCGATACTAATCTTAGTATAATTCCAATGTTTATTACGAATTGGCAGCCACTCAAATGATCAGAAACATGCTAGTAAGTCTCGTATGCGTTTAGAAACAGCTTATTTAGGGATGTCTTATCTAGCTGCGACCATGAGATCGGCCAGCGAATCCAACTTGGTTATTATAGTAAGATGATCATCGGCGACCAGTCCCCCGAGCACGGCTCAGTCAGAATGGGACAAAAGAAATCGAATCATAACATGATGTGAAGAAAAAGTACATATAGGTTTTTTTGTCAAAACCATGCTAATTGTAAAAGATAAAATTAATGGAAAACTTACACGTAGAACTTGTGTAGTTGATCTATGTTCCAAGTGTTGGACAAAATCCTCCCATCCTCCATCGCTAGTCGAGCTGACCCTGGCCGCGATACTGATATTACAGTATAAGGGCCTTCCCACTGAGGGGAGAATTTATTGCGGTTAGACTGGTTTTGTATCTTTCGTAAAACCAGGTCGCCCACGTGAAGACTACGAGGCCGCACCCTTTTACTGTGATATTTACGCAAAGCTTGTAAATATACCGTGGACTTGATGAACGCCCGATCACGTTTCTCTTCAAGGAGGGTAATATCTTGGGTACATTGTTCGAGTTGATCAGTCTGATCGAATCGATCTACCCGAACAGAACCAATGCAAATTTCCATAGGTAAGACAGCCTCAGCACCATATACTAGTTGAAAAGGCGTCTCACCTGTAGCTCGACTACTAGTGGTGCATAGTGCCCATAGAACATAATAGAGTTCATCTACCCAAGTCCCCGAGTGCATCTTAAGGTGATCAAAAACATGTTTCTTGATGCCTTGTAATATCTACCCGTTGGCACGCTCCACGACACCATTGCTCTGTGGATGAGCCACAGAAGCAAAGCACACTCTGGTTCCAATGTTGTCGCTATAGCCCAAAAAGAGACCACTGACGAACTGGGAGCTATTGTCGGTGATGAGACGACTTGGAACACCAAATCGAGTGACTATATTATTATGGAAGAACTTCTTCGCCGCAACGGCGGTGACGTTGCGGACTGGCTCAGCTTCAATCCACTTCATAAACGTATCGATGGCTACGAACAAGAACATGTACCCATTGACTGCTTGGGGCATAGGGCCCACAATATCTATTCCCTAGACCGCAAAATGCCATGTTAGAGGAATAGTTTGTAAGGCATATGTAGGCTGATGAACCTGCCTTGCATGAAATTGACACTGTGGGCATATTTTGACCAAATGCTTGACATCATCTAGCGCCGAAGGCCAGTAAAAGCCCTGTCAGAATGTTTTCTCGACCAGTGTGCCATATGATGCGTGTGCACCACATACATCGTCGTGAAGTTCTCGCAAGAAGGATTTACCTTCCTCTTGAGATACACAGCGCATGAATACTCCTTGAGTACCTTTATAGTATAAAACTCCATTTATGAGTTTATACAAGTGCGCTTTTCGAATTAACCGATCACTTTCAGTTTCATCCTTGGGCAAGGTCCCATGTTCGAGATAGACCCGCAATGGACGAGTCCAGTCTCCTTCATGTCCAAGGTTGGTGACACAAACTGCCATCGGGTCATCTTCGATCGAAGTCATGATCGAGGGATGTTCTAAGTGTTCAACGAACACTCCTGCCAGAGCGGATGTGCGTAAGGACCCAATTTTAGATAATGGTCTGCGAGTATATTGTCCTTTCACGGGATATATTGGACCTCGAAATAACTAAAGTGTTTTTTCAATCTCCTCACTTCCCCTAGGTAATGAGCCATTGTCTCATTAGAGGTGTTGTACTCCTAGTTTACCCGATTTACGATTAGCTGTGAGTGTCCCCTCACCACTAACTGATGGACTCCGAGGAATCTAGCTGCCCAGAGCCCTGCAATAAGACATTCATACTCTGTTGTGTTGTTAGTCGTAACAAAGTGTAATTGAATGACGTACTTGAGTTGGTCGCCTTGAGGTGTGATTAAGACCACTCCAGCCCCCGAGTGTTGAAAACTGCGAAAACCATCAAAATATATCATCCAATGGTCGGTGCATTGTAAATCCTTGGACTCTTGCGTTGGGGGGTCGGGGTTAGTCCACTCGACCACAAAGTTGGCAAGAATTTGGGATTTAACTGCTACGCGAGGGGTGAAATGAATATCAAATGCTCCAAGTTCCACTGTCCAGTTTGCAATGCGACCAAATTTCTCCTGATTCTGGACAATATCTCCCAATGGGAAGGACGAAGGCACAGTAATTTTGTGTGCTTGAAAGTAGTGTCGTAGCTTACGGGAAGCCATCAAAAGTGCGTAAAGTATCTTTTGGACCTCAAAATAACGTTCCTTTGGACCGTGAAGTACCTCGCTTACGTAATAGACTGCTTGTTGTACAACCTCTCTTTCTGCGACCAGAACTGCGCTGACCGCATGAGGGGTGGCCGCCAGATAAAGGAGTAGTGGTTCCCCTAAATTCGGAGAGACCAACACTGGCGAACTGGACAAGTAAGCTTCAATGTCATGGAAGGCCCTTCCGGCTTCATCCAACCAGGTAAAGCCATTGTGTTTGTGAAGAGCCTTAAAGAAAGGCAGTCCTTGTTCACCTAGTCGTGATATGAAATGGCTAAGAGCCGCCACGCGACCTGTTAGGCTTTGGATATCCTTCATGGTTGAAGGAGATCTCATTTGTTCAATGGCCCTGATCTTCTCAGGATTAACCTTGATTCCTTGTGAACAAACAAGGAAACCCAAGAGTTTACTAGAAGAAACACAGAAGGAACATTTTTCTGGGTTTAATTTTATTCCATGCGTGTTTAGATTACAAAAAGTTTCAGCGAGGTTATCTAAATGATTCGAGCTTTTCATGCTTTTTACAACCAAATCATCAACGTAAGCTTCGAGATTATGTCCCATCTGGGAAAGAAAGGTCTTTTGCATCAAGCGCTGGTACGTAGAACCAGTGGTCTTGAGACCAAATGGCATTATGATGAAGCAGTAGGTGCCAAATGGTGTGATGAAGACAGTTTTCTCTTCATCTTCTTCTACCATGCTAATTTGATGGTACCCTCAGTAGGCATCCAGGAAGCTCATCAGTTCGCAACCTGCTGTAGAATCGATCAACTGATCGATACGGGGAAGGAGAAAATCATCCTTTGGACAGGCACTGTTTAGACTAGTGTAATTGATGCACATGTGCCACTTACCATTTGAATTTCAGACCATGATCGGATTTGCAAGCCACTCAGGATGAGCGATTTCATGAATAAATCCTGCTTTCTGGAGTTTGTCTAACTCCAATCGGATGGCTTCTTATTGATCAACAGCAAAGCGTCTGAGCTTTTGCTTTATTGGTCGCTGTCCAGGTCGAATTGCTAACCTGTGCTCAATAACCTCCCTTGGGACTCCAGGCATGTCGGATGGTTTCCATGCAAACACATCTGTATTAGCCCGAAGAAAAGTAACGAGCTCGAGTTTCTATTTGTCATCCAGACCTGATCCAATCCGGATGGTTCTAGATCGATCATCTTGGTACAATGGAACTAGCTTTAACTTCTCATTTGGTCGCGGGGCAACTTTGATCGTATTAGAAGCCATGGTCGCAATTTTAACGTCCCGAAGGGGAAGCTGGTCCACTAACTCCAGAGATAACCAATCACAAGTTAGCGCTGTGTTATGGCTACCTCGGACAGAGATAATGCCTTTGGGGCCTAGCAACTTGGCGCATTGATAAGCATAATGCGTTGCCGCCATGAACTTAGCGAGAGTTGGCTTGCAAAAATAGTGTTATATGCCGAATCGCAATCAATTACGTCAAAGGTAATCGATTCTGTTCAGAAGTTGTCTGGCTCTCCCAACGTTACCGGCAGCACAACCTATCCCATCAGCATCATTGAGGGACCAGGGATTATCCCATAAAATGGATGGATTATGGGTTTAATCTTCGAACGTGGAATTTGCATCTCGTCCAGTGCCTTGACCAGTAAAATGTCCAAGAAACTGACCCCGTCGATTAGAACTCTTTCAACTCGAGCATTGCTAATTATTGGGGTAATGACCAATGGTAGCCTCAATGGTCGTGTTAGCCCAATAGGACAATCAGCTCGATCAAAGTTCAAAGGAGTTTCTGACCAACAGGGGTATTGAGGCTCACCAAAGGGAGTCTCTGCTTGATTCACCTCACGATAAAAGGTTTTAAATTGACGCTTTGAAGAAAAAGAAGAGGAACCTCCAAAATAACATTAACATGGTTTTGAGGTACCTGGTAGGACATCCTTTCGTCTCCGTCGGCGTATCTAATCTTGCACGGCTGATCTTTTTGTGGCAAGGTCGGCATCGGTCTGATCCCTTGGTAGAAGTCATCTAATTGCTTCAACCAATTTCGACAGTTCTTGAGATCATGTCCCGAGGAATTGTGGAACGGACACTACTTCTTGTTTCCCTGTGGGTTAGTTTGTTTTCCTGATTGGTCGCTATCGCGGCCACCAGAAGAGGTTTTATTTTTAAATGCAAACTTGCTACCTTTTCCTGGTGGTGGTTTCTCTGCAACGGCGACCTCCCGGTATTGTCCAGTCCGGTTTTTCTTGGACTTCTTTGATTTTCCGCCCGATGATGATTCCAATTTCTTGCTAGAATCTTCCTTCTTATCCTCCTTGAGTCCTGGCTGAGGCAGTAAATTTCCTTTATCCTCCATCCTGTTCTATTCCACGACTTCAGCTGCATCGGAATAGCGGTCAGCCGTGTCGAATAGATTGGCGACTGACCGAGGGGGTGGATAAGTGATCTTCGGTAAACCTCTGATACCGCACGGCATGTTTAAATGCCCTAATAACAGAGTTGTCAGATATGTTCGGAATGGTATTCCTCACTCTGACAAATCTCTTGACAAACTGCCGAAGAGTCTCAGTAAAGGTCTGGGGCGGACGATGGAGATCATCTTCTTTGCCAGGCTTCTGGTAGCAGTTCTGGAAATTGTTGAGTATGGCGTCATACAACATTTCCCAGTTATAGATTGAACCCTCCAGTTGATTGAACAACCAGGTTCTTGCTGGTCCCTCGAGGACCATTAGCAAATAATTTGCCATGACGCGATCATCTCCGCCCACCGCTTGAATAACGGTAATGTAGATCTGAAGGAATTCGGATGGATTCTGATTTCCATCAAATCTCTTAATCATTCCTGGTTTAAACTTGTCCGGCCAGAATACCGTACGGAGGCCAAGTGAGAAAGCTTTACAACCAACATAGGAACTACAGAGGAATCTGCGACTTTCGACTTTGTCGCGGGCGACCTCCCCCAGGGGAGATACACCTCGCGGTCCCAGGCGAGAATGAACGGGTACGCGATCTCGATCATAGGAACTTCCAACCTGCTTGGCCTTGTCATGCCGAACTGACCCTGGTGGTAATCGATTATGCCTGCCCTGACTGGAGTGAGAATAGTCTCTCTCGTGGGAGCGAATCATAGACCGAGTTGATGCTATTGGAGTTGCATCAGATGCAACCTCATCGAGCATATCCGCCGAGACCCTGGCAAAAGTCGGCGCATCTTCAATATTAGGAGGGGGATTACGTAGAGCATCAGTGATAACACGAAGCCAATCATGTGTACTCCTCCTAGGAGCTCCAGGTGTCATTGTTTCTTCAACTGCCGATGGATAAACCGGGGCTAAAGAATGTGTCTGCTCGCGCCTGCGACCATGCGGACGATGGGAGGAACTAGGAGCAGCATCATAATGAGATTGCGCAAGTTGCAAAGCTTCCTTTGCGGCCCTGCGAGCCTCGTTCTCTCGCAGCTCGCGATCTTGATCCCCCTTTTGTTTTTGTTCCAGTTCCTCCTTTTGCTGGCGTTCCTGTTCCTCCCTAGCAATTTGCTGCTCAGGAGTTTCCTCTGATAAAGCGGCAAATTCTCAGGGGAGCGAGGTCTCTGAAGGAGAAAACATCTCTGTTTGTTCCGAATCTGATTCGAAATCAAAGAGAGATTGGAGGTTATCAGGGTCAAACCTCCCAGGACTAAGCTCTATGTTACCATCATCCACATCCTCTGAAGTGATGTGTTGTGGCACATATTCAAACTCGGATGTGGCAGAACTCACATGAGGGATCTGATCTATCGGCCATGGAAATGCATAGGCGATCTAACTCGGGTAATGATCCTTGTCGAGGATTTGGACTCGGGGTCCTCTGTCAATCTTACGCATATTTGTGAGTTGTATGTGAGACCTTTCAATGTGTTATCAGGTAAGTTAGGATAAGCAATGGAATAGGGATGCGAAGATTTATACAGGTTCGGGCCCTCGATGGTGGGAGTAATAGCCCTACGTCCTGTTGTGATTTCACTATGTATGGAAAAGGATTTACAGAGGAGAGAGGTTATCACAGGCGATAATCTCCCTTTATACTTCTGTCTACAAACTATATCTAAGTCTTCAAAGCTTTGTTGGTTGTTCTGTTGGAAGTTAACCACCCTTTACAAGGTGCATTGACCATCCTTTTATACCGAATGAAAGGATGCCAATGTGAGGCTGTTACAGGCGGTTGCCATAGTGCAGTTCATATAACCACACCAAATTCTTCGCTGGTTAAACACGTGTAATTATAGATAACCGCACATATTAACCTCCTGACGGTTGTCTTCACACGTGGGAGAAGTAATCTTGACCCTGAGAACGTGTCCAGTAAAGGCTTGAACACCCCCAGGTTATCTTGATCGCGTAGAGCTATCGACCTTCTGATCGCGCGTAACCTGCGACCACATGACCGCACACAGTCTGCGACCATGGACTGAGTCTGTGTCCGCAACCTCTAGTACATAGGAAGCTATCCGTCTACGACCATAGCGGCTGCTAAGACTCAAAGACATATATCACATCCGAACTTGACTTGAACTTGATATATGTTAAATAAACTAGCTCGGGTGATAATCGTCGTCAGCTAGCTCCCGAATTTGAAATGAAAAGGTTTCTTTTTCCTGAAAAGGCGTTTCAAGTGCTGAAAAGGCGTCTTTTTGTTTTGAATTCCTGCAGAACCCCAGAAGAATTTTGGGTGCGCGTGTCAGGTTTGCTGTGACAGGCATTAAATGCAAAAAACCATTTGTCGAGAAGAAATCATCTGGTGTGAACACAATGGTCAAGAACCCGAGGAAAGTGGCCTTAAAACCTTGCATTTCAAGATTTGTTTCTAGCACAAAACCATTCTCGAAATCTCCTAAGTTTTCTCAAAGCCCTTAGCCTTCTTCTTCCTCTTTCAAAATCTGACTCACTGGCTTGTTGGATGCGATCTAGCCACCGACCAGAGGAGAACCTACTGGCTTTAGAGACTGAAGGTTTTCTCCCTTCCAGGTCGCTGATTCCGTGGCGTCCTATTGGGGAAAATGAGGAGAGCCTTGTATGCAGAGGGCGAACTAGTGGTTTTTGAGTATTTCCTACGCTGAGGATTCCGTCTACCAGAAAGCGACTTCTTCCGAGAGATCCTCGCCCATTATGATTTAGAGTTGGTGAATCTGAACACTAACTCTGTTTTGATCATCGCGACTTTCCAGCACCTCTACGAGGCCTACATTGGGGTTTTGCCCAGTGTAGCTCTCTTCCTCCAGTACTACTTTCTGGCAAGTTCGAAAGGCACCGCTGCACCGGGGTATGTCTACTTCAGGTTGCGGGAGAAGAAAGACTTCCTTCCCTTCCCACTTCGTGATTCTATTCAAAAGTGGTACCAGCGATGATTTTATTTTGCCGTATTTTCGATGATCTTTGAATTTATTTGCAATCTTCTTGATTTATAATGGTTTGATGCGTCTTTATTTGGTTATTCTTGTGCATGCATGCATCATTCTGGAATTAATTTTCACTTGAATTGCCGATTTTCTCAAAAATTTGTGATTTTGTTATGTTCCTAGAGCAAAAGAACCTTTACTTATCAAGAGGATGGAGTTGACTGTTGGTTAGGATTAAGTTATCTAAGGTGTAGCTTGTCTTTTGGTTTGTAAGTATCAAACTCTAGTTCAAACGCCGATAGATTGACCAAAATGTTGTTTGATTGTTTGCTATTATAGCCCATATAGTGCATGTAAAAAGAAAATAATAATATATATATATATATATATTTAATTAATTAAAATTTTTAACCAAGTCTCGAGTTTCAAAGATCAGAATTCCATCCTTTACCTTCCCTACAACCTTTCAACCCCTCTTTCTGAGTTCGTTGAATCTCGGGATGAGATTCTTTTTAAGGAGGGTAGAGTTGTAACATTCCAAAAATAGGGTCTAAACATTTCGTTTTACAAAAATCCGAACCTAAAAATTCAATTTTGTCTTAACTCTAAAAATACCCTTAAAAGTACTCTCTAGGAAGTCTCAGGCAAAACCTACATTAATTTTGTAAAGTTTTAAAGATATTTTCATCACATACTATACACATGTACTATATATATGTGTATGTATGTATGTGTATCTATTTCACTAAAAACACTATTTTGCATTCCTTATAAAATGCCATTTATCCCCTAATGAGAGTTATTTATGATTTCTAATTATAAGATTATTTCTTTTAAATAATAGTTCTAATATGATTTAGAAACCCTAATTAGTTATAAACTAAACCCTAATTTATAAAATAACCTACAATACTTCTTTACCTTAAATATATTTTATCCAAAAAGGTAGATTATTAAGTTTATTTTAAAACATTTACAAACTTGTCCAACTTCCTGATTTTCTTAATTGCAGTTCAATCCTATCAAACCCAAAATCAGCCAAATTCCCCCAGACAGTTCAAAACTGCAATCAGACTGAACAGATATGATCTCCTGCCTATCTTATATAGATTTTTCTTCAGTGTTAAGATCAAACTCAGTCCCTAAAGTCTAGAAACCAAACCCAGTTTTGTTTTCGAAAACTAGAATTCCTAATTACCCTTCTTAACTTTTCAGCCTTCAATTCGATTGATTCCAGAGTAGATTTCTTCTGGATTTCTCTAGGATCCTAAATCTGAATAAGATTGCATACTTGTCGTAAAACTTCTCAGCCAAACAAGTTCATTTGATAACTTTCACAGTTTAGTCCAGATTTCATTGCAAATCAGCCCTTTTCCTGTTTTCAAAAGCCAAAATGGCTAAATTCTCCATGTCACCTCCAAATCCAAATCTGATTGAACTATCATGTTCCTTCCACTATTCAACACAAGTCTCCCTTTTGTGCCAAGTTCAGATTCAATCCTGAAACTCAGTTATTTATGTTTTCAACCATTTTGGTAAAAATACTATTCACTTTTACCCTAATTCTATTTTGGTTTTCGTTTCATTCTCATCTTAATCCAATTCATCTCTAATTTGATTACCCAACCAGAACCTATGTATTGAACTAAGTCCGAATTAACCTCCAGATTATGGTCATTTTCAATTTAGTCCAAGCAAGTATTACTAAATTGCATTTCAGCGCTTCAGTCCATTCTTGTCTCTTTTCTCTAATTCTCTTCTGTTTTCACACACCTACATCGCATCAAGCCACCTCCTGCTTCTCTTTTTATACCACACCTACACAGTACAGATGAATGAGTGAAAAAGAGACTCATATACTCACCTCTTGCTTAACCATGAAGCCAAAACCTTCACCTATCTTCTTCCTTGGACAACAGTTGCTTCACTATTTGCCATCTATATCTCTTCACAGCAGCCTGGATTATACAATGTTACTTTCTTCTTAACTCAACAACAGCCACGCCACACACACACGTAGGAGCAACGTGGGTGAAGGATGAGCAGTAAAAGGAGAGGAGGAAATCAGTACATGCAGCTGCTTCGAACTTACAGATATACATGTATTCATACATTTGCAGTAGTAGCAGCAGTGTCCTTCTCCTCTTTGTTCTTCTTCTTCTTTCTCCAACAACGTTCCTTCCAGCAAAAACAGTAGCAGCAACAACGTCTTGTTCCTGTTCATCTTCTTCTCCCTCAGCCGCGTGAAGAGAACGAGCCACCACGTGCCACCTGACCTCCAGCCGACTCTCCAAGGTGAGATTTCTTCTCCTCTCACTTCCCTCTGCCACCTCAAGCATCCTCCTAAGTTCCAACGAGCTGAAATGCCAGAATTTCCAATTTTCGTTGTCGTCGGCCGCCGCCCCTATTCCCCTCATTGGACCCTTCTCCGGTCCTCAAATCTAGTCGAGCCAGTAGAACAAAATAACCATCCCGAACCTAGAGACAATCCCCTTCAGAAGAATTCCCAAGAAACCTAACCATTTGATAAAGCCGATGTGGTCCTGTTCCACGGCGTCGCGCCACCGTCACCAGCTCGCTGTCATCAACCACTATCAGAATTGACTGCAACGCCAAGTCTCCCTTGTTTCCCTCTTGCCCCATGACAACTTAATTGGGTTGAGAAGCTTCGTGCACAAAGTGCCCAACTTGGGGTCTTTTTTCCATGGCCGCGTCACCGATGACCTCGCCGGCGCCGCCAATCTTCGATCCGACGCGTCTACACCGAATTGAGACCTAGGTGATCCTCCTAGTAGCATCCTCTTTTCGTTTTATTGTCCAAATCAATCCAGCAATGGTAAGTGCTCGGTTTTACCAATTCAGTTGCCGCGAGACTTGTCGCTGGCCGCTGTTGCTTCGCCGCCGACCAAAACTCCAGTTCGAACACGTATAGAATAACGATGTGTAACTCCTAGATGATCCAAAGCCTCATTCCAAAGCCCCGATAGCAAAATCATCTTTTACCCGTGATCCGTTGTGCCGCCAGCCTACCACCCCGTCGCCACCAGCCACTCCTGTCGACGCCACCTTGTCCAGTGGCTTCGCCTCATTCAACCATACATTTTGTTCCACTACTTCAACTCCTGATGTTACACAAAAATGCCTCCAAAAGCTGATGCCAAGATCTGTCCAGTAGCAGCAGCTTCGCCGTGTCGCCACCTTACGTCTTCACTGTGGTTCATCGCCGTCCATCCACCCTAGCACTTGAAACCACCTCCGTTGAGTTCCTGCCATCCTTTCCTACCTCCTAGACATAATTGGCGTAGCAATCGAAGCTCAACGCACTCAAATGACCTTGCCCTAGATCTCAGCCGTGCATCGGCTTTGTCCAGACATTGCTATGCAATGTCAGTTTGCGTCCAACCTTGTTAAAAACCATGTCCAGGCAATACCAAACAGTGCCAATGCGCGTCCACAGACAATTAGACATTGTAAACCTATGTCAAATAGTGCCAGACCAGTGTCAGCCTATGTCAATGCATGCCAGCCAGTGGCATTAGCCCTGTTTAGCCATTTTCGTGCATGAAAATTGAAAATCACTCTGTCTACCAAGTTCTTGATCCTATTTCCTAAGTTTTCTTCAACTGTCGCATCACGAGGAAACCTTGTCTTTTCCTATTTTCAGCTATGTCGTCCCAAAAGAACGTCGCCCGTCGACATTCAAACGTCGCCGCGTCAACGTTCAATGTGGAAATCGACTTCGCCCTAACCTCCAACTATCCAACCAAAACCCTAACAATATTTTGATTACTTGTCGACCCAAGACTCAAAGAAAACCCTAGAAGGCCAACCTAAGCATCGTCAATCTACGTCCAATGTCTCTTCCGTCGACATGCCTATGTCGTTTGTGGCCTTAGGAACTTCAGATTGAAAATCCGTCTGTGTCACCATGTCCATCTTACTATCAACCTTCCAGATATATGATTTTATTTTGCATCCAAGCCCCGGATCAAAATCATCTTTCTATCAAAATTCATTCTTCAGTTGATTATTTCGAGCTTATCTCGTCTATTCAATCTCAACCCTCAATTATCCTTCATGCACACATATATAACTAGGTATAACTATTTTCTTAATTGATAACCATGTATGTGATTACGTTGGATATAACTTTAGGTTTCGAAGGAGAATCATCAAGAAACAAGGGGACGAGAAGAACTAATGACACTACAGCCGAGTGAGGCAAGTCACTACTTCTTGACCATATTCAACCTATATATTATAAAAATTTGCATATGTTGTTTTTAATAAAGTATGGGTACATGCATGTAAAATTGAACAACCACATGTAACTGACAATAGGGTGTTTTTGTGTCGCGCCCCGAGACTGGGACAACGACTACTCCTGTAGAGACCTAGCTCGCTGCAGCTAGTCCCATTCTCACAAACCTTTGACTTCCCAGGATGAGTCAAACACAGGAGTATATTACATTGCAACAGAGTACTCACAAAATATTAAGCAGTGTGGCCTGCTGGCCTTAATATTACATAAAGAGGATTACAATGCCTACAAGGCATTCAGGGTTTAACAAAATATTTAACTACGCAGCAGAAGATAGGTGACCCTCCCACAAAAGAAGTTGACGGCAGAACAACACACTTCAGGGCTCTGTCGGAACTGATTCTCCTCCTTCTGGATCCACGTAGTACTCCGTTCCATCGTCTTGATTAAAGTAGGCTCCATCTATTGATTTGAATGTTGCAAGGGTGAGCACTTACGTACTCAGCAAGTCATAGGTAAGAGTAGATACATATAGTAGTGATGATATGAACCTAGACTAGTCAAGAATTATGGATATTTGTAAAATAATCTTTTCCTTTCTCATCTCATCTTATGGCAGCACTTTTTATAATATAACATCATCAATCATGTTCACTAGATTATAGCGCTACTGCGACACGTCGACACACGACAGCCCACGGCAGCACTCCTTATCATGACAACACATGTCATTTCGGTAATCTTGATTTAAACATATTTTATTTAGAAAATAGTACTTGTGTCACACCCCGTGGATTTAATCCACCGCAGCAGACTCCTATAAAACCCGGGAGCTCGGAGTATTCGAATACGTTTTTAACTTTGCAGAGAGGTACCAATTTACCCGCAAGATATTCCACTTTCAAACCTTTCCCATCATAACAAAATGATTGGACCCCTGACTCACTTCATATTGTGAGCGGCAAGGTGGAAATAACAAGAACTTTTGTTATGTATCACTTACAATTCACCCCCGACCCTGTGGCTCTCAGCGAGGCACAGTTGTGGCAGGTTGTATCCAAACCTCCACCCCATTGCTTATTCCCATTACTGGGTCAGCGTGCTTGATCACCTTCAGTGATATGTGTGGGAGCCGCGCTCCGTGTTTATCGTGCATCACTACACATCTCATGCAGGGGTTTCATGTGCGATCCACATAATTACTTGTTCAGGCCTGTCCCATACCAGGCTTGCGGTTAGCACGTTGTTCATGCCACTAGACGCACAACACAAGGTTCTAGTCCTTATATGCCAGTGACCAGACCATCCACAACCCTGCACCTTCAGTGCCTGCATATCCTTTGCAGTCTAGCACCTCCAGTGCTACAGCCATCCATACCATTTTTCTAGTCACGGCTAGGGGTTTTATTTCATGAATATAAGTATATAAATACATATAATAGTTCATGGCTCAAAACTTGTTTATTTCACATTTCACAGATAACCAGTCTAGTACTGCCAATTCATAAATCAACCATTCTCAATCTTTCACATGCAATATTGCCTATAGTCAAGGTTATGTTTTAGCAACATTTAAAATATAGGTTCAAGATGACCAAGGATATGACTTGCCTTCCGCGTCGTAAAATACAGCAGTTGACGTCGGGTCCGCAGTGAAGTCCTCGAACTCGGGCTCTTGATCTGCTCTCCAATCAAACAAACAACCAATAATCACAATCTTTTCAATACATTATTGTACTATATGCAATGATGCAAAGATGAAGTCTTGATGATTCTGAAATGATTGGGTTTAGAAGCTGATTAGAGTTAAGTTAAGGAAACCAATGTTAAGATTAGCTGTCAAAGGTTTACAAGGTTCCAAATATCTCAAAATATCAGAATAATATCAAGGTTGCGACTGGTTCGCTTAAAAACAGCGAACGTCTTTAGGTCGACATTCGGTTCAAAGCATCGACATAGGGTCGATGAATGATAGAGGGGTTATCGCAACTTGTGGTAGTAGAAGAAAATGTAGATCACAACTCTACAAATTCAGTGGACAAAGTGGTTTTCAAAATGCACAACCAGAAGTGGGTAAACAAGGTCAATGCCACTGCCTGACAAGCTCTGGCATAGAGCTGACAATGCCAAAAACTAGGGCTTAGCATAACTTTTGATCTGGAGCTCCAAATGATGCACCACTTTGTCTGGGAGGTAGGCATTGATAACAGGAACAATTAAGTCAACAGGATCTAGGGCAAGAAATGGCTGGAAAGTAATAAATTTGCTGATGAACTGAGATGAACTGGCTGCACTAGATCAGTTCTGGACAAGATCTTGGCAAAGCTATAACTTCCAATCTAGGCCGATCTAGGTGTCGGGCTAGAAGACAAAAATGTTCAGGAAGTTAAGGCACACACAGTGGACAAAGTAACTTGAGCTGAAACGGCCGGGAATACTTTTCCGATCATCGGCGCCAGAGAAGAGACATTGCCAGTTGGGGGTTTCTGCTACAGGCCGAGAGAACTTAATTCCTTGCTTGGAGAGCATCTAGGAGGTATAGGGAAGCTTCTGGTAACATCAAATTGACCGGAGGATCACCGGAGAAGCCTGGCGACGATCGCCGGTTTCTGGTGAAGCTCGGTTTAAGGAAAAGCTTCGAATGATGTTTAATTGGGGATTCTAAGCTTACAGGCTTGCTTGAAATAACCCACTGATCAATTTTGATTACAGATACGAGAGCTAATTCGGGCTGAATTAAGCTACATTACAGGAACAGGGCAATTGACAATTCCGGTGATCGCCGGCATTATGGGTCACCGGTGAGCAATTAAACAGTACCACACAGAGAGGATAAGTAGAGGAACTCACTGATGGATTCAATTTGGAGTTTGGTACAACGGATGAAGCTGGCACCGTGAGCCTCCTCGACGGCTTGCCGGAGAAGAAGACGAAAACAGGAGAGTTTCGAGACTTAGCTGATTTCCAGTGAAACAAGAAGTTGCTGGGGTACAGTGGTGTATAAATAGGCCAGGCAAAGCTTGCAAGGAGGGAGCAGTGAATTGATTTGGCAGCTGGTGATGCGATTGGTTGCGTGCTGAACATCAGCGGCGAAGACACAGCAAGGGCGGTGATTGCGACGGTGACAAGTCTGTAGCTGATCACCACGTTGGTTCATCGGGACTTTGCAACGCTAGAGCACACGGTGGCGACAACAACTGGCAAGACGCAAAAGCAACTGACAAAAGCCTGGTGTTTCTGCTGCTGGTCGCGCACGAGGGCGGTGCTGTCGTCGACGCTGCCACGGTGTTGCCACGGCGATGGCTAAGACACTGACGCGTGCGCAATAGGAAGAGCAAGCATGCACGAGCACAAATGCAAACGGAACTTGGCCGGCGGCGAGCGTGCACGGCGCATGGCAACCACGGCAATCTCTGGTCGTGCGCACAGTAGCTAGCCTGGTCGAATCTGGGTTCATTTGTAATTTCCAATTCTTGATTTGGACTGATCTGTAAATCTAATGATTTAGAAGGTTTGTTCTGAATTTGATTCTGCTATTTTGGCAATCTTTATTCCACAGATGATTTGGCAGGGATTGAAAATAAAACTTGGCACATTTGGATAGCTTTTGATACAAACTGAAAATAGAATAATTTAGGGTAAAATTAAATTTGAGTTTTGTCGATTTGGAATTCTGGCATTTAGGGTTCGATTTTGATATCTGCACAGAAGAGAAACTTGTGGCAAATAGCATTTTGAGAAGATTTGCCGAAGAAATTCTGAATTTGGAGTTAATCTGGAGATTTTAGCCTTTTTGGGTTTTCAGATCTCAGATAAGGACTAATTTGCGATAACTCTTGGACTGATTTGTGAAAAGAGTCTAGATGATAGAATATGGCTGTCAACTTTTTAGATTAAGGTATTGACGTACCCATGATCATATTCCAGAAATAATCTGGTCTGAACTTGGTCAAGATTTTGATTAAATCTGTATTTCTGAAACTTAGGGTATTTGGGTAATATAAGGTATTTCTGTTTTCGAAAATAGAAGAAGTTAATAAATCTGGAATTTAGAGATAGAATTGGATCTGGGTTCTGAAGACTTTTAAGTTCAAAGTAACTGATAGATCATATCTGAATAATCTGATCTTGATTTGAGATCACAGGATAGATTTTGGATATTTTAGGGCTTGAGATAGAAACTGATCTGGCTATTACTACAGATACATGCATGCATGCTATTGATGAAAAAGGAAATTTTCACCCCTAACTCAGGGTGTTACATTTTGTTTACCCAGTTAACCAAATCAGTTGAGACAGTAAGGATCTAAGCCACCTTGAGTGGAAATCCTTACTGATCAATTGAGATGGTAAAGATCTAAGCCACCTAGAGTAGAAATCTTTACCAAATAAATTGAGCTCGCTGTAGCATTGGATCTAAGCCATCTTGAGTGAAAATCCTCGCTAAGCAAGCTAGGCTCACCGTAATGGATTGGATCTAAGCCACCTTGAGTGGAAATCCATATATACTGGGTAAGCAAAACTTTAAAATATTCCGACAATCAATGTTTATTTGAAAAACCAATGAATGTTAGTGGTGAGGATGCTAAGAATGGTGGGCGATGACTGCATGAGTGGGATAGTGGTTGGATACCTCACCCTAACGAATAAGGACTAAACAGTTGTGCTATACATCTAGTGGCATAAGAACGTACCACCACAAGCCTGGTATGGGACAGGCATGACCTAGTATCCTTGCTGAATAATTAACCCGGCTCTACATGGAAGAGAGAAATTGTGATTATGTGAGTGATTGTGTTGATCCTTCCAATGACTAAAACCTCATGTGCCGACCACGACCAGTGGCACGACCTATGGTGCCCTCAAGTTGAATTTTGAAAAAAATAAAAAAATCTTTTTCTTTTTCGATCGAAATGACCACGACCAGTGGCACGTCCCGTGCCCTGGTCTAGCAAAACACGTGCTCGTGATCGTGCTGCTATCGGTGCGACCAACTGGTTGAATCTGGAGCATGCCCTGTGCCCGTGGTCGTGCCAGGCTCGGTTTCGCTCTGATTTTCGGCCGAAAATGTCCTTTTTGTGTTCTTTTTGTACTTCTCTCACCCCAAACCTTTACAACTCCTACCTAGCACCCTATTTAAAGCCTCCCATCCTCTCCAAACAACCAAACACCATTGTTGAGCCCCTCAAACTCCTCAAAACCTGCACAAACCTAGTCCTAGAATTCCAAATCCAACTGTTCAAACTTCGATCCGATCGTGGATTCTGGCTCCTGACGCCTCAACACCCCCAGATCTGAAGTTTTCTACGGCAATGACAACTCCTCAATGCAACATCAAGAAGTTTACAAAGCGCAAACGGGGTATGTCTCCTCAAACTTTCTCTAATCCTGATTTTCCACACATTTACTTTACAAACCCTGATCATCTTGCTCGTTTCATTCACTTGAAGAAGAGGCCCTTATGGCCTACTAGATTTTTGGATGTTCAAGCCATTAGATCTCTAGGAATAGAATATGATGTTCTACGCCTGCTTAGTAATGTGGGTTGGGACACGCTTGTAGGAGTTCCAGTTCCAACTTTACGTGAAGTTGTTTGTAAGATTCTAGCCTCCTTCGAACAAAACACTATACATGTTCCTCCCAATCAAACTGAAGGTGTTAGTTTAGGTTTGCAAATATGGATTATGACTTTTCAATAGATGAATTTGCATATCTGTTAGGGTTAAAACCCGGGGGAACTTTTCATGCTTCTATTATTTGCACTCCCGGTAAAATTTGGAGTGATATAGCCGAGGAAGGGCAACATCTTTTTCGACCTGGTAAATCAAAGGCAGCCAAAATTTGTAATCCAGCCTTTCACTATTTACAGCGTCTCATGGTCTGGAAAATTTTGGGCTGTGACAGTAATCAGGATAAAGTTTTAGAAACCAAGGTCGAATTTTTGTGGGCAATGTTAGGCAAAATTCATATTTCATCAGCAGCCTATTTTGCCCATCGCCTTGAAAGTATCAGCAAGGATTTACGCAAAATTTCACCCATAGTCTTAGGTAGCTTTAATCACTCACATAGCATCCACCTTAGGGTTTCTTAGGGTTTAATGCTACTGATTATCAAGAATCTATGCCCACAGCCACCCTAGACTTGCATGCATCGTTTCCAATCGGGTTTTGCAGGAGGGAAGAAAACTCTTTTCGTTGGATTATTAATGGAATTCCCTCTATCCTTTTTCCTGATATTTCTCGGACTTGCTTCCATAGAGTCCTTGTGCACTAGTCTCTCCAACTTTAGGTCAGAATTTGCAGAATACAGGGCTACAATGAATTCCAGGATGGATCACCTCGTAGGCCGCGTAGATCGCCTCAACGACTATCATGTACACGTAGGCCACATCCTCCTGGATGACACATTTCTAGGCGCACGTACCCACTATGGGGACTATCTCCAGACCCACAGACTTTCCCCACAACCCTATCCACCACCTACCTATCCATCCTATACATTGCCACAGTTCTACCATTCTCCTCCACCTGCTTTCGACAAGTGATCTCCAAGGTATGCAAGTATATCCTTTTATTTTCCTTTTCTTTCTTGTTTCTTTTTGTTTTTATTTTCAGGTTTTCACTTGCGAACCATTGGAGCTATGTGGACCATACGTGGACCACAACATCCTCTTTCACTATGGCATCTTCCACAACATCTACCCACTACCGCAAACGGTAATCTGTATCTCTCTCCATACATTGAGGACAATCTCTGATTTAGCTTGGGGGGTTTCACTTAACCGTTTGCTTAGTCTTCATCAAATCATCATTCCACCACATTTTATCATAAACTGAAAAATAAAAAAAGAGATTTATCACTTGGAATGCCTGGTTTTGAAGATGATCTTTAATCAATTAGATGACTATTCTATTACATCTTTACATATGATCTATTGAACTTAACTCTCTTAAAAATTTCCATTGCTTATGTTCAATTTTTATCTTAAATTGACCATTAAAGCTTGAACTTATCTACTAAATTATACTTGACTTCTTCCAAATTGAAAATTTCTAATAAACTATTTTTTGGAATTAACTCTCTTATGTCACTTTTTATGCCTAGATTGCTAATTTCACTTCTCTTTAAAAATAAAAAAAAAAGTGTAAGAGTAAAGTATAATCGACCCACTGGGGGGAGGCGGTGGTGAATCGTCGACCAGCTGGGGAAAGGAAGATTTACTTAACTTATGCACACAAAAAATATTTTTTAATAAAACGGTTGCTTAAGATGTAGCTTTATCTAGTCTCATGTAACGTATATGCGACCCACTGGGGAGAGGAGGTGGTGAATCATCAACCAACTAGTGAAGGAAAGGTATACGGAGAATTGAGATTGCTTACAGGGGCTTGGGAAACCAACAAAGCTACCTTTCTGTAAGTGCACTTAAATAAGTGTCTTCAGCTGTGTCTCCTCTATCCACCTAGTAAAAACATTCTGGCCAAGAGCACGAAAAAGTTGAAAAAAATAAAAAAAGGTGAATAAAGAAAAATAAAAAAAACAGAAATATAAGTGTTTTAATTTTTCTCTAAAGGGCAATCTAGTAACTTTGTATAAATTGTAGCATAATGAGTGTTTTCTTTGTATGGTTTATTCTAAATTCTATATGAAAGAAGATTGTCTAAGACAATTTAACTAATTAAACTCTCTCTTTTCTAAGATTGAAATTTGATAATCGAAATACTAAGTCCCACAAAATTGCGGGAACTCAAAGCCACACCCTTGGAAGATAAGAGTGTGGATAAGGCCTCTAGTTCAAAATCATCAAAGGAAGTTCTTGTCCTCTTTCTCAACAAAAACAATGAGGCATCTTCCTCTTCTTCCACGTCGCTTCCCACTCCCGCACAACCTTGAATTGATTCATGATCATATAAGGTAAAGTTTGAGAAGCTAAAGACATTACTGAGACAACTCTCTTGGTCGCGACCTGGGGTTCAGCTGTAGACGCAGCCGCAACCGGCTTCTGTTGACCCACTATTGCCCTGGTCGCAACAATTTCTGTGGCCACAGCTAATAATGTCACCAGAGGGACCCTCGTCGTGGCAGTTGGCGCAGTCACTACTGCTAAGGTCGCAGGAGGAGAGATGGGGTTTATTTGTAAAGCTCTCGCCCTGGCCAAAGTCTTGGTCGTAGAGGGAGCTTTCTTTGACTTCTTTGATGAAGAACTATTAGAGGATTCAACATCATCATTGGTAAGCCTTTTTGGGCTATTGGGCATGTGAACAACTATACAAATCCAAAAGAAATTTCATTTGGTAAAAATTATCCTTCGAAACCAAGAATACACAGGCTTTTTGAAAGAGTGACACCTTTTGACGCACCTGCCCAAATTTGTCAGTGTTGCTGACCAAGCTTTGTGGTCTCAGCGCATTGATATCACCTTCCTCGACCGGATTATAAGCTTTCAGAAGAAAGTTTGTCCTTATTTCAACATCAGAAATAGATAGGACTGAAAAAAATAACAATCAGGATAAGATGACAAAAATTCAATTCTAGAGAAAAACAGATTGAGAAAGAATTTATCAATCTAACTAATCCTAGGATTGGGACAATTACCCAGGTGGTAGTCCCTGGTAGCATCTTCCATCACCCTAACCTCCCAGGCAGGGTGATCCCTCTTCCTTAGAGGACTACTCCGATTCTTCATGAAATCTTGGATCACGTTGCGAGCAGTAAAGCCTTTGTTCATCAGGTATTTGATTACCTGGGCTTGTCTCTTCTACTCATCATCAAGAGGAGGAGCAACATCCTTCTCTCCGCTTTTCTCTGGTCACTGATCCGTGAACCAGAGATGGCCCTCCTTGGGAGCCAAACAATAGAACCACTGCTGGTACAACTTGTGAACAAAATCACGAAGTGGAAAGTGCAGGAAGTCCTTCTCCCGCAGTCTAAAGTAAATGCACCCAAAAGCAGCGGTAGCGGTGCCCTTCAAGCTCACCAGAAAATAGTACTGGCGGAAAAGAGCCACACTGGGCAAAACCCCAATGCCTCACAGAGATGTTGGAAGACTGCGAGGATCAAAACAAAATTGGCATTCAAATTTACCAATTCTTAGCCGTAATAAGTGAGAATTTCCCGAAAGAAGTCGCTTTCTGGAAGACGAAATACGTAGCGCAGGAAATCCTCAAAAATCACCAACTCGCCCTCTTGCACCACAGGGCTCTCTTCATTCTCCCCAGCAGAACTCCATGGGATCAGCGACCTTGAGGGGAGATAACCTTATGTCTCCAAAGCCAACAGATTTCCTCTGTTCGGTGACTAGAACGCATCCAACAAGCCATTGATTTGGGTTTTGAGAGAAGAAAGGTAAAAACTCAAAAAAACTTACAAGAACTAAGAAACTCTGAGAGAACTTGGGAAATTTTGAGAGTGGTTTTTGTGCCAAAGAAAACTTGAAACGTAAGGTTTTCAGGCAATTTCCCTCAGGTTCCCAACTGTTGTGTTCACACCAACAGATTTCTTTTTGACAAAAAGTTCTTGCATTTAATGTCTGTCACAATAAATCTGACACGCGCACCCAAAGTTTTTCTTTGTTTCTGCAGGAATTTGAAACGAAAAGACACCTTTTCAGTATTGGAAATGATTTTTCGAAGAAAAAGAGACCTTTTCATTTCAAATTCAGGGGCTAGCTGTCGAGGACTGTTACCCGAGTTAAATTTCCCATGTCTTTTTAAAGGTCGCGCATATCGTTCCATGGTCACGCATATAGTTCTATGGTCACACATACCTTTCTATGTTGGCAGGAAACCACAGAAAGAGACTTAAACTACCTGTCAATACTTTTCCATGATTCCAGAAAACCAAGGAAAGAGATAATGGGATAATCCAAGGATATTCTGGACATAACCCATCAAGGATGTTTAACTCCCATAATTTTAATAACTACGGAATTCTATAGTCTCGACGCTTATTGTCGCAGAGTCCATGATCTCATATTATACCTGCAAGTATTATGGTCGTAGAGACATTTTCCCATGATCATACCATGTCACAGAAACAAAACTAGATACCAATACATGGTCACAGTCTATATGCGACCATAGTATTGAAGATGTTTACTATGATCTGAGGATTGTATAACTAAGTCACCATTCATAATAACAGTCCCTTATTCCTTATGATTATTCCTGAAATAATCATAAACCCCTTACAAGATAAACCATCGAAGAAGATAAAGATGGATGTGTAGTTTCTATAATTGCATGTTGTAAAACTGACAAACAGTAACCAACCATAACCTACAGCAACCGCTATACTGCAGTTATAGACGATCACCAGGCATCTCTCCAATGAAGCAACTGACGTCCCTTCGACAAGTATAAAAAGACCTTTTGGAGAAGAGTTCAAGGACAAGACACCAGGCAATAGAGAAATATACAATATATTCTCTTTGTAATCCTTTACAGTCATAGTGAAAAACCAACAGGAGTAGGGTAATTACTCAAGATTTTAGAGCCCGAACTTGTATAAATTTCTGTGTCATTAGATCCATACTTACAGTGATTTCTCTAGTGATTGTCTGGATTGTCTCCCTACTAAACAAACTAAATTTGTGTAAGTTCGACTAGGAACCCTGGTTCCAATCGAAGTATTTCATTACTACAAACATGGGTTATTGTAAAATAAGACATGTCATTTGGATACTTCTCTTCAACTCCGAAGTACTGTATTCCTTATTTGATACAAATGGTTGAAGTGAATTTTACAAAAGAAAATAAGGCGGATTATGGGAGTGTGTGACTTGAATTATTAATTTGGCCATGCAGATACAGAATTGGATCTACCACATTAGAATTCACGACCAAAGGTGTCTCCGCATCCAATCAACACGTAAGTCCCCTTACCTAGGAAAGATAGGCTAGTTCACTTGAGGAGAATATTTTCTATGATCATACCCCAATCATGTCATCCATGAACAGGCTCCACAAGATCCCATAGAGTAGAATAGAATAAGTCATGTGACATGATCCAATTCTCTATTTATTATACTACCCTTTTTTTATAGTATGGAAATGCATTCATTTTCTTTGCATCGATTACGATCTGCGATACTATTGGAGTGAAAGAAGGGATCTAAGGAAGAACATGGGCTATACTTTTTGATTTTTTATTAGTAACAAGTAAATACTTTGTTTGGACATAATAAATTTGCGATATTGAGGGGATAACACCAACCAATCAAGAGACATGAGACAATCCTCAAAGCAAATGATCATGATCAAATTTGTAAGTCCATTGGGATATTGAGCGTTTACCCATAAGAATAGGATTCTTTGCAATGAGTAGTTATAGGTGCAACTTCGGAAAAGAGAATATGATAATGCTTTTCTTGCCTAGAGTCATTGAGTCATTATATACCTTATTCTATTATGGATATGGATCTTCCACAGTCTTATTTCTTTGATTCTTGCTAGAGCCGGATGATGAAAAATTCTCATGTCCGGTTCCTTTAGGGGATGGATCTTGAAGAATTCACATATCCCAATAACAAAGAAACCTGACTTAAATGATCCTGTATTAAGAGAAAAATTGGCTAAAGGGATGGGACATAATTATTATGGGGAACCCGCATGGCCCAATGATCTTTTATATATTTTTCCAGTAGTAATTCTAGGTACAATTGCATGTAATGTAGCTTTAGCGGTTCTAGAACCGTCAATGATTGGTGAATCGGTGGATCAGTTTGCAACTTCTCTAGAAATATTACCCGAATGGTACTTCTTTCCCATATTTCAAATACTCTGTACGATACCCAATAAGTTATTGGGCGTTCTCTTAATGGTTTTTGTACCAACGGGGTTATTGACAGTACCCTTTTTAGAGAATGTCAATAAATTCCAAAATCCATTTCGTCGGCCAATAGCTATGACCATTTTTTTTAATCGGTACTGCAGTAGCTCTTTGGTTAGGTATTGGAGCAACATTACCCATTGAAAAATCCTTAACTTTAGGTCTTTTTTAGAGATTTTTCAAATTGATTCATTCAACCGTGAAGTACCATGGATAGGTATCTAGGGAATAGTTACTTCCAAGTGAATCTTCCCTAGATACCTAAAATCTATTTTATTATGATCCATTTTGTGAAAATATAGATTGTGACAAAGATGAAAAATTGTTTTCTTTTTTCTTTTTATTCTAAATGGAAAAAAGAAGAAGAAGAAAAAATTGCAATGGATTTAAAATGAGAACTTATTCTTAGGTAAATCAATTTGAAGATGCTTCTCCAGAGTGTCCAATATCTGTTTTCCATCTTTCATATGAAAATTCTCAATTCTCATAAGATCTTCTTCAATCTTACTCAAAAGGTCCAATAATGTATGTATATTGCCCCTTTTGAGACAATTTTATGTTCTAGAAGGCAATTATAATTGATCAATAAAAATATAATTTAATGGAATTCCTTTTTTGTTTTTGTTTAGATTAGTTAATCTTTTTTGAAAGGTTAAAGGGTTCGAGAAAACCTGTTTTTATTTTCTTCAAAATTAGTGCCCTCTTCCTCCACGTGTAGAAAAGGAATAAATAAATCAATCAAACTACGAGAAGCCTCATAAAGTGCTTCCTTAGTGGTTAAACTTCCATTCATCCATATTTCTAGAAAAAGTATCTCGTGTTTTTCATTTCCATTCCCACAAGAAAAAATACGATAATTCACATTTCGAACAGGCATGGATACAGCATCTATAGGATAACTTCCATCTTGAGAGTTCTTTCTAAATTCCGTGTGATATCCGCGATCTCTCTTGATCTGTAACTCAATACAGAAATCCATGGGCTCTGTCAAGTTAGCTATATGTTGTGCTGTATCAACGATTTCCACGGAAGGCGGTGAGATGATATCTTGAGTAGTTATGTATCTAGGCCCTTTGAGGCAAATTGATTCATCCATAGAGATTACTTCTCAATACAATTTCTTTCAAATTTAGTAAGATTTCTTGTACTGATTCTTCAATATCTACTACTGTAGAATATTCATGTCACACATTCCCATATTTTGCACGTGTGATACATGTTCCTTCTATTTCTCCAAGTAAAGCTCTTCGCAAGGCAATACCGACAGTATCCACTTGACCATTTATAAGTGGGGACAGAATAAAACGACCATAATAAAGACGCTTACTATCTACTCTTAATTCAACACACTTCCACTGTAGTGTTTGAGTGGATCTTGCTACCTCCTCTCGAAGCATAATCCTGCTACCTCCTCTCGAACCATAATAGACTAGTATTATTATTTGATCATTGAATCATTTATTTCTCTTGAAAGTGATTTAATTCTTTTACAAGCGTCTTTTTTAGGAGGTCGACATCCATTATGTGGCATAGGTGTTACATCGCGTATACAACTTAATCGTACACCACTTTTAGCAATGGCTCGTAATGCAGCATCTCTTCCACTACCATCACCCTTTATCACAACTTCTGCTCATTGCAGACCCACTGTACGAATAGCATCTACTGCTGTTCTTTGACCAGCATAGGGTGATGCTTTTCTTGAGTTTTTGAATCCACAAGTACTACGGAGGACCATAAATCCACCCGACCTTGTAGATCTGTAACAGTTATAATTGTATTGTTGAAACTAGCTTGAACATGAATAACCCCTTTTGTTATTCTACGTGCACTCTTACGCAAACTAAAATGCACATTCCTACGCAAACCAATACGCACTCTCCTACGTGAACCAATTCTTGGTATAGCTTTTGTCATATTTTATTATCTCATAAATATGAGTCAGAAATAACAAAAAGAAAAGATACAAAGATCCATTTTAGGGTAAAACATACCCTTTACTTTAATTATTTTATTTGGACATTTGTATGGGTACTTTTTTTAGTTTTAGAAAGTAAAGTTCTTTTTTTGAAAGATTACCCATGTCTTTGTTTATTCTTCGGATTGGAACAAATGACCCTAATTCATCCGCGCCTACGAATCAGTCGACATTTTGTACAAATTTTACAAACAAAAGCTCTTATTTTCATATTTCCTTATTCCTTTCTTAAACTATGAATCTACTCTTTGGGAGAAAAGAATTCTCTTCACTTGAATTTTGGAACTTTGAATTGTATATCCTAGAAGAACAAAAAAAAAGAAAAACCTAATCCTTTGAATCTTTGGTATCCTTCAAATATTCGTTATCCTTCAAATCTTCGGTATCCTTCGAGTCTTCGGTATGCTTCGAATCTTTGTGGGGAAGTCTATAAATTATACGTCCCTTGCTTGAATCATAACAACTTACTTCAATTTTGACTCTATCCCCCATCAGTATTTGTATAGAACTAGACCAGATCTTTCCTGAAATATAGCCCAGGACAATAGTATCATTCTCTAGGTGAACGCAGAACATTCAGGTGGGTAGGGATGATAGTATCATTCTCTAGATTGGAACCAGGGTTCCTAGTCGAACTTGCACGAAATTAGTTTGTTTAGTAGGGAGACAATCCAGACAATCACCAAAGAAATCATCGTAAGTATGGATCTAATGACACAAAGATTATACAAGTTCGGGCCCTCAAATCTTGAGTAATAACTTTACTCCTGTTGGTTTTTCACCATGAATGTAAAAGATTACAAAGAAAATGTATTGTATATTTCTCTATTGCCTGGTGTCTTGCCCTTGAACTCTTCCCCAAAAGGTCTTTTTATACTTGTCGAAGGGACGTCAGTTGCTTCATTGGAGAGACACCTGGCGATCGTCTATAACTGCATCATAGCGGTTGTTGTAGGTTGTGGTTGGTTACTGTTTGTCAGTTTTACAACATGCGGTTATAGAAACTACACATCCATCTTTATCTTCTTCAACGGTTTATCTTGTAAGGGGTTTATGACTATTTCAGGAATAATCATAAGGAACAAGGGACGGTTATTATGAATGGTGACTTAGTTATAAATCCTTAGATCATAGTATAAGTCTTCAATACTATGGTCGCGTATAGACTGCGACCATGTATTGGTATCTGGTTTTGAATCTGCGATATGGTATGATCATGGGCAAATGTCTCCGCGACCATCTTGCAGGTATGGTATGAGATCATGGACTCTACGACAATAAGCGTCGAGACTATAGAATTCCGTAGTTATTAAAATTATGGGAGTTAAACATCCTTGATGGGTTATGTCCAGAATATCCTTGGATTATCTCATTATCTCTTTCCTTGGTCTTCTGCAACCATGGAAAAGTATTAATAGGTAGTTTAAATCTCTTTCTGTGGTTTCCTGTGACCATAGAAAGGTATGTGCGACCATGGAACAATATGCGTGACCATGGAACGATATGCACAACCTTAAAAAGATATGGGAAGTTTTAACTCGGGTAACAATCCTCGTCAACTAGCCCCGAATTTGAAATGAAAAGGTCTCTTTTTCTTCAAAAAGGCATTTCCAGTACTGAAAAGGCGTCTTTTCGTTTCAAGTTCCTGCAAAACCCAAGAAAAACTTTGGGTGTGCGTGTCAAATTTATTGTGATAGGCATTAAATGCAAGAACTTTTTGTTGAAAAGAAATCTATTGGTGTGAACAAAACGGTTGGGAACCCGAGGTAAATTACCTTAAAACCTTACATTTCAAGTTTTCTATGGCACAAAAACCACTCTCGATATTTCCCAAGTTCACTCAGAGTTTCTTAGTTCTTAGCTTTCTTCTTCTTCTCTCAAAACCAAATCAATGGCTTGCTGGATGCGTTCTAGTCATCAAACAGAGGAAAATCTGTTGGCTTTGGAGACAGAAGGTTATCTCCCCTCAAGGTCGCTGATCCCATGGCATCCTGTTGGGGAGAATGAAGAGAGCCTTGTGGTGCAAGAGGGCGAGTTGGTGATTTTCAAGGATTTCCTACACTGTGGATTTCGTCTTCCAGAAAGTGACTTCTTTCAGGAAATTCTCACTTACTATGGCTAAATTGGTAAATTTGAATGCCAATTCCTTTTTGATCCTCGCAGTCTTCCAACATGTCTGAGGTTTTGCCCAATGTGGCTATTTTCCGCCAATACTATTTTCTGGCTAGCTTGAAGGGCACCGCTGCTCCTGGGTGCGTTTACTTCAGGCTGAGGGAGAAGAAGGACTTCCTGCACTTTCTAGTTCGTGATTCTATTCACAAGTGGTACCAACAGTGGTTCTGTTGTTTGGCTCCCAAGGAGAGTCATCTATGGTTCGTGGATCGGCGACCAGAGAAGAGCGGGGAGAAGGATGTTGCTCCTCCTCTTGATGATGAACAGAGGAGACAAGCCTAGATAATCAAATACCTGATGAACAAAGGCTTGATTGGTTGCAACGTGATCCAAGATTTTGTGAAGAATCGGATCAGCCCTCTAAGGAAGAGGGATCACCCTGCCCAGAGGCTAGGTGATGAAAGATGCTACCAGGGACTACCACCTAGGTAATTGTCCCAATCCTAGGATTGGTCAGATTGGTAAATTCTTTCTCAATCTATTTTTCTCTAGAATTGAATTTTTGTCATCTTATCCTGATTGTTATTTTTTTCACGGTCCTATCTATTTCTGAGGTTGAAGTAAGGACAAAATTTCTTCTAAAAGCTTATAATCTGGTGGAGGAAGGCGATATCAATGCACCGAGACAGCAAAGCTTGGTCGGCAACACCGATGAATTTGGGCAGGCACATCAAAAGGTATCACTCTTTCGAAAATCCTGTGTATTCTTGATTTCGAAGGATAATTTTTACCAAAGAAAATTTCTTTTGAATTTTTATAGTTGTTCACACACCCAACAGCCCAAAAAAGGCTTATTGGCGATGATGTTGAATCCTCTAGTGGTTCTTCATCAAAGAAGCTGAAGAAAACTCCCTCTATGACCAAGACTTTGGTCAAGGCGAGAGCTTTACAAATAAACCACATCTCTCCTCCTGTGACCTTAGAAGTGGCGACTGCGACAACTGCCATGATGAGGGTCCCTGTGGCGACATTATCAGCTATGGCCACAGAAACTCTTGCAACCAGGGCAATAGTGGGTCAACAGAAGCTGGTCGCGGCTCTGTCTACAGCTGGTCCCCAAGTCGCGACCAAGAGAGTTGTCTCGGTAATGTCTTTAGCTTCTCACACTTTACCTTATATGATCATGAATCAATTCAAGGTCGTGCAGGAAGAGGGAAGCGATGTGGAACAGGAGGAAGATGCCTCCTTGTTTTTGTTGAGGAAGAGGACAAAAACTTCCTCTAATGATTTTGAACCAGAGGCCTTATCCACACTCTTATCTCCCAAGGGTGTGGCTTTGAGTTCCCGCAATTTTATGGGACTCAGTATCAGGTAAATATTTGTCTCTTCACTAACCAAGTTATAATATTTAGTTAGGAATGATTTATAATATTTGTAAGTACAGGGTTCCTTTGTCTGCTGCATCGCCTACTCCATAAGCTGAAGCTAAGGTAGTGGAAGCTACAAATGAAGCAGCGACAAGGACGGCAGCTGTAGATGAAGTTGTTACTTCACAAGTCACCGAAGAAGAACCTAAGGCCATCATTGACGACATGGTTAAAGATATTCAATCGAATGAACCCTTCAATGATGGAAAAACTGAAGTCACCGTTGAAGCTTCGACCATGGGGATGGATGAATAGGCAGGTGTCTCTGCTCCCCCTTTGGTCGAGGAATATGTTCCCCCCTCCTCTTTGGGGAACAAGAAGAGGAGAGGACAAAAGAAATAGCAGTTCAAACTACCCAGATCCAGTGCTCTGCTCAAGATCTCCAGCAGGCGCCTCACAGCTTGGCTTCTTCTAGCCAAGCAACTGAATCTGTGGACTTTTCTGAGAAGTTTCTCAACTAATTCTTAAAGTTAAGTAAAAATCTTTACCTTAGAGTTTTGTTTTATTTCCTTAGGATTTTCATTCCCAGTATTTCTTGTTTTATGTAGGATACTTCTCGTGTAGCGACCTCATCGGAATATTATCTCTTCATCTAGTTATCTTAGTCTTTTTCAAGACTGTAATAATATTCATTGTCGCAGGGAAAAATTGCTCTGCAAAATGAGATGGCTGAAGCCCAGAAGATAAATGATGAAAATCTTAGAAAAATTCCGGCACTGGAGGCTGAATTAAAAGAAGCCAAAGAAAAAGTAGCTACCTTCTAGCAAGCATCAAATCTATATCATTCTCTTCAAGAAAAATCTGAACTTCTCCTGGTGCTTTGCGAAAAGCAACAAGACAGGATGGCCAGTAACTTTACTTTTTTGCCAAAAGTTTGCATTACCTTTGTAAACTTTATGAATTCAATTGAACTCATTTCTTCTTTTCAGGACAAGAAGAGCATATCAGAAAGCTGGTTGAAGAAAAAGATCACTTTGAACAGAAGTTTATCCAAAGAGGAGTTAATCTTGATATGCTCCAAAATGTTGTTGAGTGTCATAAAGCAGCCAGTGATAAGGCCAAAGATGCTGCTAAGCTTGCTCGAAACAAAGGAATTCTTTAGAAGCAACTGTTAAGAGCTGTAGCAATATCGAGCTAGACACTAGGATGGCTGCAAACTTGCTGAATGCCAATATCATCGATCCTAAGAGGGATAACTTAAGCCTTAGTGAGTCCTGCAAATTGGTTGCTGCTCAAGCTGATTCACTGGTCGCCAACAATCCTGAAATTGCGAGGACACAGAAAGAAGCATTAAAGTCCAATGTTGGAGCTGCAGCGTCTGCTATCCTCTGCAAACTAAGGCATCACCATGGTCCAAATTTGAATCTGAATCCTGTGGGTGAAGATGCTACTTTTGATAGTGAAGATCAGTTGAGCACTATTATGGATAAAGTGAGGCCATTAATTGAAAGTCTACTCCGAGAGCTTGATCTTTCTTAATATAATATTCTTCATTGTATTTTGTAACAATGGAATTACTGATATAAATGAAAAACATTTACCTAGTTTGCTGATGTTTTTGTACCTTGCAAATATATATGGTTAGTAGAAAATTCGAGGATTGAAAATATGTTAAGTACTTAGTTTTTTTACTTAATGCTATAGTTATATTTCCCTAACCCCCTCCTGTGACCATGTATACTGAAAGCATGGTATAATGGTCGTAGGATTTAAGAAAACTATGGCTTGAATGATCTGAAACATATAATTAAGTCTCTTATGTGTTAAAAAATGTTTTAAAAAGAAGTGCCTTAGCTATACGTGATCATAAGGTCACAAGGATAAACATCTTAATATAAATGTATAAGCTTTTTGCTAACTGACAGCCTCTCAAGTGATCTAAAACATACTAGTAAGTCTCTTATGCGTTAAGAAACGACTTATAAAGAGATGTCTTAACTAGATGCGACCATGAGATTGGCCAGCAAATCCACTTAAACATCATAATAAAGTGCTTACTGCGACCAGCCACCAGGCGTGGCCCGAGAAAAAAAATAAGGACGAAAATGGGAAAGTAACCATAACATAGAGTGAAAAAAGTACTTTATTGATTGTAAAAATTTACAATGGAAATGGAAAAACTTACCTGTAAAATTTTCACAACTGGTTTATGTTCTAGGCATTAAATAAAATTCTTCCATCTTCCATAGCTAAGCGAGCCAATCCAGGTCGTGGCATTGAGACCACAGTGTAAGGGCCTTCCCATTGAGGGGAGAATCTATTGCGATCAGACTGATTTTGAATTTTTCTCGAAACTAAGTCTCTCACGTGTATGCTACATGATCGCACCCTCTTACTGTGATATTTACGCAAAGCTTATAAATATGTTGCAGATCAAATCAACGCTTGATCACATTTTTCTTCAAGAAGAATGATTTCTTCTTCACGTGTTTCACTTTGATTAATGATATTTAAGTTATCTACGCGAATAGAGCCATTTTGGATTTCAATTGGCAGCATGGCTTCTGCACCATAAA
This sequence comes from Pharus latifolius, assembly GCA_019359835.1. NCBI lineage: Eukaryota > Viridiplantae > Streptophyta > Magnoliopsida > Poales > Poaceae > Pharus > Pharus latifolius. The sequence goes on along the minus strand of CM033325.1, from coordinate 27,062,173 downwards.
CTAGTTGGAAAGGCGTTTCGCCTATAGCCCTACTGGATGTAGTGCGAAGTGCCCACAGAACGGAGTAGAGTTCTTCTACCCAAACCCCCGAGCGTAATTTAAGGCGGTTGAAAATACGTTTCTTAACCCCTTGTATAATTTGTCCATTGGCACGTTCCACTGCACCATTGCTTTGTGGATGAGCAATGGATGCGAAACAAATTTTGGTTTCAATATTGTCGCAATAGTCTAGAAAAAGACCACTAACAAATTGGGATCCATTATCGGTAATGAGACGATTTGGAACACCAAACCGTGTCACAATGTTCTTATGAAAGAACTTCTTCACCACAACGGCGGTAATATTGCAGACTGGTTCTACCTCAATCCATTTAGTAAATGTATCAATGTATACGAATAAAAATCTGTATCCATTGACCACTTGAGGCATAGGACCCACAATATCTATTCCCCATACGGCAAATGGCCAAGTTAAGGGAATAGTTTGTGATGCATATACTGGCTGATGAACTTGTCGAGCATGAAATTGACATTGCGGGCATGTTTTAACCATTTGCATACATCATTAAGTGCCGAAAGCCAATAATAATCTTGCCAAAAAGCTTTTCCGACCAGTGTCCTATAGGATGCATGCGCACCACACATGCCTCCATGAATTTCTCTCAGAAGGGTTTGTCTTTCTTCTTGAGGTATGCAACACATAAGTACTCCTTGAGCACCTTTTCTGTACAAGGTTCCTTCAACCAGTCTGTACATGCCTGCTTTTCTAACTAACCGATCAATCTTGATTTCGTCTTCAAGCAAGGTCCCATGCGCGAGATAGATCCTCAATGGTTGAATCCAATCTGCTACATGCTCGAGGGTTTCAACATTAGTCATCGCCTCTGGTGCCTCTATGATTGAGGGTTGTTTTAAGTGTTCAATAAACACTCCTGCCGGAGCGGATGCACATGAGGAACCAACTTTCGACAATTGGTCTACGAGAATATTGTCTCTTCACGGAATGAATTGGACTTCGAAATTTTTGAAGTGTTTTTCCAATTTCCTCACTTTGTCCAGGTATAGAACCATTGTCTCGTCAGAACAGTTGTATTCCTTATTCACCTAGTTTACAACTAGTTGTGAATCTCCCTTCACTATTAATCGATGGATTACAAGGGATTTGACTTCTCAAAGGCCAGCTAGAAGACCTTCATACTCTACTGCGTTATTGGTAGCAACAAAGTGTAATTGTATGATATACTAGAGTTGGTCGCTCTGGGGCGTGATTAAGATCACTCCAGCCCCCGAATTTGAAAAACTTCATGAACCATCAAAATACATCGTCCAATGGTCTGTATTTGTCAAATCTGCTGGCTTTTGCTCAAGTGGTTCAGGATTAGTCCATTCGACCACAAAACCTGCAAGAATTTGAGACTTGATTGCTACTCGAGTAGTGAAATGGAGATTAAAGGCCCCAAGTTCTACTGCCCACTTCGCAACGTGACCAATCACTTCCAAATTTCAGAGAATATCCCCTAAGGGAAAGGACAAGGGCACGAAAATCTTGTGCACTTGAAAATAATGTCGCAGCTTTCGAGAAGCCATTAAGAGAGCATAAAGTAACTTTTGGACCTCAGGGTAACACTTCTTTGGTCCATTTAGTAATTCACTTATGTAATATACTAGCTGTTGCACACCTTCTCTTTCCGCAACCAGAACTACACTGACCGCGTGAGGGGTAGCAGCTAAATAAATGAGTAATGGCTCTCCCATGATCGGGGAAACCAACACTAGAGCACTTGATAAATATGCTTTTTGATCTGATTCAAGCCTAGACTAGGTTTTGATCCAGCCTTGATCTGATACTGCTTGCTCTGATTGAAGTATAGACGGGCTTCGTCTATATTCAACCAGATGCTAATATGCGGAATAACAGGATCTTACTCGAAATTACCGAAACCCAAGTTGATCGAAAACATAGTTCAAGATAGCACAATTCTTTATTGAAAAGAGGGATCTTGTACACATCGAACGTTAAGATGCACTCGTCTACGTCGATGAACTATGAGTTAGATAACTCGATCCTATTCAATGATATAAATTAGAACTATTACTAAGTATTTATAGTCTAATCGTATGAATACGTACTAGACTCAATAACCAATTAACCTAAACGTATTAGACTCAGACAACGAACTAAACCTAGTCATATAGGACTCAGTAATATACTTATTATTGGACTACTAACTGAATCGGATGACCAGACAGAGTTTGAACCCGTTAAGTATTCGACCTACCATATTCGACCTGAAGATCCACCCGGATCATGACTCCCCTGTTGAGAAGGAGCCAACCACTGTTGGAGACTACGTGATCAAAACTGGAGATGTGGAAATTGAGATTGACCATCTTCTCGGGTGTACCTCTTTGCCGCATGTGTTCACTGATCTTTCCATCCGATTCGAAAAGACTCTCGTGTGTTGCTGCGGGTGGTCGTCACCTTCTTCTCCAAGATCACGTCGTCATGTAGAGGTTCATCTCGTTGATAGACCAAGTCTTCAACATATGGTACTATGGTATTGGGCTCATCATCCAGCATTGAAGGCTCAAAGAGTTTGAGGTGCTCGACATTGACAACTGAGTAAATATCGATGTACAGAGATAACTCGAGCTGACAAGCATTAGTACCAATTTTCTGCAAAATCTGAAAAGGACCATAACAGGTTGGTTTGAGCTTTTTACCTTCACCTTTAACTCTCTCCTTACTCAGATGTAACCAGACCATATCACCTTCATAGAATTGAGCATCTACTCGGTGCCAATCATGTCGCGCCTTGTATTGAGTTGAGCTTTCAGCAAGTTCTATTCAACCTTACCATGGAGTCATTGAATACCTTCCAAGAACTTTTGTGCTCAATCCTGATCAAATGCTTCTTGTTGTTATGTGTTGAGGTAGGAATCACAAACTCCATGTCGAATGGAGTCTGCGGTAGAAATCCCAAACATACCTCAAAAGGCGACTATCCAGTTGAACCATGCACTACTCGATTAAAAGCACACTGCAGGTATAGTATGTTTTCATCCCAGGTCTTTGGATGCTTAGAGTTAAATCCTCTCAAGAGATGAACGACTGTTCGATTTACCACCTCAATTTGACCATCAGTTTGAGGATGAAAAGTAGTACTCCTCTTCAGCTTTATATCCATCATCGTTCAAAGTGATCACCAAAAGTGACTAAGGAACCGGATATCATGATCAAACACAATAGAAGTCGACAGTCTGAAATGTGTCCAAATGTGCGGAAAGAATACCCAAGCTGCCTCTTCTCCTGTGATAGTCTTTCGACAAGGTATGAGAATTATCATTTGGGAGAACTGATTAACGACCACAAAGAAGTAGTCGTTGTCACGTCAGGTCTTAAGCAATCCTCCCAAGAAATCCATGGATATGCTTTCCCATGGTTGTGATGGAACTGGCGAAGGAGTATACAAACCTAATTTTTGGTTTGCCAATTTCAAGATACTACAAAGACCACAGCCTCAAACAAAACTAGCTAAATCGTGCTACATTCACAGCCAGAACACATGTCGATGAAGATTTTGCAAAGTCTTCATAACCCCAAAGTGACCAGCAACCTTCGATGTATGGGCTTCTCACAGCCATTGAATTCGAGGTGCTCCACAAGGTATACAAAGTAAATTACCTTTGTACAAGAGTCCTTCTCGCCGAACAAACTCTGTAGTTTTCCCTGTTTCGAGCTCAGCTAGTGCTGATTGAAAATCAGGATCTTCACTATACATGGTGGCATAGTCATCATGACATGAGGGCTCGATCTGCATAAACATTGATAAGCAGAGGGTCGTAACTGGTGGTCGCGACAACATATCAGCCAATTTATTGTGTACACCCTTCTTGTACTTAATCACCAGGTTAAACTGTTGCAGATACGACATCCACTTCATATGTTGAGCTTGTTCTAAGTTCGACTAAGTTTGCAAATATTGCAATGGTTGGTGATCGGTGTGGACAACAATCTCTTTACCCAAAAGGTAACACTACCAATGTTTTAAAGCCTGATGCAGTGCACGTAACTCCTTGTCGTAGCTTGGATAGTTCTTCTGAGCTCCCTAGAATAACTCGGAGTGATGTGCAACTAGTCGACCTTCTTGCATGAGCATTGCGCCCATGTCATAACCTGAGGCATCGGTTTCTAGCTCAAATAGTTTTTGTAGATTCAGTAAAGCTAAGACAGGTGCTTCACTGATCTTCTTCTTCATCAAGAGAAACGTGTCCTCATGTGTCCCTATCCACTCGAACTTTTGGTCGATCCTAGTTAATGCATGCAATGGAGAAGCAACTATCGAGAAGTGTCGTATGAACTTTCAGAGGTACTGGCATGCTCCCACAAAACTATGCACTTCCATAACTATTCGCGGTCGAGGCCACTCACGGATCACTTTTACCTTATCGGGGTCGATTTGCAATGTACCCTTGTCGACCACAAATCCTAGGTAAAGCAGAGTTTCTTGGCCTATTTCGCACTTCTTACGATTGAGGTGAAATCTGTGTTGTCGCAACTGTTCGAACACCTTTTCCACATGAATTAGGTGTTCATCCCACGAACGACTATAGACCAGTATATCATCGAGGTAAACGATCACAAAGTCGTCGATGAACTGTCGTAATACGTCATTCATGAGACGCATGAAAGTAGTCGGGGCGTTGCAGAGGCCAAACGGCATGACCAGCCATTTGAACAAACCTTGTCATGTTTTGAACGTGGTCTTCTACGTATCCTCCTCTCAGATGCTGACTTGATGATACCTTGACTTTAGATCCAATTTTGAGAAGACAGCAGCATGCTTCAATTGGTCTAGCAGGTCGTCAATACGAGGAAGGGGTACTGGTTCTTGATGGTGATCTTGTTCGGTGCTCGGTAGTCGATACACATACTACAAGTCCCATCTTTCTTTGGTACTAACACCACAGGAGATCCACAAGATGAACTACTTGGTTAAATGACACTGACGAGGATTATTACCTGAATTAGTCATTTATTGATATATATCATGTCTAAGATATTTTGGATATGATATGGGGGCTTGAGTTCTAGAAAAATACTCTGACTGCGGGGACTATTTTCCTGCAGCCAGATGGTTGCGAACTCAAGACCAGACTATGGTCGCAAGCTATGCACGATCAGGATACTGCTAGAGCTTAAGTAGTGACTGAGTCTTCCGATCACGATTCAAGCATAAGTTAATTTCCTCTCCCATGTTTAAAGACAACCATCAGGAAGTTAAGATGTGCAGTTATTTATAACTGTACATGTTAACCGGTGAGGAGATAAAGATTAAAGTGCAGTTATGCATCTGCATATTAGCAACCATCTAAACTCCCAGAACTACTCTACATTGGCATCCTTTCGATTAGTATAAAAGGGTGATGGATGTACAGGAGCAAGGGATCGAAGACTTGAACAACTTAAGCAATAGACAATAGGCAAAAGCATTAAGAGAGATTAATTAACCTCTGTAACACTCCTTTCGCTCTAAACATTCTCATATATAGTGAAACCACCACAGGACATAGGGTTATTACTCAATCTATTGAGGGCCCAAACCTGTATAATTCTTCGTATCTTCATTTCATACTTGTCTTAACTTACCTGATAAACATCATGAAAGGTCTCCACATCCTACTCACAAATCTGCTTAAGATCAACTAAGGACCCTGAGTCCAAATCATCAACAGTTGGCGCCCACCGTGGGGCCTTTCTTAGGGTGTTTCCTTTCATCAGTAGTTTTGATAAGCTATGTCGGGAGCATACGATTCCGAGAATCATTTTAATCTCGATGACTATGCCCATGTTCAGATGCCCTCATCTGACGATCCCGTTCCTATGGAAGAGGTTGATCGTGAGGGTGCCCTTGAAGAACATACTGAGGGTGAATCTTCTCGAACTCTAGTCATGTCCAAGAGCCAGAAAAGATGGAACAAACTCCTCATGTGAGTCCTACCACATTAGAGGCTGAATATGTACCACAACACATCGCTCCAGAGGATATGGATGATGGTAATTTGGAGCTTAGTCCTGGAAAGTTTGACCCGGCCAATCTCCAATCTCTCTTCGATTTCGAATCTGATTTTGAACAAGGAGGGGTGTTTTCCCCGTCTGCGACCTCAGTTCCTCAAGAATTTGCCGCCCTATTGAAGGAAACTCCTGAGCAGCGAATTGCCAGAGAAGAACAAAAGCAAAGACAAAAAGAGGATCAAGACCGCAAGCAATGAGAAAACGACGTTCGCAGGGCCACTAAGGAAGCCTTACACCTTGCGCAATTTCGCCATGATGCCATTGTTTGAGATCTCGCTCCTAGTACCTCTCATCATCCGCATGGTCGCAGACGTGACCAAACATCATATTTGGCCCTGGGATATCCCCCGGCGGTTGAGGAAACAGTAACTCCTATGGCACCCAGGAGGAGCACACAAGACCGAATTCGTGTGATCGCAGATACATTGCGTAATCCTCCTCCTGACCTGGGAGATGCGGACAAAACAACTTTCACCAAAGTCCTTGCGGATACGCTCGATGAAGGTGCATCTGATGCCACTCCAACAGCATCATCCTGTTCCACGATTCATTCCCATGAGCAGGATTACTCTTACTCCAGCCAGGGAAGGCAAAATCAATGGCTAGCAGGATTGATTCAGCATGACAAGGTCAGGCGAGTTGGAAGCTCCCGCGATCGAGATCGTGTAGCAGTTCATTCTCGCCTGGGGCTGCGAGGTGTATCTCCTCAAGGTGATGTCACCCGCGACCATATAGAAGGTCACAAACATTTATGCGGTTCCTATGTTGGTTGTAAGGCTTTCTCGCCAGGCCTCTGTGCTGTTGTCTGGTCAGATAAGTTTAACCAGGAACGATCAAAAGGTTCGATGGAACTCAAAATCCGTCGGAGTTTCTTCAGATCTACATCATTGCCATCCAAGCGGTAGGGAGAGATGACCGCGTAATGGCAAACTACTTGCCAACGGTTCTTGAAGGACCGCTGAGGACCTGGTTGTTTAATCAACAGGAAGGGTCCATCTACAATTGGCAAATATTGTGTGATGAGGTACTCAACAATTTCCAAAATGTACTAAGTGTTGACCACAACTTTCTTCACTTTTGGTCACATCGAGCAGCATCATCGACCATGGTTTCCTAGATCACCTCATCTTCGACCAAAGCATCTGTGAGTTAATTACATGTAGATTTCGTTTCTTGACGCTAGTTTCAAGCGTCGCAACTCATAAATAATAGTCGGTTTCGCCAAGTTAAGTTCGAGATGCTTCACGCACAAACTCAACTCGGCGAGGGGCATTTGTTTGATGAATTTTTGTAATAAAAATTCATTAGAAAATTCCCATATGACCAAAAGGGCTACAATAAAAATACACGTATTTTTGGCTATAAAAAAATGATGAAAAAAAAACCCGGACAAAAACTCCACTGGTCAAAAAAGTCAAAACTGACCAGGTCAAACCTGGTCAACAAATTGGCCAAAATTGGACCGGTCAAACCTGGTCAAACCCGATCAAAACCGACAATGTAGCCCGAGTTTGAACTGGATTTATCTCTAATTTAAATAATAAAAATATATCTCCTATTCAAATTCAAAAAGGAGATAATTTCTCTTTATCTTTTTGTTTATTTAAATAATAAAGTATATCTCTTATTCAAATTCAAAAAGGAGATAATCCCTCTCTTTATCTTTTTGTTTATTTAAATAACAAAATATATCTTCTATTCGAATTCAAATCCCATAAAAATCTCTGGTTGTTGGATGGTTGTAACCAACCTGGAGCCTCTATAAATAGAGAGGGGGTGCTAACTTTTTTTAAGGAGGCACGTGAGGAGCAAGACAGAAGCAGGTGCAGGGCAAAGGTGCAAACGGGCCAGAAGACGACGTGAAGACCAGAAGCTCTTCTCCTTGTCCCCTCTGAAGATGATCATGGGTGAGTGCTTATCATAAGCATAACATTCATCATGCATCATATCAGAAGTAGAGGCCTGTTCATTGGTGGCTGCCTGAGCCCGAAGCAATATTGAAGATTATGGTCAATTGCACAAGAGAGCCTTGAGTTAGCAAGTGCCTCGATCAGATCCAGAATCACTTATCGATCGAAGTTCCTCAAACTTAGTTCGAGCAGTAGATCTGATTAGCATTCGATCTGGTCACATCCGATCAGGATCTATAATCACTTTTCGATGAAAGTTCCTCGAACTCAGTTCGAGCAGTAGATCTGATTAGCATTCGATCTGATCACATTCAATCAAGATATATAATCGCTTTTCGATCAAAGTTCCTCGAACTCAATTCAAGCAGTAGATCTGATTAGCATTCGATCTGATCGCATTCAATCAAGATCCATAATCGCTTTTTGATCGAAGTTCCTCGAACAAAGTTCGAGCAGTAGATCTGATTAGCATTCGACCTGATCACATCCGATCAAGATCCATAATTGCTTTTCGATTGAAGTTCCTCGAACCCAGTTCGAGTAGTAGATCTGATTAGCATTCGATCTGATCTTCAATTGCATTTTCAGTCAAAACCGACAAGTATTTCTGGCCAGAGACCAAATAACATCAACTTGATCGAAATCAAGTGTGTTTTCGGTAGGAACTGAGTATTTTTCGGGCAAAGATTTAAAAACAACAATCTGATTGAACTTGTTCTATGGGAAAAGATCAATGATAACTTCTAATCCAGAAGTCCGATCGACCCCAAATTTTTGTGGTGAATAGAGGCCTCTATGAGAAACCCTTTCACCAATTTTCAAGTCAATCAAAGATCTCTAAGGTTCAATTTGACCAAAAGAGATTCTCTATCCAAAAGCTTGATTGAACTTGCTTCACACGAGAAGATCGATGATAACTTCTAATCTAGAAGTCCAATCGACCCCAAATTTTTATGGTGAATAGAGGACTCTATGAGAAACCCTTCCACCAATTTTCAAGTCAATCAAAGATCTCTAAAGTTCAATTTGACCAAAAGAGATGCTCTGTCCAAAAGCTTGATTGAACTTGCTTCATAGGAGGAGATCGATGATAACTTCTAATCCAGAAATCCGATCGACCCCACATATTTATGGTGAATAGAGAATTCTATGAGAAACCCTTCCACCAATTTTCAAGTCAATCAAGGATCTCTAACATGAAATTTGACTAGAAGAGATGCTCTGTCCAGAAGCTTGATTGAACTTGCTTCATGGGAGGAGATCGATGATAACTTCTAATCCAGAAGTCCGATCGACCCCAAAGTTTTATAGTGAATAGAGGACTCTATGAGAAACCCTTTCACCAATTTTCAAGTCAATCAAAGATATCTAAAGTGAAATTTGACCAAAAAATATGCTCTATCCAGAAGCTTCATTGAACTTGTTTCATGGTAGGAGATCAATGATAACTTCTAATCCAGAAATCCGATCGACCCAAACTTTTTATGGTGAATAGAGGCTCTATGAGAAACCCTTCCACCAGTTTTCAAGTCAATCAAAGATCTCTAAGGTGCAATTTGACCAAAAGAGATGCTCTACCCAGAAGATTGATTGAACTTGCTTCATGGGAGGAGATCGATTATAACTTCTAATCCAGAAGTCCGATCGACCCCAAATTTTTATGGTGAATAGAGGACTCTATGAGAAACCCTTTCACCAATTGTCAAGTCAATTAAAGATCTCTAAGGTTCAATTTAACCAAAAGAGATGCTCTGTCCAGAAGCTTGTTTACTTTGTTTCATGGGAGAAGATCAATGATAACTTCTAATAGAGAAGTCCAATCGACGCCAAATTTTTATGGAAAATAGAAGGTTCATACTGAAACTATTCCTCTAAGTTTCACCTTGATCTGATGTTGAAAATATCATCAAAACCATTGTAAATTGCTCTGTTTCGCTGAATTTCAGCTTGACGTACAAGCAATGCAATGAAGATGGTTTCTAATCTGACGGTCTAATTGATCTCAAATTTTGATGAACAATCGGGGATTTGTCAAGAAACTATTCCTTCAAGTTTTAAAGTCTATCATAAATCAGAAAAGCTCTCATCCAAGTAGTCGAATGAGGGCTAATGACCAATTGTGTGCTCAAGTTGAAATCTTACTAAGTCCTTGATGGATATTCCAATGGGCTGTCTGCCATGCAACATGCTTTTTCTGAAGCTAAGGAAGTCAAAGATGTTATCACAAGTCATTCATCCATAATTTACATGTTGCTGGGTATTGATGAAGCAAAGGCAACATGCTTTTTGTCTGTAACTGACGAAGTCGGACACCATTCATGCTGGGTACTGATGAGGCGAAGGCATTCATTTGTTCGCGACCGACATGGCCGAACAACTCCATGGCCGGGCACTAATGAGGTGAAAGCCCTAGCTTGTGATAACACCATAGACTGACGAGGCTCTGGATTTGCATACTTGCATGCATGGGCATACGCATTGCATTTATTCATTCAAGGGCAAAGTTGGTTTTTTTCTTGAAGACGACGACCATCAGCGCAGCTTAATCAGAGGTCTTCTGTGGACTTGTTCTACAGATGTAATTAACCAGGAGCTTTTCAAAAGACCTGAGGAACCATGAACCATGCAAGCTCCTGAAGCAAAGATGTACTTTCCTTTAGCGCAATGAGAGATTGTAAATCCCAAAGGGACTTGTAACTTGTAATTCTTTTTAGAATTAATAAAGTACAGTGTTTCCTAAGATTGTGCATTCTCTACTCTTTTATTTGTATACTTATGTATACTGGCATGCCCACACCACAAAAAAGGGGGCCAATTTCCCGGAAGAGAGATCTTCTCGGCGAAACAAAATGGCACGCCCAGTGAGACATGGTTCTCCTCTCATCTTTGCTGTGCTCCGATGGTAGTCTGACTGGCTTCTGCATGCCCTCTGTCTTTCATCCATCATGTGTGTGGCTGCTCATCTATAGAGTGCAGCTCGTTTGTAGAGCGCATATATGTGATGATGCAAAAGTTGATCAAGGAATCTCTTTTGTAGGTGAGTCCTTCCTCAACAAGCTTGCTCACACAGACGAAGAAGTTCTGATGGTTCAGTTCGGGACATTGCCTCCGGTGGCAATCTTCAAGTATAGTTACACAACCTACTTCCACCAGACTCAAGAGCCTGTGGAGTTCTGGGCAACAGAGTCAAAGAAAGCACATAAACGTGCCTCTACTAAAGCCAAGAAGGAGCACCGTGCCTTGATGATAGAAGCACGCAACCTTCTGAAGAATGTTGTCGTCACCGACATTCAAGGTGATGTTCAAGCTGCTCAACGACTTCGTCAGCAGGCTATCAACAGGCAGCACCATGCCACATTTCTTCATGTGGATGCTCCGCTCATCGGTCCTGCACTGCCTACTCCAGGCGTGCAATGCGCTGAGGTTGAGTTATTTAATGCACTGGAGAATGCCTCCTATACTCTACGGAGGCAGATGTCATTTGCTTGCCATGCTTTCAATCCCAACAGGCTGCGTAACCTTAGAAGGAAGTACCGCAAGGTGAGTGCTTTGCAGGAATAGCTTGGTGCCCGCATTGCCCGTGTTGCTATCCCTGAAGAGGATTGGTCGCTCGGTGTGAATGATCTCATTGACAGGACTTGTCACTATCCCTACATAGTGACACCGCCCTATGACTTGTTCCCTGACGAATGGGCAAATAGCAAGATTAAGGACTTGTTGAGGCTTGCCATCATTAGGGAATTCTAGAGGCGCCATTCGACCAAGTGAGCAAGAATGCCTAGTCCGACGGGTTCTTTCACCCCCGAGGTTAAAGTAACTGGTTGGGAGTCATGCTTCCATGTTTCTACGGAAGTTGGCCCATCCAATACCGATAACAAGTTCGCAGTGTTGCCGAATGAAGTACCCACTCCCAGTACTGACAAAGTGCAACAACAACTCCAACAACTGCGAACCCAAATGAAGAGTCTACAAGAGCAGATGCAAGGTCATGACATGCCTAACTCTTCTTCTCGGTTTAAAAGGAGTTTGGGGCATGACACCTCAAGACATTGTCCTCAGCACATATACCAGACTTGGGCGCCTCGTCAAAAGCCTTCATCTACATCGACTTATCAGCCTAGACAAGCACCACTTCCACCTCATTAGAAGCAGTGGTCTCGTTGGCCAGAGCAACCACCACGTGTCCAGCAACAATGGTGTGTGCGGACTTCTCCACATGCATCGACTTCATCCCGGCAAGGCTGAAAGGGATCTAGGATATCGACTAGAGGGGGGTTAATAGGCGATTTTAACAAATTATCAATAAAACAAACAATTTAGAGATAATGAGAGCAAATAAATAACACAAGATGAACAAAGCACAACTTCAACACAGGGATATATCCCGTGGTCTCGGTGATTTGCCGATCACCCCAAATCCACGTTGAGGCAAAACTCAAATCTCTAACCGCTCCTCTATCTAGTCAACCTTCTCTCGAGAAGTGACCTAGATCTTGAGCCGGATTAGTGTGATGAGTTATCCAAACCTCGATTTCATTATGGATGCACTTTACCGCTCCGGCAAGGCGTGCTCAACCCTTTCACAAGACGTTTTGAGGAGTCTTCACAATCTTCCTTGAAGATCTCTCCAAAACCTTTCTCCTAGCCGTCTAGGAGCCGGCAAACTCCAAGAGTAACAAGCCGGTGATGATCAGTTAGCCTTCTTCTAGTGCCACAAGATTGATTTAATGATCTAAATGCAATGCACTAGAAGATCTCAAATGCACACTCTCACAAATTCGAGAATTTGAACCCTAGAGTGTATGAAACTAGCTTAAGCTCTCAAGGATGATGACAATGCTCAAGATTATGCCAAAAGTTCTGAACAGGGCCGTGCATGGGAGTATATATACCCCCCACAATAAATATAGCCGTTACAGGCCGTTGAGAGAAAAAGATCACCTGGCCGTCAGACCGCAGGTATAAGCTCGGTCAGACCGCCGCAATTGCAACGGCATTAAACAGGCGCAATAAATGCTCAACTGCCCTTGTCAGGCGCACACACGGTCAGACCGGAGCCTAATTCGGTCAGACCGTGAAACTGTCCAGAGACAACATAGTTTCTGGACACTTTATACGGTCAGGCCGAAAAATACGAACAGACCGGCCATACGGTCAGACCGTAGTTCAAAAGCACGGTCAGACCGATTTCTCAGTCAGACCGGTCTAATCAAACGGTCGGACCGTCATAGCTCAAAAACAACAGAAAGATAAATCAAGAAGTTCCAGGAGTCTGACCTAGGTCTCAACTACGGACAGACCGACCTTTTAAAGGAATACACTATACTTAGACATAACGTCGGTCAGTCCGAGAATTCTATTCGGTCAGTCCGTGAATTCGGTCAGACCGGTCCAACAGACGGTCAGACCGACTGAAACAGTGCTGAGCAGAATTGAGCTGAAACAAGCATTTTCAAAGTATATGACCTTCTAGTATGCAATGCAAGTTGATTTTATGATTTGTGGCACAAAGATGAAGTATTTCATGATACACCACATACTCCTCTTAATAGTACGGCAACTATCCTAAAATCCGGTCAAAAATTCTTCTCTAAACACCTTAGACCGGTAAAAATGGAAAAGACCCTATTTCGTACCTTTGCCCTTTTGATCAATGTCTTTTCTTCATCATGAGGCTCTTTCTTCGCCTTTCATTAACCTGTCTTTTAAGTCTCTTCTTGACACAACTAGGCATGTAACGTTAGTGCAGCATTTGTAGTTGTCATTAATTATTAAAACACTCTTTAGGGGCCTAGAAGCTACAATCTCCCCCTTTTTGGTAATTGATGACAATCATAAAGAGTAGATGAAGGAGTTTTAAGCATAAAGGGAATTTTACAATAAGCATCGAAGAATAAGACACTCCCCCTAAAAGTATGAATAAGAGAATTTTGGCATTTTAGTGGAGTTCAAGCATGTGTATAAGATGCTATCTCAAATCATTCATTATATGAGCATGAAGTATCACAAATAAGACATTCAACATTCAATTCGACAACATGATATCATCAACACAAGGTCATATGAAAATAACATAAGCATGTCTCATATATCAAGTAGTAACAATCTCATACAAGAGTCAACCAACATAAGTCATCCACATAAAAGAGATATTCAACTTAAACAAGTTAATTAAGACTTTACACCAAAAGTTTTCATTTAAGGTTCATCTCTCATCATCTCTCCTACTCTTCTACTCTCTCCTCTCCCCCTTTGCCATCAATTGCCATAAAAGCTAAGAATCGGCTGGAGCATCATCATCGGGAGGATGGTGAGGTGGAGTCTGAGGGAAACGGGTGTAGAAGTGAGCGGAGAAGGAGTCAAAGCGCTGCTTGAACTGATCCTGGTGCGACGAGAAGGTCTGGAACTGATCATTCAAAGCCGCCAAGTTCGAGCGAGCGAGCTCAAGCCCCTGGAGAAGAGTAGCGAACTGATCCATCATCGGCTGATGGAACTGCTGCTGGAACTGTGAAAACCAGGCGGGGGCTTGGCTAGACTGAGCTGCCTGCTGTGCCTGAGGTGGAGGAGGAGGAGGCATAGGCTGAGCCTGCTGCTGCTGATGCTGTGCTCCATGGCCTCGAGCCAAGACGCGCGGGTTGACACTAAACGGCTTATAGCCGAGATGTCTGATATCACAAGAACCGCGAGGGAACTTCGTCTTCTGGAGCAGCAAGGACATGATAAATGGAGCATAGTAGAGATTCGGCAGAGTGGTTGCCGAGACATCCTCAATTGTCTTCAAGATAAATGACACAATGTTGATCCGATGACTCTTGAGGATGTTGATGAGGACATCACTGACGAGCTTGCTGTCATCAACGAGCTTGCTGTTACTACGTCCACGACGTCGGCTGATGGAGTAGGAAAGCGACAAGACGGCATGAACCCTCATGCTATGTCATTCAATTCTTCATCAACGGAGGATCAGCAAGTTATGTCCAAGTTCCAAGAAGTCCCCGACCACCGGGCCCAAGTCGAGAGGACGTCGAAGTCGCTGCCGAGTCCGGTTCGGCCATCCAGGACCAGTGCACCTTCAAACAGACGCCCAGATCACATACGACGTCCAAATGAGGCAAATAAGGAATCTACCGAAAGCTTACGAGATAAGCTTTCCAACGGATCTGGCCTCGCCTCTAAATTCCATCTACAGAAACAGGAATCGTCAGAATACAAACACGAACAGAATTGGGCCGGCGCTGCGTCGCCGTATTTTTGGGCCCAAGGCCCGTGTATCCCTAGGGTTAGCGTTGCGCGCGCGTGGGCACCTGTTTGGGTGCCGCCCCTCCTCTGGCCGCCGCCCTATATATGCTCCCCGCCGTGCTTCGTCTTAGTTGGGTTTTGTTTAGTTGATTTCGTCACGGTTGTGTGAGATATCGCCTTGTTCTTCTTGTGTCGGCTAGACCAACAAGACCAAGTTTCTGAGCCCCATTATTCTTAATATATATTCGCAATTGAGATTGCTTATCTTGTGTTCTTGCTCGTTCTTCGGTTGCCTGCAGGAACCGTCCTTCGTGGACAGGTCGATCGCGCCTCTGGTTTGGTCGATAACAATCATCGTGGTGGTTTAGCGATCGCCGAGATTTCCAGTTACTCGCGTGGTTGGATGCCGGATCGTTTAGGTCTCCCGACACCTACCGAAATTATCCTTCGTCTCACCAGAATATCGGGACCCCCGCGTCCGCGCTCATCAAGTGGTATCAGAGCATCCGGTTGTCTGGTGAGAATCTTCATTTTTAGTTTAGTAGATTGATTTCATACCTAGAGTCCAGAAAATTGCCACACAAAAAAAAAAAATTGCATCTACTATTGTCCGAGCCACGTCTAGCCTTTGCAATTGTTCTCACTGTTTACATTGTTGAGTTTTTGCCCACTGTTCGTCGTATTGCTGGACAGTCGAGTTCTAGATCGGTTTAGTTGTCCTTGTTTCAAGTCGAGTCGCTCGATTTGCCCAAACCCTGATCCGGAGACCCTTCGGTAAAACAGCCATAACTTTCTCATACGAACTCCGATTTGGGTCCACGACCACTCGTTGGAAATATCTCGACGAGACGCATCCAACCAAAACTCACTACCTCTGTTCTGGTCAAATCAGAATCACCAAAATCCCTCGGGAAGACAACCTATCCGGCCCCTGAAGTTTTTAGCACAGTTTTCAGAGCACCCCCCCCCCCAGAAATTGTATCGGCCACTCCTTACCTCCAAATTGAGGGGAGACTGCTCTGTGTCCGTATTTCTGTGTTGCTGAAGTTGAAAAAAAAATTTCAGAAAAATCATACGAAAATAAAAAAAAATTGATCAAAAGAGGCTGCGCATAGAAAAGAGCCGCGCAAAATTGTGAAAAAAAAAAGGAAATTGGCAAAGGAGTTCTCTATGCTTTGTGTTCAATTTCAGTGTGCATTACCCTGATCTTAGCCCTTTGTACCATCCTTTTATTCCAGCTTGACCTACGTCTAAGACTAGGCTAGTTCCAGCAATTGCACTACTTTGGGCTAATATTCAACTTTGTATTACTGTTTGAACATTTGCTTATCCTTTGCTACATACATAAGCCTGTCCAAGCTCCACTATCTACTAACCAAGCAGGGACGGATCCTAGCCATCGCTTTACCACCTTGTGCGTTCAAGTTATCACCGTCCAGTTGCCGTTCGTACCTACTGCTTGCGTGGTAAGAACCGGTAAGAGCAAAAGATAGGCTAGAGAGAGAGTTGTTGCCACCCACACACAACAGTAGCATATAGTATATATATTTCTGTGTGTTTTCTTTGTTTGCACTAACCATGTCAGGAGGAAGTAATAACGAGTGTGTGCTTCACTCTGAGTTCGCAAAGTACATGGAGGACCAGCAAAAGGCCATGGCTGATATGGCCAATAACATCACTCAACTGGTGAATAACAATACTCATGGGATGGAGCGGCTCGAGAGAAGAGTGGCCGACTTGGTCACGAGGATGGATAACATGGAAAGGAGAGCACCTGCCCCTGCTGCCCGTGTGCCTCCTGTACCCCCTGCTGCCCCTGTGCCTCCTGCAGCCCCTGCCGACCACCGCTCTTGGGCTGATGAGGTTGAACAAGCTGAGAACGAATATGTTGCTGATTCCGAGGCAGATGACGGATTTGACGTGAACAACGATCGAGATCATCGACGACTCTGCCACAATCGGAAAGGTATGGCAAGAAATCGTCAAGGTAATCGTGAGGTACGTGATGAATCATTAGCAAAAGTTAAATTGTCAATACCTCCTTATGCTGGTAGATATGATCCTGACGCTTACCTTGACTGGGAATTATTGGTAGATCAAAAATTTTCATGCTTTGATGTTTCCCCTAAAAAATAAGTTAAGGTTGCTGTTAGTGAATTCATTGATTTTGCATCTATTTGGTGGCATGAAATTTGTAGAAGAGGAAATGAACCTACAACCTGGCAAGCTTTAAAACGTGCCATGCGATAGATTTGTTCCTTCATATTATGAGAGAGATTTGCTTAATAGGTTGCAACGTTTAAATCAAAATAGCAATTCAGTTGAGGAGTATTATCAGGAACTGCAAATTGGTATGTTGCGTTGTGGTTTACAAGAGAATGAGGATGCAAAAATGGCTAGATTCTTGGGTGGGTTAAACCGTGAGATACAGGATATACTTGATTATAAGGAGTACAATTCTATCACTCGTTTGTTCCATCTTGCTTGCAAAGCTGAAAGGGAAGTACAGGGACGACAAACTCGGACACGAGGAAGTTTTGGTTCGTCAAAACCGAACCATGAGGCTGCAAAGGTTCCATCGTCTACACTTCATCAAGCGTCTCCACCTGTTGTTCCTTCTACCCCTCCGACACGAGCTACAAGTGTGAGCAAGGATTCTGCGGTGCAAACCCCCGCCAAAAGTGCTTCTTCTGTCGCATCAACAGGCCGTACTCGCGACATGCAATGTTTCCGTTGCAAGGGATTTGGACATACGAAGCGTGATTGTCCTAGTCAACGTGCTCTCATTATTCGTGAGGATGGTGAGTACTCTTCTGCTAGTGAACATGAGGATGATCTTGCTTTAGTTGCCGCTAACCACGCAGGTACCGAGGATTCCGAAGGAGAAGTGTTCAATGCTTCGGCCACAGAAGGTTACCCAACACTTGTTGTGACCCGTATATTGACTGCACAACCAGAACGGTCACAAAAAAGCCAGCGGCATAATTTGTTTCAAACCAGGATGGTCGTCAACGAGCATGCAGTGCCCGTTATCATCGACGGAGGAAGTTGCAACAACTTCGCAAGCGTTGACATGGTCGAGAAGCTTGGCTTGGCCACACACCCTCATCCACATCCTTATTGCATTGAATGGTTTAACTCATGCGGTAAGCTCAAGGTAACTAAAACTGTTCGAATTCATATCTCCCTTGGTACTTATCATGATTATATAGACTGTGATGTTGCGCCCATGGATGTTTGTTCTATTTTGTTGGGTAGACTTTGGATATATGATGTAGATGCTGTTCACCATGGTAGGTCTAATGAATACAAATTTGTGTTTAAGAGAAAGAAATATGTGCTACAACCTATGACACCGGCCGAGTTAGCAAAAGCAAATTGTCAATCCCAAAATAAAAATGGTGTCAATGATAAACCCAGTGTAACACAAAAGAAAGAATCTGGTGAAAAGAATTCTGGAATTAAATTGAAAGGTTCTGTTCTTTTAGCTACAAAGGATTGTGTAGCTGATGAGTTAGCTAAAGAACCATGCAATGATTTAAAGGATTTGTCTATTGCTTTGCCCCCTGTTGCTCCTAATCTTTTTCAGGACAATATATTCGAGTCGAGGACGACTCAAATTCAAGAAAGGGGGGATGATGAGGACATCACTGACGAGCTTGCTGTCATCAACGAGCTTGTTGTTACTTTATCCACGACGTCGGCTGATGGAGTAGGAAAGCGACAAGACGGCATGAACCCTCATGCTATGCCATTCAAGTCTTCATCAACGGAGGATCAGCAAGTTATGTCCAAGTTCCAAGAAGTCCCCGACCACCGGGCCCAAGTCGAGAGGACGTCGAAGTCGCTGCCGAGTCCGGTTCGGCCATCCAGGACCAGTGCACCTTCAAACGGACGCCCAGATCACATACGACGTCCAAATGAGGAAAATAAGGACTCTACGGAAAGCTTACGAGATAAGCTTTCCAACGCATCCGGCCTCGCCTCTAAATTCCATCTACAACAACGGGAATCGTCAGAATACGAACACAAACAGAATTGGGCCGGCGCTGCGTGGCCGTATTTTTGGGCCCAAGGCCCGTGTATCCCTAGGGTTAGCGTTGCGCGCGCGTGGGCACCTGTTTGGGTGCCGCCCCTCCTCTGGCCGCCGCCCTATATATGCTCCCCGCTGTGCTTCGTCTTAGTTGGGTTTTGTTTAGTTGATTTCGTCACGGTTGTGTGAGATATCGCCTTGTTCTTCTTGTGTCGGCTAGACCAACAAGACCAAGTTTCTGAACCCCATTATTCTTAATCTATATTCGCAATTGAGATTGCTTATCTTGTGTTCTTGCTCGTTCTTCGGTTGCCTGCAGGAACCGTCCTTCGTGGACAGGTCGATCGCGCCTCTGGTTCGGTCGATAACAATCGTCGTGGTGGTTTAGCGATCGCCGGGATTTCCAGTTACTCGCGTGGTTGGATGCCGGATCGTTTAGGTCTCCCGACACCTACCAAAATTATCCTTCGTCTCACCAGAAGATCGGGACCCCCGCGTCCGGGCTCATCAGATGTGGTCGATGAAGTTCCAGTAGTAATCCCGGACCGCTTCTCAGTTTCCACTCTTTGGATGGATCGTGGCTCGTACGATTTTGTTGACTACAGCAGGGAGGACTTTGAGACCTGTAACGGTGCCAGGTACAATCCACTGTCCACCTCCCGGCTGCTCATAAAACTGGAGCCAGTCGTCCTCATGGAGGTAATCCTCATCCTCCATATCGATCCCCTCCTTCATCTCCTCATAGTTTAACTTGTTTGCCGCAGCAAACTCCTCAAATGTGGCCTCATAACGCCTGGAACCTGTCATCCACATGATCTGCTAGTCCACCCATCTGATCTCAACTGTAGCATAGAACTGTCTGATGGCAGTGGCGTTCCATGGGCATTTGTGCTCCACAAAGTCATACAGCCCTATATCCTTGAAAATCTGCACCAAAGGAGCCATGATGGGCTGATTCACAATATAAGCCCATTCGATCCATTTGTGTTCGAAGATATTTTTGTGGATCAAGTGACCTTAGAAGGCATCCTGCTGTGTCATCGTGTGGAAGTGAGGAGTAGAGGCGTCATTCTCATGATTGTAGGCGTAGATGGTCCTAGCCTTGGTATAGTCGCTTGAAGTCCAATTCCTCTTCGGGCCTTGATAAGCGTGGACGTTTATTTCATCGTCCTCACTCTCGATGTCCATGCCCCTGTGAGACGATCCACCACGATGAGATGACTGTTCTGTTTCTGAATCTCCGGCCGAGGGCACCCAATCGTCATCGTGACTGTCGCTACTACTCGAGGGTAGAGCCTTTTTTGGCCGTTTCACCAATTTCTTCTTGTTTGTCCGGATGGAGGCAATGCCTTGAGTACCATGACCACTAGAAGATTTGCAAGAGATACAGCAGATTAGATACTCAAAGGTAAGAGAGATTGAATTGATAAGATAACAGATTAGCAAACTCTGGCTCTGCTGTTGCAGACGGTCAGACCGAAAAAGAGGCGGTCAGACTGGCGCAACCGTAGAGTTAGGGTTTGGCATGATTTCTAGGATTTAGGTGAAATTAAGATGCAATGTGGACAAATATATGTGAGTGAATACTCATTGCATCAGGGGGATGAATCAATTTCAGGATATTGAAAGAATTTAAACAAGATTCACCACAATAGCCCTAAACCTCAAGATGAACAGAAGACGAAATTGATAACGAAGAAGAATCTGAGAAAAATACCTAGATGACATGGTTTGAAGGAGATCTTGAACCACGGTTCATCCGAGCTTTGCAAGAGTTTGACCGGAGAGGAAGAATCCAAAGATTTGAGGCGCACGTGAAAGAGACAGGAGTGGGGAAGAAAGTGAAAAAGGACAAGAGATTCGGGTTAAAAGGTTTCTGGTCATGAAATTTCGGTCAAACCGTAGACAGGGTACCGGTCAGACCGCTGGATGCAGGAAAGTTGAGATGCTCTCTGGAGATGCATTCAGTCAGACCGTAATTTGTTCGGTCAGACCACTGGAAGGACAAAAAGTCTTGGAGGATTTTGATTGATTTGATGCTCAAGAGATTTGGATAGGGTGATATATAAATATAAGATAATTATAAGAGAGATATAGACAATATCACCAAAGGGGAAGTATTTATCTTATAACTCAACAAATTTTTGTTCACTTTACTCAATTGCCGATAAAAGAGTCTAAAAAGCTCTAAGGTAGGAAGTTTAACCAAACAAGTGATACTTTAAGTACAAGCAATATGAGTTCAACATTTCAAGCCACATTTGATATATCAATCACGTTAAGCTCATTTCGAAGTTTGCAAAAACGACTTTCATCTAAGGGCTTAGTGAATATATCCGCTAATTGATCTTCGGTTCTCACATTATCCACCACCACATCACCTTTGCTAACATGATCTCTAAGGAAGTGGTGTCGGATATCTATATGCTTGGTCCGAGAGTGTTGAACTGGATTTGTGGCTATTTTCACCGCACTCTCATTATCACACAAAAGAGGCACTTTTTCAAATTTTATTCCATAATCCAACAATGTTTGCCTCATCCAAAGCAATTGTGCACAACAACTACCCGCGGAAACATATTCCGCTTCGGCGGTTGATAAAGCTACAGAGTTTTGTTTCTTGGAGGACCAAGATACTAAAGATCTTCCTAACAGTTGACAACTGCCAGAGGTGCTTTTTCTATCCACTTTGCATCCCGCATAATCGGAATCAGAATATCCAATTAATTCGAATTTTGTACCTTTAGGATACCACAACCCTATGCTAGATGAATATTTTAGATACCGCAAAATGCGCTTAACGGCCATTAAATGACTTTCTTTAGGAGAGGCTTGAAATCTTGCACACATACAAACACTAAACATAATATCGGGCCTAGAAGCAGTAAGATATAATAAACTACCAATCATAGATCTATAAAGCTTTGAGTCTACCGGTTTACCTCCTTCGTCAGAGACAAGGTGACCGTTTGTAGCCATTGGTGTCTTGATTGGCTTTGCTTCTTCAAGTCCGAACTTCTTGAGTAGGTCCTTCACATACTTGCTTTGACTGATGAAGGTTCCTTCCTTGAGTTGTTTGACTTGTAGTCCGAGAAAGAAACTTAATTCACCTATCAAAGACATCTCGAATTCCCTGGACATCATATTATCAAATTCCTCGCAAAAATCTTGGTTAGTAGATCCAAATATGATGTCATCAACATAAATTTGACATACAAAGAAATCATTCCCAATTTTCTTAGTAAATAAGGTAGTATCAACTTTCCCAATTTTAAAGCCTTTTGAAATTAAAAAGTCTCTAAGTCTTTCATACCAAGCACGAGGTGCTTGTTTAAGACCATAAAGAGCCTTGGAAAGTTTATATACCTGATTCGGCTTTGTAGGATCTTCAAATCCGGGAGGTTGTTTAACAAAATACTAATTCATTAATTTTTCCATTTAAAAATGCACTTTTGACATCCATTTGATAAAGTCTAATATTATGAGATGAAGCAAAAGCAAGCAAGATTCTAATAGCCTCAAGTCTAGCTACTAGAGCAAAGGTTTCACCGAAGTCCAAACCTTCAACTTGAGTGTATCCTTGAGCCACCAATCTTGCCTTGTTTCTTACTACCACTCCGTTTGCATCTTGTTTATTCTTGAAAATCCATTTGGTTCCAATGACATTATGCTCATCCGGATTTGGTTCTTCTACTAATTCCCAAACATTCTTGTGGGTGAAGTTGTTTAATTCTTCGTGCATAGCATTCACCCAATCCGGATCTTTTAATGCTTCATCTACAAGTGTGGGCTCAAAAGAGGAGACAAAAGAGTAATTTTCACAAAATGAAGCAAGACGAGAACGAGTTTGGACACCCTTACGCAAGTCACCAACAATTTGATCGACGGGGTGATCTTTGGAAATTGAGTGATGAATTCTTGGATGGTCAACCGGGATTTGTGAAGTAGAGGTAGAAGGTACTTCCGATTGTTGTTGAGAGGAGTCTTCCACATTGACCACTTCAACTATTTGATCTTCATGTTGAGGAGTTGATGAAGAGGGGATAGCTTGAGTGGATGGATCTTCATCTTGATCACTATCTTCTTTCGGCTTGATATCCCCAATGGTCATGTTCTTCATCGCCACTCTCAACCCTTCATTACCTACATCATCCAAATTGTCTTGCTCCTCTTGAGAGCCGTTAGTCTCATCAAATTCAACATCATGTGTCTCCTCAACCAAACCGGAGTTTTGGTTGTAGACACGATATGCTTTGCTATTTGATGAGTATCCTAATAAAAATCCTACATCACACTTACTTTGAAATTTAGATAAGCGTGTACCTTTCCGCAAGATATAGCACTTACATCCAAACACTAGGAAGTAGGAAATGTTTAGCTTCCTTCCAATGAGAAGCTCATAAGGAGTTTTCTTTAGTAGTCGATGACAATAAAGACGATTTGATGCATGGCACGCGGTGTTGATTGCTTCAGCCTAAAAGGTGTCCGAAACATTGTACTCCGAAAGCATAGACCTTGCCATGTCTATCAATGTCCGGTTCTTTCGTTCGACTACTCCATTTTGCTCCGGTGTATACTTGGCCGAAAACTCATGTTTGATACCTTTATCATCACACCAATTTTCAACCTTGGTATTCTTGAATTCGGAGCCATTGTCACTTCTCACTTTCTTTATCTTGAAGCTAAATTCATTTTCGGCCCTTTGAGCAAAGCTTTTGAAAGTGTTAAACACAATTGACTTATCATGTAAAAAGAATATCTATGTATATCTAGAAAAATCATCTACAACGACAAGACAATAACTATTGCCACCAATGCTCACAAAAGTAGTTGGTCCAAATAAATCCATATGCAATAATTCAAGTGGACTAGAAGTTGACATTGTGTTTTTAGTTGGATGTGAGTTTGCAACTTGTTTTCCGGCTTGGCAAGCACTACATAATTTATCTTTTTCAAACTTTACATCTTTTAATCCAACAACTAAATCATGTTTAACTAGTCTATTTAGTTGTTTCATTCCAACATGACCAAGCCTTCTATGCCATAGCCAACTTTTAGAAGATTTAGTAAACAAGCATGTACCAAGATTAGCATCATTTGAATTGAAATCAACTAAATAGAGGTTGTCATGTCTAAAACCTTTGAAAATCAACCTATTATCATCAATACTAGTGATAATCAATTCTTTTGGATAGAATGCACATATAAAACCAAGATCACAAAGTTGAGCTACGGATAAGAGGTTGAAATTTAGAGATTCAACAAGCAATACATTAGATATGGAGAGGTCGTTTGAGATGGCAATTTTACCTAAACCTTTTACCTTTCCTTTGCTATTGTCTCCAAACGTAATCTTGTCATATTCCACACCTTCGTTATTTAGAGAGGAGAACATGTTGTGATTACCGGTCATATGTTGAGTGCATCCACTATCGAGCACCCAATGTTGTCCTCCGGCCTTGTAATTTACCTACAAAACAAAGTTAGGTCCTTTTAGGTACCCAAATCTTTTTGGGTCCTTGGAGGTTAGTTACCAAGGATTTTGGGACCCAAATGGCTTTCTTTTTGGCACCAATGATCGGGGTTCCAACAAATTTGGCTTTAACATCGCCATTGTTCATTTTCTTTAAAACATAGCAAGAATTGAATACAAGAGATGAATTACTTTTGCTAGCATGGCAATTCTTTTCAATGTGACCTAAACTTTTACATTTGTTGCAATATCCCTTTTCTTTTACAAATACGGTTTTAGATGGGACAAAAGCATGTTTTCCCTTTTTAGGAATGTACCCTAGTCCTTCTTTTCTTAAGGAAAACCTTTGACTATCTAGAAGATGTCTTAATTTTGATTCTTCTACATAGCATTTAGCTAGATCATTGGTTAGTTTTTCAATTTTGTCCTTAAGTTCATTGTTTTCAAGACTAAGCACATTATCATCAATTTTAGGTCTAGAAGGGAATTCAATTAAATCTTCACAAGATGTAGATATGCTAGAAGTAGACATCATGGGCAAGTCATTCAAAATATTGCAAGTGATGCCTATTTCATTACCCGTTTTGTTGGCTTTATGAGTAAGTAGTGAGTCATGAGCTTCCTTAAGCATCTCATGAGTTTCCTTGAGACTCTCATGAGATGTGTCTAGCTCCTCATAGGAATTTTGAAGAGTTTTGTATCTCTTCTTCAATTCCTTGAATTTTTCTTTCTCTTTACTCATATAGTTATCAAAACCGGTGATCATCTCAACTAGGTCATCATAAGTATATTCATCTTCGTCACATGATACCTTCGATTCTCCTTTAGCCATGAGGCAATGAGGAGTGGAGAATAGAGATGGAGCTTCCTTGATAGCTACCCTGGCGAGTCCTTTGGGTGATGCTTCATCTTCATCATCGGAATCGGAACTTGAAGCATCCGAATCCCATTCAATAAAGCAAGCTTGTCCATCCTTCTTCTTCTTATAATATTTCTTGAAAACCTTCTTCTTGCTTTCTCCTTCTTTTTCATACTTCTTCTTCTTCATTGATTTTTCTTCTTCCTTGTTTTTGCATTGTGTGGAGATGTGACCCTTTTCACCGCAATCAAAGCATCTTCTCTCTTCAAATGGGTTCCTCTTGGATGATTGTCCTTTCTTGAAGGAATTTCCTTGATATCTCTTCTTCATGAACCGCTTGAACCTTCTCACAAAGAGAGTCATTTCCTCATCGGTGTCTCTCTCATCACTTTCTTCTTCATTGTCTTCCCTTTTGGAAGCTTGAGCTTTTAGTGCTATGTTCTTCTTCTTGGAGTCGGAAGCCTCATCTTTCACTTCTTCTTGAGATTTCTTGAATATGTCATGAGTGAGAATCTCACTCAAGACTTCCAACGGAGTCACACTCTTCAAGTTTGAACGCACAAGTAAGGTTACAATTGTGTCATATTTTGAAGGTAAAGCTCTAAGAAACTTATGACAAAATTCCACATTTGTGACATCCATACCAAGCCCTTTTAACTCATTTACTATGTTATTTAATCGGTTAAACATCTCCGATACATCTTCATTAGGCAACATAGCAAACTTTTCAAATTGGCCCTTATGGATAAATAATTTAGCATCATTGGCCATCGAGGTTCCTTCATGAATATCCATAAGATTTCTCCAAATATCATGGGCCGTTTCAAGTTTACAAATTCTATTAAATTCACCTAGATTTAGAGCACTATAAAGAACATTCATGGCTTGAGCATTAGCTAAGACATTATCTCTATCTAGGTTAGTCATGTCATCATCATCAAGAATTGCAAAACCCTCATCACCACTTTCCAAATCTTTCCACCCATGGCTTTAAGATAAACCATCATTCTAGTTTTCCAATAAGTATAGTTAGATCCATCAAAGAGTGGTGGTTTGCCAATATTGATCCGACCCTCACTAGCCATCTTTATCCTACTCCAGGATGGTTAAATCCACTAAAAAAGGAGTCCTAGCTCTGATACCAATTGAAAGGGATCTAGGATATCAACTAGAGGGGGCTGAATAGGCGATTTTAACAAATTATCAATAAGACAAACAATTTACAGATAATGAGAGCAAATAAATAACACAAGATGAACAAAGCACAATTTCAACACAAGGATATATCCCGTGGTCTCGGTGATTTGCCGATCACCCCTAATCCACGTTGAGGCAAAACTCAAATCTCTAACCGCTCCTCTATCTAGTCAACCTTCTCTCGAGAAGTGACCTAGATCTTGAGCCGGATTAGTGTGATGAGTTATCCAAACCTTGATTTCACTAAGGATGCACTTTACCGCTCCGGCAAGGCGTGCTCAACCCTTTCACAAGACGTTTGAGGAGTCTTCACAATCTTCCTTGAAGATCTCTCCAAAACCTTTCTCCTAGCCGTCTAGGAGCCGGCAAACTCCAAGAGTAACAAGCCAGTGATGATCACTTAGCCTTCTTCTAGTTCCACAAGATTGATTTAATGATCTAAATGCAATGCACTAGAAGATCTCAAATGCACACTCTCACAAATTCGAGAATTTGAACCCTAGAGTGTATGAAACTATCTTAAGCTCTCAAGGATGATGACAATGCTCAAGATTATGCCAAAAGTTCTGAACAGGGCCGTGCATGGGAGTATATATACCCCCCACATTAAATATAGCCGTTACAGGCCGTTGGGAGAAAAAGATCATCTGGCGGTCAAACCGCAGGTATAAGCTCGGTCAGACCGCCGCAATTGCAACGGCATTAAACAGGCGCAATAAATGCTCAACTGCCCTTGTCAGGCGCACACACGGTCAGACCGGAGCCTATTTCGGTTAGACCGTGAAACTGTCCAGAGACGACATAGTTTCTGGACACTTTATACGGTCAGGCTGAAAAATACGGACAGACCGGCCATACGGTCAGACCGTAGTTCAAAAGCACGGTCAGACCGATTTCTCGGTCAGACCGTCATAGCTCAAAAACAACAGAAAGATAAATCAAGAAGTTCCAGGAGTCTGACCTAGGTCTCAACTACGGACAGACCGACCTTTTAAAGAAATACACTATACTTAGACATAACGTCGGTCAGTCCGAGAATTCTATTCGGTCAGTCCGTGAATTCGGTCAGACTGGTCCAACAAACGGTCAGACCGACTGAGATAGTGCTGAGCAGAATTGAGCTGAAACAAGCATTTTCAAAGTATATGACCTTCTAGTATGCAATGCAAGTTGATTTTATGATTTGTGGCACAAAGATGAAGTATTTCGTGATACACCACATGCTCCTCTTAATAGTACGGCAACTATCCTAAAATTCAGTCAAAAATTCTTCTCTAAACACCTTAGACCGGTAAAAATGGAAAAGACCCTATTTCGTACCTTTGCCCTTTTGATCAATGCCCTTTCTTCATCATGAGGCTCTTTCTTCGCCTTTCATTAACCTGTCTTTTAAGTCTCTTCTTGACACAACTAGGCAGGTAACGTTAGTGTAGCATTTGTAGTTGTCATTAATTATTAAAACACTCTTTAGGGGCCTAGAAGCTACAAAGGCAGGGGCCCTTTGCAGGCACGTACTTCGCCTAGAAATCAGGTCGACTTGCCATCTCAAGTAAGAAGCACTTGGATGCCTCCTTCTCAGGTTCCTCCTCTTCTTCCAACACCACTTGGCTTGCCCAAGGCCCTTCATGTCCCTACGTTCAATCAACGCAAGCGTGATCGGCGTAGGAGGAATCGTCGCATGTTGCGCCAAGAGTTGGAGGATCTTGTATTGAAAAATGCACAAGTTCGAGTCCGGCCCGATGGCAGCATCCGTCCTGATGATGCGAACATCATGTTTCGCATCTCTCCGATGCTAGAACAGAGCCAGAGGTGTCATTACCTTCTTGACCGTCTAGCTCCAAGACGGCATCATGATCAATCAGCTGGAGATATTCCAAGCCCAAGCAAGCAAAAGGATAAGGTATCATCTCCATTAACCCTTGTAGGAACATCATCTCAGGGTGCAGGAGTTCCCAAGCAAAGACGATTCCGATCGGTCATTGTTCCCTCCAAAGCTGTGCAAGTTCAGGCTCCTTCAACACTGCAAAAAAAGAAGTTGAGACCTCAAATGATGTTATCATGAAGGAAGCACCACTAGAAGTTGTGATGACTCTTCCCCTGGAGACTATAGAAGATCTAGCACCAATGACTGAGGTGTCAAGTACTCAAGTCATTGGAGAGGATGCCATGATTTGTGGGATGGTGACATCTCAACTTGAGGGTGATACTGACTCTGACTGGAGGCCTCCTCCTATTACTCAAGAGTTTTCCTACCCTTCAGATGAGGAGATAGTTCCAAACCCAAAACCTGTGTTCCCCAAAGCATTCTTACCTTGCCTGAAAGGTGTCCGTCCTTGGTCCAAGTCTGCTGAAGAACAAGAAGATCAAGAAACATCAACAAAAGAAGTAGTGGCAAAAGTTTCTTGTCTTCCTATCACTTCCGAAAAAGATGCTGACAAGGGGCAATTTTCTCGCCCTTATGTTGACATCGCGTCCCGTCTTCCAGAAGATCCTGTGCAATTACGGAAGGTTGCAACCCGACAAGGCATGGAGACTCACTTAAGGACAAGGGCACATCAAAGAGCTTTAAGTTCTATGGCTGAACCATTGCAAGACGATATTGAGTCTGATGCTGAAAGAGAGTCTTCTGACTCTGAGTCAACCTCTTTTCAGCAACTCCCTCATTCACTGCACTATTTTGATTTTGCTCCTTCCATCCCTTCTAATGAGGAACAGTATCTTGGAATTGGTGTTGGTGATGACAACACTACTCCAATTAACATGGCTACAAGTCAAGGTGATGCAAGTGATGAAACCAATGCTAATGAAGAGTGTAACACCCTGGGTTTGGGGTGAAAACTTCCTTTTTCATGAACATCATGCATGCATGTATCTGTAGCAGTAGCCAGATCAGTCAGACCCTAATCTATCTCAAGCCCTAAAATTTCCAAATCTATCCTGTAGACCCAAATCAAGATCAGATTGCTCAGATGAGATCTATCAGTCACTCTGAACATAAAAGTCTTCAGAAGCCAGATTCAATTCCATCTCTAACTCTCAGAACTTGCAATCCTTTTCTGTTTTCAAAAACAGGAATTTAATTAATATCCTAATTACCCTAAATACTCTGAACTCAGATTTAGCCAAATCTTGACCTAATCCAGACCAGATTATTCTTGGATTATGATCATGGGTATGCCAATACCTTAATCCAGAAAGTTGGCAGCCAGATTTCTTCATTTAAGCCTTTTTCACATATCAGTCCAAATTATATCGCGAATCAGTCCTTTTTCTGATATCTCGAAACCCAAAAAGGCTAACATCCTCAAATCAACTCCAAATTCAAATCTGTTTTAGGGAACACCTCCCAAATGCTAATTAATACAAAATCTTCTTTTATCAGAACACCCAAATCTCTCTCCAATTATCTTGAATTCAAAATCGACCAAAACTCATATTTTAATTACCCTAAAATACCCTATTTTTAGTTTATATCAAAGACCATCAAATCATGCCAGATTTTACCAAATTTCTTGCTAGATGAGTATAAGGTATAAGTTTATACTCACCTGTGAAATCAGATTGCAGATTACCCCTCTCTAAACCAGAAATTATAAATCAGTCCAGAATTCGATAAAAGATTCTTGCAACCGGGTCCCTGGTTCGACCAGAGCTACAGTTCGTGACCAGAGCTGCAGTTCGCAACCAGAGCTCCCAGATCCTTCGACCTCGACCATAGCCAGCACAATGTTTGTTCACTTCAACCAGCGCCGCTGCGACCGCGACCAGGTGCGCCGTGTCGCCGTGCTTTTTACCGCCGATCAGCGCCGCGCTCGCCTGCGCTCGTTCACGGCCGTGCTTGCATGCGCACACGTGTTTGCACCTTAGTTATCGTCGTGGCAATCTTTCCAGCACATCAGCAGCTCACGCAGCTAAACCTGCTTGTTTGCTCGCCGTTGCTTCAACCCGAAGGCTTCACCGGTGCAAGCACCTTAGCCTCCAAGCAGTGAGCTTCACTTCATCTTGTCTTGCCTTTAAATAGCAACCCAAAGCAGCTTCTTCATCTCCAGCACTGCCCTCCAGAATTCTTAGCCAATTAAACAAATTCCTTCGTCTTTGTCTTCTTCTCCGGCGAGCCGCCGAGGATGTCGACGACGCCAGCACGCTCCACTGCACCAACCTTCAAATTGAAGCCACCAGTGAGTTCCCCTCATCAAACTCTCTGTGCTGTACCATTTAATTGATTTCTCATGCCTCTCATCGCCAGTGATCACCGGAATTGCCAGAACCCCTATTCCAGCTATACTGTTTGATTTAGTTCAAATTAGCCCTCGATCCAGTAGACCAAATTGATCAATGAGCTATCCTTAGCAAGCCTGTGCATCAAGATTTCGAAATTAAGCTCGAATTGGAGTTTCCTCCTTTGTCGCGCGCCGATGTGGCCTGGCGAAGCGCGCCACTGGTGACCGGCTCACGTCGCCAGGCCACATCGGCGACCCTCCGACCAAGTTGACTCCACCCATAGCTGTCCCACATCTTCTTTTCACTCTCACAACAAGGAATTGAATTCTAAAGCCCCACAGCAGAAATGACCAAATCAATGTCTTCTTCTCCGGCTGCGACGTCGAACTTCTCACCGGCGCCGCCTCAGGCCGATTCCTTTCCGCTCCACCATCTGTAGCAACCTAGAAGCTCATCTATACTTTCAATTTTGTGATTGAATCATCTAATTGCTCTGTCATCGTTAAGGCCGAATCCCCTCCGGCGTAGCTCGTCGCCACTTGCCGCCGTTCAACCTTCAGCCAAGTCCAGTGCAGCAAATAGTGTCTTTTGGCCTAGCTAGCTCCAGCAACACCAGGTTTCAGCAGCGCAGCACCAGATTGCAACTTAGGTGTTTTACCCTTCGTTGCCGTGCCGCCAGTGTGCCGCCCGATCGCCGCCAGGCACCGCCGTCATCGAAACCTTGTCCAGTGCCTTTGCTTTGATCTCCTGAACACTTTCCTCTACTAGCTCGATCCCTGAATCTGCACAGAATCACCAGATATCGCTGTGCCAAAATCTTGTCCAGTGGCTTCACTGTGCCGTGTCGCCACCGTAGTTCTTCATCGCCGTTCATCGCCGTCCGGCCATCTCAGTTCCTAAAACAACAACCAACAAGTTCCTGTCATCTTCGCCTACCTCCCAGACATAATTGGTGAAGCAATCAAACCCTAAATCAGACAAAGCATCAAAGCCCTAGTTTTGACAATGCACTGACATCTAGTTCACTGTGTCCAGGGGTGTCTTTGCAAAATCCTTGACTTCTAGACCTTTTCTGTGAAAACCACCTTGTCAAATAGCTACCTCATAGCATTATGCACCCAATGATTAAAACAGAACCCATTTTGCCTACTGAGAATCTCCAGAACCATGCCAATGCCAATCCTTGACAATGTCAGCCTGTGTCATCTTAATGTCAACCAGTGGCATTAGCCCAATTTGACTACTTCTGGTTATGAAAACTGAAAACAACTTTGTCTACCAAGTTTATAGGACCATGCTCTACATTTCCTTCAACTATCACATCTTGAGATAAGTCCTTTAGCTTTCTCTGAAGCTATGTCAGGCCGTGAACTGAATGTCGATCCGTTGACATTCGCTGTTTTTGAGTAAACCAGCCGCAGACTTGATGTCCATATTGCAGCCTTGAAGCCCTAAGAATTTCTAACACCATCCTTAGCTCAGATTCTATAAATTCCAGGGTTTCAACCCAATCAGCTTACAATCTCAGTCCATTTCAACATCGCCAAGATCTTTTCTCTTAAGAGCATGTTGCATATAGATTTTAAAGCATTTAAAATAGTTTGTGATCTTTGTGTGCTTGTTTGTTGGAGAGTAGATCAAGAGCCCGAGTTCGAAGACTTCATCGTGTGGCATGAAACATGTGCTAACCGCAAGCCTGGTATGGGACAAGCCTGAACAAGTACTTATGCGGAGCGCACATGAAACCCCTGCATGAGATGTGAAGTGATGCACGTTTTACATGGAGTGTGGCTCCTACACATATCACTGAATGTGATCATGCACGCTGACCCAGTAATGGGAAGATGCAATAGGGGTGGTAGGTAGTACCTGCCACAACCGTGGTTCACGAGAGATCCACAGGGTCAGGGGTGAATTGTGAGTAAAACATAACAAAAGTTCTTGTTATTTCCACCTTGCCACTCATAGTATGCAATGAGGAAGGGTCTAATCATATTGGTAGGATGGGCATGAAAGTGGAATATCTTGCGGGTAAATTGGTACCTCTTTGCAGAGTTAAAAACGTATTCGAATACTCCAAGCTCCCCGGTTTATAGGAGTCTGCTGTGGTAGATTAAATCCACGGAGTGTGGCACAAGTATGTTTTCTAAATAAAATTTGATAAGTCAAGATTACTCAAATGACATGTGTTGTCATGATAAGGGGTGCTGCCATGGGCTGTCGTGTGTCGACGTGTCGCAGTAGTGCTATAATTTAGTGAACATGAATAGCAATGCTATGTTATGAAAAGTGCTGCCATGAAATGAGATATGAAAGAAAAGACTATTTTACAACCATCCACACTTCTTTACTAGCATAGGTTCATATCATCCCTACTATATGTATTTACTCTTAACTATGACTTGCTGAGTACGTAAGTACTCACCCTTGCAACTTACAACCCAATAGATGGAGCGTTCCATGATCAAGAAGAAGGTGTGGAGAACTTCTTGGACCCAGATGAAGGAGAGCCAGTTCCGCCAGAACCCTGATGTGTATTGTTCATCCGTCAACTTCTTACTGTGGAAGGGACACCCATCATCCACTGTGTAGATGTTTTTATTTTGCTCTAGCTAGACCATGTATGCCGCGAAGGCATTGTAATCTCTTTATGTTGTATTAAAGCCAGCAGGCCACACTGCTTAAATATTTTGTAAGTTACTCTGCTGTGATATAAATATACTCCTGTGCTTGATTTATCTTGGGAAATCAATGGTATGCATGTATGGGATCAGCTGTAGCGAGCTGGGTCCCCACGGGAGTAGTCGTTGTCCCCAGGTCGGGGCGCGACAAAGAGCAAGGGGCAGATGCTGATTCTTTTACACTTGATCCTTCCGTACGGCGTGCTTTTGAAGAACAAGATCGTGAATAGAAGAAGATGTTTGGTGAATTGGGAGCGAAGTTTGATCAGTTGGTTGAAGCTCTGACCAATCCTGGTCATAGAGCAATACCATCAGATCCGCCCCAACCAGTCATTGATCCTCAAATAGCAGAGTTGGAGGCTGCTGCACAATCCTGCCCTGCATATAGTGGTGAGCAACACGCCGCAGCAGTGGGTGCTCCACCTATCTTTTCTATTCCCACCATGGCTGCAAATGCTGCACCAACACCTGCTGCATTGAAGGATTGCCACAACTACGTTGAAGACTTAATCAACCAAAGATTGAAGCAGATTACAGCCGAGAAAGCTCCTCAAACTCCTGAAATTGAGCTCGAGAAGCCTTATGAAGCATGGCATGATTTAGTGCCCTTCCCGTCTGGATGGCATCCACCTAAGTTCCGTCAATTTGATGGAACCGGCGATGCGAGGGAGCACTTAGCCTACTTTGAAGCAGCTTGTGGAGACACTGCCAACAAGCCCTCACTTCTTCTGAGGCAGTTCCCAGGGTCCTTGACCAGTTCTGCTTTCCATTGGTACAGTCGTCTTCCGATAGGGTCTGTCCGCGATTGGATAGGCATGAAGAAACTTTTCAAGACACACTTCGTGACTATGCAAAAGGACATCTCAGCTTTGGAGTTGTCCCAAGTCAAGCAGAAGCGCAACGAGAAGATTGATGAGTACTTGATCCGTTTCCGCGACAACTATGTGCGTCTCGCCAGGAAAATGCATCAAGAAGAGGCCATTCGCATGTGCGTCCATGGGATGCAATAGCATTGGTCTATAGAAGTTTCAAGGCATGAGCCCAAGACCTTCAGCACTTTGAGCACAGCGGTAGCAGCAACCAATTTGGAGTTTGAGAAGTCTCCTCAAATTATGGAGCTGTACAAGAATGATGGTCATACTAATAATGCAAGAAGATTCAACTCAACAACCAAGCCTCCCAACACCGGAGTCAAGACCAAGGCAACGGCTGAATCCCACAATGCTGTGCAGGCACCGGCTGCACATTACAATGTTCCAATGTTGGGTTCAAAATGTGAACCCACACCAAGACCGCAACGCCCGGTTGTTCAACGTCCAATTGTCCAAGAGATGTTGAATAAGCAGTATATCTTCCGCCGAGAGTTAGTAAAGACGTTCTTTGATCAACTGATGGCGCAACAAGTTTTGAATCTTCCCGAGCCAAGAAGACTTGATCAAGTCGGGATGACAGACAATCATTTGTATTGCCCATACCATAGGTACGTTGGACATACAATTGAAGATTGTTTTGCCTTCAAGGAGTGGCTCCAAAGGGTGATTGATGAGAAGCGGTTTGCTTTAGAGCCCCAGGCTATTAATCTCGATTATCGTACCACAAACTTTACAACAGTTTGTGAAGGTCTTTCATCCATGCAAGCAGATAATGAAGACAGAGACTTGTGGTTGCCACTTGAGCAAGTGGAGCACCAACTAGCCAATTATTGGCCGATTTCAACTACTTCCAAACAGGGAGGAAGACCATGGGAGATGATGGAACGAAGGCGTCCACAACGTAAACTTCGGGAACACACTCAAGGTCATGCTTCCACCTCGACGATCAACTCACAAGCAAGACGGAGTCAATCTGATCCAAGCCGTCGACGCATGCCACCAATATTTGTCCCTTTGTCAAAAGGAGACAAATCTTTTCCTCGACCGAGCTGCACTCTTCCTACTTTGGCACAGTTCTTGCCTAAAGACTGGGGACAACCTTCTGCACCAGTAGAGGCAACTGATGATGAAATACCTTCACCTTCTTTAAACATTGCCTCATGCAATGTGATTCTTCCAGGTTACAACTCCAATACATTTGACTCGGAGGAGATATTTATGGCGCAAGAACGTGAAGTACTTCGTACTAACGTTTTACCTACAGAAGTTCAAGTTGAAGATGTCAACATGAACCTGCGAGGAGGCAAGGCCTGTCCTGAACCTCTCAAATCTCGGCTGTACAAAGAAGAAAAAGAAAAGGCCTTACTCAACAAGACTGCCAATGTACCAAGTGGTGCTCCAGATGCCCGTGCTGCTGAAGAAGAGAAGCAAGCGCAACAGGCAATTGATTATAATATCATTTCACATCTGAAGCACATTCCTGCACTCTTGAGTGTGTATGATGCTTTAATATTGGTGCCCGATCTTCGGCAGGCCCTTATTAAAGCACTACAAGCTCCTGAGTTGTATGAAGTGGCAATGGCGAAGCATCGTCTTCTCTGCAACGCCACCAGCATAAATGAGATCACCTTTTCTGATGAAGACAAGGTCATAGAGAATGGCGATAACAACTGCCCTCTCTACATAGAAGGGAACATCAAGAGTACCTACCTCCAATGATTCTTGGTTGATCCCGGGTCCTTAGTAAATATTCTTCCAATTCGAAGTTTAACTCGTGCAGGTTTCTCATTTGAAGACTTGGAGCCCACAGATGTGATGATATGTGGCTTCGACAATCAAGGAAGGGTGGCCATGGGGGCAATTACTTTGAAGCTCCAAATGTCCACTTTCAATTTTAAGGTGCGGTTCTTCTTTATCGAAGTAAACACCTCCTACTCCGCGCTATTAGGGAGACCCTGGATACACAAGTATCGGGTAGTTCCCTCAACTCTGCACCAATGCCTCAAGTTCATAGATGGCAATAGAGAGCAGCAAAGAATAGTTGCCAACAATAACCCATACACCTTCCAAGAGTCGCATCTCGCAGATGCGAAATATTATTTTCCAAGTGAAGTTCCTAGGAGGTAGCAAGGAAGAGCGACACCAGCTGTAGATGCTCTAATCGCGCCAAGTTCACAAGAAAAAATTCTTATTGCACCATCCCTACCGGCCAGAAAGAGGGAGATTGGAAAGCGTGCCTATAGGGGCAGGGATTCTAGTTGCGAAAAATCATTCGCAGCTGTCCCTTACTTATATGGCCCTTCAACCCCTACGTCAGCCCCGCGGGAGCAAAACTCTTTTGCTCCATTATTGTTGAAAGCGGGAGCTGCATCTTCTTCTTCTGCACCTATGTCGCTAAGGTCAAAAATGGAAGCATCTCCAATGCTCCTTACCTCAGGCTTAAAGAAAGCCAACTTGGCTCCTACTTCTTCACCCTCCATTTCTTTGACTATTTTGCAGGCACTCAAGAAAATTGCAAGACAATTGTGGCCCAGGATGAGTCCTCATCCCCTTTCATCTTTGATGCATGTGGAAAACCAGGAGCACAAACAGTTTTCATGCAAAAACAAGGACTTGTCAAAAGAAGAATAAAGCAGTTCGAAAAGGCAGTGACAAGTGCTACTTTCAAGCAGCCTCCATCGCGCCATACATCTGTGGCAACACCATTGAAAGTTTGGCATGTTCCAGACCCACATGATTATGCTTCACCCACTATCTTCTACAAAGTTCCAAAGAAGCAGGAATACAATCCTATTCTTGAATAGCCCAGTCTTTCGATTGACCCCGAAGCAGTTTTAATCGCCATGAAGGTTGAGCCCCGAATAGCTAATTTGCTCAAAAGGGCTGGAGTGAAGCTGGAAAGGAATAAAAGGTTGCCACCTCCACCTGCAATCTGTGAAGAATGGTGGGAGCAATCAAAAAAGCTCATCCGGAAGGGGCACAAGTCTCGTGACCTCCGCCCGAAGTATGGCTTGGGCTATACCAGCCCTGACGATGAAGATGATGGAGCTGATGATGCACAAAGAGTCACATGTCATACCATAGTGACTGGCGTTAGTTCACAAAGGTATAATGAATTTGAATTTTCAGGTTCCAATGAAGACAATTGGACTCTTCATCAACCTCGGTCCTTTGGAATTGCTGCAAGTCAAAGTCATTGGGATAGAGATGAGCAACATCTTTTGGCCAGGATGCATGAAGCAATGCCTTCTGAGCATGAAGAAGTGCTGGATGCTGCACCTGCACCTCAGCAACTTGAAGATGGAGGACAACTCACTGTTGATGAGCTCATGAAGATCAACTTGGGAAGTGAGGAGGATCCGCGCCCCACCTTTATTAGCGCAACCCTCACGCTTGAAGAGCATGAAAGTTACCGAAACTTCTTAATAGAGTACAAGGATTGCTTCGCTTGGTCTTATAAAGAGATGTTGGGGCTTGACCCTCGGGTCGCTACTCATAAGTTGGCAATTGATCCACAATTTTGCCCTGTGAAGCAACATCTGCGACGCTTCCGCCCAGAGTTACAAGAGAAAATTGTTGCTGAGGTGGATAAGCTAATCATAGCTGGCTTCATCAAGTAAGTGCAATACCCACGCTGGCTAGCTAGTATTGTCCCAGTGCGAAAGAAGAATGGTCAGGTACGTGTTTGCGTTGATTTCAGGGATTTGAACCGAGCTTGTCCAAAGGATGACTTCCCCTTGCCTATCACGGAGATCATCATTGATGCCACTACGGGCTATGGTGCTCTCTCCTTCATGGATGGATCATCAGGCTACAACTAGATCAAGATGGATGAACATAATGCCATTGACACTGCCTTTCATACGCCTAACGGGAATTTCTATTATACAGTCATGCCCTTTGGATTGAAGAATGCTGGTGCTACTTATCAGTGAGCCATGACGCTTATCTTTGATGAATTAATTCATCATTCGATAGAATGTTATGTTGATGACTTAGTGATGAAAACTTGGGAGCGTGAACATCATCAAGAGGACCTTCGCATTGTCTTTGAAAGACTGCGTAAGCATCAACTCAAGATGAATCCCCTCAAATGTGCATTTGCTGTCCAATCTGGTGTTTTTCTAGGATTTATTGTGCGTCACCGTGGCATCGAGATTGACCCAAAGAAGATCAAGGCAATTCTACA
The DNA here is from genome assembly GCA_019359835.1 of Pharus latifolius. Classification (NCBI taxonomy): domain Eukaryota; kingdom Viridiplantae; phylum Streptophyta; class Magnoliopsida; order Poales; family Poaceae; genus Pharus; species Pharus latifolius. Next base: position 27,023,423 of record CM033325.1, on the reverse strand, counting down.
TATGCCTCCTTCGCGGAACCTGAAGGAGTTGAAGTCACTTCAAGGCCAGCTTGCTTATATACGACGTTTTATTTCAACCTTTCAGGTCGCATCCAACCTTTCACCAGGTTGATGAAGAAAGGAGTAGATTCGAGTGGGACGAGATGTGTGAAGATGCTTTCAACAGCATTAAAGAATACTTCCTCAACCCGCCTGTTCTATCGGCACTAATCAAAGGGCGACCCCTCATCCTCTATATAGCAGCACAACCTAACTCATTGGCGCACTTCTTGCCCAGCATGATGATGAAGGAAAGGAGGTGGCATGCTATTATTTAAGCCGCACCATGGCAGGTGCTGAACACAATTATTCACCCATTGAAAAGTTGTGTTTAGCCCTTATCTTTGCTTTGAAGAAATTACGACATTATATCTTATCTCATCAGAGCCAGCTCATTGCAAGAGCAGATCCAGTGAAATACATATTGAGCCAGCCGGTTCTCATGGGCCGACTCGGTAAATGGGCTTTACTTATGATGGAGTATGATATCACCTATGTCCCGCAGAAGGCAGTTAAGGGTCAAGCCTTAGCTGATTTTCTCGCAACACATCCTGTGCCGGATGATTCTCCGTTGGTCATTGACTTGCCTGACGAAGAAGTCTTCACCTCCAACACGAAGGAATGGGAGTTGTACTTTGATGGTGCCTCCCGAAGTGAACTAGACCCTGATGGTATGCCAAGAAGGCGAGCCAGAGTAGGTCTCATGTTCAAGACACCAAATGGCGGGACAATACATCACTCTTTTTCTCTCCTAAAAGAAGAATGTTCAAATAATGAAGCTGAGTATGAAGCACTTATCTTTGGTCTTTTATTGGCACTTTCTATGGATATTCGTTGCCTCCATGCATTTGGTGATTCCCAGCTTATTGTGCGCCAAGTCAATGGCATTTATGAAGTACGAAAGCTTGAACTAATGTCATACCATGAAGCGGCCCAAAGGCTTATAAAGAAATTCGAGCATATTGAGATTTCTCATGTGCCTCAAAGTCAAAATGCATCAGCAGATGCTTTGGCAAAGCTTGCTGCAGCACTTGCTCTTCCAGATGGGGAATCCACGCAAGTCATCATTGAAGAAAGGTGGTTGCTTCCTACGGTTTTGGAACTCATCTCAGAAGAAGTTGAGGTTGGCATTGTTGTCACTTCTGATGTTGAAGAGGAAGATTGGCGTAAACCTTTCCTTGATTATTTCAATCATGGTACTCTACCAGATGACCCTGTGAAGAGACGTCAGCTGCAACGACGACTCCCAACATACACGTACAAAGTGGGGGTTCTATATCGACGGTCCTTTAATCAAATGCTCCTTCGATGTCTTTCCAGAAGTGAGGCTGACAAAGTTCTATGGGAAGTTCACCACGGAGTTTGTGGTGGCCATCAAAGTGGACCAAAGATGTATCACAGCATTAAACTGGTTGGTTACTATTGGCCCAGTATCATGGCTGATTGTCTCAAGATGGCCAACCCTTGCTATGATTGTCAAATAAATGGTGATATCAAGCATCGACCACCGGTTACTCTTCATCCCATTAATTGTCCCTTCATGGCCGTTCGACGCCTGGGGCATTGATGTCATTGGTCTCATTGAGCCTCCTTCATCTAGGGGACATCGTTTCATTTTGGCGGCAACTGATTACTTCTCTAGGTGGGCTGAAGCAATCCTATTACGAGAAGTGAAGTCTGACAACATCATCAACTTTTTGGAGCGCAACATCCTTTATCGCTTCGGGGTACCTCACCACATCATCTCCGACAATGGAAAAGCCTTCAAGTCAAAAAAAATCTACAATTTTGCAACAAAGTACAAGATCCAGTGGAATTATTCTACCGGATATTATCCTCAAGCCAATGGATTGATTGAAGCATTCAACAAAACATTGGGAAAGATCTTGAAGAAGACAGTCGGAAGATACCGAAGAGACTGGCATGATCGTCTCTTCGAGGCATTATGGGCTTATTGCGTCACGATGCGCACTCCAACACAGGAAACACCCTATTCCTTAGTGTTTGGGAGTGAAGCCGTGTTGCCATTAGAGGTTGAGATTCCCTCATTAAGAATCGCTATTCAAGAAGAACTCACCCATGACGAACAGATTCGGCTTCGTTTTCAAGAGCTGGATACCTTGGAGGAAAATCGTCTGCATGCACTTCAAGACATCGAGTTGTACCATCAAAACATGGTACGGGCGTATGACAAGCTTGTCAATCCGCATGTCTTCAGGAAAGGTGAACTTGTGCTTGTTCTTCGACGCCCCATTGTAGTCACAAGCAAAGTTAAAGGCAAGTTTGAACCTAAATGGGAAGGGTCGTACGTCATTGAGCAAGCATATGATGGTGGTCCGTACCAACTCATTGACCAACAAGGGAACCGCCCAATGCCCCCCATCAATGGCAGGTTCCTGAAGAAGTACTTTGCATGATTGTGCTTTTGGAATGATTCCTTCACCCCTTCTTCTCTTCATTTCACCTCTTCGCTTTTGAATAAGTTCTTTTTGTGTTAAAAAAAATTTTCAAAAAAAATAAAACTTTTCAAAAAAAAAACTTCAAAAATTTTTTTTCTCTTATGGGTGTCAATACCCAATAATAAAAGGCTTTCTCTAACTATGTCAAGTCAATCACCTCTGGATTTGCGGCTGAAGGATTCATGTACTGAGCAAAGGATGAATCAGCTTAACTTTATTTGCAATGGAACGACCTCCACACAAAGCACATGCAATTGTGAAGTATGTGTAATCAAGGGCAGTAGGATGTTAATTCATGTCCTATATGAAGCAACCAGTTCAAAATGTACTTTGCTATTCAATGCCTCTCTTCAGATCCATGGAGACATCAAGCCCCTGGAGAAACTATAAGATGAAGAGCAGGAAACGGCTACTTGACTCGGCACAAGTCGTAGTTCAATGTGCAGCCACTTGCCACTCCTGTGAGGCATTAACAAGGGTTCTTTTTTTTAAAAAAAAAATTAAGCCTGCGGGTATCATTTAGTCACTGCAAGATGTGGATTGGTTAAGTTTGAAGTCTCAAAGCAAAGAAGCATCAATCAAAGTTTCAAAGTAAAAAAGCAACTCTCAATGGGCAATCCTCAAATAAGCTTCCAAGAAATCTTAAGGAGTACATTCAAGAAATCCTCAAACAAAGCAATGAAGAAAGCCATCCACAAATTCCAGCAATCCTTTCACCCTACAACCTTTCAGCTATTCAAGTCAAACCAACTATACATATGACTCCTGATTTGATGAAGTCAGTGCAAGGTGTGTGAAGTCTTAGTGATCTCTAGCAGAAGAGAAAGACTTGAAGAGGTTCCTACTGCCTTTGGTGACTTTTACTGAAACATTATGCTACATACACATCATCACGAGCGAATGAAGTTGTAAATGAAGCTCATCATGGACATTCGATGTCTTCAGAACAATGAATCCTTTAGAGACTCTATCTTGGGATGATATCCATGGCTTGATGTTTAAAGAAAAGCCGATGTTTCAAAATAAAATATCTTTTGGGAAAGTTTTGCCCCAATATTTTAAAGAAAGATGGCTCTTTTCCTTTCTTTAATTTTTTTAAAACAAAAAAATTTTTGTGACGATTTTCCCCAAAGTTTTAAAGAAAGATGTATTTTCCTTTCTTTGTTCTGGGAGGGTTTTACCCCAAAGTTTTAAAAGAAAAGATGTTTTTTATTTTCTTTATTAAAGGAAGGTTTTACCCTGATATTCCAAAGAAAGATGTGTTTTTTCCTTTCTTTGATGTTCATTATGAAGGGAAGGTTTTACCTCAATATTCTAAAGAAAGACATGTTTGTCCTTTCTTTGATGTTCATTATAATGGGAAGATTTACCCCAGTATTCCGAAGAAAGAGGTTTCTTTTCTTTCTTTGATGATTCTTTATGGGAAGGTTTTACCCCCTTTGATACTCTCCTGGGAAGGTTACCCCAACACTTCAAAGAAAGATGTTGTTTTCTTTCTTTGATATGCAGGTTAACATTGTCAAAGTTAGGTCTGAAGATGGCTATGTAATGCCTTGACCAAACAAAGATTGCAATGTCACCATTGATGGGAGCAGTGAAGCATGCCATTGAGGTTTATGTGGATCTGTGAAACCCTTCAACTCCACTGGTTGGCTTCGTAGTGGCAAGACGAACACAGTGAAGTTGATAAAAGGCCTTAGGTTGTGGCATGGTTCTTCACCATAACTTAGTAAGATTGGAGCAGTGAAGCGTGCCAGTGTGGTTCACGTGGATCAGTGAAACCCTTCAACTCTACTGGTTGGCTCCGTGTTTGCTAGACAGATGCAGTACAGTTCATAAAACGCCTTAGGTTGTGGCATGATCCTTCGCCATGACTTAAGAAGACTAATAACAGTGGATCATTTTTTATGAAACTGTCAATTCCTCTCGCTGATTGGTTTCGTGGCAACTAGAAAGACGCAGCAGAGTTGTATGTTTGACTTCGCAGATGATTAAAGATGTGCTAAGTGTTGACCACAACTTTCTTCACCTTTGGTCACATCGAGCAGCATCATCGACCACGCTTTCCTCGATCACCTCATCTTCGACCAAACCATCTATGAGTTAATTACATGTAGATTTCGTTGCTTGACGCTAGTCTCAAGCGTCGCAACTCAAAAATAATAGTCAGTTTCGCCAAGTTAAGTTCGAGCTGCTTCACGCACAAACTCAACTCGGCGAGGGGCATTTGTTTGATGAATTTTTGTAATAAAAATTCATTAGAAAAGTCTCATATGACCAAAAGGGTTACAATAAAAATACACGTATATTTTGGCTATAAAAAATGATGAAAAAACTCGGACAAAAACTCCACTGGTCAAAAAACGGTCAAAACTGACCTGCTCAAACGTGGTCAAACTTGGTCAACAGCTTGGTCAAACCTGGTCAACAAAGTGGTCAAAATTGGACTGGTCAAAGCTAATCAACAACCTGATCAAACCTAGTCCAACGTGGTCAAACCTGGTCAAACCCAATCAAAACCGACAATGCAGCTCGAGTTCGAACTGGATTTATCTCTAATTTAAATAACAAAAATATATCTCCTATTCAAATTCAAAAAAGAGATAATTTCTCTTTATCTTTTTGTTTATTTAAATAACAAAGTATATCTCCTATTCAAATTCAAAAAGGAGATAATCCCTCTCTTTATCATTTTGTTTATTTAAATAACAAAGTATATCTCCTATTCGAATTCAAATCCCATAAAAATCTCTGGTTGTTGGATGGTTGTAACCAACCTGGAGCCTCTATAAATAAAGAGGAGGTGCTAACTTTTTTTAAGGAGGCACGTGAGGAGCAAGACAGAAGTAGGTGTAGGGCAGAGATGCAAACGGGCCAGAAGACGACGTGAAGACCAGAATCTCTTCTCCTTGTCCCCTCTGAAGATGATCATGCGTGAGTGCTAATCATAAGCATAATATTCACATGCATCATATCAGAGGTAGAGGCCAGTTCATTGGTGCCTGCCTGAGCCCGAAGCAATATTGAAGATTATGGTCAATTGCACAAGAGAGCCTTGAGTTAGCAAGTAGATCTGATTAGCATTCGATCTGGTCACATCCGATCAGGATCTATAATCGCTTTTCGATCGAAGTTCCTCAAACTCAGTTCAAGCAGTAAATCTGATCAGCATTCGATCTGATCTTCAATTTCGTTTTCAGTCAAAATCGACAAGTATTTCTGGCCAGAGACCAAATAACATCAACTTGATCGAAATCAAGTGTGTTTTCGGTAGGAATTGAGTATTTTTCGGGCAAAGATTTGAAAACAGCAATCTGATTGAATTTGTTCTACAGGGGAAGATCGATGATAACTTCTAATCCAAAAGTCCGATCGACCCTAAATTTTTATGGTGAATAGAGGACTCTATGAGAAACCCGTCCACCAATTTTGAAGTCAATCAAAGATCTCTATGATTCAATTTGACCAAAAGAGATGCTCTGTCCAAAAGCTTGATTGAACTTGCTTCACGGGAGAATATCGGTGATAACTTCTAATCCAGAAGTCCGATCGACCCCAAATTTTTATGGTGAATAGAGGACTCTATGATTTTCAAGTCAATCAAAGATCTCTACGATTCAATTTGACCAAAAGAGATGCTCTGTCCAAAAGCTTGATTGAACTTGCTTCATGGGAGGAGATCGATGATAACTTCTAATCCAGAAGTCCGATCGACCCCAAATGTTTATGGTGAATATCAGACTCTATGAGAAACCCTTACACCAATTTTCAGGTCAATCAAAGCACTCTAAGGTGCAATTTTACCAAAAGAGATGCTCTATCTAGAAGCTTGATTGAACTTGCTTCATGGGAAGAGATCGATGATAACTTCTAATCCAGAAGTCCGATCGACCCCAAATTTTTATGGTGAATAGAGGACTCTATGAGAAACCCTTTAAACAATTTTCAAGTCAATCAAAGATCTCTAAGGTGCAATTTTTCCAAAGGAGATGCTCTGTCCAGAAGCTTGATTGAACTTGCTTCATGGGAGGAGATCGATGATAACTTCTAATCCATAAGTCCGATCGACCCCAAATTTTTATGGTGAATAGAGGACTCTATGAGAAACCCTTTCACCAATTTTTAAGTTAATTAAAGATCTCTAAGGTTCAATTTAACTAAAAGAGATGCTCTGTCCAGAAGCTTGTTCACTTTGTTTCATGGGAGAAGATCGATGATAACTTCTAATACAGAAGTCCGATCGACCCCAAATTTTTATGGAGAATAGCAGGTTCATACTGAAACTGTTCCTCCAAGTTTCACCTTGATTAGATGTTCAAAATATCATCAAAACCATTGCAAATTGCTCTGTTTCGCTGAATTTCAGCTTGACGTACAAGCAATGCAATGAAGATGGTTTCTAATCCGACGGTCTGATTGATTGATCTCAAATTTTGATGAACAATCGGGGATTTGTCAAGAAACTTTTACTTCAAGTTTTAAAGTCGATCATAAGTCAGAAAAGCTCTCATCCAAGTAGTCGAATGAGGGTTAATGACCAATTGTGTGCTCAGGTCAAAATCTTACTAAGTCCTTGATGAATATTCCAATGGGTTGTCTACCATGCAACGTGCTTTTCCTGAAGCTAAGGAAGTCAAAGATGTTATCACAAGTCATCCAACCATAATTTACATGTTGCTTGGTACTGATGAAGCAAAGGCAACATGCTTTTTGTCTGTCACTGACGAAGCCGGACACCATTCATGTCGGGTACTGATGAGGCGAAGGCATTCATTTGTTCGCGACCAACGAGGCCAAACAACTCCATGGCCGGGCACTGACAAAGCGAAGGCCATAGCTTGTGATAACACCATAGACTGACGAGGCTATGGATTTGCATACTTGCATGCATGGGCATACGCATTGCATTTATTCATTCAAGGGCAAAGTTGTTTTTTTTTCTTGAAGATGACGACCATCAGCACAACTTAATCAGAGGTCTTCTGTGGAGTTGTTTTGCAGATATAATTAACCAGGATCTTTTCAAAAGACCTGAGGAACCATGAACCATGCAATCTCCTGAAGCAAAGATGTACTTTCCTTTGGCTCAATGAGAGATTGTAAATCCCCAAGGGACTTGTAACTTGTAATTCTTTTTAGAATTAATAAAGTACAGTGTTTCCTAAGATTGTGCATTCTCTACTATTTTATTTGTATACTTATGTATATTGGCACGCCCGCACCACGAAAAATGGGGCCAATTTTCCGGAAGAAAGATCTTCTCGGCAAAACATCGATATCGGAGGTTCACCGAGGATTTACTTATCAATCCACCCTGGTCAGTGGCCGATCTTTTCGACATGGCTAACCGTTATTCTGACGTGGTTGAGGCCGTAGAATGGCACACAATGGTGGACAAGGGGAATTTTCCGCCACAACCAAGTCTCAAGCACGACAAGAAGGATGATTCTAGTAGGAAACCAGAGTCGTCATCGAGCGGGAAATCCAAGAAGCCCAAAAAGAATCAGGCTAGACAATACCGAGATGTTGCCGTTGCCGACAAACCATAGCCGGGGAAAGGTAATAAGTTTCCATTCAAGAATAAAACTCCTTCTAGTGTCCGCGACAGAGAACATTCGGGAAAACAAGCTAACTCACAGGGAAACAAGCAGTGGTGTCCATTCCATAATTCTTCGAGACATGACCTCAAGAACTGTCACAATTGGTTGAAGCAATTAGATGATTTCTATCAAGGAATTGGACCCATGCTGACCATATCACGGCAAGATCAAGCCTGTGAAGTTAGGGACGCTGATGGAGATGAAGAAATGTTTTACCAGGTACCCCAAAATCATGTCAATATTATTTTTGGTGGTTCTTCTTATGCTTCTAAGAATCAATTTAAAACTTTTTACCGTGAGGTAAATAAAGTTGAGGCTCTCCTTGGAGAGCCTCAATATCCTCATTGGTTAGAAACTCCCTTAACCTTCGACCAGGACGATTATCCCAAGGGGCTCACATGACCATTGCGACTTCCTTTGGTCATTACCCTAATAATTAGCAATGCTAGGATAGAAAGGGTTCTAATCGACTGGGGCAGTTCTTTGGACCTATTATTGGTCAAGACTCTTGGCGAGATGCAAATTCCTCGCTCAAAGATTAAACCCATAATTCATCCATTTTATGGTATAATTCCTGGTCCTTCCATGATGCCGATTGGGCAAATTGTATTACCGGTAACTTTGGGAGAGCCAGACAACTTTCGAACAGAATTAATTACATTTGATGTAATTGATTGTGATTTGGCATATAACACTATATTTGGCAGGCCAACACGTGCTAAGTTCATGGCGGCGGCACATTACGCTTATCAATGCGTCAAGCTACCAGGTCCGAAAGGCATTATTTTGGTCTGAGGCAACCAGAACACAGCTCTTACTTATGATCGGCTATCTCTGGAGTTGGTGATTAGCTTCCCCTTCGGGATGTTAAAATTGCGACCACTACCTCAGACACGATCAAAGTTTCCCCGCGACCAGATGAGAAACTGAAGCTAGTTCCATTGTACCCAAATGATCCATCCAGAACCATTCGGATTGGATCAGGTTTGGATGACAAATAGGAACTCGAGCTCGTTACTTTCCTCTGGGCTAACGCAGATGTGTTTGCGTGAAAATCATCCGACATGCCTGGAGTCCCAAGGGAAGTTATTGAGCACAGGCTAGCTATTCAGCCTGGATAGCGACCAATAAAGCTAAAGCTGAGGCGCTTTGTTGTTGACCGACAATAAGCTATCCGGTGGGAGTTAGACAAACTCCAGAAGGCAGGATTCATTCCCGAAGTCGATCATCCTGAATGGCTTGCGAACTCGGTCATGGCCCTAAAGTCAAATAGTAAGTGACGCATGTGCGTCGATTACACCAGCCTAAATAGTGCCTGTTCGAAGGATGATTTTGTCCTTCCCCGCATTGATCAGCTGGTTGATTCTACTGCGGGTTGTGAACTGATGAGCTTCCTGGATGCTTATTCAGGATACCATCAAATTAGCATGGCAGAAGAAGATGAAGAGAAAACTACCTTCATCACACCTTTTGGCACTTATTGCTACGTCAGAATGCCATCTGGTCTCAAGAATGCCGGTTCCACGTACCAGCGCATGATGCAAAAGACCTTTCTTTCCCAGTTAGGGCGTAATTTAGAAGCTTACGTCAATGATTTGGTTGTAAAGAGTTTGAAAAGCTCTAGTCACATAGATGATCTTGCTGAAACCTTCTGTAATTTGAACAAGCATGGAATAAAGTTGAACCCTAAAAAATGCTCCTTCGGAGTTTCTTCTGGTAAACTTTTGGGTTTCCTTGTTTGTTTGAGAGGAATTGAGGTTAATGCTGAAAAAATCAGGGTCATTGAGCAAATGAGATCTCCTTCGACTATGATCGAAGGATGTCCAGAGCCTAACAAGTCGCATGGCGGCTTTAAGCCATTTCATATCGCAACTAGGCGAACGAGATTTGCCTTTCTTTAAGGTTCTTCGCAAGCACAATGGTTTTACCTGGTCGGATGAAGCCAAAAAGCCTTTGAGGAGGTCAAAGAATATTTATCTAGTGCACCAATACTGGTCTCTCCAAATTTGGGGGAGCCATTACTCCTTTACTTGGTAGCCACCCCTCACGCGATCAGCGCAGTTCTGGTAGTGGAGAGGGAAGGCATACAGCAACCAATCTATTATGTAAGTGAAGTACTTCATGGACCAAAGGAGCGTTACCCTGAAGTCCAGAAGTTACTTTACGCTCTTCTGATGGCTTCTTGCAAGCTACGACACTACTTTCAAGCACATAAAATTACTGTGTTGTCATCCTTTTCGTTAGGAGATATTATCCGAAATCCAGAGAAATCTGGTCGCATTGCGAAATGGGCAGTGGAACTTGGAGCATTTGACATCCATTTCACCTCTCATATCACAGTTAAATCTCAAATTCTTGCAGATTTTGTGGTTGAATGGACTAATCCTGATCCACCTACGCAACAATCTATAGATTTACAATGCACAGACCATTGGACGATGTATTTTGACGGCTCTCACAATTTTCAACACTTGGGAGCTGGAGTGGTCTTACTTACACCTCAGGGTGACCAACTCAAGTATATCATTCAATTACATTTCGCTGCGAAAAATAACGCAGCCAAGTATGAAGGTCTTCTCACTACTACAGAAGTGCATTCCACTAACCCTTATTTTCTAACGGTTGTAAGCAATCTAGGAAAAATCCGATAGAATAGGACGACAGCGGCGGAAAACCATCATTTTACTATCGGTTATACACTAATCCAACGTTAGTGAAATGCAAATACTTTTTACTATTGGTTATTACTGTACAAACCGATATAATATATTAAATAGTACTATCGGTTTTCCATTTTTAACTGATAGTGAAATTACTGATTTTTTACTATCGGTTATTACTGTACCAACCGATATAATATATTACAATAGTACTATCGGTTTTTCGTTCGTAACAGATAGTAAAATTACTCACTTTATACTATCGGTTGGTACTGTATTAACCGATATAATATATTGAATAGTACTATCGGTTTTTCTCGGGTAACTGATAGTGAAATTACTGACTTTTTACTATCGGTTATCACTGTACTAACCGATACAATATACTACATATTACTATCGGTTCAACAACACAAACCGATAGTAAAATGACTTCATATACACTAATGGTTATGACAGTGGGGACCTTATTTTACTATCGGTTAATGTTGTTGAACCGATAGTAAAATTGGACAGCTTAATTAGGTCGACCCCTGCTCTGCGCTCTACATGTTGGAATCATTTCAGCCGCGCACAACTCCAAGCTAGAGTGATCTGGAGAAGCTAGCTGAGAGGTTGATCATATTTCCATCCCCCTCGGTATTGTTATCTTCTCATCACCTCTCTCTCTCTCTATCACTCTTTCACACTCTCCCTCTCTCTCTACTTGCAATTCATTAAACTAGATACATGTATCTCCAAGCTAGCTAGAAGGCTGGGTTGGCTAGCTAGCTATAGCTTGCTGAATTTAAGCAGCTAGCTAGCTGGCTCTTCCAATTAATGCATGCATCAAGTTAATTAGGGTTTCATATATACAAATCCATTTAATGTAATTAAACAGCTCATGCATGTACACACATATGGCCTAGCTAATTATGTTTCATTCATATATGCATGCCCTGAGTCATTAATTATTTATTTGATTTGTCAATTTTGTGAAATAATTGTAGATGGACCGAGAATATTGGATGTATGGAATAAAACGTACTACTGTTGAGTATTTGGAGGGTGTGAATGGATTTATTAAATTTGCTGAGCAAGAGAAGGCGAAGAAGGGAGAGAAAGATATGCATTGTCCTTGTATAGATTGTATGAACTTAAAAAGGTTCGGCAACTCTGATCAGATTAGGAGTCATTTGATTCGTCGTGGTTTTAACGCACGCTATACCCGTTGGATATGGCATGGTGAAGATCTTGAGGAAACGAGCACTACCGCTACCACTCAGCAGCACCCGGAAGTGGATTGCAGTAATGATGATCATGATCAAAACATTGATAATGTTCATTCGGAAGTCCATGTAGATGACGACAATTTAGATGAAATGTTACGTGATGTAGAAGAGGACTACAGCGAAAACGATTTAGCTAAATTTCAGAAATTAATTGTTGATTCTGAGAAGCCTTTGTTCCCCGGATGTGAAACATTTACAAAGTTGTCTTCTGTGTTGAGATTATATAACTTGAAGGCAAGCAACGGTTGGAGCGATAAGAGTTTCACGGTGCTATTGGATCTGTTAGCGGACATGCTTCCAGAGGGAAATGAGTTGCCAAGATCGGTTTACCAGGCCAAAAAACTATTGTGTCCGTTGGGAATGGAAATCGAAAGAATACATGCATGCCCAAATGATTGTGTTCTGTACCGTAACGAGTACGAGGATTTGCATGTTTGTCCAAGATGCGGTGCATCGCGGTATAAGCATGGGGACAAAATTTATCACAATGGATGTGATGAGGTAAAGAAAGGGCCTCCGGCCAAAACTGTGTGGTATTTGCCTGTGATTCCCAGATTGAAACGGCTGTTTGCAAATCCGAAAGATGCGAATTACTTGCGTTGGCATGTTGAAGGTCGGAAACAAGACGGAAAACTAAGACATCCAGCTGATTCCATTCAATGGAGAAACATTAACAGAACATTCGGTGAGTTTGGCGGCGAAGTGAGGAATATAAGGTTTGGGCTGAGTACGGATGGTATGAATCCACACGGAAATATGAGCAGTCGACATAGCACTTGGCCGGTTCTTTTATGCATCTACAATCTTCCTCCTTGGTTATGTATGAAGCGGAAGTACATCATGATGTCGTTACTAATTTCAGGACCCAGACAACCCGGGAATGATATTGACGTGTTTCTATCACCGTTAGTCGAGGACTTACAAAAATTGTGGAGCGAAGGGGTGCGGGTGTGGGATGCACATAAGCGAGAGAATTTCATGTTGCGGGCCATGATATTTTGTACCATAAATGATTTCCCGGCCTATGGAAATTTGTCGGGGTATAGTACGAAAGGAGTCAAGGCTTGTCCTATTTGCCTGGATGAAACTGACAGCATGTGGTTATCGAACTGCAGAAAAACAGTGTACATGGGTCACCGCAGATTCCTTCCGATGCATCACGCCTACCGTAAGAAGAGGAAGTCATTCAATGGGAAGCCTGAGAAAGGATCAGCCCCAGTGTTTGTGACTGGTAAGGAGCTTTACTTGCGCGTGAAGGACATCAAAGTTGAGTTCGGTAAATGTTCTAAACCTCCAGGAAAAAATGTTTGGAAGAAGAGATCGATTCTTTGGGATCTGCCATATTGGGAGCACTTACAAGTTCGACATTGCATTGATGTCATGCACGTAGAGAAAAATGTTTGTGACAGTTTGATTGGTTTGTTGTTGAACATTCCAGGAAAGACGAAAGATGGCATCAACGTTCGCCGTGACATGCTCGACATGGGCATAAGGACTGAGCTTGCACCGTTGGAGAAGGGAAAGCGGACATACCTCCCCCCGGCCTGCTATACTTTGTCAAAAAGAGAAAAAACAGAACTCTGTCAGTGCCTACATGGTGTCAAAGTTCCATGCGGGTATTCTGCGAACTTGAAAAAACTTGTGTCCATGAAAGACTTGAAACTGGTTGGTATGAAGTCCCATGATTGTCATGTACTGATGTCACAAATGCTTCCCATTGCTATCAGAGGCATTCTCCCAGTCAAAGTCAGAGAGACAATTACAAAGCTATGTTATTTCTTCAACACAATATCTGGCAAGGTACGTAAGCGTGTACTCCTAGCAAGTTAATTAGCTCCATTCGTGGAACTTGTCAGATTTTTTGGATCTGAATATTTGCTGCAACTGTGTCCTTGCAGGTAATTGATATGGATGGACTGGACGATTTGCAACGCGATGTGACTACCACTCTTTGTCAGCTGGAGATGTATTTCCCTCCATCCTTTTTTGATGTTATGGTCCATCTAATTGTTCACCTTGTCAGAGAAATTAAGTTTTGTGGACCCGTGTTCCTGCGCTACATGTATCCATTTGAGAGATTTATGGGTATCTTGAAGGGATATGTAAGGAATCGATATCGGCCTGAGGGCAGTATTATTGAAGGTTATGCCGCGGAGGAGGTGATCGAATTTTGCACCAACTATATGTCCGGGGTTGACCCAATTGGCGTTCCTACGTCTCGGCATGAGGGCAGGCTTCAGGGCATTGGAACGATTGGATTTAAAGCAGTCGTCCCCTCTAGTGATCTGTATGCAAAAGCCCATTTTTGGGTCTTACAGCACATGACGGGGGTGGAGCCATACATACACGAGCACAAGGAAATGTTACGGAAACAGAATCCCTCGAAGCCAGAGATTTGGGTCACCAGAGAACATAATAGGAAGTTTGCTGTGTGGATCGAAAATAGAGTCCTGCAAGCTTCTGAGGGCGATGTAGATGAAGATGTTACATGGTTGGCCAGAGGGCCTAGATTTACTGTAGGGACTTGGCAGGGGTATGACATCAACGGCTATTCATTTTACACAAAAACTCAGGACGAGAAGAGTGCTATGCAATGTAGTGGAGTGACACTACTTGCTATTTCGGAGGATGCCAGGGCAGTAAGAGCACTCGACTCATATTACGGTGTTATTGAGGAAATATGGGAGCTCGATTATGTATTACTTAAGATTCCTCTGTTTCGATGCCAATGGGTCGAAATCCCTCGAGGTGTTACAGTCGACAATTATGGGTTTACTCTAGTCGATCTCAGTAGAGTCGCACACAAAGATGATCCATTTATACTTGCTGAGCAAGCCACACAGGTGTTCTACATCGTTGACCCGGCCAACCCAAAGTTGCACGTTGTCCTTCACAGTAAGAGACGTATTGTTGGGGTCGAAGACGTTGTGGATGAAGAAGAGTACGATCAGTTCGACGAACTACCTCCATTTTTAGATGGAATCCTTCAATCTGTCCCTACCGAAGATATTGACGAAACAAGTTACCTGCGAGACGACCACGAAGAAGGATTATGGGTGGACAACCATTCTTGACTAATTTGCAATATGTAAGTGACGTATATTACTTGGATCGAAGAATGTTCAAATCAATTTTCAAAAATTCTTTGGGAAAACATACGTGATGCATTGAGAATCATTTCTGCAAATTTTCATTTCAATTGGAGTATATACTTGATTTGAGCAATAATTGATTCTTTTCACAAATATATATGAAAACTGCAAATTTTCATTCCATGATTGGTCTTTATTGTTATTTTATTTCAAAATTATTGCAAGCCATTTGCATGGGGTTTCAGGTGTCTTTACAAGTGCAAAATGATGTACTGAGACCCATCTGTATTTGTTCTCAGGAAATACCTTTAGATCAATTTAACAGTATTATACTATCGGTTTCAACCTCCAAACCGATATGAAATTAACATATACTATCGGTTTACTGTCATAACCGATAGTAAATACAATACAAAATGATGTACTGAGATCCTCTGTAATTCTTCTAAGGGAAATCCTTTAGGGTCAATAGCATTGTATTTTACTATCGGTTATAACTGTGAAACCGATATGAAATTAAACTATACTATCGGTTTATCGTTCACAACCGATAGTGATTTACACTGTGTTATGATCCCCTGTTCTTAGTTTACTATCGGTTTACTGTTCACAACCGATAGTGATTTACACTGTGTTATGATCCCCTGTACTTAGTTTACTATCGGTTTACTGTTTACAACCGATAGTGATTTACACTGTGTTACGAAAACCCTAACTTACATGTTTGTACTATCGGTTTTGTGGTGATGAACCGATAGTAAATATTCATTTAATAGGTTATAACCTGCACGATTTTCCCTCCAGTGCAACTGATCACATTCCAAATCGAAAAATACTCGCGCGGAAAACCCTAGAATCGCCGACGTTCGCTTCTTCGCTCCTCTGCGCCACTGGTTCTCCACCGCCTCCGGCATTGCATTGCGCCACCGCCTCCGGCATTGCATTGCGCCACCGCCTCCGGCCACTCCACGATCCACTGTAAGTGTTCTTGACCAAATCGCTCGCGTGTATTGCTTAATTCTGTATGCAATGGTTCATATCCCGTTCCATGGATTACAAATAGAAACCTAGAGTAAAATTCATGAACGGTATACACCTATCTGAAATTGTTTCCTGTGATGATTGTAAAGAACAAACCTGAATATTGGATGAACCGATAAGCTCGGTGAAGATAGTTTGAATTGCATTTGCATTAAACTGGGGTTCTTTTTGTATGGAACTAAGCTCTTAGTTAATCTAATTGCAAATTTAGAACTATGTGTAGACTTTGGTGTCAAAAATCTGTGTTTTGGCTACTAACTGCAATGCTAAATTGGATATTTCAGTGACTGAGCCTTACGCCATTCTTCAATTTCTAGAATTTGTGTTGTTTCTGTATGAATGGACAGGACTGGGGTGATTGAAGCTATGAATTGAAGTCTTATTCTGTCATTGATTGCTTTGTCTGGCTCTTAGTCACTTGCGTATTTGAATGTTTATCTACTGCTTGTGCATTCTGTGATTGCTGCTTGAAGTAGAGCTAGTGAAGAAATGAAATTGATTATATGATCTTTTGGCTTTCTTCTGAGTTGGTGGGAGATTGAAGTTTCTATTTCAGTTCTCTCCTTACTTGTGTCGTCCAAATTAGCAAGTCGTATTCTAGACAGCTGATTGATCAGTTGTTATCTTGAATTCTCTCCAGCATTGGTTTGACTACCCTTCTTGTATTAACTTAAAATTGGTTGGTTGTTTAGGCTTTGAGGTTATTTGAGAGAGAGACGATCATCTTGAGTCTGTGTGTTTGTTCCCCGGATTTGCCGTGTAGGCTATAGTTGAGAGGCTATTGGGGAGCGGTCTTTGTTAATTCCTTGCATGATCAATTCATTGATACCGTCAATAGGTGTATGCGTTTTAAGTTAATACATGAACTACAAAATTCATGAACTACAAACTTGATAGCTATGAGAATGACAGAATTGATGAAAATCATAGCATACAGTGTAGTTCACTATCGGTTTCTTACTCAGAACCGATAGTAAATACCATAAACTGATTTTTCTGTTAATTATATCCCATTTTCTAATTTTCATCTCAAATTTAGGTTCATTTATTTTTTAACATACCTTATGTTCCTGCTGAGCAATTACTTTCTGTTCCTGCTGAGCAATTTTTGAAATTTTTCCTAATGCTGACTTGATTACTATCGGTTTGACTTGGAAAACCGATAGTAAATAGTAGTGCCATCATAGTTTGCACAGCTAATATGAATTTTCTGTGAATGACTTCCCATTTTCTAATTTTCATCTCAAATTTAGGTTCATTTATTTTTTAACATACCTTATGTTCCTGCTGAGCAATTACTTTATGTTCCTGCTGAGCAATTTTTGAAATTTTTCCTAATGCTGACTTGATTACTATTGGTTTGACTTGGAAAACCGATAGTAAATAGTAGTGCCATCATAGTTTGCACAGCTAATATGAATTTTCTGTGAATGACTTCCCATTTTCTAATTTTCATCTCAAATTTAGGTTCATTTATTTTTTAACATACCTTATGTTCCTGCTGAGCAATTACTTTATGTTCCTGCTGAGCAATTTTTGAAATTTTTCCTAATGCTAACTTGATTACTATCGGTTTGACTTGGAAAACCGATAGTAAATAGTAGTGCCATCATAGTTTGCACAGCTAATTTGAATTTTCTGTGAATTACTTCCCATTTTCTAATTTTCATCTCAAATTTAGGTTCATTTAAATTTTAATAGACTTTATTTTCCAGCAGAGAGATTAGCATAGTTTGCACTGCTAATCTTTTAAATTTTCCTGAATATAGACCTTAGTATTATCGGTTTTCCTTTTAAAACCGATAGGAAATATAGTATTTGTTAGTTTGCACTGCTCATCTGAATATTCTGTGAATTACTTTGTCATGTACCTTTCTTCATATCAATTGGATGGTTTGTTTATGGTATTTTAGGTAAAGCCATGTCGGCATCTTCCTCGGCTGATACTAGTGATTCGGCGAGGGCGAACGTAGATGGCGCTGCCTCGTCCCAGCGCAAGAGGAAGGCGCGAGGCGCGACGATGTTGGGTCGTTTGGCCAAACGCGCGGATCTTTCCTGTGAATTCAACCAGTTCGGGAGACCGATCGGGAAGAACGCCGGGCACTATGCTGCCTATGTTGGCTTGTTGGCGAAGGAAAGGGTGAAGATCACCGTCCAGAGCTGGAAGGACGTCAAGGCCGACGAGAGGGATAGGCTGTGGGCGGAAGTGAAGGTAAAATTAATCAAAATCACTGAACTCTTGAGTGATCACATTCCCTTGGTTTATCCTAGAGATTAGGTAAGTCCTACTTATATTTGAAACAGGCCAAGTGGAACATCCCGGACGATGGTCCCAAGATAGCTTGCTTGAAGGACATGAACAACACGTGGAAAACCTTCAAGAGCGTCCTCGTCAGTACCTTCCTCGCTAAAGGCGAATCTCCATGCGAGAAGTACCCCTTCATAACGGAGGAGGTATGGGAGCAATTCGCCCAACAGAAGGGGACTCCTGAGTTCAAGGTATGAATGGTTCCTTTGCTTGGTTACACCATTGTATGCAGTAAGCAGTGGTGCATTAATTTTCTTGTTTCTGGTACGAAGGCCCTCAGCGAGAAGAACAGGGCAATCCAGAGGAGGAACGACCACCCACACCGGCTCGGTTCTCGCGGCTATGCGGGGAAGGAGGAGCAGTGGAAGAAGGGTGAAGACGAGGCGTCGCATTTCGTCGACTCCCCTGACCTACCACTCTCCGAGATCCGCGATCAGCGATGCAAGCGCTGGTGGCTGGCCAGAGGGACCGTGTCGGCCACGGGGACTGTGGCGTTCCCAAACCCCAGGGACGTCGAGGTCGTGCAGCGACTCGTAAGTTGCCTAACTATGATCACTAGTGTGCGCACAACTTTGTATATATTTCTTCCTCACAATGGAGAGCTTTCAATGTAACAGATCTCTTGCTCGAAGGAGGCGACCGAGGGATTGTTCAGTCCCCATAGGGAGAACGACATCCTTACCCGGGCTCTAGGGAACAAGGAGCATCCAGGGCGGACGCGAACCGTGGGGGCTGTGGTGCCATGGAAGGAAGGCTTCTCGGACCCCGGGCAAAAGGCGAAGAAGCCTGGCAGCTGGAAGGAAAGGGAAGAGGAGCTATCTCAGAAGATACGGGCAGATGTGACTGCACAATTCGCGGACATGTTCGCTCAAATGAACGAGAAATATGAACGCCTAAGCCGAGTTGTGCAGTCCAAGGGTTTAGATCCAGCTGCCGAGGTCGACGCTGCCAGGCCGAGTAGTGTTGGCTCGAAGGTTCACGTGGATCCGGTGGACCTGATCGAGGTATTGCAACTCTTGAGCTATATATGCAGTTCGGCTGATGCCACTCCCGTTACGTTAGAATTGTTTCGCTAACTTGTTATAATTGTTGCAAATTGCAGAAGCCGGAGAGCTGTACCCTATTGATCAACATAGGCGACAAACCTGTTGCGGTTGCAAACGGGGTCGTATACCAGTCTTGGGAGGATGTCCGGATCCACTGCGTACCTCTTGAGCCTGGATTCGCAAAGGTACAGGTGGACATGGCCCTCCCGGGCTACAGCTCTTTTCCGTTGCCCGTCCCAACGGACGAAATGCGGACAATTGGCGAGGCATTGGGCTCGTACATACAGTGGCCCAAGAAGGGTGTTAGACTACAGGAGGTAAACCCTAGCCATTCTAGCTTACAACTCAGTTAATATATTTAATTTTCAAAATCTAATTTAAGCGTTTGTACTTAAAGTGGACGATGGATACCAGCACACTTCCTGAGGACACCAGCCCCGCCACAACGCGTGAGCGAACTCCATCGGCCCCCATGCCTCCTCCGACGGCCTCAAACCCTTCGCCATCAAATGAGGCCGACGGCACCACACCCCAACCTTCGAAGGTATACACTCGCTCCCCGCCCAAAGGCAAGGGCAAGGCCAAAGGCAAGGGCAAGGCCAAAGGCAAGGCCAAACAAAGCCAGCCGGGTACGTTCAAGAACGGGTCCCCACTCGTGTCGGAGTACCTTCTGCGCAATATGGATCAAATAACCAGAAGTCTCCACGAGTGGTACCTGACCCGGTCTAGGCGCCACATCAACTTCTTGGTTCACTTCAGGCCAGCCCATTTTCACCGTGAGCCCGGGAGCATATCGGTGGCCCACGAGGATTTGTTCGACCTCCTCAACTGGCGGGAGCTTGATATGTCCATCATACGGACTGGAGTCCTGTGAGTGTGCTGTTGTCTGAAGTTATCACAGTTCGTTTCATAAATCCAATCACTTTTTGTATGCACTACTTACTAATGTCTACTTTGCATCCAGGTGCATGTATAGGCTGGCGTCGATGAGGGCATGTGACAAGGTGGGTTTCCTCGACCCAGAGAAAATAAGCCTCACGATGCTAGAGCACGACCAAGCACATGCGGAGGAATACATATCAAGGGCACTACTAGCGCAGCAGGACCGAGAGTTCATCCTTGCGCCGTACCACCAAAGGTTAGTGCATTTCCTACTAATTTAACTCATTCTTGTATGTTACGCCTAACATATGTATGAAACGGTTCGCTTATATATGCAATGTAGGGGCCACTGGGTCCTCGCCGTCATTTGCCCATGGATGAATGAGGTCTATTACCTCGATTCGATGAGCGACAAGGTAGCGCATGTTTTCACCCTCACATGGCACATAGACGCGTAAGTAACATAGTTGTCTTAAATTTTTCTCTGACTAGCTAATTAATGATAAGATATTAATCGACAATGCTAAATTAAATATAGGGCTTTCAAAAATTATGCTAGTGCTGGAGGGAGGCATGACGCGTCGAAGGGCACAACAATTTCTTGGAAAGAATATGAGGTAATTAATACGGATGGAAGTACTCATGATGAGTCTTTTAATTTAAGCTTAATTAGTTCTTTCGAGTTAATGTGGGTTTATGTCTTTGCATATGCAATTTTTCCAGTGCCATCAGCAGCCACAATCGTGGGAATGTGGCTTCTATGTCATGAGATTCATGTATGACCTGATCAGGAGAAACTTTGCCCAATTCCCTAAGGTAACTATTTTTCCTGACTCAAAGTCGAACTTTAATTGGATGTGACGTACGATCCTAACTTCATACACGCATATATGCAGAGCACCATGTTGAAAGAGCAATATGAGTTGCCTCAATTGAAGGAGCTGCGAACAATTTGGGCTCAATATGTCATCGAAGAAGTGGCTATCAACGATCGATAGTAACTGACTTGTGTTGATTGTTGTATTTGTGAATATATATTGAATGTGTTGATTCATTGATTTGTGAATATATGTGAATATATGTGAATAGATTCATTGATGTATTTGTGAATAAACTCGATCAATATGTGCATAAATTTAGTCTGTCAAATGCATGTGTATATTACTGTATTAGTGTATTTGTGAACAAATTCAATATGTGAATATTGGTGAATATTTGTAAATATTGGTGTATTTGTGAATGATCCAATGTATCTCTGTATTGCTGTATGTATCTCTGTATTGCTGTATGTATATTTGTAAATATTTAGTACTAACCGTGCAACTACATAACCGATAGGAAAAACTAATATTACTATCGGTTATATACTACAACCGATAGAATAAAGTTTCCAGTACTAACTGTGTCCACACAATACTATCGGTTCATATTTAGAAACCGATAGAATACAGTTTCCTGTACTAAACGAGTCTACAAAATACTATCGGTTATATAATATAACCGATAGAATAAATTTTCCAGTACTGACTGTGTCCACACAATACTATCGGTTTATATATAACAACCGATAGAATAAAGTTTCCAGTACTAAATGTGTCGACAAAATACTATCGGTTTATATAAGAGCCGATAGAAAAAAATGTTTAGATTACTATCGGTTTAGATCCTAGCCGATACAAAAGGCCTAAACAATACTATCGGTTTATATAAGAGCCGATAGAAAAAAATGTTTAGATTACTATCGGTTTAGATCCTAGCCGATACAAAAGGCCTAAACAATACTATCGGTTTTTATACGAGCCGATAGAAAAAACTTATACAATACTATCGGTTTAAAACCGAGCCGATAGAAGAAATAGTCGATAGCGATTAGTGAACGTTGGGATTGTAGATGTTTTACTAACGGTTTTTGAACCGATAGAAGTGTGCTGCCCTCTACTATCGTGCCGACCACTATCGGTAAGAGAACCGATAGTAGAGTGGATTTTTAACCGATAGTGAAAAGCATTTCTGTAGTAGTGTCTTGCAAGGCTCCGAGCAGCCAAATTCATCAGAGTCGGTCGCTTAGTGGTGAGGAGAGACTCACAGCTAGTCGTAAACTAGGTAAATAAGGAGTACAGCACCTCCGATGAGACAATGCTCATTAACTGGAAGAAGTGAGGAGATTGGAAAAACATAGTCATTTTGATGTCCAATTTGTTCCGCGAAAGGATAATATACTTGCAGACCAATTATCAAAAATTGGGTCCTCACATACATCTGCTCCGGCAGGAGTGTTCGTTGAACACTTACAATACCCTTCGATCACGACATCGGTCGAGGATGATTTGGTGACAGTTTTTGTTGCCAACCTTGGACATGAAGAAGATTGGACCCGACCATTGCGGATCTATCTTGAACATGGGACCTTACCCAAGGATGAAACCGAGAGTGATCGGTTAGTACGAAAGGCGCGTCTATATAAAATAATTGATGGAGTTTTGTATAGAAAGGGTATGTAAGGAGTATTCATGCACTGTATATCTCAAGAAGAAGGTAAATCTGTCTTGAAAGAAATTCACGATGGTGTATGTGGTGCACATGCATCTTATCGGATGCTGGTTGGAAAAGTTTTTCGACAGGGTTTTATTGGCCTTCGACACTTAATGAAGCCATGCATTTGGTCAAAACATGCCCAAAGTGTCAATTTCATGCACGGCAAGTTCATCAGCCTGCATATGTCTCACAAACTGTTCCTTTAACCTGGCCTTTTGCGGTTTGGTGAATAGATATAGTGGGTCCTATGCCCCAAGCAGTTAATGGGTACAAGTTCTTATTCGTAGCCACTGACACGTTTACTAAGTGGATTGAAGCTGAACCAGTCCGCAATGTTATCGCCACTGCGGCGAAGAAATTCTTTCATAAAAATATAGTAACACGATTTGGTGTTCCAAGTCTTCTTATTACCGACAACGGTTCCCAATTCGTTAGTGGTCTTTTTCTGGAGTATTGCGACGATATTGGGACCAAAGTGTGTTTTTGCATCTATGGCTCACCCACAGAGCAATGGTGCTGTTGAACGTGCCAACGGGCAGGTATTACAAGGCATTAAGAAACGGGTTTTCAATCGCCTTAAAATGCGCTCGGGGGCTTGGGTAGATGAACTCTAGTCCGTTTATATAGTTTTTTCTACCACACTTTATGATGGGCATTACGCACTACATGCAGTCGGGCTACGGGTGAGACACCTTTCCAATTGGTTTATATCGCTGAGGCTGTCTTACCCATGGAAATTCGTATTGGCTCTGTTCGTGTAAATCAACTTGATCATTCTGATCAACATGAACAACGTGTCCAAGATATTACCCTCCTTGAGGAGAAACGCGATCGGGCGTTGATTAAGTCTGCAGCATAGTTACAAGCTCTGTGTAAATACCACAGTAAATGGGTGCAACCTTGTAGCCTTCACGTGGGCAACTTGGTTTTACGAAAAATCCAAAATCAGTCTAATCGCAATAAATTCTCCCGTCAGTGGGAAGGTCCTTATACTGTGGTCTCAATGCTGTGACCAAGATCAACCCGATTAGCAATGGAAGATGGAAGGATCTTGTCCAATACTTGGAATATAGATCAGTTACGTAAGTTTTACGTGTAAGTTCTTCCATTTCTTTTTTTCCTTTTCAATTAGCATGATTTCGTTAAAAATAACATGTTCTTTTTGTTGCGTTACATTATAGTTTAAATCCTAACCTTTGTCCTCTCTTTATCGTGCTATGCTCAGGGGCTGGCCGCCGATGATCATCTTATTATAGTAACCAAGTTGGATTCGTTGGCCGATCTCATGGTCGCATCTAGATAAGACATCCCTAAATAAGTCATTTCTCAAGGCATACGGGACTTACTAGCATGTTTCTGATCATTCGAGGGGCTGCCAGTTCACAATAAACTTTGGTATTATGTTAAGATCAGTATTGGTGCAACCAGATGATCCTATCTAGTTGAGACATTCCTTTCTAAACCATTTCTTAACGTATAATACTAAGTTGTGATACATACTCAGATTGGGAAGTGTCGCATCGGACACGAGCTGAATTTCATGCTTGATTGGACGTTTCGGTGGACAACCCTGGGTACTTTCGAACAAATCACTGTATTCCTCCAACAGTCCCGACAAATGACCAGAATCTTCTCGGCATGCCAACAACAACGCTGCTCGAGTACTATCACTTTAACCAACTGGTCGAATCATAACAAGCACGTATTTGTGACATGCATTGATGATTCTTTTGGTCTAATAGAAGTTAATCAAGTTCGAAGCATTGATGTGGACGTCTCTACCGATCATGAACTTAACTCCATCTTTAGTGAGCTCATACTCTTGCACTCATCGATGGAAGTGAGTGTCTCAATCGTACAAGAATAGACTCCCAAAGATCACCTGACAAATATTGATAGGAACAATGTCGCATTGAACCTCGTCGATATATCGAGCAGAGATTACAAATTTTAACACACATGACTCGTGATCTGTTGGTTCACATTGGATGTAAACCAATCCAGCGGATATGGTCGCGGGTGTGTGGTCATCTTCAAACGAAGTCGTCGAACCAGTCCTGCGAAAACCAAATTATTCTGACTTCCAGGATCAAATATGGCTGCGACCACTTCGTGCTTTACCTGGATGTTGATAGTGAACAACTCCTCCATTGAGTGATGGTCGTTAGGTGAATCCGAACCTTTCTCTTTCGGCATTGCCATCAGAGATAATGTCGTATCTGCCTCATCAACCGAATTCATTCGGACAACTCCTTCTTCGGATAGAGTTGTAGTAGCTGTAGCTGTTCTTTTCTCTGGTTCATTTCTTTTTGGTCGAAGCTCAGGATGGAGCTTATAGCATTTATCCTTTGTATGCCAAGCAACATGACAATGATCACAAGAGATGCTCGTATTAGACTTCAGAGTACTCTTCTTCAGACATAACTTTCCTCTTGACGGGGTCAAATTCTCTTTCTTGTTGTTGGGGGATTTGTTCTTCTTCTCAATTGCCATAGCAGTCGTGCTCGCGGTCGTGATATCCTGGATGCCAAACAAGCTTAGCTCAGCACTGATCAATTTCTGAAGTCCAGACGTGTATTTTTGGAATACTTGAGAATCAGAGAGCGAGATGCCAATGACCATTGCTTGTCTCTAAAATTCCGTCATATAATCCTAGATGAATTGATCGCGTCGTTGATACATTCTATTCCAACGATCCCATCTCTCCTCGGGATAACCCATTGGGTAGAATTCTTGTTGTACGAGTTGTTTGAATTGATCCCATGCAAGGTCGTCAGCTTCACCACTGGTGACAAGGGCCTTCCATCATATCTTGGCTGGTCCTTCATCTTCAAAGGTGCGAACTTTACCTTTTGCGCTCTACTGAAACCTCATAGGTCAAAATAGGTCTCAAGCCGATCGATCCAAGAATTCAGCTTCTCAGCATCGATCCCCCCATCATATATGGGTATGTCAACCTTGTAGAATCAAGGATGCCGACTAGAGGGGGGTGAATAGGAGGCTTTTAAAAACTTCAAATGAAAAACAAGTTTTTGCAACAAGAAAAACCAAAAACAATTTATATATTGAAAAGACAAGATAGAGAGAGCAAACACCGATTTTTACCGAGATATCGGAGACTCGCCCAGTCTCCACTAATCCTCATTGAAGCACTCAAGTAAATTGAGTCTTGCTCCAATATCCATAAAGGATATTATCAACTAGTGGTTGCTCCTTTTCCACTCTGGAATGGCGAGCACCGATGCCTTGTACAACTTTGCCGAGCCTCTCCAACAATCTCCGAACTGGAGAGGTCAACGGCCACACCTCCAAATTGTCTAGGTGAGGGGGCTCACCAAGAGTAATAGGCAACAAGGTCTTCTCTAGACCTCCAAACACGCACCGAGAAACTATGAGTATGTAAATGCAATGAACTGAAACGCTCGGTGGATCAGAAAACACTCGACTTGATCAAAAGATCAAGATTTTGTATAAAACACTAAAACTCAAGAGTGAATATGACTAGTAGGCTGCTTGTTGTATGAAACACATGCCCAAAGCCTCTATTTATAGCCTCAAGGATCAAAAAAACCGTTAGAGCTAGGGCTAAAAATCAGCAACACAAACTGACAGTCAGTTCACCTAACTGACAATCAGTTACGTGCACAACGGCCGACAAAATTTACGGATAAAAAATAGCTAGCCGTTTGTGGTCTTTAAGGCAACTTGAAACCCCCAACTGACAGTCAGTTCGACCAAAAACATCGACCAGAGGAAAGAAAACTCAGATAAAAACAGCTGTGGTCGAAACCCCAACTGATGGTCAGTATGGGCAAACTGACAGTCAGTTTAGTACAAAAAGTTTTGGCCCGAAAAACACACTCTCTGGACAATTGTCAGTTAACACAAACTGACATTCAAACTAACAGTCAGTTCAGCAAACTGACAGTCAGTTCAGCAAACTGACAGTCAGCCTAAACAAAAATAGCTATAACTTTAAATCCAGAAATCCAAAAGAGATGTTTAATAGCTCGTTTGAAAGATAATTTTAAGGGCTACATTTTTTTCAACAGAATAAAAAACCAGATCTGCCTAGATATTTCTAGAAATTTGCAAAACTCTTCTACTGTCAAAAACTCAACTAAAAATCCAAATCTTTCAAACCAAAATTCAAGTCAAATCCAACCAAAAGAATGCAATGCAATGACCTAAGTTTCTCGGTTTATGTTGGAAATGTAGAGAGGACTTTTGCAACCACTCTTTATAGTACGGTTAAAACTAAAAACAATTTTCCTAAACTGATCAACTCCAAACACCGAGATCGGTAAAAATAAAAACAATATTACCTTAGGTCTTCTGCGTTTTTGCGACTTGCGTCTCGATTTTATTCCTCGCGACTTGTGCTTTATTTCTTTTGCATTGGGTTTGTCTTGTTCATCTCGCATATCTTCCCAATGGAGCTCTGCATCAAACAATCTCAAAGGCACAGTCAGTCTGAAACACTTAGTTTTCATTAATCATCAAAATTAGGGTTAGGCATGAAGGCCTAGATGCAACAATCTCCCCCTTTTTGATGATTGATGACAACAAGTGTTCGATAAGAGACTAAGAAATGAAAAACTCCCCCTGAGAGTATGCATCATATATGATAAGTACAGAGCATAAAACAAATCACATCACATCAATGCATATCTCAGAACATAAACCAATCATAAGCTGACTGGAGTATCAGAGCATCTCATAAAATCATCATATATAAACTCACCGATGTACATCACAGATAAGCATCATCATATATCATCATCAAATATCATGACATCATATTAATATGTATCAGAGCATAGACCCATACATCATCGTGAACCAGAAAAGACATATATATATAAACCAATATCCAACCAATATCTCCATGATATAAAAGCATATAGCATCCAAAATACTATAACATCCAAAATACTTCTCCCCCTTTGGCATCAAGCACAAAACGGGAGGCAATACACAAAAGTAGAGCCTAATGCTCATCATCTGAGGAAAGCCCTAACACGGCTGTATCTCCGGAGCCTGCTGGAGATGCAGTCGGGTCGACAGCTAGAGACGCCGGAGGAGTAGCAGCTGCAGTTGAAGAAGCTGGTGCTGGTGCCGCTGAAGCTGGAGCAGATGGTCCTGGAGCAGCTGGTCCTGAGGCTGAGCTCGGGGAAGAGGACGCAGGGCGGGCCCTCTTGCGAGGGACCGGAGAATCTCCTGCTGAGCAAGCAAACGACGCAGCATCTGATGATGCTCCGTCTGGGTGCTGAGGATCTGCTGCTGCACCTGAAGAACCTGCTAGAGCTGAGAGGGAGAGGCTGAGGAAGATCCGATGCCTGGGTCTGCAGACGGTGCAGGGTCAGACTCCTGAACTGGAGCCTCATCCTCTGACTCTCCCGTAGCATCATCATCCGATGCGGGAGAATCAGGGCCAGCAGCTACTGCAGGCCGGGCACCGAGATGGTGATCAGCCTGGCCAGGAGGATAGAAAAGAAGAGGGTGATGGGGCCGCGGGAGCTCAGCGTCGACGGCCCAGATATGCAGAAGCACCGCCATGATATATAGAGCGTATATCAGCTGACGGCGCGGAGAGAGAAGGACGTGCTGAATCTCACTGATGATGAGATCAGCAACGTCGAAAGACTCCTCCTGGAAGATAGAAATCAGGACGTGGAGGGCCATCTAAGTGACTCTAGCCCTGTCTCCGCTCATGGGGACCAGTGTGAGACGGAGGATCCGCAGGGCCAGGTCAATATCGCGGCGCAAGCCGGCAATGTGACGGAGCTGGAAGGGGCCAGAATAGAGCATGGCCACCTCCCGAAGCTCGAGATCAGGAAGGGTGTGGAGCTGGCGGCCAGAAGGAGGGTGAACCAGTCCAAGCGCTGTCTCAAGCTGCTCCTTCGTGACGGTGTAGACCTGGAGGCCCATCATGAAGGTCATGAAGTCGCGCTGAGGGGAAATGAAGACGGTGGAATAAAACTGGCGAATGGGCCCCTCGGCCCAGTGAAGACAAGAATCGACGACGAGGTCGCGGATCCCTACGGAGCCAAAGAGGTCTACGAGAGTGACGATGCCTGTGCGAGAGGCGATCATACCCCACGACAGAGAGCGGTGAGCGAAAATGTGTGCGCAGCTGTACACACTGTTAAACAGGTCAAGGTGCAAGTTCTTATAGCAAGTAACAACGTTGCATGAGTCGCGACCAGTGGGACGCGGCAACAGGTAGGGGTTTGTGGAGCGGAGCGTGCGAAGGCGGTTAGCGTGCCACTGGGAGTAATCCACAGGGACACGCTTAGGCGGAGGCGAAGGCGGGTTCTCGGACGCCTAACCCGATGAACGCTGGCTGTTTGCCGCGTTCTTCCGTCAGGCAACACGACGAGAAGGTCCCGGCAGATCAGACATGATTGAATAGAGAATTGAAAAACAGAGGAAAGAAACGACCTGAACAGAGAGGCTGAGGAGGTGAAGACGACAGCGCGAAGAAGAGAGGCACGGCTCGGGAAGAGAGGAGAGGCACGGCACCAGCGAGGAATGGCAGTACGGTGAGCCACGGCACGGTGGCCCATGGTACGGCAGAGGGGCGGCGAAACGGCGGTGGCGAGATGCAATGGAGGTGGCGGCGCAAGGAGGCAGCGACACGGTACAGTGAGGGCTCACCGGCGGCGAGTAGTGGGGGCACGGGGCACAAAGGCGTGGAGAAGAAGTGCACGAGGAGGCAACAGCGGCGAGGAGGAGGCGAGGAGACACAAAACAGAACGGGGATTTTAGGGTTCGGGACCCCAACTGACAGTCAGTTTGATATACTAACAGTCAGTTCCAAGCCCAGAAACATGGAACTGACAATCAATGTATCACACTGACAGTCAATTCGCAGAACTGAGTTTTGAAACTGACAGCCAGTTTGAGACTCGAAAACGACCAGGAGCTACGACCAAAATCAATTGCACATAACTGACAGTCAGTTTGTGAAACTGACTATCAGCATGGTCAACGACTTCGACCAGAGGCTAAGAACAGGCTCCTGAGCACTGAACTGACTGTCAGTTTGGTCAATTTCGACCAGAAACAGCTTAAGACCAGAGAGGGAATAAAATAGTATATTTATAATTTAAATACATTTAGCACATCAACTAGCATTTGATATATCAATAATGTTCAATTCACCTCTTAGAAAGCAAAATCTAGATTCATCTAAGGGTTTGGTGAAAATATCTGCTAGTTGCATAACTGTTCTGACATAATTCACATCAATGTCTCCTTTTGCCACATGATCTCTAATAAAATGGTGCTGTATTTCAATATGCTTAGTTCTAGAATACTGAACAGGATTATTTGTAATTTTTATGGCACTTTCATTATCACACATGAATGGCACTTTATCAAATATAATTCCATAATCCAAAAATGTCTGCTTCATCTATAATAATTGAGCACAACAACTGCCTGCAGACACATATTCAGCTTCAGCTGTGGAGAGAGCTACATAATTTTGTTTCCTAGATGACCATGATACTAATGATCTCCCCAACAGCTGACAGCTACCAGATGTGCTTTTATGATCAATCTTGCACCCAGCATAATCAGAATCCGAATATCCAATTAATTCAAAATTTGCATCTTTCGGATACCAAAGACCTAAACTGGGATAGCATTTTAAATATCTAAGGATTCTTTTAAGAGCAATTAAATGACATTCCTTAGGATCTAACTAAAATCTAGCACATAAGCACACACTAAACATGATATCAGGCCTAGATGCAGTAAGATACAATAAACTATCAATCATAGACCTATAGAGTTTAGAATCAACCGAATTTCCGCTTTTGTCCATATCTAGATATCCATTTGTCGCCATGGGGTTTTGATTGCCTTAGCGTCTTCCATCCCAAAGCGCTTGAGCAAGTCCTTCACGTACTTCGTTTGACTCACGAACGTACCATTCTTGAGTTGCTTGATTTGAAGTCCAAGGAAGAAGCTTAGCTCACCGATCATCGACATCTCGAATTCTCTAGACATCATTTCTCCAAACTCATGACAGAAATGCTCATTAGTAGATCCAAAGATAATATCGTCAACATATATCTGACAAATGAACAAATCTTTTTCAACTTTCTTTGTAAACAATATTGTATCAACCTTCCCAATTTTAAAACCTTTTAATAAAAGAAAGTCTCTAAGTTGCTCATACCAGGCTCGAGAAGCTTGCTTGAGACCATAGAGAGCTTTGGACAATTTAAACACATGGTTTGGAAATTTAGAATCTTCAAAACTAGGAGGTTGTTCAACAAATACTAGTTTAGAAAGTTCACCATTTAAGAAAGCACTTTTAACATCCATTTGAAATAGTTTGATATTAAAACATGATGCATAAGCAAGAAGAATACGAATAGCTTCAAGTCTTGCCACAGTTGCAAAAGTTTCACCAAAGTCTAAACCTTCAACTTGAGTGAAACCTTGAGCAACAAAACGAGCTTTGTTTCTAATTACTACACCATTTTCATCTTGCTTATTTCTAAAAATCCATTTTGTTCCAATTACATTATGATCCTTGGGTCTTTCTACTAAAGTCCATACTTCATTTCTAGAAAAGTTATTAAGTTCCTCATGCATAGCATTTACCCAATCAGGATCATTTAAAGCTTCATTAACATGTTTAGGTTCTAAAGAAGACACAAATGAATGATGTTCACAAAATGCAGCAATACGAGAGCGAGTTTGAACACCCTTACTAACGTCACCCAATATTTGGTCTAGAGGGTGATCCTTGGTGATCGTTTGATGTTGCCTTGGTGCTTCATCTTGTGCAGCTTCTTCTTGACTTGCTTCTGGAGGATCAACATGAGATAATGATACATTTTGATCGTCATTCTCAATGTTCTCATCATCTTCTTGATCATCTTCTCTTGGCTTGATGTCTCCAATGGTTATGTTCTTCATGGCTTCTTCAGGATCTTCACCTGAAACTTCACAAGAGACTTGCTCCTTTTGCGAGCCATTAGTTTCGTCAAATTTGACATCACAAGATTCTTCAATACAACTAGTATTTTTGTTAAAAATGCGATAAGTTTTGCTAGTGGTGGAGTATCCGACTAGAAAGCCTTCATCTACTCTTCTTTGAAATTTACCGCCAAAATTTCTTTTCTTAAGTATAAAGCACTTGCAACCAAAAACTCAAAAATAAGAAATGTTTGGCTTACGCCCAATAAGAAGCTCATAAGGAGTCAAATTCAGAAGAGGATGCAAATAAAGTCGATTTATAGAATAGCAAGCAGTATGCACGGCTTCAGCCCAGAAGCGAGTAGGAGTATCATACTCACTTAGCATAGTCCTTGCCATTTCTATAAGTGTTCGATTTTTCCTTTCTACAACTCCATTTTGCTGTGAAGTGTAAGAAGTAGAAAATTCGTGTTTAATTCCAAGGGAGTCACAAAAATCAAATAGAGTTGATTAACGAACTCTCCACCATGATCACTTCGGATTTTCTTGATGGATAGCTCGAATTCAGTAGAAACACGTTTTGCAAAACTTTTAAAAACATCGGGGGTTTCAGAATTTTGAGAAATAAAGAAAGCCCAAGTATAGCGAGTAAAATCATCAACAATCACAAAACCATAATTGCTACCCCCGATACTTTGGAACTCAGAAGGCCCAAATAAATCCATATGCAATAGTTCCAAAGGTTTGCAAGTCGAAAGAACACGCTTCATCGGATGTGAAATAGCTACTTGCTTACCAGCTTGACAGGCGCTACAGGGTTTATCCTTTTCAAAATTCACATCCTTTAAGCCAACAACCAAATCACGTTTTAAAAGTTTTCTCAATTGATGCATTCCAACATGTGCAAGTCGTCTATGCCATAGCCAACCTTTTGAGGTTTGAGAGACAAGACATGTTGAAAGAGATGCATCTTTTGAATGAAAATCAACCAAGTAAAGATTTCCAAAATGAAAGCCTTTAAAAATCAAAGAATTGTCTTTCAAACTTTCAACCAAAACTTCTTTGGGATAAAATGTGCAGCGAAATCCAAAATCGCAAATTTGTGCAACGGAAAGCAAATTAAAATTCAGAGATTCAACAAGCAAAACATTTGAAATTGAAAGATCGTTTGAAATCGCAATTTTACCCAAGCCTACCACATTTCCTTGACGATTGTCGCCAAAGGTGATCTTTTGATTTTCGCTTGAGTTGTCTTCAAGTGAGGTGAACAACTTCTTGTTACCGGTCATGTGTTCAGAGCATCCGCTGTCTAGCACCCAATGCCTCCCTCCGGTCTTGTAGTTCACCTGCATAAAAAGAATCAAGTCCTTTTAGGTACCCAAACCTTTTTGAGTCCTTCAATGTTAGCAATCAAAGCTTTGGGAACCCAAATTGATTTATTCTTTTTATTTAACATGGGTGCACCAATATACTTTAATTGCTATAGCATATCCTTTCTTCCACTTTTGAAGCATGTAGCAAGTATCAAAATAATTTGGAGTCATTAAAGGACATGCTTCATGCGAATGACCAGTTTCATGACATTTAAAGCAAAATGTGCTACATGCTTTTACAAAAACAGTTTTAGCGTTAGGTTTCTTTCCTTTCTTCGGAAAGTATCCTAATCCTTCTTTTCTAAATGAACATTTTTGGTTGCTAAGTATGAGATCAAGTGATACTTTTCCCTTATAGCAGTTTTCTAGACCTTTTCCAAGTTTTTCAACTTGTGTCTTAAGTTCATTATTTTCATTTAAGATGGTATCATTTGAAGCACATGGTATATGATGACAACTAGAAGGAGTATCATTTAAATCATATGAAGTGGAAACATCTACCTTAGATGAAGCATTAGTAATATCTTTCATGACCATGCTTTCATATGTTCTTTCAATTCAGAGTATTGAGCGCGTAGAGAAGAATGTTCTTCCTTAAGCACCTTATACTTCTTTTTAGTCTTTCCAAAAACTTCATTTAGTTCGGTTATCATTTCAACTAATTCATCATATGAAGGATCGTTAGAATGTACCTTTTCATCGCCTTTAGCCATAAGACAAAGGGATGAACTAGTTGATGTGTTGCTGAGAGCTGGTCCGGCTAGCTTCTTGGAGCACCCTACTTCATCGTCGGAGTCGGAGTCGGAGCTCTCTCCACCAGACATCCATTCTCCGAAGCATGCTTCTTTGGATGCATCATTGCTCTTCTTGCTGAATTTCTTCTTCTTGTTCCACATCTTGTTCTTGTTTGGACATCTTGATGCTATATGTCCCTTTTCATGACATCCATAGCAAATGATGTCCTTGAAGTTGGTTTGCTTTGGTCACTTGGGTCGTGTGTCAATGTTGACACCCTTCTTGTGTAACCTGCGAAGAAGTTTCTGAGTATTCTTTACCATGAGTGCTAGATCTTCATCGGAGGAGCCGTCGCTTGAATCGTTCTTAGCATTGGCTTTGAAAGCCAATGCCTTCTTCTTTGTCTCTGAGGGTTTGGCTGCTTCCTTCTTCTCCTTTTTGTGCATCTCATGGGTGATGAGGTTCCCATAAAGATCAGTTGGTGTTGTGGTCGACAAGTCGGAGTTTGTGAGAACCATCACCAGAGTGTCGAAACATTCTGGTAAAGCCCTGGGCATCTTTCTCACAATATCAAGGTCAATAAAAACAACTCCAAGGCCCTTGAGTTCATTCACAATATTATTCAACCGAGTGAACATGGAGTCCACGGACTCGGTTGACGACATTGTGAAAGTCTCATATCGTTGCCTTACCATGAGCAACTTTGCCTCTTTAATTTTTGTAGTGCCCTTGTAAATTTCTTCGAGGGTGGTCCAAACCTTGTGAGAAGTCGTGAGATTGCTTACACAGTTAAACTCATTTAAAGATAAACTGGCAAAGAGTGCATTTTTTGCACGGGCATTTAAATGCAGTTTTCTCCTGTCGTCTTCAGAGTGACTTGCCGGATCATCCGGAGGAGTAAAACCAAGTTTAACAATATCCCATACGTCACGTCCCATGGCCTCTAGGAATACCGACATGCGCACTTTCCAATAGGGATAGTTTGTCCCATCAAAGATAGGCGCACGACTGGTATGACCAAGAGAGAAACCCTCATTAGACGACATCCTCTCTCTAGGCGGTAAAGCCTAATGAATCGAGAGACCTTGCTCTGATACCACGTGTAAGATCAAGGATACCTGACGAGGATTGACACCCGGGTCACTTCTAATAAACTTTTGGTTCAAGACAGGTTCGAACCAGACATGTATCTGGTGATGCGAATTCAAGCTATTCTGAGGGGCATCACCATGAGGTCGCAAGCTTTACGCGATCAGGTCGCAGCTTTACGCGGTCAGACCGTAAGCCTTGCGCGGTCAGAAGTTCGTAGGCTGTACGCGAACTACACATTCGGGATATTGCGCGGTCAGCTAATATCCCGCGGTCAGAACATCTACCGATCAAGATACTTGAGATCTATTTATTCGGTTGCCCATACAACAGGATATTCTAAGTATCCCGAAGATTCCTACACGTGGAGAATCAACCGTCAGAAGGTTAACACATACAGTTATCCGTGAATAACACGTGTTTAACCTGCGTGGAGGTTAAGAGCAGTTCCAAAAAACCGCATCCAACCGTCCGTGCAACCGTTTGATGCAGTTTCCTCTACATGGCACCCTTTCAAACAGTACAAAAGGATGGCATGGAGCATCAATCAGGGGGGGGGATCATCCGAAACATCAACCGAGAGATCGGAAGATCAAGAAACCCAAAATCATCCAAGTTAGCCAAGTCTACGGCACACCTCATATAGCATTTTAGTAAGCCTTCTTTGGCTTATCCTTGTACACTCTTACAGGGAAAATCCTCGCCTGTGAGGACTTTTCCCTCCATTTGTAAACCTTTTACCACACTTAGTGAAATCTCAACAGGACGTAGGGCTTTTACTCCCACCATCGAGGGCCCGAACCTGTCTAAACTCTCTGTGCTCCTGTTCACTATTGTTCAGCATACCTTCCTGAAGGGTCATCTTGAAAGGTCTCACAATTACAAATTCTGCATAAGTTCGGCTGAGGACTCCGAGTCCGAATCGTCGACAGCTGGCGCCCACCGTGGGGCCTTTCTCAAGGCGTCCTAATTGAAATTCGGAGGTTCGCCGAAACATGGCTGGAGCATATGATTCCGAGAACGATTTCGATCTCGAGGATTATGCCCATATACCCATGCCTTCTCCAAGCGATCCTGTTCCGATGGAAGAGGTCGAAGGCCAGAATCTTCCACAGGTTGAATCATCTCCCCAAGTCATGTTAATCGACCAGGAGGTAACTGGCACAAGGTCAGAACCCGCAGAGGTTCTTAATGTGCTAGGTGATGAATCCGGCCCGTCATACGATCCCGCTGAGGGAAAATATGATGGTGACCCTGAAGTTAGCCCAGGAAGGTTCGACCCTGATAACCTCCACCGTCTCTTTGATTTCGAGTCTGACTCGGAACAAACCGAGATGTTCTCCCCATCGGCGACCTCTCTCCCTAGGCAGTTTGCTGCGTTGTCGGAGGAAACTCCCGATCAACAGGCTGCCAGGGAAGAACAAGATCGCAAACAGAAGGAGGAGCAAGATCTCGAGCAACAGAACAACGAACTACGCAGAACTGCCCTAGAGGCTCTTCAAGATGCGCAGGCTCGTTACGATGCTGCCCCGAGTTCTTCTCGACGGTCGCGTGGTCGTAGACGTGACCAGACTCCTTCCTTACCACCGGAGCATTTCCCAGTGGACGAAGAAACAGTAACACCTGGTGCCCCTAGGAGAAGTACCCATGGTCGACTGCGATCTATCGCGGAGGTCATGCGTAATTTTCCTCCTACGGTCACGGATGCGCAGAGACCGGCCTTTTTCAGGATCCTGGCGGAAAGGCTGGACGAGGTCGCATCCGAGGCGACCCCAACAGCCTCTTCCCGCTCAGTGACACATTCCCGTGAACGAGATGGTCCTCATTTTGGCTCTGGACGACGGAGTTACCCGCCACCTCTACCGTCCCGACAGGACAAATATCGGCGAATGCAGGACTCTCGTAGTAGGGATCGAGTTCCCGTTCACTCTCGTTTGGGACCCCGAGTAACCTCGCCATTAAGTGAGTTTGCTCGAAACCCGACCGAAAGTCGCAGGACGGTTCACGGTCCTTACGTTGGTTGCAAAGCTTTCTCGCCTGGCCTACGAGCAGTCGTTTGGCCCGATAAGTTTCGACCAGGGGCCATTGAGAGGTTTGATGGAACTCAAAACCCATCTGAGTTCCTTCAGATCTATATTACTGCCATCCAAGCAGCAGGAGGCGATGACAAGGTCATGGCCAACTACCTGCCAACAGTCCTCGCAGGACCGGCTAGAACCTGGTTGTTCAATCAGCCTGAGGGTTCTATCTATAATTGGGAAATGCTATGCGATGCCATCCTCAGCAATTTCCAAAACTGTTAACAAAAGCCGGGTAAGGAGGACGACTTGCATAGACTGCGGCAAACTTCGACCGAAACGCTTCGGCAGTTTGTCAAGAGGTTTGTCGGGGTAAGAAATACCATCCCGAACATATCTGATGGCTCCGTAATCAGGGCATTTAAGCATGCCGTTCGATACCGGAGATTCACTGAAGACTTGCTTATCCACCCTCCTCGATCAGTGGCCGATCTGTTCGATATGGCTGATCGATACTCCGATGCAGCCGAGGCAGTCGAATGGAACCGAATGGTTGATAAGGGGGACCTACCGCCCCAACCAGGCTTCAAGGACGCCAAGAAAGAAGATTCAAGCAAAAAGCCAGAGTCTTCACCGGGTGGGAAGTCAAAAAAGTCGAAGAGGAACCGCTCTGGACAGTACCGTGAGGTCGCAGTCGCGGAGAAACCACCTTCGACCAAAGGTAATAAGTCTTCTTTTAAAAGTAAAACTGCCTCTGGCGGCCGGGATTCCGACCAGCCAGAAAAATCAACTAATCCGCAGGAGGGCAAGAGGTGGTGTCCACTCCAC
Source organism: Pharus latifolius (assembly GCA_019359835.1). Taxonomy (NCBI): domain Eukaryota; kingdom Viridiplantae; phylum Streptophyta; class Magnoliopsida; order Poales; family Poaceae; genus Pharus; species Pharus latifolius. Next base: position 26,985,507 of record CM033325.1, on the reverse strand, counting down.
AACTCCGCAGGCCACGACCTCAAAAACTGCAGGAGTTGGTTGAAACAGCTGGATGATTTCTACCAAGGAGCTGGGCCAATGCCAACCTTACCACCTAAAGAGCAGGCGTGCGGGGTTAGAGACGTCGACGGAGACGAAGAAATGGCTTACCAGGTACCTCAAAATCATGTTAATGTCATTTTCGGAGGTTCCTCCTCTTTCGTTTCCAAAAGGCAGTTTAAAACCTTTTGCCGAGAGGTTAACCAAACGGAGACATCCCTTGGCGAACCTCAATATCCCCGTTGGTCGGATATGCCTTTGACGTTCGATCGCGCTGACTGTCCTGTGGGGCTAACTCGACCATTGAGGCTACCTCTGGTTATTACCCCAATCATCAGTAACGCGAGAGTCGAAAGGGTCCTGATTGATGGGGGAAGTTCCCTTGATCTTTTATTGGTCAAGACACTCGACGAGATGCAAATTCCTCGTTCGAAGATCAAGCCCATAATCCATCCGTTTTATGGGATAATCCCAGGCCCCTCCATGATGCCATTGGGACAAGTGGTCCTCCCGGTCACTCTGGGAGAACCAGATAACTTCCGAACAGAATTGGTTACTTTCGATGTAATCGATTGTGATTCAGCTTATAATGCAATCTTTGGCAGGCCGACTCTTGCTAAGTTCATGATGGCAACGCACTATGCTTATCAGTGCGGGAAATTGCCTGGCCCCAAAGGTGTCATTTCGGTCCGAGGAAGTCGCAACGTGGCGCTCACGTGCGACCGGCTATCTTTGGAGATGGTCGATCAACTTCCCCTCCGGGACGCTCAGGTCGCCACCGTCGCCACCGATGCGATCAGGGCTGCTCCTCGACCAGATGAGAAACTCAAACAAGTTCCTTTATACCCAGATGACCCATCCAAGACAATTCGGGTTGGGTCAGCCCTGGATGACAAATAGGAACTCGACCTCTTTGCTTTCCTCCGGGCTAACGCAGACGTGTTTGCGTGGAAACCGTCCGACATGCCCGGTGTCCCAAGGGAAGTAATTGAGCACAGGTTAGCAATTCGACCTGGACAACGACCAATAAAGCAAAAGCTCAGGCGTTTTGCCACCGACCGACAGGAAGCCATCCGAGAAGAGTTAGACAAACTCTTACAAGCCGGGTTTATCCGCGAAGTGAATCACCCGGACTGGCTCGCCAATCCGGTCATGGTCCGCAAGTCAAATGGCAAGTGGCGCATGTGTGTCGACTATACTAGCCTCAACAGTGCCTGTCCGAAGGATGACTTTCCCCTTCCCCGCATCGACCAGCTGGTTGACTCCACTGCGGGTTGCGAACTGATGAGTTTTCTGGATGCCTACTCAGGATATCATCAAATTAGCATGGCAGAAGATGATGAAGAGAAAACTGCCTTCATCACCCCGTTCGGCACATACTGCTACGTCAAAATGCCGTTCGGTCTCAAGAACGCTGGTTCCACGTACCAGCGCTTGATGCAAAAGACCTTTCTTTCCCAGATAGGGCGTAATCTCGAAGCATATGTAGACGACTTGGTTGTAAAGAGCACCAAAAAATTATCTCATTTGGACGATCTTGCTGAAACCTTCTGTAACTTGAATCGCTTTGGAATAAAATTGTACCCGGAGAAATGTTCTTTCGGGGTTTCTTCAGGGAAGCTTCTTGGTTTCCTTGTGTGTTCCAGGGGCATTGAGGTTAATCCTGAGAAAATCAGAGCTATTGAACAAATGAGGTCGCCCTCGACCATGAAGGATGTTCAACGCCTGGCTGGTCGCATGGCGGCTTTAAGTCGCTTTATATCGCGATTAGGCGAAAGGGGACTACCTTTCTTTAAAGCCTTGCGGAAATATCATAACTTCACGTGGTCCGACGAGGCCGAAAAAGCGTTTCAGGAGGTAAAAACATATCTTTCCAGTCCGCCAGTATTGGTGTCTCCTGAAAAGGAAGAACCATTACTTTTGTATTTGGCGGCCACCCCACACGCGGTCAGCGCAGTTCTGATCGCGGAAAGGGAAGGAGTACACAGACCCGTCTACTATGTGAGCGAAGTACTTCATGGTCCTAAGGAGCGCTACCCTGAGGTCCAGAAGATACTTTACGCGCTACTGATGGCTTCCCGTAAGCTACGACATTACTTTCAAGCACACAAGATCACAGTACCCTCCTCTTTTCCTTTAGGGGATATTGTCCGAAATCCAGAAAAATCTAGTCGAATCACCAAATGGGCGGTCGAATTCGGTGCCTTCGAGATCCATTTCACCCCTCGCACGGTGGTTAAGTCTCAGGTTTTGGCCGACTTTGTGGTCGAATGGACCAACCCTGAGCCACCCGTGCAGTTGGCAAAGGAACTGGAGTACCCCGATTATTGGACAATGTACTTTGACGGCTCCCGTAGTTTTCAACACTCGGGGGCTGGAGTGGTCTTAGTTACGCCTCAGGGCGAACAGCTTAAGTATGTCATTCAACTACACTTTGTTGCCACCAACAATGCAGCAGAGTATGAAGGTCTTCTTGCAGGGCTCCGGGCAGCAAAATTCCTCGGAGTCCGTCGATTAGTGGTGAGGGGGGACTCACAGCTAGTCGTAAACCAGGTAAACAAGGAGTACAGCACCTCCGATGAGACAATGGCTCATTACCTGGGGGAAGTGAGGAGATTGGAAAAACACTTCAGTCACTTCGAAGTCCAATACGTCCCGCGAAAGGACAATATTCTCGCAGGCCAATTATCCAAAATTGGATCCTCACGCTCATCCGCTCCGGCAGGAGTGTTCATTGAACACTTGGACCATCCTTCGATCATGACTTCGGTCGAGGATGATCCGGCAATAGCCTTCGTTGCCAACCTCGGTCAGGAACAAGATTGGACTCATCCATTGAGGGTCTATCTTGAACATGGGACCCTACCCGAGGACGAAACCAAAAGCGATCGATTAATTCGAAAGGCGCGTCTGTACAAACTCATAGATGGGGTTATGTACAGAAAGGGTACTCAAGGAGTATTCATGCGCTGCATATCTCAGGAGGAAGGAAAATCCCTCTTGAAAGAAATACATGACGGTGTATGCGGTGCACACGCGTCATACCGAACACTGGTCGGAAAATTTTTTCGACAGGGATTCTACTGGCCTTCGGCACTCGATGATGCCAAGTTTATGGTCAAGATGTGTCCACAGTGTCAGTTTCATGCAAGACAGGTTCATCAACCTGCTTATGCATTGCAAACTATTCCTCTCGCATGGCCCTTCGCGATCTGGGGAATGGACATCGTCGGTCCTATGCCACAAGCGGTCAATGGGTACAAGTTTCTATTTGTAGCCATTGACACGTTCACAAAGTGGATTGAGGCCGAACTAGTACGAAATATTACTGCATCAGCCGCACAAAAGTTCTTTCACAAGAACATTGTGGCACGATTTGGTGTTCCAAACTGTCTCATCACAGACAACGGTTCTCAGTTCGCTAGCGGTCTCTTCCTAGACTACTGCGATCAGATTGGGACCAAGGTGTGCTTTGCTTCCGTGGCACATCCACAAAGCAATGGTGCCGTAGAACGGGCCAATGGGCAAGTATTGCAAGGCATCAAAAAACGTGTTTTTGATCGCCTCAAGACCCGCTCGGGGGCTTGGGCAGACGAGCTCTATACTGTTCTATGGGCACTACGGACTACCTCTAGTCGAGCCACCGGTGAGACACCCTTCCATTTGGTCTATGGGGCCGAGGCTGTGTTGCCTATGGAAGTTAGTATTGGATCTGTTCGCACGAATCAATTCGAACAGGTCAATCAATCCGAACAGCGATCGCAAGATCTCATCCTCCTGGAAGAACGGCGTGATCGCGCCCTGATCAAGTCCGCGGTATACTTGCAGGCTCTACGCAAGTATCACAGTAAAAAGGTGCGACCACGTGATCTCACCGTTGGCGACTTGGTTTTACGAAAAATTCAAGACCAGTCTAACCGCAATAAATTCTCCCCAAAGTGGGAAGGGCCATACACTGTCGTCTCAGTGCCGCGGCCAGGATCTGCGCGGTTAGCCATGGAGGATGGTCGGATTTTGTCCAATACTTGGAACATCGATCAACTTCGCAAGTTTTACGTGTAAGTATTCCAATCACTTTTTCCCTGTTCAATTAGCATCTTTTCATAAAAAGCATGTCTTGTTTTCATACAATGAGTGTTTTCTTTAAGCCCAAATTATACAAATTCGACCTGGGGCTGATCGCCGGCGGTTAGGTTACTACAGCATTTTTTAACCGGATTCGCTGGTCGATCTCATGATCACTTCCAGATAAGTCGCTCCTAAATAAGCCGTTTCTCAACGCACACGGGACTATCTGGCTAGTCTTCGGTCATCTGGGTGGCTACCAGTTTGCAATAAGGTTAAAATGTTACTTTAATCTTGACCATCGGCTTGAAGCGCATATCCCTAGTCATCATACTTATGTTTTCCCCTCTGCTTAAAATACTAAGGCTCCAGTATTCACAAAACAGAGGCGGGGGCTAGAGGAATATACTTATAGTATGAAACTTATGATGTGAATATGCACTTTCTTTTGAAAAAAAAAAAAAAAAAAAAAAAAGGATAACAAGAAAAAGACTTAGACGTGAGAGGGAAATTGTAGATCTTTACATGTCCAGGGGTCTGGTATTTATAGCCACCAGGGCGACGGTTCGCCTCCCAGACACCTCGGGTTTTGTTAAGACATTTACAATTTTACCTCGAAATAAAAACAATTCTACGGCGCTATCATTGCCCGTCACGTAATGTCAGAACCCGTCTTGAAAAACCAGCCGTTTTCACTTAGTGCGCCACTAAGTGGAGAAGTTAAAGGGCCGGGTTAAAAATCCAAAGCACGGTTTTTTAAAAATTCGAAATAAACACGTCTCTTCGTTTTCTTCGAATTTGGGGGCTAGCTGACGAGGATTGACACCCGGGTCATTTCTAATAAACTTTTGGTTCAAGACAGGTTCGAACCAGACATGTATCTGGTGATGCGAATTCAAGCTATTCTGAGGGGCATCACCATGAGGTCGCAAGCTTTACGCGATCAGGTCGCAGCTTTACGCGGTCAGACCGTAAGCCTTGCGCGGTCAGAAGTTCGTAGGCTGTACGCGAACTACACATTCGGGATATTGCGCGGTCAGCTAATATCCCGCGGTCAGAACATCTACCGATCAAGATACTTGAGATCTATTTATTCGGTTGCCCATACAACAGGATATTCTAAGTATCCCGAAGATTCCTACACGTGGAGAATCAACCGTCAGAAGGTTAACACATACAGTTATCCGTGAATAACACGTGTTTAACCTGCGTGGAGGTTAAGAGCAGTTCCAAAAAACCGCATCCAACCGTCCGTGCAACCGTTTGATGCAGTTTCCTCTACATGGCACCCTTTCAAACAGTACAAAAGGATGGCATGGAGCATCAATCAGGGGGGGGGATCATCCGAAACATCAACCGAGAGATCGGAAGATCAAGAAACCCAAAATCATCCAAGTTAGCCAAGTCTACGGCACACCTCATATAGCATTTTAGTAAGCCTTCTTTGGCTTATCCTTGTACACTCTTACAGGGAAAATCCTCGCCTGTGAGGACTTTTCCCTCCATTTGTAAACCTTTTACCACACTTAGTGAAATCTCAACAGGACGTAGGGCTTTTACTCCCACCATCGAGGGCCCGAACCTGTCTAAACTCTCTGTGCTCCTGTTCACTATTGTTCAGCATACCTTCCTGAAGGGTCATCTTGAAAGGTCTCACAATTACAAACTCTGCATAAGTTCAGCTGAGGACTCCGAGTCCGAATCGTCGACAATACCGACTAGAGGGGGGTGAATAGGAGGCTTTTAAAAACTTCAAATGAAAAACAAGTTTTTGCAACAAGAAGAACCAAAAACAATTTATATATTGAAAAGACAAGATAGAGAGAGCAAACACCGATTTTTACCAAGGTATCGGAGACTCGCCCAGTCTCCACTAATCCTCGTTGAAGCACTCAAGTAAATTGAGTCTTGCTTCAATATCCACAAAGGATATTATCAACTAGTGGTTGCTCCTTGTCCACTCCGGAAAGGCGAGCACCGATGCCTTGTACAACTTTGCCGAGCCTCTCCAACAATCTCCGAACTGGAGAGGTCAACGGCCACGCCTCCGAACCGTCTAGGTGAGGGCACTCACCAAGAGTAATAGGCAACAAGGTCTTCTCTAGACCTCCAAACACGCACCGAGAAACAACGAGTATGCAAATGCAATGAACTGAAATGCTCGGTGGATCAGAAAACACTCGACTTGATCAAAAGATCAAGATTTTGTATAAAACACTAAAGCTCAAGAGTGAATATGACTAGTAGGCCGCTTGTTGTATGAAACACATGCCCAAAGCCCCTATTTATAGCCTCAAGGATCAAAAGAACCGTTGGAGTTAGAGCTGAAAATCAGCAACACAAACTGACAGTCAATTCACCAAACTGACAGTCAGTTACGTGCACAATGGCCGACAAAATTTACGGATAAAAAATAGCTAGGCGTTTGTGGTCTTTAAGGAAACTTGAAACCCCCAACTGACAGTCAGTTCGACCAAAAACATCGACCAGAGAAAAGAAAACTCAAATAAAAACAGCTGTGGTCGAAACCCCAACTGATGGTCAGTATGGGCAAACTGACAGTCAGTTTAGTACAAAAAATTTGGCCCGAAAAACACACTCTCTAGACAATTGTCAGTTAACACAAACTGACATTCAAACTGACAGTCAGTTCAGCAAACTGACAGTCAACCTGAACAAAAACAGCTATAACTTTAAATCCAGAAATCAAAAAAAGGTGTTTAATAGCTTGTTTGAAAGATAATTTTAAGGGCTACATTTTTTTAAACAGAAGAAAAAATCAGATCTGCCTAGATCTTTCTAGAAATTTGAAAAACTCTTCTGCTATTAAAAACTCAACTGAAAATCCAAATCTTTCAAACCAAAATCAAATCAAATCCAACCAAAAGAATGCAATGCAATGACCTAAGTTTCTCGGTTTATGTTGAAAATGTAGATAGGACTTTTGCAACCCCTCTTTATAGTACAGTTAAAACTGAAAACAATTTTCCTAAACCGATCAACTCCAAACACCGAGATCGGTAAAAATAAAAACAATATTACCTTAGGTCTTTTACCTTTTTACAACTTGCGTCTCGATTTTATTCCTTGCGACTTGTGCTTTTATTTCTTTTGCATTGGGTTTGTCTTGTTCATCTTGCATATCTTCCCAACGGAACTCTATATCAAACAATCTCAAAGGCACAATCAGTCTGAAACACTTAGTTTTCATTAATCATCAAAATTAGGGTTAGGCATAAAGGCCTAGATGCAACAAACCTTAGCTTTGACCTTGAAAGATTCAATAGCTAAGGAGGTGATGGCGAGGTCGTCGGTCTTATAGTCGTCTTCGTCTTCATCTTTGTCTGGCCTGCGGAAGGCTTCACCAATATTCACACCCTTAACCTTGCCTTTTGAAGCATCAACTTCATAAGGTACAGTCATGGCCTGCTGCTTAATCCAAGCAAGCACGGTATCCATATCGGCAGAAAGCTTAGCCACTTGATCGGCTAGGTTATCTTGAATGGAGGTATCATCAGACATCTTCAGAGACGCGACTGTAAGAACCGTCGAATCATCACCTTTGGTTGCAAGAGCTTCTTGCAGAATTTCGTCAGAAGTTTTGTAACCCTGGTGAGTCTTCACCATCCACAAGACAAGATAGTTGCTCTGATACCAACTTGATCTGATTCAAGCCTAAACCAAGTTTTGATCCCACCTCGATCTGATACTGCTTGCTCCGATTGAAGTATAGACGGGTTTCGTCTATATTCGACCAGATGCTAATATGCAGAATAACGAGATCTTACTCGGAATTACCAAAACCCAAGTTGATCGAAAACACAGTTCAAAGATAGCACAATTCTTTATTGAAAAGAGGGATCTTGTACACGTCGAACTTTAGGACGCACTCGCCTACGTCGATGAATTATGTGTCAGATAACTCAATCCTATTCGATGATCTAAACTATAGATATTACAATGTATTTATAGTCCAATCATATGAATACATATCAGACTCAATAATCGATTAACCTATACATATTAGACTCGGACAACTAACTAAACCTAGTCGTATAGGACTCAGTTATATACTTATTATCGGACTACTAACCGAATCGGACGACCAAACAGAATTCAAACCCGTTAAGTATTCGACCTACCGTATTCTACCTGAAGATCCACCCGGATCACTTTTACTTCTTGGAAAAGCTTTTTCGGCTTCATACGACCACTGAAACCATTGTGTTTACGTAGAACCTTAAAGAACGGTAATCCACGTTCGCCTAAGCGCGAGATGAAACGACTCAAAGCCACCATTCGACCTGTTAGACTTTGTACCTCCTTCGTTGTTGAAGGAGATCACATTTGTTCAATGGCCCGGATTTTTTCGGGATTAACTTCAATGCCTCTTGAACAAACAAGGAAACCTAAAAGTTTATCAGAAGAAACTTCAAAAGAGGATTTTTCAGGATTCAACTTGATTCATATTTATTCAAATTATAGAAAGTCTCAGTGAGATCATTTACATGATTAGAGCTTTTCAAACTCTTTACAACTAGATCATCAATGTAAGCTTCTAAATTATGCCCTAAATATTCTGCATCAAGCACTGATACGTGGAACCAGCATTCTTGAGCCCAAATGGCATTCTGACATAGCAGTAGGTGCCAAATGGTGTGATGAAGGCAGTTTTCTCTTCATCTACTTCTGCCATGCTAATTTGATGGTACCCTGAGTAAGTATCCAGGAAACTCATCAGTTCGCAACTCGCTGTTGAGTCAACCAACTGATCAATTCGGGGAAGGGGAAAATCATCCTTCGAACCGGCATTATTAAGACTGGTGTAATTGACGCGCATGCGCCACTTACCATTAGATTTCAAGACCATGACCGGGTTCACGAGCCATTTGGGATGGTCACCCTCATGAATGAAACCAGCTTCCTAGAGTTTATTTAACTCTGAACGAATAGCTTCTTGTCGATTAGGAGCAAAGCGTCAAGCTTTTGCTTTATTGGTCGTTGTCCAAGCCAAATTGCTAGCTTGTGCTTGATCACCTCCCTTGGGACTCCAGGCACCCTTGGGACTCCAAGCATATCAGATGGTTTCCACGCAAACACATCTGTGTTAGCTCGGAGGAAAGTAATGAGTGCAAATTCCTATTTATCGTCCAGCCCTGACCCAATCCGAATGGTTCTAGACGGGTCATCTGGGAATAACGGAACCTGCTCGAGTTTTTCATCTGGTCATGGAGTTACCTTGACCACATCTGTTTCCTTGGTCGCCAGCTTAACGCCCCATATTTTGACTGCCTCTGACTGTGATCACGCCTTTTAGTCCTGGCACCTTGAAACATTGATAAACATAATGCGTTGCCGCCATGAAGTTGGTGAGTCAGGGCCTACCAAAGATCACATTATAAGCTGAATCAAAATCAATTACATCAAAAGAAATTAACTTACATCAAAAGAAATTAACTATGTTTGAAAGTTTTCTAGTCCTCCGAGTGTCACTGGCAACACAATTTGTCTGATGGACATCATCGAAGAACTAGGAATTATCCCAAAAATTGGTGAACCACTAGTTTGATTTTTGAACGAGGTATTTTCATCTCGTCAAGTGCTTTTGCAAACAATAGGTCAAGAGAACTTCCTCAATCGACCAATACTCGTCCCACTTTGGCATTGCTAATAATCGGAGAAATTACCAAAGGTAGCCCGCCAGCGAGGAAAATTGAGGCTCTCTAGGAGAAGCTTCAATATTATTTACCTCCCGGTAAATAGATTTAAATTGACGCTTAGAAAAATAAGACGAAGATCCACCAAAAATTATATTAACATGATTATTTGATACCTGATATGGCATGTCCTCATCTCCATCAGCATCCTTAATCTCACAGGATTTTCCTTGTTCTGGTATAGTTGGTATAGGTGCATTACCTTGATAAAAGTCCTCCATGTGCTTCAACCAAGTGCGACAATTTTTGAGGTCGTGTCCAGAAACATTATGCAGTGGACACCATCTTTTACTTCCCTGTGGGTTAGTCTGTTTGTCTGCATGGTCTCCATCACGACCACCAGAAGGAAGTTTATTATTTTTGAATGGAACTTTTTTACCTTTTTCCTGCGGTTGTTTATCCATGACTGCGACCTCTGGAAATGGCTTGCTCCATTCCTCTTGGGCTTCTTGGACTTTTCACCCGCACATGATTCAGACTTCTTGTTCAAACCATCCCTCTTGTCGGTTTTGAGACCAGGTTGAGGAGGCAAGTTAACCTTATCCACCATCCTATTCCATTCCACAGCCTCAGCTGCATCAGAATATCGATCATCCATGTCGAAAAGTTCTGACACTGATCTCGGTGGATGGATACTTAAATCCTCTGTGAACCTTCGGTATTGAATGTCATGTTTAAAGGCTATAATAATCGAGGTGTCAGAGATATTGAGAATGGTATTTCACACTCCCACAAATCTCTTAACAAACTGTCGAAGAGTCTCAGTCAAAGTTTGGCATAGACGATGAAGATCATCCTCTTTACCAGGCTTCTCATAACAGTTCTGGAAATTATTGAGGATTGTATCGCACAACATTTCCCAATTATAAATCGATCCTTCTGGTTGATTAAACAACCAAGTCCATGTCGGACCCTCAAGCACCGTTGGCAAATAATTTTCCATAACCCATTCATTTCCTCCTGCCGCTTGAATGGAATTGACATAAATTTGGAGAAATTCAAATGGATTTTGAGTACCATCGAATCTCTTGATTATGCCAGGCTTGAACTTATCAGGCTAGATCATTTTTCATAGCCCTAGTGAGAAATCCTTACAACCCATGTATGAAACACGCGGTTGTCGATAATCGCGACTATCATCGTGGTCACAGAAAGAGTTAGCCTGAGGAAACTCGCGACGTGGCCCCAAGCGCAAGTGCACTGGTTCACGATTATGGTCACGAGAAGTACCAGTTCATCGGGCTTTGTCATATCGGGCTGATGTAGTGTGTATACGATCATGTCGTCTCTAGCTTTGATGAGAACTATCCCGCTCTCGGGAGTAGGTTGTCGAACATGATGATGCTGTTGGAGTAACATCTGACGCAACTCCATCGAGGTTTTCCGAAAGAACCCTTGCGAACGTTACCCCATCATTATTGCGAAGTGCCTCTGCAATCACACGGATACGATCTTGTGTACTCCTTCTGGGTGCCAGAGGAGTTTTAGCCATTGTTGCTTCAGCCGTCGGGGAATACTCTGGAGCCGAGAGCAACGTATGTTCACGTCTGCGACCATCAAGATGTCGCTGGCAAGAAGTTCCTGGACCAAGGTAGAGAATAGTGGTATCGTGGCAAGATTGTGCAAGACGCAAAGCTTCCTCTGCAACCTTGCGAACCTCAGCTTCTCGCTGCTCGCGTGCTTCATCCTCTTTTTTCTTGCGTTCTTCTTCTTCCCTGGCAATGCGTTGTTCAGGGGTTTCCTCAGAAAGTGCAGCGACTTCCTGGGGAACAGAAGTCGTAGACGGTGAAAGCATCTCTTCTTTATCTAAGTCAGACTCAAAATCAAAGAGAGATTTTAAATTGTCTGGAGTGAAATTTTCCAGACTGAACTCAAGATCTTCATCTACTCGCCCTCAGATGTAGCAAAACTTTCAGAAGGCAAGCGAATTGCTTCTTTGGGTTCCTGGTCAACAGACGTGACTAGAACCGGAGATGATTCTTCCTCGAGACAAGTCTCGAGGGTAGTATCGTCATCGTTAATGGGGACATTGTCCTCATCCATGACATCAACATAGTCCTCGAGATTTAAATCATTCTCGGAATTCATTAATACAATGAACCTTGATGAATCAAAAAATGTCTTGAAGGTTCCCCACGGTCGGCGACATGGTAGGATCGTCCATGATCTCATATTATACCTGCAAGTATTATGGTCGCGAAGACATTTGCCCACGATCATACCATGTCGCAGAGACAAAACCAGATACCAATATATGGTTGCAATCTATAGCCACAGGGACAGTCGTCGTGGCAGCTGTCGCAGTTTCCGCTGCTTAAGTCGCAGGAGGAGAGGTGGGGTTTATTTGTAAAGCTCTCACCCTGGCCAAAGTCTTGGTCGCGAGGGAGCTTTCTTCGGCTTCTTTGATCAAGAATCACTAGAGGATTCAACATTGTCACCGGTAAGCCTTTGTTGGGCTGTTGGGCACGTAGACAACTATACAAATCCAAAAGAAATTTCCTTTGGTAAAAATTATCCTTTGAAATCAAGAATACACAGGCCTTTCGAAAGAGTGACACCTTTCGATGCGCCTGCCCAAATTCGTCAATGTTGATGACCAAGCTTTGTGATCTCGGTGCATTGATATTGCCCTCCTCAACCGGATTAGAAGCTTTTAGAAGAAAATTTGTCCTTATTTCAACACCAGAAATAGATAGCACTATGAAAAAAATAACAATCAGGATAAGATGACAAAAATTCAATTCTAGAGAAAAACAGATTGAGAAAGAATTTACCAATCTGGCCAATCCTAGGATTGGGACAATTACCCAGGTGGTAGTCCCTGGTAGCATCTTCCACACCCTAACCTCCCAAACAGGGTGATCCCTCTGTCTTAGAGGGCTGATCCGATTCTTCACAAAATCTTGGATCACGTTGCGAGTAGTCAAGCCTTTGTTCATGAGAGATTTAATTACCTGGGCTTGCCTCTTCTGCTCATCATTAAGAGGAGCAACATCCTTCTCCTCACTCTTCTCTGGTTGCCAATCCGCAAACTAGAGATGGCTAGCCTTGGGAGCCAAACAATAGAACCACCGCTGGTACCACTTGTGAACAGAATCACGAAGTGGAAAGTGCAGGAACTCCTCCCGCAGTCTGAAGTAAACGCACCCAGGAGCAGTAGTGCCCTTCAAGCTCGCCAGAAAATAGTACTAGTAGAAAAGAGCCACACTAGGCAAAACCCCAATGTACGCCTCACAGAGATGTTGGAAGACTATGAGGATCAAAACGGAATTAGAATTCAAATTTACCAATTCCAAGCCGTAGTAAGAGAGAATTTCCTAGAAGAAGTCACTTTCTAGAAGACGAACTCCGCAGCACAAGAAATCCTCGAAAATCACCAACTCGCCGTCTTGCACCACAGAGCTCTCTTCATTCTCCCCAGCAAGCCACCATGCGATCAGCGACCTTGAGGGGAGATAACCTTCTGTCTCCAAAGCCAGCAAATTTTCCTCTGTTTGGTGACTAGAAAGCATCTAACAAGCCATTGATTTGGGTTTTGATAGAAGAAGAAGAAAGCTAAAAACTCAAAAAAACTTAGAACTAAGAAACTCTACGAGAACTTGGGAAATTTCGAGAGTGGTTTTTGTGCCAAAGAAAACTTGAAAGGTGAGGTTTTAAGGCAATTTCCCTCGGGTTCCCAACTGTTGTGTTCACACAAACAGATTTCTTTTCGACAAAAAGGTCTTTGCATTTAATGCCTGTCACAATAAATCTAACACGCGCACCCAAAGTTTTTATTGGAATCTACAGGAATTCGAAACGAAAAGATGCCTTTTCAGTATTGGAAACACCTTTTCGAAGAAAAAGAGACCTTTTCATTTCAAATTCAAAGGCTAGCTAACGAGGATTGTTAGCTGAGTTAAATTGCCCATGTCTTTTTAAGGTCGCGCATATTGTTCCATGGTCACGCATATCGTTCCATGGTCGCACCTATATTTTTATGGTCGCAGGAAACCACAGAAAGAGATTTAAACAACCTATTAATACTTTTCCACAGTTGTAGAAGACCAAGGAAAGAGAAAATGGGATAATCCAAGGATATTCTAGACATAACCCATCAAGGATGTTTAACTCCCATAATTTTGATAACTACGGAATTCTATAGTCTCGACGCTTATTGTCGCAGAGTCCATGATCTCATATTATACCTACAAGTATTATGGTTGCGGAGACATTTGCCCACGATCATACCATGTCGCAGAGACAAAACCATATACCAATACATGGTCGCAGTCTATACGCAACCATAGTATTGAAGACTTGTACTATGATCTAAGGATTGTATAACTAAGTCACCATTCATATTAATCGTCCCTTGTTCCTTATGATTATTTTTGAAATAATCATAAACCCCTTACAAGATAAACCGTCGAAGAAGATAAAGATGGATGTGTAGTTTCTATAACCGCATGTTGTAAAACTAACAAATAGTAACCAACCACAACCTACAATAACCGCTATACTGCAGTTATAGACGATTGCCAGGCACCTCTCCAATGAAGCAACTGACGTCCCTTCGACAAGTATAAAAAGACCTTTTGGGGAAGAGTTCAAGGACAAGACACCAGGCAATCAAGAAATATACAATACATTCTCTTTGTAATCCTTTACATTCATAGTGAAAAACCAACAAGAGTAGGATTATTACTCAAGATTTTACAGCCCGAACCTCTATAAATCTCTGTCATTAGATCCATACTTACGGTGATTTCTCTGGTGATTGTCTTGATTGTCTCCCTACTAAACAAACTAAATTTGTGTAAGTTCAACTAGGAACCCTAGTTCCAATCGTCGATAGTAGCATTTTACCCTAGATTTAATATTGAAAACGTGCAAAATCATGCTTAAAACTCTTTTGATGCGACATTTTATGCATAAAATTTGATTTACAAATTGCTTTTATGGTTGTGTTCATCATGTTTCAGGGATCAAACCTGCAAAATTTGAGATAATTTCGATCACATTTGGACCTAATTCGACCAAGAAAACCAAAACTGGAAGCAAAAAGGTCCTGGTTGAGTACCCCACGAACAACACTCCTAGACGAATTTGGTCGGTTTTATTCGTATTTGATCAGAACTGGTCGGTTTTGATCGGTTTTAGCCGGATTTGATCAGAACTGGTCGATTTTAACTCAGATTTATCTGTTCTCGCACTGTTTGAAGCCAAACTTCATCTCCTACACGTCAATGAGTTGTTTTTGGGCACATTAACCCATGTACTATAAATAGAGAAGCTTTTGGCTCAATTAAACATGTTTTTCTTTAGGATTAGTAGTAGTTTTTAGCTACTTTTTAGTTTAGTTTTAGTTTAGAAGAGCCCACTTCTCTATTTTTATTGCTTTGTAAGCCAGTAAGGACGGCAACTTCAATTTCCAAGCAATCAAGTGAGTTTTTATTTAATTCTTATTCTTATTTGTGCATTATTATGGTTTTTAGCGAGTAGATCCCTTTAAGGGTTAGAGATGACCTAATCCGGAAGACATGATTCTTCCTCAGTCTTTATCTCAAGTTTTGGAGTTATTTCCTAATGTTTTCTTCCTCGAAACCCTAAGTTTTCGTTTCAACAATAGACATAACAGTTGAGCCTTAATAAGAATTTAGGGGAGTTCTTGAGTCCTTAGCGTTTTGACGTTGGATCCTGAATACGAGAGAGGCTCTCGCCAAATGTAATAGTGGAAGCAATCCTCTAACCGTTGTACCAGCAACCGTACTGGCAACTTAATCTGTCTTGGAAAACAATTGAAATTAACTTACAATCCTTAGACCTTGGATAGAATTACGCTGAATGGTTATGAAACTCTTAAAACCCTAGATTTTCATTCCAACTTACAAACCCTAGATTTATAGCTTTAGTAGTAGAATTAGTTGTAGAAAAACAAACCCCCCAATTTGTTTAGATTTAATCAGTGATCCATTAAGCTAGAAAGACGAATACGCTTCTTCCTCATGGAATTCAACCCTCAAATGCTCAACATTCAATCGTCCACTTGCGGTTTATTACATCGCATTGCACTCGACCATTTCGGGTGCGATCAATAGCATCCAGTCAAAGGTGGTCGTGTCAGCACCAAACCTTGTTTGGTCGTTTGGTACAGCACCTGGTCGTATTTTTTCTTAAACAAATTGTAATACATCTGTATAGACCAATTGTTCGCCCAAAATTGCATTGAGCTTCTTTCACAAGCTAGAGTCAAACTGACAAGTGCATTTATTGCCCAGCAGCCAGTGTGAGTTTTTGTCTAAATTTGACAAACGGCTAGTTTTTAAGTGGAGGGCTTTAAATACATCCCGTATGGCTTTCACATACAATCTTTAGCACTGAAACATATTGCTAGTAAATTGCAAAGAGCTTAGAGCATTCAAGTCTCATTTTCTTCACCAAACCTTGCATCTGGAGCTAGCAAAATTGCATTCAATTCATCTGTTGTATTGAAGAGCTAGCCTAGAGAGTGAAGTGCATAGCATATTGAGCTTCTTGAGTAGAAGTGGATCTAGTCGTTGTGCTATACTTGTTACTCTTGGTGATTGTCGTCACCTAGACGACCCGTAGAGTCTAACGATTTCTCCATTGACTGTGCTTGTCGGAGAGGCCTGGTATTTGGGTGTGAAAGCTTGGTGCTCGCCTATTCGAAGAGGAGGGCAACTGTTAGTGGAACTCAGGCTATACTCTTGTGTAGAGTGCTTCAACAAAGACTAGTGGAAACCGACAAATTTCTGATACCTCGGAAAAAACTGATCATGTCTTCGGTTATCTCTTCTCTCACTTTGTTTTATCTAAAATTTACTTACTGCTAATGACTTATTCATCATAGGACAGAAAACCTGTTAACTATACCTGTATTTGAAATTGTCAATTGTGTTTAGAAATTTTAAAATATCTCTTATTCACACCCCCCTCTAGTTGCATCCTTCGACTAACACTAGTCGCTGCCGCCTCCTCCCCCGTCCCTCGTCCCCGCCACCTCCTCCTCCTCCATCTGCGCCTAACTCCACAGCCATCGCCCACACCTACCGATCACCTTCCATGCTTGCCACTCTTGCCAGTCATTCTCTACGTGAATTTTTTATTGTGCTACATCATTCGTTGTGGGTCGTCCTCAGTCCACCAGATAGAGTTGTGCCAAGGTAAGTCTTGCCTCTTCATTGTATTAGAATGTGATAGAAGAGTTATTAATCAAAACTAAATCTAATCCAGAGAACAATGTTGGGGAATTTAGAATTGCAAACTGAAGATCTCAAAAATTTGTTTTGTTTCGCATGTATCTGTGATTATAAATTTTTCATAGAACTCAATATAGAGTACTCACTCCATGCCAAGCTAATTGGAGATTTTTCAAATATGCTCATGTTGATTATGACTAGGTTTAGTGAATTTTCGGAACTTGTAGGTTTACTTTATGTACCATGAACTTTTGTGAGCAAGAAGAGCCCTCTTTTGAATGAATTTACTAGGTTTAAATGCTTGATGTAAATTATTATGTAGTAGTACTATGTGAATTTGTAATGTGATATTAATTAGTGTCTCCTACATATTTCCTTCAACTTGAAACTTATCTAACAATATTATAGAAATAAGATGATGTTAAAACCTTAAAATAGCAGTATAATCTAAATAACATTCGAATTCAATCCGAATGTAGTAAAAATACTATTCAAATTCGAATTCAATAATTATCTAATTTGTATCTGAATTTGAGTATCTCCAAATTCATATTCAAATTCGATTAAAATTAATACTATTTGGATTTGATATAACTAATATCAGATCCGATTACACTCCTAATGCATTTACCTCATCTTAGTGTGCTCCCAACCCTCCGACACTACTCACTCTGAAACGATATGTTACTGAAAGAGTGATTTCTTTCCCAGAGATGAAAAGAAAAAGAAAAAAAAAAAAGGAAAGGAGAGGATTCTTAGGATAAGACTTGCAAAGAAACTCTCAACGGCAGAATCGAAGTTAGAGGAAAAAATGCTATCTTATTTTATTTTGATATTACTCCACCGCAACAACCGAATACTCGAATAAAGTGGAGCGATACACAAATAATTTGCAAAATCCCCCTATATAAAATAAGGTTTCATAGTGGTCTTCTGAGTGACATATAGCTGATTTTTATTTTATCTACAACTAAAATTGGAGGACAAAAATAAAACTATCTACGAACAAGACACCAACAAAACCAATTTCATAATGATCACCGTCAGCTCAAGTAATCCATCCATCAAGTATTCGCGGTTGACTGAATATTAACTGATGTGACAGTACACAGGATGCACACTAGTATCACAAAACTATGCGTAGGATACCAAACCCAAATCTCGCTTGCAAAGCAAACAAAGCACCATAGTTACTATATAACCTGTTAACAGCACTCCGCAAATGTCGACTAGTTTTAGAAGTCTATAGACATTAAGGGGGATATGATAAAAATTTATCCCCCCAAGTTTTCATGTTACAGAGCATAAAGTTCAACAACTACTACCATGCAGGCATGCAAGCCCGCATAATGCAACAAAGGAAGAAATGAGCCAATCCATACTCTTCATCTCTATGCTGTCTTGATTTTTCTTTTTCCAACCCCCACTTTCTTCGGAAGAATTATTGACCGACTATAAGAATAAAAACAGAGTCGATCAAATCCTCCGATTACTACCCTTTACAAGGTAAAAACGACTGCTTCAAACTTCCGGAGCGTATAACATGCAGGGTAACTCAAAACCTGTCCCCTAGAAGCATCACAGGTATGAAAACGGTCGGTTGCTCACATCCATTAAGTACGTTTACAGTGGATAACTCCCACATACTGTGTTGCAAAATCTTCAAAAGGCATGAGATTTGACCCTACTACCTGTGGTATGCACCACGGGAGACAAAGAACTTATAATCTGGATGGCCAGCATGACTATCTCGTAGCCTATCAGCAGCAGCTTGCAGTAATTGGCTAGCAAGTTGCCGATCTCCATCATTTGAAGACCATATTGAGTTACTGAACTTGTACGAAGCCATACCAAAAACAGGGAGTGATATCGTCGGTGCACCTTCAAGAACCCATGGATTTTTTACAGTGGGAACAGCACCAGCACGACCTACATTCAAAACAAAACAAATTTCAGATAACAACAATCAATTATCTGTGCTTC
The DNA here is from genome assembly GCA_019359835.1 of Pharus latifolius. NCBI lineage: Eukaryota > Viridiplantae > Streptophyta > Magnoliopsida > Poales > Poaceae > Pharus > Pharus latifolius. The sequence goes on along the minus strand of CM033325.1, from coordinate 26,966,501 downwards.
AGTTAGGAAAGTGCACAATAAAAAAGAGTGATTCTACAACTGATTAATTCAGTGCTGAGGATGAGGATGATTTTGACTATTTTATTGCACAACATAAACTACAAGCGCATGATTATTGAAACAACACAAACCCCAATCAGGGGCGGACCCACATTATTGGTAGCTGATGAAAGTGTCCCAAGTCCTAGAGTATTTAATTTTCTAAATATACATCCATTGCGTTTTACAAAGGTCTCTGATCTTCAAATTTTGTTAATTTTAAGTTACCCAGCGAAAATATTCTGGTTCATCACTAAACACAATGCACCCTGAATTACAGCTAGAAGCATTATTTTTAGGATCTACAGCTAGAGCAAGTTAAGACAGTGATCTATAAAATAGCATATATGGAGTAGTGCTTCCAGTGCATATAGTTTTAACAAAATTCTGTACCAGACCAAGCATTCTAGGTGGCTTGTACTGGATTCCAGCTGGAAAACCAATATGGTACACCAGCTATTTTTGCAGCCAGGAACTGACCCGGAATCTGAATGATTTCTGCTAAAACTCAGAAAACTTGCTATCTTTTATTTCTTTTTCCAGTTTCCTAAAAACATTTTCTAAAAAAATTGTCTTTATATGCACAAATAACATCAGAACTGGCTAGGATCAATGTATCAGTGCCCCATTTCTATGTAAAGAAGCCAGTAAGCCTGCCAGTTTTTTAGAAAACCAGCTAGGGCAGGATTTTTGGTCACTAGATGTCACTGGCCAAATACTAACTGATTTAGCAACCTGTCAAACATTATTGTTAGCAAAAGGAAAGAGATTGATACACCCACCCCTCTACAATTTGCATGTAGCTGACTACATTTGGTTACCATGGATGAATGATATAGCCCACTGTCCCTAACATCATTAACAACATGACATATGCCTAGTAACAAGTGCACCTTGAATGCAGTAGAACTTCATAGCATACTTAATCTTGCCAGTTAGAACCAATGGCAAAGCTAAACATTAAGCACAACACTAAAACTTGGCTAATATCCTGAATACCTGATAAGTTATACAAACTAGCTATAACTGTACAGAAAATCTGGGAACAGTTATGGTAAAACACAATTGCAGAGAACATGCAAGAGTTTCATGTCAGAACAAGACTAAAAACAAAACTGAATGTCCAAGAAAGCATAGAAACATACTATCACAATTTCTGAAGTAATTTGACTGAAGTTAGCTGATTAAAATACCCAGATAAGTCTGTACCTCCAATTATTGAATCAACTGCGGATAGCACTTTACACATCGCCAGCCACATCAACAATTTTCTTTTGGCAGTTAGGTTTGGATTCTCAGAGATCAATGCCATCCAAATTGGTTTTATTGTTTATAGAAAAGCAAAAGGATGCTGAGAAGATACAAAGCATACTAAGTAGCTCAATAATTTCTTAACACTTCAACAATATTGATGTGTCAGCATTACTTGGATTATGAAGCGGATAAAAAAATCTATGATAAATACAACATGCACCACTCTAATCAATATAAAAGAACTCGTGTAAATTGAAAACATGAAACCAATTTAGAAAGCTAACTGCAAATAGTAAGCAAGTACTGTCCGAAAATCTTATAATCCTTTCAATAAAATGAAAAGTAAAATGTAGTTACCTCCCTCTGGCTGAGTTGAGAGATTATGGAAAGTGAGAAAGCAAGCATCCAAATCTTTCAATGTTGGACCAGTAGGTATGCGATAAATTGGATACCTACAAAATGTGCAAGCATGTCAGTCTGGTAATAGACTATAAGCAACAGCAGTTTAAAAATCTAGGATAAAATGAACATACCAAGCAACAGATATCCAACTTCGGAATGACAAATCAGAACTTCTAAGAGTCTTCAGTCCTGTAAATCTAGCTGAGAGATTTGAGATCTAAAAGCACACAGAATGTCAGAACATGGAAATGCCAAGAAAGATGATATTCACTCAGTCCAGTTAATTCTTACCTTGTCAGTTAATGGTTCACGACAGAATGGAGAATCAAACTCCAGGTACTGAAAGAGCAAGCTACCATGTAAATCTCCTGATTCACTATCATCACTTGAGAAGCCTTCCTGAGTTGACAAATGTTTCTCTCTTTCAAGTTCAAAATCACTGCTTCCGTCACTGCTGGAATCATGGCAATCCCCATCACTATCATCCATTATATGTCTGCTTTAAAAGTTCATCAACACCCAGTTAAGAACTTAAGTATTACATGGATCTACGGTACAAAACAAAATTCCTAAACACGACCAAATGATTAGTGAGAAAAAGAAAGCTACCATTACAAGGTAAAGAATAAAAAAGGTAAAAAGATGAATTGTTTAGAATCTCAAATATGTAAGCATGTAGATGGGCGTGTGCACATAAGTGTGTACATGAGTGAGAACAAGATTGCAATACAAGCATTTTTAGCCTGCTACCTATAAAATGTATACCAACTATTCCTTGGTGCATCAAATTACTTTTTAATTAATGTTATTGAATGCACAGTGACATAGTAAACCAAAACCACTTAAAAAGTCCCTTCAGTGGCATGATAATCCAAAGGGATAGTAGGCAGTTTTGCAGAGCAGGACAAGTATAGGAGAGGTTAATTGGCATGTGAGAATTTATACACAGGCAGAAAGTTATCATGAAGTTACTAAAAGAGATAGACAAGGTTTCATGGGCACTTCTACAAAGTGGTGTGTGTGTTGGAGACCAACACTTCTCAAACACATATCAGAGCTGTGCCAGACAACTATTGTTTCTCAGAGCATGGCCGAGCAGTATCAAATGATGTGTCAATGAAGCATCAGCATTTTCTGTGCTTGAAAAATAGCATTGTCAAGATATGTTGCTGGATAGCAATAGCGCACAATAACAAATTGACATATCATTATTAACACAACTACATCGCTTTGCAGCTTATAGAACACATAAAATGGGAGATTTATATGTTCACTTCACATTTTATGATATTGTACAATCAAGCATGCACATTGAATACTTGGAGCTCTCATCCAACTCTCAACCAGTGATTTATTTACATTTAATATGTTCATAACTACCTGCCAATTTAAGTTGCACACAAACAGACAGATGAAAAAGGGTAGTGCACAAGTGCCTGCCTACAAGATAGCTAAGATTACAGAAAAGTGATCAATACTATAACTACAAGCTTCGAATAAACAAAACTTTAGGGAAAGGTGATGAAGAACAGTAATGCGTAAGTTTCTAGGCATGCAATATATTCTACAATAATGCTGCCAAGAGCTAATACAGACAAAAAAATGTGGCAGGTATGCTAACAAAATAGTAACTTTCTATGTTTGCACCACCAATAGTTTGCAATAAACTTTCCCCTCAATGAAAAATAACATCATCCAAATATCAGATAGGCCTTATAAATCAGCTGTAGTCTTGTATAGCCATTGCATGACCAAAATCTCGCCAAGTATGCAGCAAAAAACACATTTCATGTTGTTTGGCAGGTATTCAGTGTCCTGCCTATAGAGCATAGACTTTAAATTTTACCTTTAGCACAAGAAAATCTTAAGACTTTGACAAATAAATACTTGTTCAATTTTCAATGTATAGTTGAAATTCATTCAAAATGAATTGCATCTGAGGATGAATTGAAAGTATAACTCTATTCTTAAAACATGAAACTTTGCTGTGTTACAGTAATAACTGGAATACTAAGAAAAACATGTTTGCTAAGTACCCTAGGTCCCTAGCCACACCACTAGTTGTTGGGTTAACTTGTCAACATGCAAAGTATTACATTTAATTTTAGACAAGGAAATTGCACAGAAAAAGCTGTGGCCATTTAGCTGTACTAATTCCCTAGATAGCCTCTAGCATGTAAGCCAATAATTACAAAGAATCAAGAGAGAAAAGATAAATTTAAGAAATAACTTCATAAGGGCAACATGCAAGTAGCTATTTCCAATAGAGAAATTAACCAAACAGTATTGATCCGAGGCTCCCTTCTACGGCCTATAGAAAAATGATACAGCACAGACATTTAACAACCACAACAGTAAATTCAATTACATCATTCCATAGAACCATATCTCCACATATCATCGGAGGAAAGAAGTCAATCTGATGCTAAATGTCAGGAGACAATGTCTCATTGTAAATGATAACGTCGGCCCATCTCAGTCGCCTAATCAAAAATTGGCATGTTACACAGCGCATTAAAGACCCTATCCAGTGTATGCTTATTGACTTCAACTAATTCCATATCTAATCAAACAGAACTAAAGAACTGAAACTAATAAGAACAGCAATGGTTCAAACCTGATTAGAACAAACCCCAATTACCTTGAACTAGAAGATGCCTGCAGGATTGCGGGGTCCCCATAGATCTGGATGGCCGACAAGTACGGCACATAATATTGCACGACCCCGTCGCCCCCGTCGAGCACGAGGGGCACACCAGCACCATAAGCGCTCCACTCCCTGTACGCCTCCCACAAATCGCCCAGCACAAAGTACGGCCTCTCCTGCTCCCTGCCGGTACCACCGCCGCTTCTCCACCCCCTCACAGCGCTCTGCACAACCCAAAATCCCCAACCAAATCCAACTCCAATTCAGAAACGATTATACTATTATAAAGCCATAAAAATCTACCCTACGATTACGAGGTCAGGGCCAGACCTTGGAGGGGTACTGCGCCTGCACAACCGGTGCCACGGTCGCCACGAACCGCTTCAGGTTGCTGACGCCGCACGACGGCGGTGACGGCGACGGCTCCTCCGGCGACTTCTCGACGGCGGCGTACCGGGACCTCTGGAGACTGTGCTGGTGACCGCGGCGGGCCCTGGTGGCGGCGGCGTCGTAGGAGCGGTCAGCGCCGTGGCTCCGGCCGAGCTCCACGGCCATGCCCATCATCACAAACCCTAGCCTGGCCTTCACGCCTCGGGCGACGCGTTAAATTTAGCACGGAAGGGACGGAATAGACGAAACCCTAACCCTAAGATTTGCGGAAAGGATTCGGTTGAAGGAGAAGCTAAGGGAAGGGGGAAATGGAAATGGGGAGGAAACAGCGGCGTTGTGGGGGTAGGTCTATTTATAGGGGAATTTGTCTTAAGAGGGGGAGGAAGACAAAGATGCGAAGAGAACAGGAAGGGGCAGGGGTATTACGGGTATTTCGTAGTAGATGCTGCAGCCTGGGATGCCACGGCTCGACGCTGGCGTGTGGGGCCGCGATTTCCTCTCAGTCCCATCTGTCATTGGGTGGATCGCGGGACGGCACGGTTGGGGTGTTCAAGGCTTGTGATTGGTCGGCCGTTGGACTTCCTCGATTGACCCGCGATTAGATTAGATACACATACCCGGATCCGTTACACGCATTTATTTCAGTAGATGACTTGTGGATCTGAGGATAGGCGGGGTCCACGCTGCAGCCAGATGAGATCGGGACGTTGATGAGACTTGCGGGACTGGTGAAAGGGAGACGGGCAGTGGAGGCGAGGCCCGGTTCATGCAAGTGCGCACGGAACGCCGCGTGTGGGGTTCCGGGGCCCGTGGACGGCGAAGATTGGCTGAGCCTGCAGCCAGCGTAGGCCGCCTCGGGATTCCCGCGGTGAATCGCGTCGTGGCGCGACGAGGCTGCCCTCGCGTGTTGGGAATGCGTGGGCGATCTCGTGGTGCTGACGGGTGGGCCGGGCTGTCAGGGATTTCCTATGTCAGTGATACACGTGGCTTGCAGACAGTGGGGTAGTTCTGCAGGTGTTTTGTTTGAAACGTGACGCACCACGTGGGACTGCAGTTTCTATTGATTTTTTTTAAAATAATTCAATAAAAAATAACTATAGAAATGGCGAACAGCGCAGAATTTTTATAAAAATAGACGACGGGACACTTTTTCTTGTCAGTTGCCATCTTAAACAGTGACAAGAATGAAAATTGAAAAAACAGTGCAATGGCCACACAAAATGGTGAGTGGATAGAAAATACGAAATTCAATTCGGTCACCATTTTGAAAGTTGATTAGGTTGAAAATATTTTAAAAATTCAATTCAATTCAATTCTAATTGAACTACTATTGAGTGATGTTTTAAGATTAATATTTGTGATCTATAATTTTGATTGACGATCTGTTTGAATCAGTAAATTTGTAATATCAAAATAATTAGATTGACATAAACAAATCATCAATTAAACTTATAGATTACAAAATATTATCCTTGAATCTTATAATTATTTCATAATCAATATCTTACAGTTATATAACTCCAACTGTTGATAGTTTGTGCCAATATGATTGTTTTGATTTCACATATCCATTGGTTCAAATGAATCATAAATTAGAATTATACATTATAAGACATTAATCTCAAAATAATTGTAATATTAAAAAACAATATTTTGTGACGAATTTTCGTACGGATAACATACATATAAAAAAATCAAAAATAACGCAGAATAAAAAGGTACACTACTACAGAAATGTTTTTCACTATCGGTTTAAAATCCACTCTACTATCGGTTCTCTTACCGATAGTGATTGGCACGATAGAAGAAACGTAGCACACTTCTATCAGTTGAAAACCATTAGTAAAACATCTACATTCCCAACGTTCACTAATCGCTAACGACTATTGCTTCTATTGGCTCGGATCTAAATCGATAGTATTGTGTAGGTTTTTTCTATCGGTTAGGTACTCGACACAGTTAGTACTGAAAACTTTATTCTATCGGTTGTAATATATGAACCGATAGTACTGGAATATTTATTCTATCGGTTGTAGTACATAACCGATTGTACTGTGTAGTTTTTCCTATCGGTTATGTACTCGATACGATTAGTACTGGAATCTTTCACAAATACAGCAATACAGAGATACATTGGATCATTCACAAATACACCAATATTCACATATTGAATTTGTTCACAAATAAACTAATACAGTAATATACACATGCATTGGACAGATTGAATTTATTCACATATTGATCGAGTTTATTCACAAATGTACCAATGAATCTATTCACATATTGAGTTTATTCACAAATACAGCAATCAACACATTCAATATATATTACACAAGTCAGTTACAATCAATCGTTGATAGCCACTTCTTCTATGACATATTGAACCCAAATTGTTCGCAGCTCCTTCAATTGAGGCAACTCATATTGGTCTTTTAACATGGCGCTCTGCATATATGCATGTATGAAGTTAGGAACGTACGTCACATCCAATTAATGTTCAACTTTGAGTCAGAAAAAATGGTTACCTTAGGGAATTGGGCAAAGTTTCTCCTAATCAGGTCATACATAAATCTCATGACATAGAAGCCACATTCCCACGATTGTGGCTGCTGATGGCACTGGGATAATTGCATATGCAAAGACATAAACACACATTAACTCGAAAGAACTAATTAAGCTTAAATTAAAAGACTCATCATGAGTACTTCCATCCATATTAATTACCTCATATTCTTTCCAAGAAATTGTTGTGCCCTTCGACGCGTCATGCCTCCCTCCAGCACTAACATAATTTTTGAAAGCCCTGTATTTAATTTAGCATTGCCGGTTAATATGTTATCATTAATTAGCTAGTCAGAGAAAAATTTAAAACAACTCTGTTACTTACGCGTCTATGTGCCACGTGAGGGTGAAAACATGCGCCACCCTGTCGCTCATTGAATCGAGGTAATAGACCTCATTCATCCATGGGCAAATGATGGCGAGGACCCAGTGGCCCCTACATTGCATATATAAGCGAACCGTTTCATACATATGTTAGGCGTAACATACAAGAATGAGTTAAATTAGTAGGAAATGCACTAACCTTTGGTGGTATGGCGTAAGGATGAATTCTTGGTCCTGTTGCGCTAGTAGTGTGTAACACCCTAGTTTTGGGGGTGAAAAGTTTTTGCATAAAATCCTGCATGCATGTATCTCTGTAGTTGTAGCCAGATCAGCTGTGCCCTAATCTCTCTCTCAAACCCTAAAAATCTCCAAATCTATTCTCTAGATCCAGATCAAGATCGGACCATCCAGATTTAACCTACCAGTTATTCTGAAGATAAAAGTCTTTAGGAGCCAGATTGAATTCTAACCCTAACTCCCAGTATCTAAGTCTCTTTCTGTTTTCAAAAACAGGAAATTCAGATTTACCCTAAGTACCCCAGTTTCCAGATAACTGAGTTATCATGGTCTAACCCTATCCAGACTCAAGTATCTTTTGGAATATGTTCCTAGGTATATCCTCAACTTACTCCAAAAAGTTGGGACCCAGATTGTTTCATCTAAACACTTTTCGCCGTTTAGTCCAAATTTTACTGCGAATAAGTCCTTTTCTGTCTACTTGGAAGCCTGAAAAGGCTAAAATCCACGAATCAACTCTAAATCCAGAAATTCTTCAGGGAACACCTCCCAAATGCTATTTGATACAGATTTCCCTTCTGTTTAAACTTCAAAATCTTACTCCAATTTCCAGAATTCGAGATCGACAAAATCCAGATCTATTTTACCCTAATTTTACCCTATTTTCGAAAATAGGTGAAATCCCTCAAACCTTATCAAACTTTCTCCAAATTTGAGCTAAATGAGTATTAATAGAAATATTATACTCAGCCATGAAACCAAATCCCAAATTAAACCTCTTTAAAACCAGATTTACAAATCAGTCCAGATTTCAACTAAAACTCTCACAATTATACCCCTGATCGACCAAAACCTGCTGTTCACGACCGGGTCAGTTAATTTCGACTTCGACCTCACCTCAGTTCACGACCAACAAGTGCAACCGACCAGAAAGTGTTTTCGACCAGCCCCTGCTTCTTCGACCACGACCTGGAACAAGCGCACGAGCACGGGAGCTTCGACCTCGAGCGCGCTGCTGCTGTGTTTGCCTCAACCTCGAGCACGCGCTGTTGCTTCAAGCTTCGATCACTTCACCTGCTGCCACGTGTGTGCTTGGCGTTGGCCACTGTGGATCTTCTCCAGCGAGGACCGCAACCAGCTGGTTCTCCCATTTACACACCACCGGCAACGGCTCCAGCAGGAAAGCTTAGCCACGTGGAGATCTCGCCGCGGCCAGCCATCAACTTGACTTCACATCACCTACAAAAGCCCTCATGGCCGCTGAAGCAGGTCACCTCGATGCCAGCTCGCCGTGAAGTCGCATCCTGTCTTTTCCTTGCCGGCTACAACTCCCCGAGCTTTTCCAACCGTTGAGAACCTCCAGCTTTGCCTATTTATACCCCCTGGGACTTAGCCAACTTCACCACACAGCAAAAACACCAGAAAACCAGCAACAACACTGTGTCTTCTTCTTCTCCGGTGAGCAGCAAAGAGGGAGCACGGTGCCAAGCTTCTCCACTGCCCCCTTCTTCGATCCAGCACCCCCAGTGAGCTTCTCTCATCTCCCTCATACTTCTCAAGCTTGGAATTTAGTTCAAATGCTTTCTGTCACCGGCAATCGCCGTGTTTCATCTAGAACTCCGATGAGCAATTAATCCTCACCTAAATTGAATTAGCCCTCGAGTCAGTGATCAAATATGCTCAGTAGACTTTACTTAACATCCCTAAGCAACCAAAATCGATAGATTTGCTGAAATGTGAAAATCCCCACATTGGAACCTTGCATGTTCACTGAGCTTACTGTTTAAGCTTTTCTGGTGCATCTCTAGCTAATCTAACTTCACCAGTATGTTTCTAATGCCCTAGAGACCATCCACAAGCAAGGAATTAAGCTCAATCACTTTAAATCAGAAATGCCCAAATCAGATTTGAGTTCATCTTTGCTCCAGCCAGTATCTTCCAAATCCAGCCGATCCAGCCCTAGCCCCTTTGCCATTTAGATGTTTTGGACCATTCTGAGCAACTTTGTCTTCTATCACGACTTCCAATTCGGCCTAGATTGTGAGATATAGCTATGCCCTAGTTGCTGTACTGTTTATGTTGCATGTGCTCCAGACCAGTCAACTTCTTTGCCAGTTTTCATCACTTTTCGGCCATCTCCTGCCCTAGATCCTGTTGAGACATTTGTTCCTGTTACAAATTCCTAACTACCAGACAAAGTGGTGCATCATTTGGAGCCCTAGATCAAAAGTTATGGCAAACCCTAGTTTCTGGCCATGTCAACTCTATGCCACACTATGCCAGCCAGTGGCATTAGCCTTGTTCACCCACCTCTGGTCATGCAAACCAAAAACTACTTTGTCAAATAGTTGCCTCACTATCTTGTGCATCATATTCTTGAATCAAAACCCATTTTGGCCACTGGGAACTATCCAAACCATGTCAATGCCATTCCTGGACATTGTCAGCCCTTGTCAGCCTATGTCAGCCAATGGCATTGGGCCAGTTTGACCCCTTCTGTGTATGCAAACTGAACATAACCTTGTCCCTTAGACTCCTGATGTTGTGATCTACATTTTATTCTACTGTCACAACTTGAGTTGAGCCCTCTATCATCCATCGACCCTATGTCGATGCCTTGAACCGAATGTCGACCTAAAGACGTTCGCTGTTTTTGAGCGAACCAGTCGCAGCCTTGGTATCACTCTGATATTTTGAGACCTTTGGAACCTTGGAAACCTTTGACAACTAATCCTAACCCTAGTTTCCATAGTTTAACTCTAATCGCTTCCCAGAACTCTCGAATCTTGTATCGCGAAGACGCTTTTACCTTGCATTATCTCATATAGTGGATTAGTAAGAGTAGGATTGATTGTAACGCCTGTTTGCTTGTTTGATCCTTGTTCAGAGCAAGAGTCCGAGTGCGAAGACTTCGTCGCAGACCCGACATCAACTGTTGTTTCTTACGACGCGAAAGGCAAGTCATATTCTTGAACATCTTGAACCTATATTTTATGAATTGCTAGAATATACCTTGATTATAAAATAATATTGATGAGAAAGATTGAGAATGGTTGAATTATGAAATGGCAGCATCAGGCTGATGCCTGTGAAATGTGAATTGATCAAATAATGAGCCATGAACTAATATATTATGTATATTTATATTCATGAAATAAAACCTCTAGCCGTGACCAGCATTTTGGTATGGAATGGTGAAAGCACTGGAGGTGCTTGGTCGCACACGATGTGCCAGCACTGGAAGTGCATGGATTGTAGTATGATCTGGTCACTAGCGTATAAGGACCTGGAACCTTGTGTTGTGCGTCTAGTGGCATGATTAACGTGCCGACCGCAAGCCTGGTATGGGACAGGCCTGAACAAGTAGTATGTGGATCACACATGGAACCCTATATGACAAACTCACGATTTACACGGGGTGCGCTCCAACACATATCACAGGATGTGATCATGCACGCTGACCCTGAGGGGAAGATGCCAATTAGTGGGGGCTGTGTAACCCTGCCACAACTGTGGTTTGCGTGAAGAAAACCACGGGGTCTGGGGTGAATTGTGTGTGAAACATGGCAAAAGTTCTTGTTATCTCCACCTTGCCACTCACAATATGAAGTGAGTTAGGGGTCCAATCCTTGTGATCGGAAGGGCATGAAAGTGGATATATCTTGCGGGTAAATTGGTACCCCTCTGCAGAGTTAAAAATGTATTCGAATACTTCGTGCTCCCGAGTTTTAGGAGTATGCCGCGGTGGATTAAATCCACGGGGTGTGACACAAGTATTGTTTTATAAATTAAAATTTGTTAGTTCAAGATTACCCAAATGACATGTGTTGTCATGATAAGGGGTGCTGCCGTGGGCTGTCATGTGTTGACTTGTCGCGGTAGTACCATAATTTAGTGATCATGTGATATCTAAGAGGCATGTGGATTGTGCCCTAAGTATATAAAATGCTGCCATGAGCATGAGATTTGAACAGCTTGGAAGAAAAGTATTTATGGAAAAACCCTCTCACCTCTTTTCCCTCAATAGCATAGGATCATGTCATCTCTACTATACGTATCTCTACTCTTACCTATGACTTGTTGAGTACATAAGTGCTCACCCTTGCAACTCATCAACAATAGATGGAGTGCTACAATACCAAGACGAAGGCTTGGAAGATTTCGTGGATCCAGAAGGAAGAGAGCCAGTTCTGCCAGAACCCTGAAGTGTGCTGTTCTGCCGTCAACTTCTTACGACTGTGGGGGTTTCGCCTAGCTTCCGCCGAGTAGTTGTCTTTTTGTTTTAATTAGACCATTTGTGCCGTGAAGGCATTGTATTACTCTTGTTGTATCAGGCCAGCAGGCCATACTGTTTATGAATGATATTTTGTAAGTTACTCTGCTGCAATGAACTCCTGTGCTTGACTTATCCTGGGAAGTCAATGGTATGTATGTATGAGGCCAGCTGCAGCGAGCTAGGTCTCCACGGGAGTAGTCGTGGTACCTTGTGCGGGGCGCGACATAGTGCCCTTGATATGTATTCCTCCGCATGTGCTTGGTCGTGCTCTAGCATCGTGAAGCTTATTTTGTCTGGGTCGAGAAAACCCACCTTGTCACATGCCCTCATCGATGCCAGCCTATACATGCACTTGGATGCAAAGTAGACATTAGTAAGTAGTGCATACAAAGTGATTAGATTTATGAAATGAACTGTGATAACTTCAGACAACAGCAAACTCACAGGACTCCAGTCTGTATGATGGACATATCAAGCTCCCGCCAGTTGAGGAGGTCGAACAAATCCTCGTGGGCTACCGATATGCTCCCGGCCTCACGGTGAAAATGACCTGGCCTGAAGTGAACCAAGAAGTTGATGTGGCACTTAGACCGGGTCAGGTACCACTCGTGGAGACTTTTGGTTATTTGATCCATATTGCGCAGAGGGTACTCCGACACGAGTGGGAACCCGTTCTTGAACGTACCTGGCTGGCTTTGTTTGGCCTTTCCTTTGGCCTTGCCCTTGCCTTTGGGCGGGGAGTGAGTGTATACCTTCAAAGGTTGGGGCGCGGTGCCGCCGGCCTCATTTGATGGCGAAGGGTTTGTGACGAGGATTGACACCCGAGTCAGTTCAAATGAATGCACGACTGGTTCAAGATAGATTCGGGTCAGACACGTGCCTGGCGGTGCGAACTCAAGTTATTCTGAGAAGTACCAGCCCGAGGTCGCAGTCCTTACGCGATCAGGCTGCAGCTAGTGCGCGGTCAGGAGTCCGTATGTCGTGCGCAGATAGAAGGCTGAAGATGTCGCGCGGTCAGCCAACATCGCACGGTCAGAACTCTTTTCGACCAGGGAATGTGGGAATGTTCTGTCCCTGTAACAGGAATATCCCAAGTATCCCGAAAATTCTTCCACGTAGAGGAACAACCGTCAGGAGGTTAATACATGCAGTTATCCACAAATAACACGTGTTAAACCTGCGTGGGAGTAGAGAGCGGTTCTCTAAACCGCATCCAAACAACCTTTTGATGCCGTTACGACTTGGCGCCCTTTCGACCAGTATAAAAGGGCGGCATGGTGTATCAAACAGGGGATCGATCGAGAGATCAAGACACAACATATCTCACTTGAAGAATCAAACAGCCAAGGCTACGGCTTAGATTAGATAGCTTCCATAAGCCTCCCAGGCTTCATTTTGTACACTCATACAGGGAAAACCTTCGCCTGTGAATGTCTCCTCCCGTCACTTTGTAACTCTTTACCATACATAGTGCAATCCCAACAGGACGTAGGGCTATTACTCCCACCATCGAGGGCCCGAACCTGTATAAACTTCTCTGTGCTCCAGTTCTCCATAATTGTGCATACCTTCCCAGAGGGTCACCCTGAAAGGTTTCACTGTTTATAAATTCTGCATAAGTTCGGCTAATGACCCCGAGTCCGAATCGTCGATAGTTTGAGGCCGTCAGAGGAGGCATGGGGGCCGAAGGAGCTTGGTCATGCGTTGCGCTGGGGGTGGTGTCCTCAGGAAGTGAGTTGGTATCCATCGTCCACTTTAAGTACGAACGCATAAGTTAGATTTTGCAAATTGAGTATATTAACTGAGTTGTAAGCTAGAATGGCTAGGGTTTACCTCCTGTAGTCTAACACCCTTCTTGGGCCACTGTATGTACGAGCCCAATGCCTCGCCAATTGTCCGCATTTTGTCCGTTGGGACGGGCAACGGAAAAGAGCTGTAGCTCGGAAGGGCCATGTCCACCTGTACCTTTGCGAATCTAGGCTCCAGAGGTACGCAGTGGATCCGGACATCCTCCCAAGACTGATATACGACCCCGTTTGCAACCACTACAGGTTTGTCGCCTATGTTGATCAATAGGCTACAGCTCTCCGGCTTCTGCAATTTGCAACAATTATAACAGGTTAGCGAAACAGTTCTAACGTAACGGGAGTGGCATCAACCGAACTGCATATATAGCTCAAGAGTTGCAATACCTCAATCAGGTCCACCGGATCCACGTGAACCTTCGAGCCGCAACTACTCGGCCTGGCAGCGTCGACCTCGGCAGCTGGATCTAAACCCTTGGACTGCACAACTCGGCTGAGGCGTTCATACTTCTCGTTCATTTGAGCGAACAAGTCCGTGAATTGTGCAGTCATATCTGACCGTATCTTCTGAGACAATTCCAATTCCCTTTCCTTCCAGCTGCGAGCCTTCTTCGCCTTTTGCCCGGGCTCCGAGAAGCCTTCCTTCCGTGGCACCACACCCCCCACGGTTCGCGTCTGCCCTGGATGCTCCTTGTTCCCTAGAGCCCGGGTAAGGATGTCATTCTCCCTATGGGGAGTGAACAATCCCTCGGTCGCCTCCTTTGAGCAAGAGATCTGTTACATTCAAAGCTCTCCATTGTGAGGAAAAAATATATACAAACTTGTGCGCACACTAGTGATCATAGTTTTTTCTACCACACTCTATGATTCCAACCAGGAAGTTAGCCAACTTACGAGTAGCTGCACGACCTCGACGTCCTTGGGGTTTGAGAACTCCACAGTCCCCGTGGTTGACACGGTCCCTCTGGCTAGCCACCAGCGCTTGCATCGCGGATCACGGATCTCGGAGAGTTGTAGGTGAGGGGAGTTGACGAAATTCGACGCCTCATCTTCAGCCTTCTTCCACTGCTCCTCCTTCCCCGCATAGCGGCGAGAGCCGAGCCGGTGTGGGTGGTCGTTCCTCCTCTGGATTGCCTTGTTCTTCTCGCTAAGGGCCTTCTTACCAGAAACAAGAAAATTAATGTACTGCTGGTTACTGCATACAATGGTGTAACCAAGCAAAGGAACCATACATACCTTGAACTCAGGGGTCCCCTTCTGTTGGGTGAATTACTCCCATACCTCCTCTGTTATGGAGGGGTACTTCTCGCATGGAGATTTGCCTTTAGCGAGGAAGATACTGACGAGGATGCTCTTGAAGGTTGTCCACGTGTTGTTCATGTCCTTCAAGCAAGCTATCTTGGGACCATCGTCGGGGATGTTCCACTTGGCCTATTTCAAATGGTGCATATAAGCAGGACTTACCTAATCTCTGGGATAAACCAAGGATATGTGATTACTAAAGAGTTCAGTGATTTTGATTAATTTTACCTTCACTTCCGCCCACAACCTATCCCTCTCGTCGGCCTTAACGTCCTTCCAGCTCTGGACGGTGATCTTCACCCTTTCTTTCGCCAACAAACCAACATAGGTAGCATAGTGGCCGGCGTTCTTCTCAATCGGTCTCCCGAATTGGTTGAACTCACATGAAAGATCCGCGCGTTTGGCCAAAAGGCCCAACATCGTCGTGCCTCGCGCCTTCCTCTTGCGCTGGGACGAGGCAGCGTCATCTACGTTCGCCCTTGCCGAATTACTACTATCAGCTGAGGAAGATGCCGACATGGCTTTACCTAAAATTCCATGAACAGACCATCAATTGATATGAAGAAACGTACATGACAAAGTTCATAACTAAAATGGAATGGCAATGATGAACCACCTCTTTTTGTTAAAATGTCAAATTTTCATTCAAAAGGCCAAAAATCATCAATTCCTATCAACATGGTCTTCAAAATAGATTTAAAATGGATTTGTAAACTCAATTTGCAAAGGGTTGTTGAACTGATACCTTCTTGCTTAACATAAAGATCATTTGATAACTCTTGATTGTAAAATTAATCTTATTTGGAAAATTTCATCAGAAAAATATATTTCATGCAATGAAAATCATTTCTTTAAATTTTCATTTCAAATGTATTTGATTTGAGCAATAGTTGATTCTTTTCACAAATGAAATATGAACTCTGCTAAATTCAGACTTTTCAATGTACTATCGGTTGACAATAATAAACCGATATGACATACTCTATTTACTATCGGTTTGACAATTAAAACCGATAGTAATTAACTATGTTAGTCTTAATTCAAATTATGGTCTTTACTATCGGTTCTAAATAAGAAACCGATAGTGGACTACACTGTACGACAAATTGCTAGTGATTTTCATCAAGTCTGTAATTCTCATAGCTATCAAGTTTGTAGTTCATGAATTTTCATCTAGTTTTATATTTGTAATCCATTGAACCACATATGAACTATTGTATATAAATTTAAGCAATTGACGCGAGCGGTTTGGTCAAGAACACTTACAGTCGTTCGTGGAGTGGCCGGAGGCGGTGGAGAACCCAATTGCGATCGGCAATGGTGGCGCAGAGGAGCGAAAAAGCGAACGTCGGGGAGGCTAGGGTTTTCCGCGCGCGAGTATTTGGAATGTGATCAGTTGCATTGGAGGAAAAATCATGCGAGGTTAACCTAATATATGAATCTTTACTATCGGTTCATAACCACCAAACCGATAGTAAATACAATGTAAGTTAGGGTTTGGAGTGTTGGCATTGTTCACTATCGGTTTTATTATTACTAACAGATAGTAAATTAAGAATAGGGTCTCATAACACAATATAAATCACTATCGGTTATGAACGATAAACCGATAGTAGAGTTTAATTTCATATCGGTTTGGAAATTGAAACCGGTAGTACAATACAATGTTATTGACCCTAAAGGATTTCCCTGAGAACAATTACAGATGATCTCAGTACATCATTTTGCATTGTATTTCACTATCGGTTTTATGATTATTAACCAATAGGAAATTAATCCACTATACAAGAGAAAACCAAAATGTAGAATACGGTCTCATAACACAAAATGAAATACTATCGGTTATGATCAATAAACCGATAGTACAGATTAATTTCATATCGGTTTGGAAATTGAAACCGATAGTAGAATACAGTGTTATTGACCCTAAAGGGTTTTCCTGAGAACAATTACAGATGGGTCTCAGTACATCATTTTGCACTTGTAAAGACACCTGAAACCCCATGCAAATGACTTCCAATAATTTTGAAATAAATTAACAGTAAAGACCAATCATGGAATGAAAATTTGCAGTTTTCATATTGACTTGTGAAAAGAATCAATTATTGCTCAAATCAAGTACTCCAATTGAAATGAAAATTTGCATAAATGATTCTCAATGCATCACGTATGTTTTCCCAAAGAATTTTTAAAAATGATTTGAAGAATTCTTCGATTAAAGATCCAAGTAATATACGTCACTTACATATTGCAAATTAGTCAAGAATGGTTGTCCACCCATAATCCTTCTTCGTGGTCATCTCGCAGGTAACTTGTTTTGTCAATATCTTCGGTAGGAATAGATTGAAGAATTCCATCTAAAAATGGAGGTAGTTCGTCGAACTGATCATACTCTTCTTCATCCACAACGTCTTCGACCCCAACAATACGTCTCTTACTGTGAAGAACAATGTGCAACTTTGAGTTGGCCGGGTCAACGATGTAGAACACCTGTGTGGCTTGTTCAGCAAGTATAAATGGATCATCTTGGTGTGCGACTCTACTAAGATCAACGAGAGTAAACCCATAATTGTCGACTTTAACACCTCGAGGGATTTCGACCCATTAGCATCGAAACAGAGGAATCTTAAGTAATACATAATCGAGCTCCCATATTTCCTCAATAACACCGTAATATGAGTCGAGTGCCCTTACTACCTTGGCATCCTCCGAAATAGCAAGTAGTGTCACTCCACTACATTGCATAGTACTCTTCTCGTCCTGAGTTCTTGTGTAAAATGAATAGCCGTTGATGTCATACCCCTGCCAAGTCCCTACAGTAAATCTAGGCCCTCTGGCCAACCATGTAACAACTTCATCTACGTCGCCCTCAGAAGCTTGCAGGACTCTATTTTTGATCCACCCAGCAAACTTCCTGTGATGTTCTCTGGTGACCCAAATCTCTGGCTTCGAAGGATTCTGTTTCCGTAACATTTCCTTGTGCTCGTGTATGTATGGCTCCACCCCCGTCATGTGCTGTAAGACCCAAAAATGGGCTTTTACATACAGATCACTAGAGGGGACGACTGCTTTAAATCCAATCGTTCCAATGCCCTGGAGCTTGCCCTCATGCCGCGACGTAGGAAGGCCAATTGGGTCAACCCCGGCCATATAGTTGGTGCAAAATTCGATCACCGCCTCGGCGGCATAACCTTCAATGATACTGCCCTCAGGCCGATGTTGATTCCTTACATATCCCTTCAAGATACCCATAAATCTCTCAAATGGATACATGTAGCGCAGGAACACGAGTTCACAAAACTTAATTTCTTTGACAAGGTGAACAATTAGATGGACCATAACATCAAAAAAAGATGGAGGGAAATACATCTCCAACTGACAAAGAGTTGTAGTCACATCGCGTTGCAAATCGTCCAGTCCATCCAGATCAATTACCTGCAAGGACACAGTTGCAGAAAATATTCAGATCCAAAAAATCTGACAAGTTACACGAATGGAGCTAATTAACTTGCTAGGAGTACACGCTTACCTTGCCAGATATTGTGTTGAAGAAATAACATAGCTTTGTAATTGTCTCTCTGACTTTGACTGGGAGAATGCCTCTGATAGCAATGGGAAGCATTTGTGACATCAGTACATGACAATCATGGGACTTCATACCAACTAGTTTCAAGTCTTTCATGGACACAAGTTTTTTCAAGTTCGCAGAATACCCGCATGGAACTTCGACACCATATAGGCACTGACAGAGTTCTGTTTTTTCTCTTTTTGACAAAGTATAGCAGGCCGGGGGGAGGTATGTCCGCTTTCCCTTCTCCAACGGTGCAAGCTCAGTCCTTATGCCCATGTCGAGCATGTCATGGCGAATGTTGATGCCATCTTTCGTCTTTCCTGGAATGTTCAACAACAAATCAATCAAACTGTCACAAACATTTTTCTCTACGTGCATGACATCGATGCAATGTCGAACTTGTAAGTGCTCCCAATATACCAGATCCCAAAGAATTGATCTCTTCTTCCAAACATTTTTTCTGGAGGTTTAGAACATTTACACTCAACTTTGATGTCCTTCACGCGCAAGTAAAGCTCCTTACCAGTCACAAACACTGGGACTGATCCTTTCTCAGGCTTCCCATTGAATGACTTCCTCTTCTTACGGTAGGCGTGATGCATCGGAAGGAATCTGCGGTGACCCATGTACACTGTTTTTCTGTAGTTCGATAACCACATGCTTTCAGTTTCATCCAGGCAAATAGGACAAGCCTTGCCTCCTTTCGTACTATACCCCGACAAATTTCCATAGGCCGGGAAATCATTTATGGTGCAAAATATCATGGCCCGCAACATGAAATTCTCTCGCTTATGTGCATTCCACACCCGCACCCCTTCGCTCCACAATTTATGTAAGTCCTCGACTAACGGTGATAGAAACACGTCAATATCATTCCCGGGTTGTCTGGGTCCTGAAATTAGTAATGACATCATGATGTACTTGCGCTTCATACATAACCAAGGAGGAAGATTGTAGATGCATAAAAGAACCGGCCAAGTGCTATGTCGACTGCTCATATTTCTGTGTGGATTCATACCATCCGTATTCAACCCAAACCTTATATTCCTCACTTCGCCGCCAAACTCACCGAATGTTCTGTTAATGTTTCTCCATTGAATAGAATCAGCTGGATGTCTTAGTTTTCCGTCTTGTTTCCGACCTTCAACATGCCAACGCAAGTACTTCGCATCTTTCGGATTTGCAAACAGTCGTTTCAATCTAGGAATACAGGCAAATACCACACAGTTTTGGCCAGAGGCCCTTTCTTTACCTCATCACATTCATTGTGATAAATTCTGTCCCCATGCTTATACCGCGATGCACCGCATCTTGGACAAACATGCAAATCCTCGTACTCGTTACGGTACAGAACACAATCATTTGGGTATGCATGTATTCTTTCGATTTCCATTCCCAACGGACACAATAGTTTTTTGGCCTGGTAAACCGATCTTGGCAACTCATTTCCCTCTGAAAGCATGTCCGCTAACAGATCCAATAGCGCCGTGAAACTCTTATCGCTCCAACCGTTGCTTGCCTTCAAGTTATATAATCTCAACACAGAAGACAACTTTGTAAATTTTGCACATCCGGGGAACAAAGGCTTCTCAGAATCCACAATTAATTTCTCAAATTTAGTAAAATCATTTTCGCTGTAATCTTCTTCTACATCACGTAACATTTCATCTAAATTGTCGTCATCTACATGGACTTCCGAATGAACATTACCAATGTTCTGATCATGATCATCATTACAGCAATCCACTTCTGGGTGCTGCTGAGTGGTAGCGGTGCTCATTTCCTCAAGATCTTCACCATGCCATATCCAACGGGTATAGCGTGCATTAAAACCACGACAAATCAAATGACTCCTAATCTGATCAGAGTTGCCGAACCTTTTTAAGTTCATACAATCTATACAGGGACAATGCATATCTTTCTCTCCTTTCTTCGCCTTTTCTTGCTCAGCAAATTTAATAAACCCATTCACACCCTCCAAATACTCAACAGTAGTACGTTTTATTCCATACATCCAATATTCTCGGTCCATCTACAATTATTTCACAAAATTGACAAATTGAAATAAATAATTAATGACTTAGGGCATGCATGCATGAAACATCATCAATTAGCTAGGCCATATGTGTGTATAGCTGCTTAATTCCATTAAATGGATATGTATGAAACTCTAATTAACTTGATGCATTAATTGGAAGAGCCAGCTAGCTAGCTGCTTAACTTCAGCAAGCTATAGCTAGCTAGCCAACCTAGCCTTCTAGCTAGTTTGGAGCTACATGTATCTAGTTTAATGAATTGCAAGTAGAGAGAGAGGGAGAGTGTGAAAGAGTGATCGAGAGAGAGAGAGGTGATGAGAAGATGATAATACCGAGGGGGATCGAATTATCAACCTCTCAGCTAGCTTCTCCAGATCACTCTAGCTTGGAGCGTGGATGCACGTACGGTAGAAATGAATCGAGGATGTAGAGCGCAGAGCAGGGGTCGAGATAAGTTGTACAATTTTACTATCGGTTCAAAAACACAACCGATAGTAAAATAAGGTCCCCACTGTCATAACCATTAGTTTATATGACGTCATTTTACTATCGGTTTGTTTTATATAACCGATAGTAAAATTTACTCTATTATATCGGTTTGTATAGTAGGAACCGATAGTAAAAAGTCCGTAATTTCACTATCAGTTACGAAAGAAAAATCGATAGTACTATTTAATCTATTATATAGGTTGGTACAGTACGAACCGATAGTATAAAGTCCGTAATTTCACTATCAGTTACGAAAGAAAACCTGATAGTACTATTTCATCTATTATATCGGTTGGTACAGTACGAACCGATAGTATAAAGTCCGTAATTTCACTATCAGTTACGAAAGAAAAACCGATAGTACTATTTTATCTATTATATCGGTTGGTACAGTACGAACCGATAGTAAAAAATGTTTGCATTTCACTAACGGTGTACCCGTATATAACCGATAGTAAAAAGCCTCTTCTCCGCCGCTGTCGTCCTATTCTATCGGATTTTTCCCAGATTGCTTATAACCGTTAGAAGATATGGGTTAGTGGATTGCATTTCTATAGTAGTGGTATTGGAAAAACGACCAGTGTCGCCAACCCGACTAGCGACTTTAAGGCTTTTTGACCAGACGCCAGACCGGTTGGCGACTGGTCGCCACGTCATTAGTCACCACGAACAGTCGCCAGACAGGATAGCGACTGGTCGAATTCCCTCCAATCTGGTCAAATTTTCTGAGAAAATTGTGAAAATAACTGGGAAATGTGGTTTTTAATTTCTAAAATGACCCTCCAAAAAACTTGAACATGAGAAACAGCATGAAAGTGTGTTTTTTTAATGAATAACCCAAAAAAGAAGAAGAATTTCAGATGAAACCGAGAAAGGGCTATCGAAGCACCACTGCACGACCAGCCAAGGAGAAAAAGAGCATTTGTTAGGGTTTAATTTGTCGGGTTACCAAAAAGAAAAATGAACATAAAAAAGGTACTGAAAATGTAAGAGAAATAATGCAATAAAAAAAGCAACTGAAAACATAAAAAATCCTAACATGTTATTGCAGGTGTAGATGAAGTAGATAATTACACACGTCTGTGATAGTTGCAAAAACAATTGGAGCTAAATCTACAACAACAAAAGGTGATCAAACTTGGATGCACCACTTGATCCAAGTAGAGAGTATCCAGCTCGCCTAGAAAGAGTATAAACTCTACCTCATTCCACTCTGGATCGAGCCACAACATGTAATTGCATTTATCCCTCACTTCTTCGCTGCCGCAATGTTGGATCTAGGTTGATCTAGATATCTAGGTTTTGATGATTAATGACGATCTGGATAAACCCCTAATGATTAATGTTAATTTGGATAATGACAGCTTTGATGATTAAATGACAACTTGAATAAATCCTGATTTAGCACAAGTACATTGAATAGTTAATTGTTAAACCCTAGAAGTCGATGACTCTCTGTTGTGGTTTAATATTGATGCATATGTTGAGGGGGAGCTTTGTGGTTGCATCAATCTTGTGCTAAATGTAAATTGAAATGTCATGTGATAAATCCAGAAGTTTGATGACTCCTTGTTGAGGTTTTGACATCGATGCATATGTTGAGAGGGAGTTCATCATGTATGTCATCTGAATTTACATTGAGGTTATGCTTATCTTTATCATGACATGAGTAGTATGGATCGTGTGCGTATTTCTTGTATCATATATGGATCTATATGATTGTATGATTCATCTTTTACTCATTTGTTGCTTATCTAAATTGGTTCTGCCATTAAACACCGAAAAAACAAATTGTTGAGTCGACTCCTTTGTGGAGTAATTTCTCTGGTGATTAATGACAACCTAAATATGATAATAACGTTGTGCATTGAGTGTATGTGTTGTAGCCTCAGAATGGTTGCGAGATGAAAGCAAGCAAGGGCGCGAAAAGGATGATGCCGATATGAGTCATCTCGAGTGAGGTCAAGCTTAGTGAGGTTGAGTTTTGCGAGGACAAGTTTCGAGGGGTCAAGCTTCACAAGGTTGAGCTTCGCCGAAGGTAAAATCCAAGATTAAGGATTGTTTTCTTAGGATTTTACCGGTCTCGGTGTTTAGAGATAGACCGGTTTGATAGGACTTCTTTTACTAGTTTGACTGTACTATTAAGAGGGGTCGGAAACTAGTAGCTTGAGTCTATCTAGTGTGGAAGCTCAAATGCATTCATATCACTTGCACTAGTGATAAATCTCCTCTTGCATTGCTAAGAAAATCCAAGTGTAGTTTGTGTTGCATTAAAGAAAATGTTTTGAAAATTGCACTTAGTCGTGGGCGCTAGCTAGAGCAATATGTTTCATTACTAGAGCTGGTCGTGGTCGTATTTGCACATTCTAATCGTATCCTTGCTAGGAGTGTGGTCGTGGTCATGTTTGCCGGTTTGGCTGTATCTTTGTTGAGGGTTTGGTCGTGGTCGTAGGAGCTCGCTTGCGTACGCTCGACCAAATTCACCTGACCACCTGTTTCGATTGGATATTAGGCCTGTAGTTTTAGTTTGTAAATCATATTGGTCGTGGTCGTTGCAGAGTATCAGCTGACATATCCGCGAGAAAACAGCAAATCCGTATGTGCAAATACCCTAAATTTGAGTTTAGAGTAAAATTGTAAAGTCCTGTTTTCGATTTGCATAGGCCAGAGATTGTCCGAGATGACCGGACATTGTCCGGCCTGTACAAAACTTATTTAGCATTTGCAAATCGAAACCAAAGACAAATGAATTTGTCCAGAGCTTTTGTCGAGGGTAGGCCGGACATTGTCTGGCCTAGAGGTTTGATTTTAAATGACCCACAACGTTTGAACCGTCCAGAGGGCTTTTGTCTGGGATGGGCCGGACATTGTCTGGCCTGTACATTTGTTGTGAGATCTAATTGAAACATATAAACAGAGACAAATGCATTTGTCCGGGGCTTTTGTCCGAACATATGATCATTTATCCGGCCTTCATAAAAATAGCCCAACGGTCACTAACTCGTTTGCAACGGTCATATTTTGTTGTACTGGCCAAATAGTGTCCGATATGGCCGAACAATGTCCGGCCTGTACAAAATTGCGTCAGCAGGTTGCAAACGGCTAGTTCCTTGAGAGGGGCTATAAATACCTCGTGTTGGCTTTCATTTGAGGTTTCTCAAGAAGTGGAAAACATAGTGTATAAGCTAGACAAGTCTTTGCATTCGAGTCTTTGCATCTAGAGGATAGAATTGAGACAAAATCTTGAGTGGATTTGAGAGAAAACCTTTGTGTGAGGTTAAGAGTGCTTAGTGCACTTCATCCACAAGTTACAAGCTAGTGCTAGAGTGTTGAGCATCCATTTGCATCATTTGAGCTTCTAGCACGTGATTCGTTCAAGTGAAAGGTTCCGACTTGTTACTCTTGGCGATCACCTTCGCCTAGACGGTGTCGAAGGAGAGTTGCGATCTTTCCGGTTGAAGTTTGTTGGAGAGGCCGACAAACAACGTGTGAAAGGTTTGGTGCTTGCCTATTCGGTGTGGAGAAGGAGCAACCCGAGTGAAAATATCCTTCGTAGATATAGAAGCGAGGCTCACGCCTGAGCGCTTCAACGAGGAGTAGGGGAGACCGGGCGAGTCTTCGAGACCTCGGTAAAAATATTGTGTCAATTGCTCATCTCTTATTCATTTTGTATTTAATTTGACACAAATTGTTTGACTCACTAGTTGCTTGTTGTATTGTATATTTCATATTGAGTAATTGCAACTAGTGTTAGATTGTTGTTGCATGTTGAATTGCTTATTCTATATGGTTGAATGCAATTAGTTGATTAGATAGTTTTAAGCCCCTTTGCAAAATCTAGGTTATTCGAAACATCTTTTAAAATCTCTTAGTCGAGAAAGAATTTTTAAAAGCCTCATATTCACCCTCCTCTAGTCAGCATCCTTGATCCTACACAATGTAGTGTTGTAGGCCCAAGACGTACTGACTGTAACATCACCTCGACATCTATACATGAAGTCATCTGTGTCAGAGGAATCATCAGGCTAGTTGAACTCCTCAGTAGGATGCATTGTTGGGTACGTGTCTCCAATGCAAGAGCAATAATAAGGACGCCTACAACAACACATGTACTGAACATCGTGCATGTTAATCAACAGATCCTCCATGAAGTCGAGCTGCTCATGGTCTCTTCCGCCTGTAGAGAAGATAAAGTATGATACGTGCAGCCTTTGCGCTCCACTCGGAGTCGAGCCAAAGCAGGAAAGTGCACTTACATGCATCTTCTCTCGGACACTCTAAAAATCTTCTCCCGTAGTCACCCTGAATGGAGGATGTAGTAGTCTTTGGCAACAAACCGCAGCTGCAACGGTAGGATCTTGAAGTTTGTCCTTCATCCTACGAACGAAAGAGAATAGCCAAGAAAGTAACGCATAAAGAGCTACTTATTTTAGGCGAGTTGATTATGTATTCACCTCTTCTCCGGCCACGGCTGTTCTCGCCCGCCATGTTCCGGCCACAGCTATTCTCTCCCGCCATGTTCGGATAGGCTAGTGAGGAAAGTGTGAGTTGTGTGTTCAGAACCGAAAAACCTAATTTATAGAAGCAAATGCTTTGAACAGTTCACACTTTTTTGGACTTAGTGGTACAAAAGCTGAAAAGTTGAAAGGTTGAAAAGTAGAAAAGCTGGAAAGCTAAAAAGCTAGAAAGTAGAAAGGCTGAATCGTACAAAAGTAGAAAAGTACAAAAGCTAGGGCTTCCCACGAACCGTGCTAAAATGTAACATAGTTGCATAACTTCGAAAAGACAAAAGTAATATATACATGAGAACATAAATCATGTTTCCTACAGGGAGTAACACATTTGCTTAAAAAAACTGTCGCCCCCTCTTCGGATGATGCCTCCAGTCCCACTGAACAGTGACGGTGAGAAGGTGCTGCGCGAATGCACCGTCCTCTGTGATGGCTGTCGAGGGGGGCTAGGCACTCACCCGGTCGAGGCCTGTATCAGGAGTGTCCGTATGTGGGATATACTCCATAGGATCCTACGACGGTGGAGGTGCCCCCAACAAGTTGTGCAGATGCCAACTGATGTTGGTTCTGGTCGGTGTCGTCTCTCTACCACAACATGTTGATGTACTTCGTGTACGCAGGGTCGAGGACCACCTCTGGGTCTGCACAGACCGACCGAGGAGGAATGTACGGTGGGCGCCTACTGGGAGGTGCAGACGAACTGCCGAGGACGTAGCCAGTTTCTCATCCACCATCCGTTGCGACATGGCGATGTACTCATCGTCAGAGTTGAACGTGATGTCGAAGCCCAGGCTAGAATTGGATGTGGATGCAGAAGGCGGCGCGCGGGGCCCCATAGAGATCCGTACACCACCACACGACGGCAGCTCCACATGAGGTGCAACACCTGTACGGTACGAGTGGGGCGGGGGCACACTAAGATAAATCGGGGCGTCAATGGCTGTACTTGAGGGCCCGGCTGCATCGGGTCGATGAGCGGCTGACTATGATGGTGTATGGCTGGGAGGGGCCTGTGGCAGTGGAGGTGCAATAAATGTCGACGTAGTAGTGGCACTCTCCAGGGTCAGCTGGGAGGTGAGTCAGTGAATGAAGGTGATGGCCTTCTCGTACTCCTCAGGCGTGATAGGTAGATGTGCTTGCCTCAGCTGGACTAGTGCCTTGTCACGGAGGTGATCGTACAGAGGCCGTTAGCCTGCAAGACCATAAGACAATGGGAGGCGGAAATAAAAATAACAAGCAAGAAATGGACTATCGGTGTGTACTTGGCAGTGTACCCGGGATGCGTGATGTCGGTCGTATGTTTGATGCGTGCTTGGAGCAGGCACTTCTGCAGGCACCAGAGGTGGTGGGGCAATGCGAGCACTAGTGCGAGGGATGTACAATCGGAGGTAGTCGCTGCATGTCATCGAATTGTATGGCCTCTCCTCATACATTACATCTATCGTTGCTGCCTGCTCCCCCCGACAAGTGTAAGGAGCCTGTCGGTCCTCCCAACTGACAGCCTTCTTGCCCTTGCAACTCTTCCTGCAACAAAAACAAAAGTGTTCAATATTTTCATGGAGGCAAACCACTCTGCACGGAGATGATTGCAAACTTACTTGTGCTGGTCGTGCGACAACCGATGTGTGGAATTTGGGGGGGATCGACTGGAACAGGCCAAACTAGTGCATCACCCTCCATGGAGTGTACACCTCCAACATATGGCTAAATACAAGAACACATTGAGTGAGCCATAAGTCTCGGTCCTCCATACATACCGACAAGATCCCGCTTGCAGCTATGCTCTCAATGTAGGTCGCCGTCCAGGCCCTCCATACAACACGCGATGGATGGAGCAGCTCCAGCTCACTATTGTACGCACTGTAGCATGCGTGCACCTGGACAGTGGCCCACTGCAGCTCGTGCTGCAACCAATGATCCCCCATGGTCGGGCGATCGATCTCGTCCTTCGCATCCCTGGCCGGGTACCCCTCCGGAAGAGCCACCGGCACGTCGGTGATGAGCGGTCATCCAACAGGTAGGTGCTCGTACGACCATAGTAGAATAAGCAGAGGACACTTGACCATATTCGCCTGCCGGGCACGACGGACGCAGGTGTCGCACATGTTGCATCTAGGCCTTTATGCCTAAGCCCAAATTTTGATGATTAATGAAAACAAAGTGTTTCAGACTAACTGTGCTTTAGAGATTGTTTGATACAGAGCTCCGTTGGGAAGATAGTCGAGATGAACAAGAAGAACCCAAGAAGTAAAAGCACAAGTCGCAAGGAATGAAGTCGAGACACAAATCGCAAAAGCGCAAAGGACCTAAGGTAATCCGTGATTTTATTTTTACCGATCCCGATGTTTGGAGTTGATCGGTTTAGGAAAATTATTTTTAGTTTTTAACCGTACTATAAAGAGGGGTGGCAAAAGCCCTCTCTTCATCTCCAACATAAACCGAGAAACTTAGGTCATTGCATTGCATCTTTTTGGTTGGATTTGATTTGAATTTGGTTTGAAAGGTTTGGATTTTCAGTTGAGTTTTTGACAACATAAGAGTTTTTCAAATTTCTAGAAATATCTAGGCAGATCTGGTTTTTTCTTCTGTTGACAAAATTGTATCCCTTAAAATTATCTTTCAAACGAGCTATTAAACACCTCTTTTGGATTTCTAGATTTAAAGTTATAGCTGTTTCTGTTCAGGCTGACTGTCAGTTAGCTAAACTGATTGTCAGTTTAATTAAACTGACAATTGTCTAGAGAGGGTGTATTTTGGGGTCAAAATTTTTGTACTAAACTGACTGTTAGTTTGTCCATACTGACTGTTAGTTGGGGTTTCGACCACAGTTGTTTTCATCTGAGTTTCTATTTGTTTTGGTCGAATACTTGGTCGAACTGACTGTCAGTTTGCATAACTGACTGTCAGTTGTGGGTTTCAAGTTTCCATAAACGACCACAAACGGCTAGCTATTTTTTATCCATAAATTTTGTCGGCCGTTGTGTACGAAACTGACTGTCAGTTAGTGTTGCTGATTTTCAGCCCTAACTCCAACGGTTCTTTTGTTTCTTGAGGCTATAAATAGGGGCTTTGGGCATGAGTTTTAGACAACAAGCAGCATTATTCTCTTATACACTCTTGAGCCTTAGTTTCCTACACAAAATCTTGATCTGTTGATCAAGTTGAGTGTTGTTTGATCCACCGAGCATTTCAGTTCATTGCATTTGCATACTTGTAGTTTCTCGGTGTGTGTTTGGAGGTCTAGAGAAGACCTCGCTGCCTTTTACTCTTGGTGAGCGCCCTCACCTAGACGGTTCGGAGGTGTGGCCGTTGACCTCTCCAGTTTGGAGATTGTTGGAGAGGCTCGGTAAAAGTGTACAAGGCATCGGTGCTCGCCTTTCCGGAGTGGACAAGGAGCAACCACTAGTTGATAATACCCTTCGTGGGTATTGAGGCAAAACTCAAGTGACTTGAGTGCTTCAACGAGGATTAGTGGAGACTGGGCGAGTCTCCAATACCTCGGTAAAAATTACTGTGTTCGTTCTCTTCTCCTCTTGCTCATATTATTATTTGCTCTTGATTTGCAAATACTTGTTTTAAATTTAAAGTTTTAAAAGCCTCCTATTCACCCCCCCTAGTCGGCATCCTTGATCCTACAGCACAACCCTCGGTACGTCCCACAGAGAACCACCGACCCCCAGCTGATGCATGGGATCTACTCGATCGGCTTGTCAGTGAGCATCCGCTCCAGTGGAACAAGCCAACGATCCACTATGTCGCCGTGTGTACCTGATGACAAGCACAAAGATAAGAATTAAATGCAATAAGTGAAAGAGCTGTAGCTATACCATGTCTAAGTATACCAGTGAACATGAAGCCATCGAACAGGTGTAGCAGATACTCCTCGAAGTGTCGGCTGACTGTCCACTTGTCAGCATCCACTGGGCACATCCTGAAGTGAGCGAGCCAAGCCACAGGAACTCTGACGTCATGGTGGAAGGGCTCCTGCCCCAGAGGTAGTGGATGATACCTCTGTGTGAACGTGGCATCCCATCTAGCAGGAGTGGGTGGTGGTACCCAGGCCTGTCCGCGAATCGGCAGCCCGAATAGCATTGTCACATCCTCGAGGGTAATGGTCATCTCCTCCCAATGGAAGTGAAATGTGTGTGTCTCGGGCCTCCATCTGTCCTTTAGAGCAGAGAGTAGTGATCGGTCATGCCTGAAAGACTCTGCTCTGGTGATCATCCTGGCGAAAGGAAACAGTCCCACCTCCCTCAGTTGTGCAATATATCTCCCGTTGAGAGGCCAAGCCTTGCCAGGCGATCGCAGGTGGAAGGGCTCAAGCTCCTCTCCAGACCTCAATGCTCGAGATCGATGATGAGTGTCGTAGTACTGGTCAGTAACTCAGGAAGCTGTTGACAATTGTGAGCCATGTCTGCAAACAAGAACATTAAGTTAGTATATCATCTAAAATGAATTGCAAATCAAATACGTGAGAGGAATAAATAAGTATTGCACAACATTACTGAATCACATTCGATGAGGTCCGGATGCATCAGGACATGTCCTCAACGTGTGGCCAGGCTGTCGGCAAACGGCACACTTTCGCAGTTAATCGCGTTCTATGTTATCCATGTCATTGCCAATTCGAAGTGTCCGCCGTCGTCCAGGGCCTTTCCACTCCAAGTGCAGTGGTGGAACATATCAGATCTCGCTTGCCTTGCACGACAGCTCTCTGTAATGCTGCCGAGTCCCCCAAATCTCAAATTCTGCAGTTCATGTTTTAGCAAGGTACCGTGAGCCATAGTAAACTGATAGGTACGTCTCACTCGATTTGTTGTCATGCACACACGCTGTCATCACATGAGAACACGATTTATGCAACAAAGTTAGCTTATTACAAGTGCACTTGACATCGTCTTCAAAAATCACACCTTGCTTGTTGATCTGCTGCATGTATCCACATCCCACGTTCTTACTCCTCAAATAACCGACCCATGTTTGCCTTCTGCTGTTAGGAATACACTCGGCTAAGTGTTTCTGAGCAACCGCGGCTGTCATTTCTAAGTACCTCTGTACTTCGTGAGGAAATTTTGATGGTGTGACCCAAAGCAGTGCTCTTGCAACTGTACTCCTCTCATGGAAATATTTAACCATGCGATGCCATATAAATTCCACAATTCTAGTGAGCGGAAGGCCTCTCACCCCCCTCAACATAAAGTCGTACACCTCCACCATATTAGTTGTCATTATGCCGTATCTGGCACCTCCCTCATCATGCAGTAGCGACCACTCTCAGGAGTTTTGTCACTGATTCATTCACTAAATTTCTTAGTTCTTGAACTCCGGCTGCGTTGTCTCGGCACATCTGAACTCCCCACGACATTTTCTTCATTTTCCACTTGTTGCGAACTGCTTGCCTCTAACCTTTGAGTTTTAGCTAGATCTGAAGTATCTTTTTCTAACTCATCCCAAATTTGTTAGAACTTATGGTCCTGGTTTTGATCACACAACTGCTTAAACTTCTTCATCAGGCATGCGCTTTTGTACTATGTGAAGAAGTTCGCCGCAAGATGTCGTTTACACCATCGACTGATCAAGTCATTCCATCTATACTATGGGTCCTCAGTGGACAACATGAACTCAATGACACTCAACATGCCCTTATGTCTATCATGGATTATGCACACATTCTGTGTGTCCTTCACAACAGTTTGTTTCAGATTTGTAAGGAACCATACCCAACTATCTGTGCTCCCGCCTTCTACTAAGGCGTACGCCATGGGAAGTAGTTGATTGTTTGCATCTGCAGCAACAGTTGTCATCAGAGTTCCCTTGTACTTCCCGGTTAAAAATATGCCGTCCACGCAAAGTACTTGAATACAGATATTACCTGCCTGAACAACCAAAATATATGCTCCATGTACTCAGCTTCAGGCACTATGTCACCGTTTATGCCCACAACTAGGCTATGAACCATGTCCATCACTGTGCCGGGGTTAGTGTCAATGATTTGCTAGATCAGTTTTGGCACATAGTTATATGAATCGTAGAACGATCCAAATAGCATCTCAAGACCAAGTTGTTTGGCTCTCCATGCCTTTCCGTACTGAATGGTGTACCCAAATGTGTCGTTGATTTGGCCGACAATTTCTTTCAGTGGCATGTTCGGATTTGCATAAAGGTTCGGCAAAATTACATGTGCCACGAATGCGGATGACATATTCCTGTGGCTCCATGACACTTCTGTAACCGAACAGTCATGTTCGGTAATTTTGGAAACAACGAAGTGGTCATTGTCCTTGTACTGGGCAACCCGAACATAAAATCGACATCCCTCCACCGTGCACTTCACTGCGTAGAGACGCGGATTTGTTATGTCAACCTTGAAAGATTGACGTAGTGTCATGGACCACATCGCCACGCCTTTCTTCGCCTCCTCCTTGCTTCGGAAATGTTGTCCTACTGTTAATGTTTGCTCATTTGATACCCACTCCGAACTACGATAATCGTGGATTTGCACATGCTCAAAACCACTTGTGATCAGACAGCGGCCCGATCTTCCGATAGGTTCGATTAATCGACTTGTGGATGTTGGCGTTTTGAGGCTTCCGATCAGCGGATCATCACCTCGCAATCGCTACACCCGCGCGTCTCGTCATTATCGACCACGCTCGTACACGGCCGACCTTACCATGAAGGTAATTGTTCCTGCAAAAATCAAGAAATTCACAAGAACAAGGAAGAAGCAATCTGGAATTGCAAATAAAGATGAAAGCACACGAGTTGGGGTTCTACAAACCAACGCAGTGGCCTAGTCGGTCCGGTGTAAAGGCGAAAAAATCTACAAAATGTCGTGTAGATGCAATCTAAGCAAAACCCGCCTATTTGTGATGGATAAGGGAAGTATTTGAGGGGTACACAACCCTAGGGATGCGCCCCTAATGGGCTCTACTTGATACAAGGCCCATCAGCCCAAGTTAAGGTGGCGCAGCACCGTTTCCAGGAAGGAACGCGGACTCTTTCGACATTTGCGGCCGGCTCAGGTAGAATTTGGAGATGAGGCTAGGTCTTTTAAAAAGTAGACTTGATAAGCTTTTCATGAAGTCCAAGAACGTCCTAAACGGAGTCCGTATGAGGAAGTTACGGCCATTCGAATTCAGTTCTGTCGCAGCAGTCAGAATCTGAATCCAGCGCGACCCCAACTCAAACTCTAGCTTCCCTTGGGCCCAAAGTGACGCGGGGATCTTATGGAAACTTTGATGAAAGTATGGGGCAAGTGGTTGCAGGTCTAAGTCCATGTCCGGCTTCACTTGTGGCGCCATGCATCCCTCCTTGATCAACCAAAAGGTGATGTCTTGAGGCAGCACTTGTCGAGTTCCTCTCTTCCCCTACTCCTGCGTTCCTGATCACAGGTAGATCACAAGAGTTAGGTAGTAATCCATTCTGAAAATCCAAAGTTTTAAACCCAAGGAAAGAGTCACCCTGATAGTTTAGTTGTCGTACCCGAGCTCTAGTTATAGGTCCAAGTAATTGTTCCGGTTCAGGTTCATCTAGAAAAGTAGTCGTGCGTGTATCCAAGGTTGTTATGTCCTCATTAACTTGGATCTAGCCATTGATGGGGAGGTCCCATCCCCTGGTAATCTTCTTCGTTAGAGGAACCAGCATAGTCCGCATCCACCTCCGGACCTTCGCTACCTGAGAATTTTAGACCCTCGTCTTCACCTTGGTCAGCGTAACCTTATCCCTAGGCCAGAAATGCCCACCCATAAATTCTGCGTTCGGGACATCCGCAGAATCTTGTGCCATGGTTGGATCAATGTTCATATGTTGCCCTTCAATCAATGGTTTGGGTACCTGTTCTGCCGGTTTGATGTTTACATTGGTATGAGGCACATTGTCTGTCTAGCATTGTCATTTACAGTATGCAGTCATCTGGGCCATGATTGGGACTTATCACCCTCTTAACAAGAGAGCTATCGATGATTGGGACTCTGGTCCTTAGTCGATCTTATGTAAATTTAGATGATGAAGTGTAAAGACAATCTAAGGTGAATACTCAAGTAAATCAGGGTATCTATGTCTAAGGAAGAAAGGAATTTATACAAGTTCGGGCCCTCTGATGATGAGTAATAGCCCTATTCCTGTTGGTATTTCACTAAGAATATCAATGTTTACAAGGGGAGAATAAGAGATGTTCTTAGATGAACTAAGAACAATCCTTATTCTTTTTTACACAGTGTATGTGAATCTACTGTTTCTATCCCTTAGGTTTTGTGTCTCCGTTCAGGTAAGATGTGTCCCTTCTCTCCCAGTAATCCTCCTTTTATAGCTCGTCGCTAGTCGCCAGTTACGCGATTGAAGGGTCACTGGGAGGCAAACGTGCACCAGCTATAATGTGCAATTATGCCCATTTATGACTGCACCTGATGTGAAAATGACCCAATCTTTCGATAGGTTCTACTTTGCGGAACGGAGACGTTCGCGTTCCAAGACTTCCAATTAGCGGGGATTGAGTCCTTGCAATCGCTACACCCACGCGCCTGTTGTTATCAACCGTGCTCATGCCCAGATGACCTTACCACGACGGTTAATTCCTGCATGCAGTAGAAGAAACGAGCAAGAATAAGATGCAAAGCAATCTGAAATTTCAGAATGAACAACTGAGGTTATCTTTCACCAAACTAGGTCTTTCGACACTACTCCGATGAACAATTGTATCTCACACAGCGGGAAACAATGTAGCAAATAACCTAAGAAAGAATTTGAGGAGTTCAACCATATAAAGGAGAGAGGGGTGGCAGCTAGGGTTGGCTCGCAACCCTAGGCAGGGTACATGGGCCATGGCCCAAAAAAAAAGAGGTGACAGCACCGAGAAGCCCAAAATAGATTCTGGCTGTGACTTGTTTTGATGATTGTGACCGACTCAGAAGGAATTTTGAAGTGGGGCTGGATTCGTTAGAAAGATGACATCGTGGGCTTCTCCATAAAGTTCTCGAATATTCCAAACGGACTCCGTATGCAGTTTTTATGTTCATTTGAAGGTGAGCTGCTCCTTGATGGCCGAACTGGACTCCATCTCGTGTACAACTTGGGCCGAAGCTTGCCTTGGTGAAGAATTACATCCTTGCTGGTACATCCCATGATTCCTAGTAATTTAACTGTCGTGCACGTGCCCATGTAATTGGTCCTTGCATAGGTGGTGATGGAATTGAAGTAGTGTGTGTATCCGTCGTAGTGATGTCCTCATTAGCACCTTTATCTTCTTGACAGTTACTAGAAATTTATTAAGGAAGTTGAAGATATCCAAGGCGGCTGTAGTGGTCGAACAGGCTTAACTACTGGGTATGGTCAAAGAAGTCTAACCATATCACCGTTGGATGTTTTGGCTCTTCAGTTGCCATGGTCGCGTATTAACTACATCCAAGTATTGTTATTCATTCCCTCTCCATGACCTGGGTGATCTCGGGAAGATGTGTTTGTGACCAGGGTATTCATGGGTATGTGAAACCATGGACTCTTCGACCTTAGTATTGTGGGTGTGTCGAGACTACAGATCCCGTGACAATACAGGCTAAGGCCATAGACTAGGTCATGTACAGAATATCTTGGACTTTCCTATTATCTCCCCCTTAGGTCCCTGAGACCATAGGGGAATGCAAACAATTTAGACCTCGTTCTGTAGCCCTAGAAACTATAGAATGGTAAAGGTGACTAAATCAGGTTATAATCCTTGTCAGCTAGCCCCCGAATTTGAAATAACAAGTTATATAATTTGTCGTTCCAAATTTTGAATCATTTAATTTAATTACACAAGCATTCCGATGTTTCACCTTCTAATATTGCAACTTAGGAGAAAAGAAAATGCTTTGCTTTCCACCGTGTGCCGCTTCGTTTCCCAAGAAGAACTTTGGGTGTGGTTTCCAGGCCATTATGAAGTCCTTTGTTGTAACTCAAGGTTAAACTTATAAGGTGTTTTTAAGAACTCGAAGCGGTGGAAATGAACCGTCGCTTCTAAGTTCTATAAATACCTAGCCTTTGTATTTCTAAAGCCTTCAAGCTTTCGTTGATAAGTCTTAGAACCTTTTTCCATCTTCTAACTTTCTTCTTCTCTGTTCCTATTCCAATGGCAAGCCAAGGCTCCAAACAACCCATTGAAAGTAAAGAAGAGGAATTAGCGATAGAAGATAGTGTTGAGCAGGCATTCCAAAAGGTAATTCTCTTTTGAAGAATTTGCATAAACCTTTTCTCTTGAAGAATGATTTCCAAAGTAATGCATTTTGGTTTTTTCAGTCACTCGAAGATCGATTAACTTCCAAGAAGCGAGTTGGTGATGATATAGGATCACCTAGTGGATCCTTATCAAAAAAACTGACGAGATCCGATGTGTTAGCCGCCACTGCATCTCAGGCTGCAGTGTCTTTTTTACCATATCCTTCTGAATCTTCATTTGCTTCTCCTTACTTGAAGTAAGTATTGATTATCTCTTAAGCCAAGTTTTAGTTACTTAGTTTGGAATGACTTAATATGAATTGGATGTGTAGGCAAAGTGATACTGTTCTGGCTCCAAACTCTTCAGTGGTCCAGTCGGCATCTGCCTCCAAGGTAAGTATTTTTACCTTTTTGCACCTTTTGTATGTGGCCTAAAATTGATCCCATAATCATATAGGAGGACAAGGCTTTGTTGGTCCTCAGTGAACAACTTGCTGAGATCCAAGTCCTTCTGAAGGAGAAGACTGCTTTATGCAAGATTCTCAGGGATGATAATGAAAAACTCAAAGAGCAGTATATCAGGCGAGGACTCAACCTTGATTTTATGTTCAAGGTTGTTGATCGCATAAAGGCGAATTGTGACAGGGCTCGTGAGGCCAAAAGGCTTGCTCGTTTAGAGAGGGACCTTGCACTAGAGGAGAAAAAAATGAAAACCGCCTCTGATGTAATCATCACAGGTTGTGGTCTCACAATAAAGAATGTCCTTGAAAAACTAAAGACTATTGCAGACTCACTCGGGGCGGATGTTTCTGATCCTAGAAAGGATGATTTATCCCTTGAGGAGTCTTGTATTTTTCTTTCGGATCAGGCTGACTCGTTGATCGCTAGTATCCCTTTTTTATGTAAGGATTGTAAAAAACAATAATAAAGTTATTTCCTTTACATCAAAGTTCTTTGGATAAATTTAATGACCACACATAATCTATAATCACTTTATTAATATCCAATTTTATCTTTGCCATCAAAATAGGTAAGTATTTCTGCGAGAAAAAATTGATTGCAGGTAAATAAATATCTCTATGAGTAAAAATGATTACAGGAAAATGTCTTCTGCGACCATAGCATTCACAAGTAAAAAATATTTCGAGACCGTGGTCTCTGCGACCTCAAAAAATTGAAGCCAAAACTTTCTTTTTATGGTTTGGGTATGACACAGGTAACTAATAGACGTCTAGCCCCCGAATCCAAAACGAAATTGGCCTTTCCAGACCTAAAAAAAGGTGCCTTTTTGTTTCGGATTTCAACAGGTCCCAAGGAGAAACTTTGGGTGCACCCATCAAACTCATCTTGATGCGACAGCGGCCCGATCTTCTGATAGGTTCTACTTTGCGAAACGAAGACGTTCGTGTTTCAAGACTTCCAATCAGTGGGGATTGAATCCTTGTAATCGCTACACCCATGCACCTGTAGTTATCAACCGTGCTCACGCCCAGATGACCTTACCACGAAGGTTAATTCCTGCACGCAGTAGAAGAAACGAGCAAGAACAAGATGCAAAGCAATCTGAATTTCAAAATGACAAATTGAGGTTATCTTTCATCAAACTAGGTCCAGGGACACTACTCCGATGAACACTTGTCTCTCACACAACGGGGGAACAACGTAGCAAATAACCTAACAAAAAAGAATAGGAGGTGGCTGCCATATGTAGTAGGAGTATGACGGCCAGAGAACCCACCCCCGCATAACCCTAGGGATACACGGGCCTTGGGCCCAAAGTAGAGGTGGCCCTGCACCCGGTAGAATCTGTCCATGAGTTTTTTTATCGATTGCGGGAGATCCAGATGTGATTTGGCAGTGGGACCAATCCCATTGGAAAGGTGTCGTCGTGGGCTTCTCCGTGAAGTACTCATTTGCCCCAAATGGACTCTGTACGTGGCCTGGGCATCCGTTTCAAGTTGGACTGCTGCTGGATGGCCGAGCTGGACTCGCGGACGAGTTGGGCTTGATCTTGGGCTGAGCTTGATGCGTCGTGGGTTGCTCCACCTTTGATGTAGCTCGTTGATCCTCCGGTGTGAGCGTAGTGAATGGCTCGGTACATGGATTCATGTCGACTCGCCATTCTCCTTGATCTTCTCGTGGCGGCGAGGAAGTAGTGGAAGGAGTGGATGGAGCCTTGTTCATATCCGAGCTAGTGATGTCCTCATAATTCTCCCCTTCTTGAATTTGAGTTGTCCTCAACTCAAGCATAATCTCCTGCAAAAGGTTAGTACCAACACAAGGCTAAGCAACATGCATATACTCCCCTTCTTGAAAGCTATCTTGTAGGTTCAAAGGAAAACTTGAGGAACTTGACGTGAAATGATTAGTGCTATTGCAATCCTCTAGTTGATCACATTGTTGCACAACAAAAGGAGGTTTCAGATTTGAACATATGTAAACTCGATGCACCATATACTCTCCTTTATCACTAGGTTTGCCAATAACATGACAATTATTTGTAGATAACCACGGCAAATCAAAATGGACAAAAAGTCTCTCCTCTAAACTATTTATATCACACAAAACATCAAATTCAATATAACCCAAAGTATTTAAAGAAGACAACAATTTCAGCTCATCTTTTTCACTAGCAATGTGAAGAACATGTCTATTTTCAGCACAAATGTTTGGTTCAAAAATAGAAATAACATGTTCATTCACTAGGGTTGGCATGGAAATAACTAAAACAGTATCACACAACTCTTCTTTATCACAAGAAATAGCAAGCAAATCATCTTGTGACAAAGGAAAATCATCAATGGGTTCCATTAATGGTTGCTCTCACTACTACAGAATTCATCATCACAGTCGGGTCAAAACAGTCATCACAGACGGTTCTTACCCGTCAGTGATATTCGAGTCAGTGATAATCATGTACTATCACAGGCGGTTTTTGATATTTTCAACCGTCTGTGATCTCTCCATTCACAGACTGTTATAAGATCAAAATCGTCTGTGATACTCATACTTCACAGACTATTATAAGATCAGAACCGTCTGTGATACTCATACTACACAGACTGTTATAACATCAGAACCGTCTGTGATACTCATACTTCACAGACCATTCTAACATCAGAACCGTCTCTGATACTCATACTACCACAGACGGTTTTAATCTCAAAACCGTCTCTGATAATTTGAGTTTCGCAGACGGTTCTGATGTCAAAACCATCTGGGATCCTCACATTATCAGAGACGGTTCTAAGATAACAACCGTCTGTGATACTCAAATTATCAGAGACGGTTCTGAGATCAGAACCATTTGTGATACTCAGATTACCAGAGACGGTTTTGACATCAGAACCGTCTGTGATACTCAAATTATCAGAGACGGTTTTGATATCAGAACCGTCTGTGGTACTCCAAATATACAGACTGTTATGACATCAAAGCCGTCTCAGATACTCATACTAACATAGACGGTTTTGATTTCAGAACCGTCAGTAATAATATGAGTATCGCAGACGATTCTGATGACAAACCGTCTGTGATACTCAAATTATCAGAGACGGTTATGACCTCCTAACGGTCTGTGTATTTAGAGTATCATAGACGGCTGTGAGGTCAAAACCATCTGCGATATTGTCATTATCAGCGACGGTGGTAATCTTGAAACCGTCTGTGATATTATACTCTCAGAACCATGGATCTGTAATAGTGAATATCGCAGACGGTTTTTAGGTTAGAACCGTCAGTGATAGTGTTATAATATCAGAATCGTCTGTGATAGTGTGATATCACAGACGACTCTGAGGTCAAAACCATCTGAGATAGTGATAGTGTGATATCACAGACGGTTTTTAGGTCAAAACCATCTGTGATAGTGTCATTATCGGTGACTGTTATAATCTCAGACGGTTTGTAAGATCAAAACCGTCTGTGCATATTACTCAGCGAGCATCCCTCGGACAATACCAATCTGCCGAGGGTCAAGGCATTCTGAAGGGAAGTCGACCCCCTGCAGCAAGAGTTGGTACATAAAAAATTAGCTGCGGTTGTAAATTCTGTCAAATCGATACAAAGGTGAGCAGTTGTATACCTCGGGGAAATCTGGCCGGTGAGGGGTGATGATCAGGTCATACATGTGGCACATCACGTAGAACCCACATGTATTGTCGTCCGGCTGCTGATGGCACTGCCAATTTACAGACCGAGAGTTAGGTGGGGACAAGTTATAAAGTAAAACAGATGCCAGTTGAAATTTGTACCGAATATTGTAACCACTGAAACTTATCGGCTCGCCGCTCGTGTTGTCTCCCTACCTCGGCAAAGTACTTCGTGAAAGCCCTGTAGATAGTCAAAATTGACAGTTTGAGGATAGCCGAAATTGACAATTTGAGGACAGTAAATCTAGATGCATGCAAGATAGGTCCACATCACCTTTCGAATACATCTCGTGCGCCGCAATACGAGTACCCTTTCCTCTGCAATGAGTCAAGGTAGAACACCTTGTTGCTTTTCGGAATAAGTAGCAGCAGGATCCAGTAGTAGCTACATATTACATGTAAAGAATTAAAAATTTAATCTAAATTTGGGGGTGTGCACTGTGAGACCCCCATTTGAGGATCACCTTGGTAACCGCCCAGGTAGGTTACACACAGCAGGATGTCACATGAGCTCCAAACCACACAAGCATAGTAATATCATTAAACAAGTATCAGGCCAACATGGCCAATATTACATAGCCAAAGCACCGAAAATGGCGCTAAGTAGAGTTGCTAAGAAAATAACCAGTTTATCAGAACCAGAATCGGTATCCAAGTACCGAACACACAACATAAAACACAAAGCGACGACAAACAGCTTGACTTCCATCCGCAGCGGGGTTGGAGGGGCTTCTCCCACATCTGACTTGACTTGGTGCGTAAACCTTCTAGAAAGTGGGCTCGTTCGGGGCACTTCCATCTTCTGTTGAGTACCCATAACTGAAGGAATCGGGATCCTCGAATCCCTCTTCTACAGTGGGATATAAATGCAAGGGTGAGCACTTGGTGCTCAGCAACACTCATTCCAGGGATTAATGCAATTGTACTACATGAGGGTGAAACATATGATTCCGGAGTTTCAGTTTCATATGGATAGAGGTATATAGATTTCCAAGTCATTTATTTTGTAAAACAGTACTTTGTCATGAAAATGATACTTTAAACATTAAACAGGTTTTCAATAAAACATTAGATGTAGTGGTCTCCCATGAGTCACTACTTTGTTAACCGCATTATGAAAACATCCCAAAACATTACTTGTGCTATAACCCATGGATAACATCCACTACGAAAAGACTCCTGAACCTGGGAGTACAGAGTATCTGATACTTCTTTTACACTTTGCAAAGGTGTACCTCTTTTTAAATCCACTGGTTCACTCGGCTTTCAAGTCGGATCAGCTCCATGTGACTTATACACATGTGACAAGGCCGAGATCACACAACGCTTTTACAGTTCAGTATTAACAGTATCCCCGCCCGGTAAATAGACAGTTAAGTCTCAAGTACCGTTGTGGGTCTTCCCCACTGCCTTACTTCCTAGCCTCTCTGGTCTATGTTCCCGCAGGACACATAGCCTTGGTCTATGTCCACGCGAGACATACGACCCTTTAAGATTACAACCGCTCACGGCTTAATCAGGTCTAGGGCGCCTTCCTTCTTTTACGCCTTTTCCTCTCATTATTTTTCTGAACTCACATCACTCATGGCCGAACCTTGGCCTACCAGTTTCCACGCGAGAAACCAGATCGACAAACCATGCAGGGAACTGCTAATACCAAAAAGCTACTAAGTTGTTCCTGTCCCATACCAGGCAAGTGGTTGGTACGTTTACAATTCGCATAGAGACACAGCACAAGGTTCTCGTCCTTATGAACCAATAGTGAGGAACATTCACATTCCCTGGTGCGCACCGCACCCTCTCCATACAATCCAATCCTCACTACTGATCCCTTTTATCAGTTTTCTTGACAAAACGGTTTTGATCATAACTTCTCATGTATTTGACCATTTCAAGTTTAATGTGAATATTCAGTATATGAGTCCTAGGGTGACAAAAGCATATATATGAAGGTTCAATAACAAAAAGGGGTTTCATGATCCATTAGGTAATATCTACTCATGTCATTCAAACATAACTTGTATTTCAAATAAGCATGCATAGTAAGAAACAGTGAATATACTTCATATGAAAATATTGGGTGAGACATGATCAAAGGAATGAGGCTTGCCTTGCGATGTTGGGTCTAAATACTCAGACGGATCTTCAAAGCCTTCTTCCGCTCCTTCCGCTTCTGACTCTGCGGCAATCAACCAACACACAAACACATACCATAAGCATACTGAAAATAGTTTCTATAGAAAGTATTAAGTAAATAAGTCATGCATGCAGGGGAAAAGGTTAGGGCAAGGTCACAAGGGCTCTGGTCGAAGAAACGGCTAAAAAGGATTGAACGTCGAAGGGTCGACATTCGGTTCATGGCTTTGGCATAGCTTCAAACTGATCTTAGGATGGTTTTCTGGAGAAGTGATAATAGAGAAAGTTGTAGATCTCAACTCCAGGAATCTAAAGGACAAGGTGGCATTTCAATTGCTCAACCAGAAGGGGCTGAACAAGGTCAATGCCAGTGGCTGACATGCACTGACATAGTGCTGGACATGGCCAGAAACTAGGGCATGGCTTAACTTTTGATCCAGGGCTCCAATTGATGCAACACTTTGTCTGGGAGGTAGGCATTACTAACAGAAATAAAATACTCAACAGGGACAAGAGCTGAAAGTGGCCGGAGGGTGGTCAAATCCGGCGATGAACTGCGGTGGCGACACGGCACAGACACAGCTCTGGACAAACATTTTGCAAAGGCATAACTCACAATCTAGGCAGATCCAGGTGTTGAGCTAGTGGAAAGAATTGCTCAGGGAGGTGAGGCAAAGCTAAGGGACAAGGTTTCAGGGGCTAGATCGGCCGGGAAAGAATTCCGGCGACCGGCGCTGGAGAAGACGACCCTGGAGATTGGGGATTTTTGCTACAAGGCGTTTGAACTCGATTCTTTGCTCAGGGAGTGAAAGTGTGGAGTGTAGAAGCTACTGGTGCAGTCAATTTGGTCGGAGAATGACCGGAGAAGCTTGGCGCCGAGGTCCGGCGAACGGCCGAGGTTCCAAAATGGGATTTCTTCGATTTGAGCTCAATTGGGGGTTTTGATTCTACAGGCTTGCTCTACTAAGCCCACTGATCAACTTCTTCTACAGAATCGAGAGCTAATTTGGAGGGAATCGAACGGCAATGGGGAAACAGGGCAATTCGGGAATCCGGCGATCACCGGCGATGGGGATCGATCTAGTGCAATTGGTTGCTACTAAACAGAGAGGGGAAAGAGGGGAACTCACTGGTGAACTTGGATTGGAGAAAGGGGCTGTGAAATGGGCTGGCACCGTGAGCTCACTCACTGGCTCGCCGGAGAAGAAGGTGTTCGCGGTGGTGTTTGGGACTTAGTCGATTTTCTGGAGGCTTGAGGCTCTCAAAGCACAAGAAGGGTTTAAATAGGCACGGGGACGGAGCTTGCGAGGGAAAACACGACAGCGGTTGCTTGCGCCGGGGAGAAGCTTGTCGGGCGCAGGCGCAACAGCGGCGAACGACGATGTGATCACGCTCAGGCGGTGCTGCAGCTTTGCCAGTTGCATTGGGACTTCACCAGTGATGGCGCAAATGCGGAGGCAACGGCGCAGCTCCGGCAACAACACGTAACGCCATGCAAATGCCACGGCAACGGTTGCACGCGCGAAGACACGGCTCTGGGGCACGGCCGTTTATCCGCTGGGCAAGGCGATGCTACGGTGCTGGCACGTGCGCACGGGGTGGCTCGGTTGTTCACAACGCAGGCGACAAGAAGCGGTGGCCGGCGGCGAGCAAACGCGGCGAAAACCACGGCGCGGCAACGGCGAAGTGCACTGGTTGAAAGCAACGACCAGGCGCTGGTCGAATGGACCTGAAAAGAAGTTTGGGCCGTTCTGCAATTTTAAAACTTGTTCCAGGGACTGTTCTGTGAGGAAAATTTGAATAGAACTTGGGCCTGATTGTAAATTTGGAGATCTGAGGGTCCGATCTGGAATCTGATTTCGCAGATAAGTTGCCTAAGATTATTAGAACTCATCTGGCCAAAGTTTGGTAAGATCGGGCATGATCTGAAGGGTTTCGACAAAATTTGGGGAAAAGCTGTTTAGGGTAAAATTAGGGTAATTAGGGTTCTGAGACGGCAAGGGTCGAAACTCAGTTTTAGGATGAGATTTTGGAGGTGATCCCGAAGGGAAAAATGTTCTGAACAACACTTAGAAGGGAATGGCTGAAGCAGATTAGGGTTTGGGGTC
Source organism: Pharus latifolius (assembly GCA_019359835.1). Taxonomy (NCBI): domain Eukaryota; kingdom Viridiplantae; phylum Streptophyta; class Magnoliopsida; order Poales; family Poaceae; genus Pharus; species Pharus latifolius. The sequence goes on along the minus strand of CM033325.1, from coordinate 26,922,070 downwards.
AAGATGTGGATTTTGGCTATTTTAGGGTTTGGCAAAAACAGGGGTGTTACATGCACATGGAGACACTAATCTACGGGTGAAGTACTGATGAAAGCACTCACCTCTGGTTGTAGGGTACAAGTATATATTCCTTGTCGACCTGAGCAAGTAACCCTCTTTTGATGTAGTCGACAACGAAGTCTGCGTCGGTCCTAAACATCACCTCGGCGACCATCTGGGGGTCCAAGAAACCAACAGGTATGCCCTTAGATTTGGCATAGTTGGCCATGCAGCTGCACGGAAGTAACCAATTAATAAATGACATATATCCGTATATGCACGGATAGTAGGATACCTACAGCACCCAAGACCGTAGGATTGACAAGTCGAGCGCATCTTTGTTCAGTAAATTGTGCAGGTCTTTGAAGGTCACCGAGTAGGTCCCAATGTTGTTATGGAACTCTGCCACGGTGTACTTGACCATGATGTGCGTCGGACGCTGCGTCCTGGTCTGGTTTGTCCTCTTCATGTACCATGCATGCAGGCTCTGGCATGCTAACCCCATGGTCGAAATTGCGGTATCGGAGGCCATGGGCATCCCCAGAGCGAACGGTATGAGAGCTAGCACACTCTTCTCGCTCTCCTTCGCCGGGCTCTTCTTTGCTTTTCCCCTACAAGCCAGCTTCTTGAATGCTTGCCTCTTAGTCGGAGTCAGCTTCGTCATTGGAGAGGTATGCTGGCTAGTAGGCCGTGTGTCGGTCTGTGATGTCTGTGATGTAAGAACCTATGTATTAGGACACTAACTCTGAGGGCTATTATTACAGTACGAATTATGAAACTGGTGGGGGAATTACCTCATACAGGACGATGTCTTTCTTGGGCCATTGCACGAACGTGTGCACCGCATCCCCGAGAGTGGTAATCTCGTCGTTCGGCGGCTTCTTCAACGGAAAACCCTTGCAATGGTCAAAGACACTGTCCACTTGGACCCGTGCAAAACCCTCACATAGAGGGGCACCATGGATTGTGGCCCCCGCCGTGCATGGTTGCGCCATCCCACGGGCAGCCTCGATCGGAAAGAGACCGGCCAGCACCATAAGCTTACAGGAGGCGGGTTCCTACAAACAGTGCGCATTAACATGTTGAATTTCACCGCTTTTCACTTTCGAATGAATTAACATAGACAAACAGTCATTACCTGCAGAAAGTCCACCGGATACTTTGGAGAGGGCTCCGTCTGTGAAGATCCCGGCGCAGACGCGCAGCTACTACGGTGGCCAAGAATGGGGGTCGGTACTTCCGCTGCTAGAAGGGGGTGCCCTGGGTCGCCTTTCTTAGCTCTTCATACATGGACCGCATCTCCGACAACTGCTGCAGGAGTGCTTTGTCCCGAACAGCGAACTCCGATCGCATCTCCTCCTTGAGCCATTCATCGCGGGCTTGGAGGGATCTCTTTCTCCTCTTAGCCGCCTCCTCATCATCAGGGAAACCATGCTTCCAAGGCACAGTGGCACCGAGGCCGCGCACGCGGCCTGGATGCTCCTTGTTTCCTAGCGCCGCTGTGAGGATATCCCTGTCCCTCCTCGGGTTGAACTCTCCGGATGCCGCCTGCGCACTCAGCATCACCTGCAACAGGAGAACTTAGCAATACAGCCCATTGCATGCGTGTTACGAGGATAGTACGTGATCGGACAATCTTACCAGCCGGTCGATCACTTCCCTGTCCGCAGGGTTACTCACAGAGACTCTTCCGGAGGAGTTCATCGTCAATCTTGCTCGGCACCAATTGCGGGCACGCACATCCGTTATGCCCACATAAGGACTGCCGACCGAAGACTGGGAAGCCTCCTCATCCTGCTTCCTCCACAACGCCTTCTTCCCCACATACCCACCACTGCCTAGTCTGTGTGGGTGGGTATTCTTGGCCTGGTTAGCCTGGCCCTTCGCACTAAGCTCCTGGAATTCTGGATTGGTCTTAATCTGGACGAACTGCTGCCATGCCTCGGGAGTCACGAAAGGGAAGTCATCGAAGGGGGTCTTCGACTCCTTCACATAGAGCCTGACAAGGTGGCTCTTGAAGCTCCTCCACGCCTTGTTTATTGACATCAGTGTCCTCCGGCGGATGGTGAAGCGGCGATCCTCGGGAATGTGAAACGCCGCCTGCATTTCTTCCCACAGCGCATCCTTGCACTCTGGGGGCACTTGACCCCAGTCGGAGGTGGTGATGGGCACCCACTCCTTTGCCACTTTGCCGCATAGTGAGCGGTACTGACTGACAAGTTTGTCCGGAGCTTCCGGCACACCATTGTCGTCGAACTGGACGTGCTGCTTTTCCCGCTTGTCCAGACGCGCGCATGTCGTCCGGCCTCGCCCCTTTCTCTTCTTCTGCGGGGTCACGGCGGACGAGGCGACCTCCGGCCCAGGCGTCTCATCGCTAGCGAGGTCACCCTGACTCCCCGAGTGGTGCATTTCGTCACCAGACATAGTTCCTAACATAAGTGAAAGAGAGAACAGTTTAAGTAAATCTGCAACTAATAATTCTATAACAAAACCCATATACTTATAATTAACCAAGAATGACAGAAACGGTGGGGAGGCGATGGAGGTGATCGCGTCAGAGGCGGGAGGGCGATGGAGGTGATCGCGACGGATGGAGAGGAGGAGAAGGTGGGAGGCGATGGAGGTGATCGCGACGGACGGTGCGAGGGCGGAGAGAGCTAGGGCAAACAGTTGCGAAGACTGGAATGAGCGGGACAAACTCCGCCTTGAATTATTAACCACGACGATATTATCACAGTCGGTTCTCACATCAGAACCATTTGTAATAATCGACATAGTGATAGTCACCAGAGAGATTATCACAGACGGTTTTGAGTTGAGAGCCGACTGTGACTCTGATTATCACAGACGGTTTGGAATTGAGAACCGACGGTGCACGTCAAGAACTCGAAGAGTCGGACACTGTTGAAAATATCACAGTCAGTTCTATATATATAACCGTCTGTGATAATATTATCACAGTTAGTTCTCAAATAAAAACCGTCTGTGGTAATCTACATAGTGAGAGATTATCACAGACGGTTGTGAGTTGAGAACCGACTGTGACTGAGATTATCACAGACGGTTGCGACTTGAGAACCGACTGTGACTAAGATTATCACAGACGGTTGCGACTTGAGATCCGACCGTGCACGTGTACACTTGAAGAGTCAGAGACGCTGTTGGGAATATCACAATCGGTTCTATATTCATACCCGTCTGTGATAGGTCAAAACCGTCCGTGATAATCTCTCTATTGAACGTTAGTTTTACAACTTGAAACTGATCTGTAGCTTTCAACTCTGAATGCTCGGAAACTTGTTTTAAATGAACACTCAGATATTTCAAATGTAGTCCAAATGCTCTGTAAATTGGTTACAGTGTACGTAGATCCGATAATTGGTTACAATGTGGAGCATGCTCAAATAAATTTAACATACAATGTATGTGGAGCATGCTCAAGTTAATGTTACATACAAATGGGAACTTTCACCGACAATTTGCATGTACACAGCCATGTTATCCTCAACTTTCCACTTGCCGCGGCCCTGCAAAGACGAGAATTACAGGAGATATAAGCTATACCGATGGAAACAGAGAGATAAGGACGTACAGTTGATTACCTTTAAAGTATAACCCTTCCTGGTGATCCATACGCACGTAATTGGTTTCGTCGGTGTCTTCAGTATCGACCTGTATGCCATCTCCAAATGGAGGAATCTCATCAAATTGATTGTATTCCTCTTCGTCTACGACATTTTCAACTCCAACAATCCTTCTCTTGCCATGAAGGACGACGTGCCACTTCTTATTGGCTGGGTCAGTGACATAAATGACATGAATGGCTTGATTTGCAAGTATGAATGACTCATCTTTATAAGCAACGTGATCGAGATCCACAGAAGTGAAACCGTAACTGTCAACCTTCACACCCTATGGGATTTGGACCCATCGGCATCGAAATAGGGGAATCTTGAACAGTACGTAATCGAGCTCCCAAATTTCTTCAATGAACCCGTAGTACGAGTTCAATCCACGTACTACCCTTGTTGGGCCTGTCTTGGTGAACCCTTCATGGAAAGCTTCTACGCTCACTCCACTATTTTGCACAGTGCTCTTTCGATCTTGAGCTTTCGTGTAAAATGTGTACCCATTGATGTCGTATCCCTGCCATGTCTGTACAGTAAACGTGGGCCCTTTTGCCAACCATTTAAGGTTCTCACTTACGGACTCTCCGGTGATTCGCACCTTCATCCACGCGTTGAATCGACTGTTATGTTGTCCTGTGATCCAAACCTCGGATCGGCGAGGATTGTCTTGTCGTAGCATCTCCTTGTGCTCGTCGATGTACGGAGACACCTCCGTCATGTGTTGCAAGACCCAAAAATGAGCTTTCGAGTACATATCGAAATCAGGAGTGATGGCTCTCCGTCCAATAGTGCCAACACCATCAAGCCTCCCCTCGTGACGAGACACAGGAACTCCTATTGCTTCTACCTCGGCCATGTAATCGACGCAGAACTCAACAACCTCTTCCGCTGCATAACCTTCGACAATGCTACCCTCGGGCCGGGACCGATTCCTCACGTAGGCCTTAAGTACACCCATGTACCTCTCGAATGGATACATATAACGTAGGAACACGGGTCCACATATCTTGATTTCTCTGACAAGGTGGACGGTGAGATGGACCATGATATCAAAAAACGATGGAGGAAAACACATCTCAAGCTGACAGAGAGTTCGAACCACCTCGCTCTGCAGAGAATCCAGTCCATCGGGATCAATGACCTTGAAAGAAATTGCATTGAAGAAAAAACATAGCCTCGTGATCGTCTCTCTGACCTTATGCGGCAGAATACTCCGGATGGCAACAGGAAGCATTTGTGTCATCAACACGTGACAATCATGAGACTTCATACCTAGCAATTTCAAATCGCCCATGGACACAAGCTTTTTCATATTTGCGGAGTAACCCGATGGAACTTTAACACCACAGAGACACTTACAGAGTTCTGTCCTCTCAGCCTTGCATAAAGTGTAGCATGCAGGGGGGAGGTATATACGGCCTTTATCGTCCTCTCTCGGTGCTTGCTCGGGCTTGATTCTCATTTCGATCATGTCACGCCGCACATTGACGCCATCCTTTGTCTTCCCTGGAATGTTCAGCAATAGGCCGATTAAACTGTCACAAACATTCTTCTCTACATGCATGACATCAATGCAATGACGAACCTCTAAATGCTCCCAATACGGTAAGTCCCAAAATATCGATCTCTTCTTCCAAGTGTTCTTCGTGCGGGGTTTCAATTTACCACCCTTTCCAAACACAACGTCTATGTCCTTCACCCGTGAGTAAACATCTTTCCCGCGCGTAGGCTTTGGGGCTGAACCATCTTCCTTGTGGCCGTCAAATTCCCTCTTCCTCTTACGATACGCGTCATTCTTTGGAAGAAACCTACGGTGACGCATGTACACTGTTTTCCTGCAATTCTTCAGCCACACGCTCTCAGTCTCATCTTCGCAGTGGGGGCAGGCTTTGGCTCCTTTCGTAGTACGGCCCGACAAATTTCCAAGGGTAGGGAAATCGTTGATGGTGCAGAATATCATAGCACGTAGGATGAAGTTCTCTCGTTTGTATGCGTCCCATACCTGCACCCCTTCGTTCCACATTGTTAGGAGATCCTCTATCAATGGTGCTAGGTACACATCAATATCGTTTCCGGGTTGTTTTGGTCCTGAGATAAGTAGAGACATCATGATGTACTTGCGCTTCATACACAACCAAGGAGGAAGGTTGTAGATACACAAAAGAACCGGCCAAGTGCTATGCCGATTGCTCATGTTACCAAAAGGATTAATTCCATCGGTACTCAACCCGAACCTTATATTCCTCAATTCTGCTCCGAAGTTAACAAATTCCCTGTCGATGTTTCTCCACTGCGAAGAATCAGCGGGGTGTCTCAGCTTTCCATCCTTCTTCCAGTCTTTCGAGTGCCAACGCAGTAATTTTGCCTCTTTACGGTTTGCAAACAAACGCTGCAAGCGGGGAATGACTGGCAAATACCAAAACACCTTAGCAGGAGGTCCTTGCTTTATCTCAGCGTAGTCGCCGTCGTCTGTTCGGTCCTCAGTACGCTTATAGCAGGATGTGCCGCACACCGGACAAACATGCATATCCTTGTAGTCGTTACGGTAAATGGTGCAATCATTAGGGCATGCGTGTATCCTTTCTACTTCCATTCCCAAAGGACACAACAACTTTTTGGCTTGGTAGGTGTAATTTGGTAACTCGTTTCCTTCCGGGAGCATGTCCGCCAAAAGATCTAACAGTGCTGTGAAACGCTTGTCGGTCCAGTTGTTGCTTGCCTTCAATTTTAACAGTTCAAGCACAGAGGCCAACTTTGTGTACTTCGACTTGCAACCAGGGAACAACGGCTTTTCTGAGTACTCAATCAAGCGCTTGAATTTGCCAAACTCCCTTTCACTGTAATTTCCTTCCACATCACTCAACATGTCATCTAAATCGTCATCCTCTGGCATATCCTCGTCGAAGTCGTTGTTCGGATCCGACATGTCCTCTTCCTCAACCTGAGTGGCACTTGTTTCTGCAGTTGGCTCTTCTCCATGGTGGACCCAACACGTGTACCCCATTTTGAAACCACGTCGGATCAAGTGGGCGACAATTTGAGATGAGTTGGTGAACATCTTAATATTCTGGCAGTCTACACAAGGACAGTACATATATGGTATACCCTTCTTCGCCATGTCTTGCTCAGCAACCTTTTCAAAATCAAAAACACCTTTCATGTATTCCTCACCCACTCGGTTGTCATTATACATCCAGTCTCGGACCATCTACAATTAATCAAATTCATACAAATGCTAATTAGTAAATCGATGGAGATCGATATTGATGATGAAATCAAGTAATGTGTATGCCTTGGGAGCAAGTACCAACCTTGGTTCGATCCTCAAATTTTTTGCCCCCAAATGCTCCCCCGGCCTTTCGAGATTTCGCTCTTCCTTGCCCCAAATCTCTTCGAATTGGACAGTGTAGGTCGAGCAAGAGAGAACAACTAGCTCAAAACATCCACCAAAAGACCTTTTATACCAGGTTCAATACAGACGGTTCTATATAATACCGTCAGTAATATCGGTGCATTTTTGAAGAACAGAATATCACTGACGGGTTTCACTCTATTAACCGTCGGTAATATCGGCGCATTTTGTGATACTATGACAGAAATATCACAGACGGTTATGAACTCCAAACCGTCTGTGATAATTACAATATCACAGACGGTTCCTAGGTCAAAACCGTCCGCTTTACTATCACAGTCGGTTTTTACTTCAGAACCGTACGTGATTATCACTATCGGATTTTACATCAGAACCGTACGTGATTATCACAGTCGGTTTTTACCTCAGAACCGTCTGTGTTAATTATAAAATCAACAATCTGCAAGATTATCACAGACGGTTTTAAGGTCCGAACCGTCTATAATATCCCGGATTGTTTGTTTGCATTCGACTACTGGTCATTAGTTGTTCCACTTATTTTTCATATTTGGTTCTATCTTATTTCAATGTTAGTATTTAAAAAAATGAACGTTCAGACTATTTGGTTTTATCTTGTTTTTCATATTTGTTGTATATATGTCTGTGGATCTTCAAAGAATTTTGAGACTATTACAGTCGGTCCTGAAATTAAAACCGTCTGTAATCTTACAATCAGAGACGGTTTTGAGTTAAAAACCGTCTTGTTCGCAGCAGTATTTTCTTGTTAACATTTTCACACAGAACATCATTTGGTGATTATCAGTTACATAATCAATCGAAAAGCCAGATATGTAAGGAAAAGAAATTTCTTATTTCTTACAATCTTTGCATACATAAGAGATACAATTAAGCGACTAATTAATTAGCGTCGACCTGTTCCGAAAGTAACTTACAAAGTTCTCCTAGGGACGTATTGGCATCAGTGGGATCTACACTGGCCACCCCAGGAGAACTACCAATGGCTCTAAGACTATCAACATCATCTCTCAGCAAAGGAGTGGATTTGGCATCAGTAGGATCATCCAAGAAATTAAAGTTGATACAACAAAGGTGGAGATGAAGCTGCAACTCAAAGCACTCTGCCAAGTGCAGAATGGCAAAAGACATCCCCTCAGAATGCTTCTCCAGCGCCTCTTTTTTTTTTGGGAGAGTTCTGCACAAGGCAGCTTTCTCCTCCTGCACATATGCTTCTCCAGCTTCTCCTAGGGACGTATGCTGGGAGGGTGAAGATGATTGCCAAGCTTCAGAGTGGATTTGGACGTGGAAGTGTGAGCCTTACCCCAGAAAGTTGATCATCCAAGAAAAGCTGATGATACAAAGGTGTTGAAGAGGGGATATTGGAAGGATTGTTGTGGATCTCCAAAGGTGGAGTCGATGCAACTGGAGGGGTTGCAAGGGGCAATGTGGCAACACAGGCCTTAGCACCCTCTAGAGTCTTCGCTGTAGCTCCACTGGAGGATCTTTCATCATTTCTAAGTCTCTTCTTTGGAGGGAGCATTTCCTTAGGCACCTGTGGATTTCGAAATGCATTTGTTTCGAGGTAATCAAGTCATAAAAGAAAGATCTGCATTAGAGTTTTAGAGAGGACTTACTTTCTGAAGATCCTGATCGAGTTCATTCTTTATCTCTTCCTCATCACTCTCAATTTCAATAACATCATTGGAATCTCGGCTCGCCATCAAGGTGGGAGTTGAGGAGGGAATAAAGACAGGGATTTAGGAGCCTCGCTATTTATAGAAACAGAAGGTGACGGTTCATATGCGCGGGTGCCTCGAGTTTTAAAAAGCGCACTACTGGTTTTCAAGGTCAATAAATTCATGATAACTTCTCGGGAGATAAACTGCAACACAGAAAAGGAAGTTGAAGAGTCAGATTAGATAATTTGATGCAAATTAAATTTGAAGTAAATAATTAAGTCTCTTCATCTGCTCAGTTATTATGTGCGGTTATCAACAATTGCATGTAGATAATTCAAAGGGTGGGCACTGTTGGGACTATCACAGACGGTTGGGATATCAAACCGTCTGCTTTAATATTACAGACGGTTCTCATATCCAAACCGTCTGTAATATGACTATTATAGACGGTTCTAATGTCCGAACCATCTTTACTATGCCTGGAATATTGAACTGTTCGACTTCTTCAAATACTTGTTCCCTCCCTGGAGTGTTTTGCTTCCATTCGAACCACTCCACTTCTCTTTCTCCAAGAAATGAGGGAAAATTGCAAAATTTACATAAGAACAAATTTTTAGTTCATTTTTTCAACATTAATGAAAAACAATTTCCAAGTCGACGCTTCGTGTCCCCAGGTTAGTGCACCACGCAAACATCAGAAATGGAAAAGACACAACACACTGTTGAGAATTTGAAGTGGAGCGCACTACTTTCTTTTCAAGATCAATACCGTCATGATAAATATTCTCGGGAGATAAACTGGAACACGGCAAAACAGTAGTGCCCACTTTGGAAGTTGAAGCGTCAGATTACATAATTCGATGCAAATTAAATTTGAAGTAAATAAATAAGTCTCTTCATCTGCACTGTTGGGACTATCACAGACGGTTGGGAGATCAAAACCGTCTGCGTTAATATTACAGACGGTTCTGATGTCCGAACCGTCTTTAATATGTCTGTTGAATATTGAACTGTTCGACTTCTACAAATACTTGTTCCCTCCCTGGAGTTTTGCTTCCAGTTGAACCGCTGAGAATTTGAAAGAAGTTGAGAATTTGAAGCGTCGATAACTGTTCGACAATCACAGTCGGTCCTTACATAAAATCCGTCTGTAATATTACTATCACATACGGTTTGGATTTAAAAACCGTCTGTGATATTGATAGAAGTTGAGAATTCGAGGCGGCGGACACTGTTGGGACTATCACAGTCGGGCCTTACATAAAAACCGTCTCTAATGTGACTATCACAGACATTTTTTTTACCTCAGAGTCGTTTGTGATATTCAAAGCACATTGATATATAACTTCTATATTCTTTTTATATTATTTGCATGGGACCTGCGACTTCTATATTGTTTCTATATTATTTGAAGAGCTCCGATGGACTGCCCTCACAAGCCAAAGATCGCGATAGTCGTTCCTTGATCGCACACAGTGTACATACCTTTGTATGGTCGAATGTTCGACAAAAGCTAAAGAAATATAAAGAAAGAGGGAAGATTGCATGAGTCCAAAAATGTGCTGGAAAATTGGAAAGTTGACATAAGAACAAAGTTTTCAATAATTTTTTTATCACTTACAAAAAAAAGTAAAAATACAGAATGCTAGGTCAAGGAGTGGTCTTAGCCCTGGCTGCATCTAGAATAAAGTCAGTTTGACTTGCAGCCAGGACGCAGGACTCCTCCAGCGACAAGTTGTCCTTCTCAGGATCAACTACTACAGCGTCGAGAAGGCCTGCGACCTCCCTCAGCTTTGCGATGGTATCCTTCATTGTCAAACCGCAGCCAGCGATGGTCATATCTGCGGCTTTCTTCTCTTCGCAAAGACGCCTCGTCCTCGCCCTAGCATTGTCACCATCCGTCTTCATGCGCTGAATGCGCTGGAAGAGATCGTCAAGGTCAAGCCGTAGCCGAGTGTGCTTCTCCGTGAGGAGCTTGTGCTCCTCCTGGAGGGCCCTCAGCTCGGCCTTGACTTTGCCAGTGTCTTCCATGGCTCCCCTTCCCTGTGCAAATCAACAGGTCAAGAATGTATTGAACAGGGATTAACAATACAGGGGTAAGTCCAAAAGATTGAGAGTTCTTACCGGGGAGGGCGAGGCTGACGATGCCATCGAGGATGCCATTGGCGCAGAGAAGCTAAGGAGTCAAACAGTCTGAGAACTATAAAAACTTGTAAAGTAAATGACAATATTTCCACTATCAATTTCCAAAGCGATGCTTCGTGTTCTCCTAGGCACCGCGCGCGAAGATCGGAGACAGAAATGATCACAGTTGAGAATTCGAAGCGCCAGTACTTTTCCAGTCGGTTCAGACATCAGAACCGTCTGTGATAAGTAGACTATCACAGACGCTTCGTAGTTCACAACCGACTGTATAAATCACAGTCGGTTCTGAGTTCCGAACCGTCTGTGATAGTATACTTATCACAGACGGTTCTCAGCTGGGAACCGATTGTATATATCACAGTCGGGTTTTAGGTTAGAACCGTCTATGATAAGTATACTATTACAGACGGTTCTCAGCTGGGAACCGATTGTATCTATCACAGTCGGTTTTTAAGTTAGAGCCGTCTGTGATAAGTAGACTATCATAGACGGTTTTGTGTTCAGAACCGTCTGGTTTGCTGTTACAGTTTTTTTGACATCAGAACCGTCTGTGATATCTGAACATATTCTCCCGACAGGCCTTCGCAGACGGTTTTCCATTGAACAGTTCATACCCGTCTGTGATGTGCCGTCCAGAATGTCTGTTTCTGTGGTAGTGTCTACAATAGCATGATTGGTGGAAAGTTTGAACACATAAAAATTATTCTCACCAAGAGTAAATGTAGCACCATTCTCAATACCTTCTAATTCCTCTTCAGCTAATGTAGGTGCTTTATCCATCGTTGGACCTTGAGTTACCCATGGAACAACAAGTATTTCTCTCTCCATCTCATCCTCCTCGTCTTGCTTGTTATCATTTTCCTGCAAAAGATTAGTCACAAGTGGAGACACAGAAAGAGGCCGTTTTTCCAAAGAAAATTCTTCACCCTTACAATTATAGACATTAATTTCAAATATATGTCTTTCATGTTCAATTTGATTTTCGGCCTCACAAGCAAGATTAAACAATTGAGACAAAGGATTATGTTCCTTATCAATAAGAATGTCCTACATTTCCTTATCAAGCCCACCTATGAATCTAATCTCCTTAGCTTCCTCGGTTTCCTCTAAACCACAACACAACAAGCATGTTTCTAATTCTCGGTAGTATCCTTTTACAGTGTTAGTACCCTATTTTACATGTTGTAGTTTCTTAAACAAAAATTCAGCATAGGGTTTTGCTTACAAATCTATCTCTCATAAGCCTTTTCATGTCTTTCCAAGTTTGAGGTAACTTATTACATGCACACAAATTCCTGCACCACATTGATGCAAAAATAGTTAAAGCACTAGCAGCACTCCTAATCTTTCGTTTATCACAGATTTTATATCGAGCAAAAATTTTGTCTACCGCTATTTCCCAATCAATATACGCATCAGAACGAAATCCGTTATAAGAAAGATGGGTTGGAATGATTTTACCCTTACTCGTGAGGAAAGATGCAGCAATGGTGGTGTGACTCTCTTGCAATCTCTCCCTGTCGTGGAACATATCAATTTGTGTTTCAATCACCTTCTTAAATTCATCATCTACCATTATTAGTAAAAAACAAGAAACACACGAGTATATTTCCCTATCAACTACTAGGTGGCGGACAAGGAACAAAAGTCACTCTTGCTCAAGCTTCTTATCAAGCTCTTGCAAGTTTCTTACCAACTGCGACAGGCGAGGCCATCCAGTAGGCTGGTTCGTGACAACTTGTGACAGTAGTGGAGCACGTGATTGCAAAGTAAATCTGTAACTGAGTTGGAAGAAAGTAGAGCTTGGAAGGCTATTATGAGTAGCAAGGAGTACACTAGTACAGAAATGCAGTCTACTAACCCCTATCTTTTATCGGTTATTAGCGAAACAGCACAAAACCGATAGAAAATGTGCCTCGCGGTCATAAAAGCCCGACGGATGTATTTTCCCTATCGGTTTCTAAGAAACTTACCGATAGAATAAATAGTATGATTTACTCTAGCGGTGATGAACATATTTGCTGTTAGAAGAGATGCATAAGTACTGACGGAAGAATGTTGTGCGCCGATAGGACTGGTCGACTTCAACAACTAGACTTATTCTATCGCTACTGTATGAATATACCGACAGAGTATATTAAAAATTCCTATCGGCAATATGTAGTTCGCCGATAGAATAGTTGACCTTCTACAAATATTTTTATTCTATCGGTAATGGATTCTTTTACCGTTAGAATATATAGAAAATTTCTTAGAACTGTTCGTCTTCAAATAGTTTTATTCTATCGGTAATGAAAGTTTATACCGGTAGAATATTGCAAAAATATCTTAGAACTGTTGGCCTTCTACAACTAGTAATATTCTATCGGCAATGTATGTACACACCGATAGAGTATGTACAAAAATTCCTATCGGTAATATTTATTGTGCCGAGAGAACCATTCGGCTTCTACAAATGTTTTTATTACTAACGGTATTCTGTTTTCGTACCGATAGAAAATATATATTTGTATAAATACACGGGTATGTCTCTTTCATTCTCACAGTTCATCTGGGGCTCGTAGTCCTAACCCGTAAGCTCCATGGACGGCCGGCGCACCTCTACAGGGGACCGCTGCACCTCCGCACCTCCATCGAGGCCCTCTAGACGTCGGCATCCCAAGGAAGGTACGTAAAATTTCTGCAATATTGTTAGATTATTCTAATCCGATTATGGCAATAATTCTGCTTTTTTTGTATCCTTCATTTTGATGTGTCTTCTTTTCAATATGATTATGATCTGTTCAGGTCCTTGGATGATGCTCGTGAGGGGCAACGTATTTCACGGTTCTTCATCGCAGTACGCTGCCTACGTTGGCTTGTTGGCGAAAGAAATGGTGAAGATCACCGTCGAGAGCTGGAAGGACGTGAAGGGCGAGATCTTGGTTGGCTCGGTCGAGAAGATGCTTAAGCCCGGCGTGTTTCTCAAATCAGGACCTATAGAAAGCATCTTACATTTTTTTGCATGCACCAGCTTGTGGCCAGATGCTTACCTGCTTGGAGAAGAAGAATTGTTGTTATTTGCATAGCCATTCTACACCATCACTACACAGAACAACATCTTGGAAGGTAGGTTCTTTTTGTTAATGGAGTTGAGTTGAGTTGAGTTGAGTTGATCGAGTTTGAGTCCGAGGAAATCACCAATACGTACAAATGTATGTTGACGGCAGTTCCAGCTCCTCGGGCGTCTTCGAACTGAACTCCTATGGTTAAGTCCAATGTGGTTCAGACATTTGCTGTTTTGGATGAATGGATTTGTGATGTATCAGGTCTAACTTGTAGTCGGTAGTTGCATTGTGGCAACCTACAAAGGTTCCCTTTTATGTAAAATGCATGTATGGGCCACTGGGTCCTCGTCGTGATCTGTTGTTAATTTCAGACGTGGCTTTTGTAATATACATCGAATGTGTGAATTGTTGTATTTGTATATTGTTGTATATTTGTGTATCATGTATTGCTAATTGGGACATGAACTTGAATGTGCAGGGAACATTTGTGTATTTAATTGTATTGGTAGGTAGGTGTGTATTTGTACTGCTGTTTCAGACATGCACTTCAATTTGTGAACTGGCATGTGTATGTTTGTACCTGAATTTGTATTGGTGAACTGGCATGTGTATGTTTGTACCTGAATTTGTGAACTGGCATCTGTAATTTCTTTGGCAAGATGAAGTCCCAACTACCTACGAAAAGTATTTTTGTGTCTCCTAGTTAATCCACAAATTAGCATTTCTTGAAATATATTGCTTTATCTTCTAGTTAAGATCCGTTTGATGTAAGATCTGTTTGATGTTACATTGATATGATTCCTTGAATGTGAGAAATGGCATGTGCATGTTTGTCCCAGTTTGGTACCAGTACCTCCTCTATCGGTAAGTACACATATTTACCGATAGGAAAACACATATATTTGTTCAGTCATGCATATTCTAACGGTAAATATGTGTATTTACCGATAGAAAAAGACATATATTTGCTCAGTCATGCAAAGTCTAACGGTAAATGCACATATTTACCGATAGAAAAACTAATGCTCGAGTGTCATGCATCATCTAACGATAAGTACACATATATACCGATAGAAAAATTGCATGTTTGTCCCAGTTTGGTACCAGTACCTCCTCTAACGGTAAGTACACATATTTACCGATAGGAAAACACATATATTTGTTCAGTCATGCATATTCTAACGGTAAATATGTGTATTTACCGATAGAAAAAGACATATATTTGCTCAGTCATGCAAAGTCTAACGGTAAATGCACATATTTACCGATAGAAAAACTAATGCTCGAGTGTCATGCATCATCTAACGGTAAGTACACATATATACCGATAGAAAAACTCATGTGCGTGCTGTGTCATGCATGATCTAACGGTAAGTACACATATTTACCGATAGGAAAACACATATATTTGCTCAGTAATGTATATTCTCTAACGGTATGTGTGTGTTTTTACCGATAGAATATGTGAGCGGCAAATTACCTAAGTTAGTCTGACGGTTATTTCATGTATTTACCGTTAGAAAAATGTCCATTATAAGGAAAACCCCACTCGACCATTGCTGAGCTGCTCTTTAATTTGTTCTGTTGCACTCTGTGTCCCTCTGTTTGTGACGAAAGTTCCAGCTACACTGCTAGGGTGATCAGCGCAGGCTGGAGGGAAGTTGATTGCGCCCCTCTCTTTAAGGTACGCTTAATCGTCGACACTTATCTCTCTCTCCCTCTAGATCTCCCTTCCTCTCTACTTGCAAGCTAGCTGTATGTGTAGTTCCAAGTTTGTAGCTCTAAGCTTGGGAGCTTGGTAGCTGGAAATGCGTCATGTTTTAGGAGCTAACTAGCTTGTATTGTGTAGTTAGCTAGGTTAATTAGTGTTAATTTCGTCAGGCTAGGGTTCAACACCTGTATCTGTTGTAAGAGGCTGTACATGTACATATACATAACTTAATCGGGCAGGTTTCATGCATGGCTTACTCGTTAAATTTTGTTAATTGTAGATGGACAGGAAATATTGGATGTATGGAATAAAACGTACTACTCTTGAATATTTGGATGGTGTGAATGAGTTTATTAAATTTGCTAAGCAACAAAAGGAGAGGAAGGGAGAGAAAAATATGCTCTGTCCTTGTACAGATTGTATGAACTTGAAGAGGTTTAGCAACTCTGATCAAATTAAGAGTAATTTGATTCGTCGTGGTTTTAACGCGCGATACACCCGTTGGATATGGCATGGCGAAGATCTTGAGGAAACAAGCACCACTACTACCAATCAGCACGACTCGGATGTGGATTGCAAT
Organism: Pharus latifolius; assembly: GCA_019359835.1. Classification (NCBI taxonomy): domain Eukaryota; kingdom Viridiplantae; phylum Streptophyta; class Magnoliopsida; order Poales; family Poaceae; genus Pharus; species Pharus latifolius. The sequence goes on along the minus strand of CM033325.1, from coordinate 26,905,870 downwards.
AATATCGATGATCATCCCAATTTTGGAAATGTTCATTCCGATGTGCACGTAGATGATGATGATGACAATCTAGATGAGATGTTACGTGATGTAGAGGAAGATTACAATGAAAATGACTTCTGTGAATTTGAGAAACTGATTGCTGACTCTGAGAAGCCTCTGTTCCTTGGATGTGCAACATTTACAAAACTGTCTTCTGTGCTGAGATTATATAACTTGAAGGCAGGAAACGGTTGGAGTGATAAGAGTTTCACGGCACTATTAGATCTTCTAGCGGACATGCTTCCAGAGGGAAATGAGTTGCCAAGATCTACTTACCAAGCCAAAAAACTGTTGTGTCCGTTGGGAATGGAAATCGAAAGAATACACGCATGCCCAAATGATTGTGTGTTGTACCGTAACGAGTACTCCAGTTTGCATGTTTGTCCAAGATGCGGCGCATCGAGGTATACGCGTAGGGACCGGATTGACAGTGAACGTCACGAGGTAAGGAAAGGGCCCCCGGCAAAAACTGTGTGGTACTTGCCTGTGATACCTAGATTGAAGCGGCTGTTTGCAAATTCGAAAGTCGCGAAGCACTTGCGTTGGCATGCTGAAGCCCGGAAACAAGACGGAAAACTGAGACACCCAGCTGATTCTATTCAATGGAGAAACATCAACAGAACATTTGCTGAGTTCGGCGGTGAACTTAGGAATGTAAGGTTCGGGCTGAGTACAGATGGTATGAACCCACATGGTAATATGAGCAGCCGGCACAGCACTTGGCCGGTTCTTTTATGCATCTACAATCTTCCTCCTTGGTTATGCATGAAGCGCAAGTACATCATGATGGCGTTACTAATCTCAGGACCCAGACAACCCGGAAATGATATTGACGTGTTTCTAGCGCCTTTAATCGAGGACTTACAGAAATTGTGGAGCGAGGGTGTGCAGGTGTGGGATGCATACAAGAAAGATAATTTCATCTTGCGGGCCCTGATATTTTGCACCATAAATGATTTTCCTGCCTACGGCAATTTGTCGGGGTATAGTACGAAAGGAGCCAAGGCTTGCCCTATTTGCCTAGATGAAACTGAGAGCATGTGGCTGCGAAACTGCCGGAAAACAGTGTACATGGGTCACCGCAGGTTTCTTCCGGTGCATCACACGTACCGTAAGAAGAGGAAATCATTTAACGGGAAGCCTGAGAAGGGATCAGCTCCAGTGTTTCTGACAGGTAAGGAGATTTACTCACGCATGAACGACATCAAAGTTGAGTTCGGTAAGCATTCTAAACCTCGAGAAAAAAATGTTTGGAAGAAGAGATCGATTCTCTGGGATCTACCGTACTGGGAGCACTTACAAGTTCGACATTGCATTGACGTCATGCATGTAGAGAAAAATGTCTGTGACAGTTTGATTGGTTTGTTGTTGAACATTCCGGGAAAGACAAAGGATGGTGTGAAAGCTCGTCGTGACATGGTGGAAATGGGGATAAGGACTGAGCTTGCACCTTTAGAGAATGGAAAGCGTACATACCTCCCCCCGGCCTGCTACACGTTGTCCAAGAGCGAAAAAACAGAACTCTGTCGGTGCCTGCACGGTATTAAAGTTCCATGTGGGTACTCCGCGAACTTGAAAAAACTTGTGTCTATGAAGGACCTAAGACTGGTTGGCATGAAGTCCCACGACTGTCATGTCTTGATGTCACAGATGCTTCCCATTGCTATCAGAGGCATTCTCCCAGTTAAAGTCAGAGAGACAATCACAAACCTATGTTATTTCTTCAACGCAATATCTTGCAAGGTAAGTACGTGCACTCGTACTATAAGTTCACTACCTCTATTTGTGGAGCTTAATTAGAAAATTTTTCTGATATGAATATTTGGCGCAACTGTGTCCTCGTAGGTAATTGATCCCGATGGACTGGACGCTTTGCAACGCGACGTGGTTACAACTCTTTGTCAGCTCGAGATGTATTTCCCTCCATCCTTTTTTGATGTTATGGTCCATCTGATTGTTCACCTTATCAGAGAAATTAAGTTTTGTGGACCCGTGTGCCTGCGCTACATGTATCCATTTGAGAGATTTATGGGTGTATTGAAGGGATACGTAAGGACTCGTCGTCGACCCGAGGGGAGTATCATGGAAGGTTATGCTGCCGAGGAGGTGATTGAATTTTGCACAGATTATATGGCCGGGGTTGACCCACTTGGTGTTCCTAGGTCCCGACACGAGGGTAGGCTTGAGGGAATTGGAACGATTGGATTCAAAGCTATCGTCCCAGCTCGTGATGTGTACGCAAAATCACATTTTTGGGTCTTACAACACATGACGGAGGTCGAGCCATACATACACGAGCACAAGGTAATGTTACGGTCACAGAATCCTTCGAAGTCAGACGTTTGGGTAAGCAGAGAACATAACAGGAAATTTGCTGAGTGGATCCAAGAAAGAGTCACGCGAGCTGCCGATGGCTCCGTAAGTGAAACTGTGACATGGTTGGCTAGAGGCCCAAGATTCACTGTAGGGACTTGGCAGGGGTACGACATCAATGGGTATTCATTTTACACAAGAGCTCAAGACGCCAAGAGTAGCACGCAATGTAGCGGAGTGACACTGTTTGCTATTTCCGAGGATGCCAGGTCAGTAAGGGTGCTGAACTCATATTACGGTGTTATTGAAGAAATATGGGAGCTCGATTACGGATTACTTAAGATTCCCCTGTTTCGATGCCAATGGGTCGAAATCCCTCGAGGTGTTCAAGTTGACAGTTACGGGTTTACTCTCGTCGATCTTGGTAGAGTCGGACACCAAGACGATCCATTCATACTTGCAAAGCAAGCCACACAGGTGTTCTACATCGTTGACCCGGCCAATCCAAACTTGCATGTTGTCCTCCACAGCAAGAGACGTATTGTTGGGGTCGAAGATGTTGTCGACGAAGAAGAGTATAACCAATTCGATGAAATACCTCCATTTTTAGAGGACATTCAATCTATCTGTACTGAAGATATCGACGAAACAACGTATCTGCGAGATGACCACGAAGAAGGATTATGGGTTGAGAACCATTGATGATTAATTTCTATTTCAGGGATAAATGCCAAGCAAACAGCCCATAAGTTCTGCAGCAAGGTGAGGAACTTATCATTAATACATCAGGCAGTACATTTTTCTTTAGAATTTAATGATAAGCTAGTTCACAGCATTAATACATCTCAATTTTACTCCACAGCATGAGTTCTAACATGTACAGTACCTTTATCCTGTAAATATTTAATTCTTCCCTTCAAATAGCACTTGCAAAAATCTCATCGCAGCCTCTTCAAATTAAGTTCTGCAAAAATCCCTTTTTTCTGACGGTATTTTGTTATTTATACCGATAGAGAAGGACATCTTCTGTCAGGCACTTCAAAACGTTTTCTATCGGTATTGTTCTATTTTACCGTTAGAATAAATTCGTTAGTCTCACGGTATTTGTTGTCTGACGGGTTTTTTCTGTTTTTACCGATAGAAGAAGACTCTGCTGCTTTGAATTCTCAAACGTGTCGCCATGCGTCGCCTTGGAAACTCTATAAGTACCTCGCCATGCGTCGCGGTATTTTGTTGTTTTTCTAATTCTCGAACGGTTCGACTCCTCATCTTCTCTTTCACAATGGCAACCTCCATGGGATCGTCATCCACGCCCTCCCCGGTAAGAACTCTAAATCTCCTCGGTTTACCCCTGTATTGTTAATCCATGTTCAGTTCATTCTTGACCTGTTGATTTGCACAGGGAATGGTAGCCGTGGAAGACACTGCCAAAGTGAAGGTTGACCTGAGGGCCCTCCAGGAGGAGCACAAGCTCCTTACAGACAAGCACACTCAGCTACAGCTTGACCTTGACGATCTCTTCCAGCGCATTAAGCGCATGAAGACGGATGGTGACAATGCTAGGGCGAGGACGAGGCGTCTTCGCGAGGAGAAGAAAGCCGCGGATATGACCATCGCTGGCTGCGGTTTGACTATGAAGGATACCATAGCGAAGCTGAGGGAGGTCGCAGGCCTTCTCGACGCGGTAGTAGTTGATCCTAGGGACAACTTGTCGTTAGAGGAGTTCTGCGTCCTGGCTGCAAGTCTAACTGACTCTATTCTACATGCAGCCAGGGCTAAGACCACCCCTTGACCTAGCATTTTGGGTTTTATTTTTTTTTGTAAGTGATAAAACAACAATGAATGAACAATTTCTTTTTATGTCAATTTTCCAATTTTTCGGCTATCTTCCCTCTTTCTTTAACATTCTGCAGCTTTCAACCACGGTCTGTTTGATGTTAAATTGTGTACCTTTTCATTACTCTGACGGTATTTTGTTGTTTTTACCGATAGAAAAAGGGCACACAATACTATAATCTCAAGCACTTAATCAAAAAAATTTTCTGGGGAAAATTGGGCTCACGGGATTTTTTTGTTTATACCGATAGAAAAGGGCACCTTTTCATTACTCTCACGGTATTTTGTTGTTTTTACCGATAGAAAAATGGCACCCAATACTATAATCTCAAGCACTTTAAAAAAATTTTCTGTGGAAAATTGGTCTCACGGGATTTTATTGTTTATACCGATAGAAAAATGCATCCACTAATTCAAATATTTTTCCAGGAAATCTACTTTTTCTATCGGTATTATTTTGTTGTTTCGATAGAAAATTACATAAGTCTATCGGTATCATTTTGTTATACCGATAGAAAAGTTCCTCCGCTACTTTATTACTCGTACACGGCCCTTTAGTTTCCCTCCACTCGAACAGTTCCACCTTAGAGCACTGCGTCTCTTCGAGAGCGAAGAAAACCCCAACCTCCGCCGTGACCACTCACTTCCTCTCTCCCACACGACGATCGCCGGCTGGACACTGGTTCGTCACTGCCACCGGTTCTTATTTTCGTCCTTCGCCGGCCGCTGCTGCGTTCTACACCGCCTCTCCATCACCAGAACTGATCGCCGTCGTAAATACCCTAATTCGTCGTTCTATTTCCAGCATCTTCTTTATTTGATCCTAGTGTTTTGCACGTACTAATTCTTCGAGTTTTGCAATTACACTAGGGTTCCCTATTGTGTTGGCTTATGTACATTCCGCAGGCAATGTTGATTTTAATTAGGGTTTACATAATATGTTCCAGTGCTGTAATGAACCTGTTTTGAGATTTTAACTTCTCTATACTGTTGTATGTGTGATCAATTGTATCCAACTGCCATGTAATGCAGATTATATGTTGGAGGTGTTCTTACACATATTCTATCGGCAGCTCATGTGTTTACCGATAGAAAATTTTTCTGCACAAGTAGTAAAACTTAATTTGGATCTGGAAGGACATGAGCCATGCAATGTACTAGTTTGGTTGGGAATTTTTACTCACTTCGTATGAATATATGGCAATGTGGATGGGTCTTCGATGTATATGTTTCAAATGCCTATATACATGACTTTACCCAACCTAATAGCTGTGAAGTCCTGATGACTCACATACAGGCTAGGCTAAAGATTATGCACAGTGGCACTTAGATGCTTGTGTGCATATTTACGTGTGAAATAATAATGCTGGCCCATGAATATTAGTGTAGCAAATCATCGAGAATGTTATGTGATGACAGTGAATGGTGGCTTGTCAACAAAATTCCATATGTAGAGAACATTGTTATGTTCTATCGGTATCTCACGTGTTTGCCGATAGAAAAATTGTCTTGTGTGGAGGTAATTGTTATGGTCTATCGGCAGCTCATGTGTTTACCGATAGAAAATATTTCTGAAGAGTTCAGTAAGTAATTTATGCATGTCTTTTTTTTGTATTATTTTCCCTTTTGCCACCCTAGTTAGTCTCCAGTCCTGGGCTGAGTTATGGAACTCCAAGGCGAATTAATTGCCATATATATGGTTTGTTGAAGGTTTTGTAGGGGAAGACATGTCGTCGTCTTCATCGGATGATACTAGTGGTTCGACTAGGGCCAACCCCATCGTAACTACTGAAGATGGGGCTGTTACATCCCAGCGCAAGAGGGTGGGGCAAGGCGCGACGACGTTGGGGCGTTTGGCCAAACGCACGGATCTTTCTTGTGAGTTCAACCAATTTGGGAGGCCGATTGGAAAGAATGCTGGGAGGTACGCGGCCTACGTTGCGCTGTTGGCGAAAGAAAGGGTGAAGATCACCGTCCAGAGCTGGAAGGACGTGACGGCGGACGAGAGGGATAGGTTGTGGGCGGAAGTGAAGGTTAAATGAACTGAAATCGCTGAACTCTTTCGTAATCACGTTCTCTTGGCTTATACTAAAGTTTAACTAACTCGTGATTAATTGTATGCATTTTTCGAAAACAGGCTAAGTGGAACATCCCCGACGATACACCTAGGACTGCCTGCTTGAAGGACATGAACGGAACATGGAAAACCTTTAAGAGCTGGCTCGTCAGTAACTTCCTCGCTGCGGGAAAATCTCCTTGCGAGAAGTACCCCTTCATATCGGAGGAGGTATGGGAGGAACTCACCAAGCAGAAGGGGACTGAGGAGTTCAAGGCCCTTAGCGAGAAGAATAGGGCGATCCAGAAGAGGAATGACCACCCGCATCGGCTCGGATCCCGGGGCTATGCGGGGAAGGAGGAACAGTGGAAGAAGGACGACGAACAAAATCCTGTCATCGACACCCCTGAGTTGCCGCTCTCCGAGATCCGGGATGAGAGGTGCAAGCGATGGTGGAGGGGGAGGGGGTCCGTGTCGTCCACGGGGTCTGTGCAGTTCGCAACCCCTGGGGACGCCGACGTTGTGAGGCGAATGGTAAGTTGGCTAACCTCGTAAACTGTGTGCGCACAAGTGTATATAAGGCAATTTGTCTCACAAGGTACCTTCAAATGTAACAGATCTCTTTTGAGAAGGAGGCAGCGGAGGGATTGTTTACCCCGCAGAGGGAGAACGACATCCTCACCCGGGCTCTAGGAAATAAGGAGCATCCCGGGCGGACACGGGCCGTGGGAGCCATTGTGTCGTGGAAGGCCGGTTTCATAGATCCGGCTCCACCGAGGAAGAAGGCCCGCACCTGGAAGGAAAAGGAAGCTGACCTCTCCGATAAGATACAGGCTGAGGTACGGGAGGAGATACGGGCGGAGATGCGGGCTGAGATACGGGCTGAGGTACAGTCTGAGGTGCAGACCGAGGTCGCACAAATGAGGGAAGAGTTTGCACGGTTGAGACAAGCATTGCTGGCCAAGAGTGCAGATGCGGATCCCCAGGACGACGGTACCCCGCGGGGTCGGATAAGCAGTTGCGCTTCGAAGGTACTCGCGGATCCAGTGGATCTACTTGAGGTACTGCAAGCCTTCATCTATGCACTTAAGTTGATGCAAGCCTTCATCTGTGCACTTAATTGTTACAAATTTGCAGGGGCCGGAGGGCTGTATCCTACAGAATCACGTAGGCGCCGGGCAGGAAGTGGTTGGACACGGCTTCGTATATCCGTCTGGGCCGGATGTCCGGGTCCACTGTGTACCTCTGCGGTTGGGTTTCGCAAAGGTACAGGTGGACATGGCCATGCCGGGCTACAACGATTCTCCGTTGTCAGTCCCAACAAAGGAACTGCAGACACTTGCTGAGGCAGTGGGCTCCTACGTACAGTGGCCCAAGAAGTGTCTTGTAATACAACCGGTAAATCCTACACATTTTAGATTACATCCTACTCAGTACACTCAACTTGCGTAATCTAACATACGTGCTCATTAATTGAAGTGGCCTGCCGCGGGGCTACCAGGGGACTGCGCCCCCAGCTCGGGGCATGAGGGCCGATCTCGTGCGAACCTGGACACATCAAAGACGGCCTCGACCCCACCCAGCGCATCCACGCCTCCACCTCGGAAGAAAGCCGCCATCACCTCGCCCTTGCCTTCGAAGGTACGCGCTCAGTCCCCGGCAAAAGGCAAGGGCGGCAAAGGCAAGGGCAAAGGGCGACAGGGACTGCCGCGGACGTTCACGAACGCGCTCCCACTCATGTCGGAGGCATCTTTGCGGAAATTGGATCGATCAACCAGAGACCTCCACGACTGGTACCTACATCGAGCTCGGCGCAGCCTGAACTTCTTAGTTCCCTACAGGCCTGGGCAGTTCCACCGTGAGCCCGGGACTATATCCGTGGCACACGAGGATCTGTTCGACCTCTACAACTGGCGGGAGCTCGATATGTCCATCATACGGACTGGAGTCCTGTGAGTTTGCTGATGCTATGTATTGCTGTTTTCTAACTCTGTTTGCTAACTCTGCATTAATGTTGCAGTTCATTTGAATACTGAGTAACTTTCTGTGAAATTAATATTAATCTCGTCCTTCGCATGCAGGTGCATGTACAGGCTAGCATCGGAGGCTGCGTGTGACAAGGTGGGTTTCCTCGACCCAGAGAAAATAAGCCTCACGATGCTAGAGCAGGACGCCGCGCACGCTGAGCAGTACATATCCAGCGCGCTGATGGCGCAGCAGGACAGGGACTTCATTCTGGTGCCGTACCACCAAAGGTTAGTGCATTTCGTACTAATTTAACTCAATCTTGTATGTTACACCTGAGATGTACTTTGAGCTAGCGGTCCTCTTTTACGTACAATGCAGGGGCCACTGGATCCTTATCGTGATCTGTCCGCCGAGGAACGAGGTGTACTACCTCGATTCGATGAGTGACAGATTATCGATGGAATATGTGCTCAAGGGGAATATGGAGGCATAAGTAACTTATATGTTTCATTTAAATTTTGACCTCACTAACTAATGATAATACATTAACTGGCAATACTAACTGAAATGCAGGGCTTTTGATAAATATGTGTCTGCTGGAGGGAGGCATGCCGCACCGCAGGGCTCCGTACTAGCTTGGAAAGAATATGAGGTACTCACGAGACTTTTTGTTTATGCTTAATTAGTTTATGGAAACAATATATAGCTAACATGTCTTCGCATATGCAATTATCTCAGTGCCATCAGCAGCCGCAATAGTGGGAATGCGGGTTTTATGTGCTGCGCTACATGTACGACCTAGTGCGGACAAACTTTTCCCGATTCCCCCAGGTAAGCATCGATAGCTAACTCAAATTTCAAAAATGGGTGTCACGTTCTAAATTAGGATCGAAGTTAGTTACTCAGTATGCACACATGCTTGCAGATCGCCATATCGAAAGACCAATATGAAAATGCAAAGATTATATATCTTCGACAAATCTGGGCACAATATGTCATGGAGGAAGTAGCGCCCAACCATCCAGCATGACAATTTTCTCCTTTTCGTGTACTCTGCATAGACTGTTTATATACATGTGAATAAATATATATATGTGAATAAATGTCCACATTGGATTGCAATCTGTATTTGTCCATACATATGTGAATAAATGTGAATAACTGCCTAATGTGTCAATTTGTTCTGTGAATTTACCTTGCATCTGTACTGTATTGTGTATCCAATCTATACTGTATATGTGAATGTACTGTATTGTGAATGCAAATAAAGTACTGTATATGTGAATGCTCTATCGGTAAATTCATCAACAACCGAGAGACTACTGTACTTTTTTCTATCGGTACAATCAAAATTAACCGTTAGAAGAGTGTGACCTCTCCTGCCGGTGAACTCATACATATCCGATAGAGTACTAAGCTTTTTTCTGTCGGTAATATTGTAATTAACCGTTAGAATAGTGGTACTTTTCCAACCGCTGACGACGAGTTTTCTATCGGTACACTCCTAATATGCCGATAGAATATTATGATTTTTTCTGTCGGTAATCTTGTAGTTAACCGTTAGAATAGTGGTACTTTTCAAACCGCTAGCGACGAGTTTTCTATTGGTAAACTTGTAAGATGCCGATAGAATAGTATGATTTTTTCTATCGGTAAACTTGTAATTAACCGTTAGAATAGTGGTACTTTTCAAACCGCTAGCGACGAGTTTTCTATCGGTAAACTTGTAAGATGCCGATAGAATAGTATGATTTTTTCTGTCGGTAATCTTGTAATTAACAGTTAGAATAGTGGTACTTTCCCTGCCGCTGGATGTAAGACTACGACGGGTTTTCTATCGGTAAATTCATAATATGCCGATAGAATAGTGAACTTCTTTTGTCGGTTATTTACCGATAGAAAATGTCCAGTTTTGTTCTATCGTGTCTATCTCTATCGGTACAAAAACCGATAGTAGAAGGGTGTTTTTTACCGATAGAAGACTGCATTTCTGTACTAGTGAACAATCAATTAATCTTAGGATTGCATAGAATTGAATTTTTGTTCGTATCTAGCACTGAGCCTAAGTTGCTGATCAACCAAGGGTGGGTGATAGTCTAAGGCACGTGTATAGCAGTGGTTACAAGTGGTAGATATGAGATAGCTCAATGATATGCAATTTGGAACTTGAAAACACAAAGAGCAAACCTAATTTGGAAATTGCTGATTTCTGTGTCCATGTGACACCGAGTCGGTATTTTGACCATATCTTTTTGTTAGATGCTTCTTTTGCAATGATTTTTTTTTACTGTTTCCTGACGACTTTTTCTACAAATTTTTGTTTGGGCCCACTTTATGAAAACTAACAGAAAAATTAGCACAAAAATCACAAGTGTGCCCTATTGCAGATTTCCCAACAGAAACTAGGTCATACTCCCGACCTCATAACTTTTTACTGCCTTGATGGATCGATGTCAAATTTACAGGAAGATAGGAAATTGAGTTATGAATCTACTGGTTTTTGTTTCACTCAAAAAGGATTAGAGAATCAAACGTTATGGCACGTTTGGTGGCGGCTACAGAAAAGGGATTTTTTTCTGGCAGTGATTGGAAATTAGGGTTTGGGTTGTTGAATGGGTTGTTGGTGTGGGATTTTTTTTGTTTTTTTAAAGGATCAAAGCTATGACCAGCAACTAGACAATGCTAGAATGGATGCAAACTCAATTTAACAAACCAAAATTAACAGATCGAAAGGCACAAAAGGGTTTGGAAGGGGAAAAACAAATATTTTTGTCAACCTTTTTTTTTGGACTCTAGGTGATGGAAAACAACAACAAAACAAAGGGAAAAAGTGGTGATACCTAACGGGCAACTGTGGCTCTGATACTAACTAATGCGACAGTGGCCCGATCTTCCGATAGGTTCTACTTTGTTGAACGGAGACGTTCGCGTTTCAAGACTTCCGATCAGTGGGGATTGAATCCTTGCAATCGCTAGACCCACGCACCTGTCGTTATCAACTGTGCTCATGCCCAGATGACCTTACCACGAAGGTTAATTCCTGCACGCAGTAGAAGAAACGAGCAAGAACAAGATGCAAAGCAATCTGAATTTAAGAATGACAAATTGAGGTTATCTTTCATCAAACTAGATCTAGGGACACTACTCCGATGAACACTTGTCTCTCACAAAACGGGGGAACAACATAGCAAATAACCTAACCAACAAAAGATGGTGGCTGCCATATATAGTAGGAGTATGGTGTCCAGAGAACCCACACCCACGTAACCCTAGAGATACACGGGGCTTAGGCCCAAAGTAGAGGTGGCCCAGCACTCGGTAGAATCTATCTATGAATTATTTCATCAATTGCGGGCTATCCAGATGGAATTTGGCAGTGGGACCAATCCCATTGGAAATGTGTCATCGTGGGCTTCTCCGTGAAGTACTCATTTGCCCCAAACGAACTTTGTACGTGACCTGGGCATCCGTTTGAAGTTGGACTATTGCTGGATGGCTGAGCTGGACTCACGGACGAGTTGGGCTTGATCTTGGGCTGGGATTGATGCATCGTGGGTGGTTCCACCTTTGATGTAGCTCGCTGATCCTCCGGTGTGGGTGTAGTGAATGGCTCAGCACATGGATTCATGCCGACTCGCCATTCTCCTTGATCTTCTCGTGGCGGCAAGGAAGTAGTGGAAGTAGTGGAAGGAGTGGATGGAGCCTTGTTCATATCCGAACTAGTGATGTCCTCATCACCCATCATAGAAAGCATCAAATGTGAAGGTTTTGTGTAGTGGTTGAAAAACAACTTACAGACCAAGAAGCTTCAAAAACCCTCTTTTCCAAGTTCATCTTTTTCTTAGATGGCAAGCAAATGTCGTCCTGGAACCGATCCATTCACTACAATATGGAGAACTTGGATATTCTAGAGAAAGAAGAGATCCTGCCATTGGGGTCGTTGATCTTGTGTCAACCCATTGGAAAAGAAGAAACACCAGTCATCAAAGAGAATGAACTGGTGATCTTTGAAGATTTCTTACGCTAAGGATTTCGCCTTCCAGAAAGTGAATTCTTTCTTATCGTCCTCAACTATTTCGGGTTGGAACTAGTAAATCTGCACCCCAACTTTGTGTTGAGTTTGGCCATTTTCCAGCATTTGTGCGAAGCTTTTGTTGGAGTTCTGCCCATCATTTCTCTCTTTCACCCATTTTATTTTCTGGTGTGGTCAAAGAGCTCAAATGCTGCTGGATGTGTCTACTTTCACCTAAGAGAGAAGAAAGACTATCCAGTTGCTCCTCTCCGCAACTCTGTCCATGGATGGAATCAGCGCTAGTTTTATTGCTTGGCTCCCGAGGAGAGCCATCTCTGGTTCAAAAATTATCGGCCAGAGAAAAACAATGAAAAAGACTTTGCTCCTAAACTTGACGAGGAAATGCAGAAGCAAGGCCAGGCTATTCTCCATCTAGCGTGTGAGGGCTTAACTGCGCGGGATGTGATTCGGGACTTTGTGAAGAACCGGATCAGTCCACTAAAGAAAAGGGTGCATCCTGCTTGGGAAGGGCGCTCTATGCAAGATGGAACCATGGATTACAATCAAGGTAAAGCCCTTTCTTGTAGATTGGCATATTATCTTCAATCTGTTTTCGAGCTTATTGTGTTTCCCAAACAGGTTTACCTACTTCTGAGGTCGAGAGGAGAATTGATGCTCTCTTGAAATTATATAATCCAACCACAGAAGGTGAGATGAACTCACCAAGACCGCAGAGCATGGTTGGCAGTAGTGACAATTTGATACAAGAGCGTCAAAAGGTAAAGCTCTTTCGGAAAATATTGTATATGTTTCCCCTCTTAACAACAATAATCGAAGAAAATCATTCCGATTTGTGTAGTTGCTCTTGGGCCAAGTGATTGGTATGAAGCGGACTGGGGACGATGTTGGGACTTCTGGGGGTCCTGCATCTAAGAAGTTGAAAAGGACTCCCTTCAAGCCCAAAGGCCAATCTTCATCCAAAGTGAAGACTTCAGCCCCCAACAAAATTAAGCTAAAAAAGACTGTAGGGCCGACTTCGTCTAAAGCCATTGAACTCAACTCAGCGGCTAAAATGGTAAAGTTTTTTGGCCCTCGCATTTCTCCAAATACAATTGGAAATTATTGCTTGGTTGTACAGGGAGAGGGAAGCGAGGATGAGGAAGATTAAACTCCTATCATTTTGCGGAGAAAAAGATCTGCAGAAACGTTAAAGAGATCCTCCAAAAAGATGTTATCTTTTTTATTATCTCCCGCAAGTGGGGCATTGAGTTCCCAAAATCATCTGGGACTTAGTTTCAGGTATCAACCTATTTTTTTCTCTAACCAATTTTTGAAAATTAGTTAGTTATTGCTCAGACAATTACAAAAATGAATATACAGGTCAAGCCCATCCCCTGCACAGTCAGTTTCAATACCAGAAATTGGAACAACTATTGCAGAGGGGATAGCAATTTCTATGGCGGAAACTCTTGCCATAGTGGTAACTACAACTCCATCAAAAGTGCCTGAAGCTACATTGACGAAGAGGTTCAACAGATTCAATCCTCAAACCCTATCAATGATGAAGAAACTGAGGTCGCGGCTGCAACCTTGACCATGGGGACAAAGGAAAAAGCAGGAACGTCTGCTCCTCCTATGGTCAAAGAAACTCTTCTCCTCATCAAGGAGAAATGGATTTGGAAGCAGCGGTTCAACTCATTGACATTTCGTGTTTTGCTCCAGAAGTGAATCTTCAAATTACTGAGTAGGCGCAAGATAATTTGGGATTTGAGTTCTTTCTCAAAGATCTCATAGAGGTAAGTAAAATCTTTGGCTAATGTGTTTTATCGCTTTTCTCAGTAATATCTTCAGATGTTCATTTCTTTGTAGAACTCTGCTTGCCATTCAACCTTGGTGAATTCTCTGATAGTACAATTTAAGGTTGTACAAACGAAATGCAACTGCTTAGAACAGTAAGTATCTTGCTCTAACCCCAGTCCTCTATGAATTAGAATGACATTTCTTGTTGTTGCAGGGAAAACTCTGCTTTGTCATGCGAGGTTGCTAAGGGGCGCTCCAATAAGGAGACAGCTGTGTAGAAGCTATAAAGGGGAACAACAGAAAACTTGCTAAGGCCCTTTCATCCTTGGAGGAAAACAAAATATCATATGCCACTCTCCAAGGGGAAAAAGGGAAATTGCAATCTAACTTAGATCGTAAGTTCATTCTTGCAGAATTTGTCATTGTGTTTATGAAATAATTAAACTATTCTTGTTTCTTGACCAGATCAAAGAGAAATAAACTCTAAGTTGACCGAAGAAAAGAATAACTTAGAAGAATTTATTCAGCGAGGACATGATCTCGAAAAACTTCATAAAACCATCAACATCCTCCAAGTGGCAATGGAAAAGGCCAAAAATATTGCAAAACTTTTTCAAGAAGAAAAGAATGATCTGGAAAAAATCATCAACAGCTAGTATTATTGAAGAGGCCACTCTCGCAAAGCTGAGGAAAATCGCGAACTCACTCGAGGCAACAATTATTGATCCTGAGAAGGATAACCTATCTCTTGAGGAGTCCTGCAACTTGGTCGCCGCTCAAGCTGATTCTCTGATTGATAATATTCCAGAGTTTGCAAAGAGGTATAAGGAGACAGTGAAGACCGATGTAGGTGCTGCTGCTTTTTCTATCCTTTGCAAACTTAGGCATCGCCATGGACCAAACTTAGATTTGAATCCAGCGGCGGAAAATATAATGTTTGACAATGAAGATCAGATGGCTGCGACCATAGCTGAGGTTAAACCCATAGTTGAGAAACTATTAGAAAACCTCTAGCTTGTATAAGACTTTCCTCTCATTGTAATTTTTTTAATGGAAACGGAAATTCTACGATGTATCGAATTTTTATAACCTACAAATACATATAACTAATAGAAAATGCAAATGCATGATTAACAAAATTTGAAATAACATGAAACATACTTAACTTCCAACAAAATGTTATAGTTATATTCCACTAGCCCCCCTCCTGAGATCACTAATGCTAAGGATACAGTATAGTAATCTCAGGATAAGAAACATGGACTAAAAAGACCATGACTAGCAAGTCTCTTATGCGTTGACAAACGACTTAGAGAACAAATATCTCAACTAGAGTTTAGCATGAAGTCTCAAGGATAAACAACTTAATATAAATGCCAAAGCTTTTTGCAAACTGACAGCCACCCGAATAATCAGAAACATGCTAGTAAGTCTTGTGTGCGTTAAGAAACGACTTATTTAGAGATGTCTTATCTAGAAGCAATCATGGGATCGGTCAGTGAATCCACTTTAAACATCACAGTAGGATGGTTATTTGTGATCAGCCCCCGAGCTTAGCTCGAGAAAAATCAAGGACAGAAAATGGGAACACAACCATAACATAAAGTGAAAAAAGCACTTTATTATTAAAGGAAATATGCTAATGGAAAAGGGAAATAGAAATGGGAAAACTTACACATAAAACTTGTGTAATTGATCTATATTCCAAGAATTGGATAAGACCCTTCCATCCTCTATAGCTAATCAAGCTGATCCTGGTCGCGGGATTGAGACCACAGTATAAGGACCTTCCCATTGAGGAGAAAACTTGTTGCGATTGGACTGATTTTGGATTTTTCTTAAAACCAAGTCGCCCATGTGAAGACTACGTGGTCGCACCTTTCTACTATGATATTTACACAAAGCTTGTAAATATGCAACAGACCTAATCAATACTCAATCATGCTTTTCTTCGAGAAGAGAAAGTTCATCTTCTCGGGTATCACTTTGATTATCAATATCTAAGTGACTTAGGCGAGCCGAACCAAATTGTATTTCAACCGATAAGACAGCTTTCGCACCAAAAACCAGTTGGAAAGGCGTCTCGCCTGTAGTTCGACTGGATGTGGTACGTAACACCCATAATACAAAGTAGAGTTCGTCTACCCAAACCCCCGAGCGTAACTTAAGGCGATAGAAAACACGTTTCTTAATGCCTTAAATTATCTACTCGTTGGCACGTTCAACTGCTCCATTGCTCTGTGGATGAGCAACAGATGCGAAACATACTTTGGTCTCAATGTCGTCACAATAATCTAAGAAAAGACCACTAACAAACTAGGAACCATTGTCGGTAATGAGACGACTTGGAACACCAAATCTTGTCACTATGTTCTTATGAAAGAACTTCTTTGCCGTAATGGCGGTAATATTGCGGACTGGTTCAGCCTCAATCCACTTGGTGAATGTATCAATGGCTATGAACAAAAATGTAACACCCTGAGTTAGGGGTGAAAACTTTCTTTTTCATGAACATCATGCATGCATGAATCTGTAGTAGTAGCCAGATCAGTCAGACCCTAATCTATATCAAGCCCTAAAATTTCCAAATCTATCCTGTGAACCCAAATCAAGATCAGATTTCTATCAGTTACTCTGAGTATAAAAGCCTTCAGAAGCCAAATTCAATTCCATCTCTAACTCTCAGAACTTGCAATCCTTTTCTGTTTTCGAAAATAGGAATTTAATTAATATCCTAATTACCCAAAATACTCTGAACTCAGATTTAGCCAAATCTTGACCTAATCCAGACCAGATTATTCTTGGATTATGATCATGGGTATGCCAATACCTTAATCCAGAAAGTTGGCAGCCAGATTTCATCATTTAAGCCTTTTTCACAGATTAGTCCAAATTGTATCCCAAATCAGTGCTTTTTTCTGATATCTGGAAACCCGAAAAGGCTAAAATCTTCAGATCAACTCTTCAAAAAATTTCTTTAGAATTTCTCTTCAAAATGCTATTTGATACAATTTTCCCCTCTATCCAAATTCCAAAATCTCATCCTAGAGGCCATAATTCGAAATTGACCAAAACTCATATCTTAATTACCCAAAAATACCCTATTTTCAGTTTATATCAAAAACTATCAAATCATGCCAGATTTTACCAAATTTCTTGCTGGATGAGTACAAGGAATAAGTTTATACTCATCTATGAAATCAGATTGCAAATTATCTATCTCTAAACCAAAAATTACAAATCAGTCCAGAATTCAAACAAAGATTCTTGCAATCAGGTCCCTGGCCCTCCAGAACTTCTTTGCAAATTAAACTAAATTCTCTCGACTTGTCTTCTTCTCCGGTGAGCCGCCGAGTAGGAGCTCGACGCCAGGCCGATTCACTATACCAACTTCCAAATTGAAGTGACCAGTACGTGTCTCCTGTCTACCTTCTCATGCTATAGCATTTAATTGAGTTTTAGTGAACCACAACGCCGGCGATTGCCGTATTTTGAAAATGTCCTGTTCCAGCAATTGCGTCTGCTCCAGTCCAAATTGATCTTTCCTGTAGTAGAAGAAATTGATCAATGAAGTATTCTCAGTAAGCCTAAGCATCAATATTTCAAAATTCAGTTCAGATTGAAGTTTTCACCTTTTCTGTGTGCCACCGGCGATGGGTCATGTTGCCAGGTCGTGCCGCCGTTCCTCCGATCCAATTGACTATTTCAGAAGTTTTACCTCACTTCCCTACGACTCTCATAGCAAACAATTGACCTTCGCTGCCGTGCCGCCAGAGTGTCGCCCGATCGCTGCTGGCCACCGCTGTCGATGCAACCTTGTATAGCGTCTTCGCCGTGATCTCCTGAACACTTTCCTCTACTAACTCAATCTCTGAATCTGCACAGAAATGCCAGATATCGCTGTGCCAAGATCTTGTCCAGTGGCTTCACTGTGTCGTGTCACCACCGTGTTCTTCGCCGATTTTCATCACCGTCCGGCCATCTTCAGCCTTGAACCTGTTGAATCATTTGTTCCTGTTATCAAGGCCTATCTCCCAGACAAAGTGGTGCATCAATTGGAGCCCTAGATCAAAAGATATGGTAAACCCTAGTTTCTAGCCATGTCAGCCCCAGTGCTAGTCTATGTCAGCCAGTGGCATTGAACCTTTTTACCTTTTTCCAGTCATGCATTTTGAGCATAACCTTGTCCCTTAGATTCCTGATGTTGTGATCTACATTTTCCTCTTCTGTCACAACTTGAGTTGAGCCCTCTATCAACCATTGATCCTTTGTCAACACCTTGAACCGAATGTCAACCTAAAGACGTTCGTCGTTTTTGGGCAAATCAGCCGCGGACTTAATGTCATTTCCATACCCTGGAACCCTAAAAGTCCCTAGCACCCATCTTCGGCCCTAATCTTGTGAGTTTAGCCCTAACTAGCTTTTGAATCCAATTGTTCCAGTATCACCAAGACATTTCTTCTTTGCATTATCGCATGTAATATAGTAATATATTGAAAAGGTTGTGATTCTTGGTTGTTTGTTTGATATTTGCTCAGAGTCAGAGCCTGAGTTTGAGGACTTCACTACCGACCCGACATCAGCTGCTGTTTCTTACGACGCGGAAGGCAAGTCATAGTATTGATCATCTTGAACCTATATTTTATGAGTTGCTATGATATGACCTTGAATATAAATAATATTGCATGTGAAAGAATGGTTGAATTATGAATTGGCAGTACTAGGCTGGATGCCTGTGAAATGTGAAATGATCAAATAGTGAGCCATGAACTATTATATATGTATTTATATATATTCATGAAATAAAACCCCTAGCCGTGACCGGAATTTTGGTATGGAATGGTGGTAGCACTGGAGGTACTTAACTGCACAGGATGTGCAGGAACTGAAGATGCATGATTGTGGATGGTCTGGTCACTGACATATAAGGACTAGAACCTTGTGTTGTGCGTCTAGTGGCATGAAACACGTGCTAACCGCAAGCCTAGTATGGGACAGGTCTGAACAAGTACTTCTGCGGATCGCACATGAAACCCCTGCATGAGATGTGATGTGATGCACGATTTTACACGGAGTGCGGCTCCTACACATATCACTGAATGTGATTGCATGCAGACCCAGTAATGGGAAGAGGCATTCGGGGTGGGGGTTTGGGTACAACCCACCACAACTGTGGTTCGCGAGAGATCCACAGGGTCAGGGGTGAATTGTGTGTGAAACATGACAAAAGTTCTTGTTATTTCCACCTTGCCACTCACACATGGTTGTGAGGAAGGGTCTAATCATATTGATAGGATGGGCATGAAAGTGGAATATCTTGCGGGTAAATTGGTACCTCTCTGCAGAGTTAAAAACATATTCGAATACTCTGAGCTCCCGGATTTATAGGAGTTTGCTGCGGTGGATTAAATCCACGGGGTGTGGCACAAGCACGTTTTCTAAATAAAATTTGATAAGTCAAGATTACCCAAATGACATGTGTTGTCATGATAAGGGGTGCTGCCGTGGGTTGTCGTGTGTCGACGTGTCGTTGTAGTGCTATAATTTAGTGAACATGAATAGTGATGCTATATTATGAAAAGTGCTGCCATGAGATGAGATATGAAAGAAAAGACTATTTTACAACCATCCACACTTTTTTACTAGCATAGGTTCATATCATCCCTACTATATGTATCTACTCTTACCTATGACTTGTTGAGTACGTAAGTACTCACCCTTGCAACTTACAACCCAGTAGATGGAGCGTTCCATGATCGAGATGAAGGTGTGGAGAACCTTGTGGATCCAGAAGGAGGAGAGTCAGTTCCGTCAAAGTCCTGATGTATGTTGTTCTGCCGTCAACTTCTTACTGTGGGAGGGTCACCTATCTTCTGCTGTGTAGTTGTTATTTTGCTAAACCACGTATGCCGTGAAGGTATTGTAATCTCTTTATGTAATATTAAGGCTAGCAGGCCACACTGTTTAAATATTTTGTAAGTTTTTCTGTTGCAATGTGAATATACTCCTGTGCTTGACTTATCCTAGGAAGTCAAAGGTATGCTTGTATGGGATCAGCTGTAGCGTGCTGGGTCCCCACGAGAGTAGTCGTTGTCCCCAGGTCGGGGTGCGACAAAAAACCTGTATCCATTGACTGCTTGAGGCATTGGCCCTATAATATCTATCCCCCAAACAGCAAACGGCCAAGTTAAGGGAATAACTTGTAAGGCATATGCTGGCTGATGAACTTGCCGAGCATGGAATTGACACTGTGGGCATGTTTTGCATGGCATCATAAAGCGTCGTAGGCCAGTAATAACCCCGTCGAAAAGTTTTTCCGAACAGCGTATGATAGGAAGCTTGCGTTCCACAGATGCCCTCATGTATTTCTCTTAGAAGGGATTTATCATCTTCTTAAGAAATACAATGCTTAAGTACTCCTTGAGTCCCTTTTCTATCTAAGGTTCCCTCAACAAGTCTGTACATGCGTGCTTTTCTAACTAACTGAACACTGTCGATTTCATCCTTAGGTAAGGTCCCATTTGCAAGATACATCCTCAATGGATGGATCCAATCCGCTTCTTGCTCTAAGGTGGAGATGTTAGGCATCGCCTATGACCCTTCTTTGATAGAAGGGGATTTTAAGTGTTCGACGAACACTCCTGTGGAGCGGATGTACGTGAGGACCCAATTTTTGATAATTGGTCTGCGAGAATATTGTCTCTTCGCGGAACGAATTGGACTTCTAAATTACTGAAGTGCTTTTTCAATTTCCTCACCTCGTCCAGGTAATGACCCATTGTCTCATTGGAGATGCTGTACTCCTTGTTTACCTGGTTTACGACTAGCTGTGAATCCCCGCTCACCACTAATCGATGGACTCCAAGGGATTTGGCAGCTCGAAGCCCTGCAAGAAGACCTTCATACTCTGCTGTATTGTTGGTAGCAGCACAGTGTAATTGTATGACATACCAAAATTGGTCACCCTAAGGTGTAATTAAGACCACTCCAGCCCTCGAGTGTTGATAACTATGAGAGCCATCAAAGTACATCGTCTAATGATCGGTAGTTTCTAAATCTTCAGATTCTTGTACGAGTGATTGAGGATAAGACCATTCAACCACAAAATCTGCAAGAATTTGAGATTTAATTACTACTCGAGCAGTGAAATGGAGATCGAATGCTCCAAGTTCTACCACCCACTTCGCAACTCGACCAGTGACTTTCGGATTCTGGAGAATGTTTCCTAAAGGAAAGGACGATGGCACGAAAATCTTGTGCGCTTGAAAGTAATGTCGAAGCTTTCTAGAAGCCATTAAAAGAGCATACAGTAGATTTTGGACTTCAGGGTAACGCTCCTTCGGTCCATTAAGCACCTCACTTACGTAGTAAACTGGTCATTGCACTCCTTCCCTTTTTGCGACCAGCACTGCGCTGACCGCATGGGAGTAGCAGCCAAATAGATGAGTAAAGATTCTCCCTTAACAGGGGAAACCAACACCAGAGCATTGGTGAGGTATGCTTTCACTTCTTGAAAGGCTTTTTCGGCTTCATTCGACCATCAGAAACCATTGTGCTGACGTAGAACCTTGAAGAAAGGTAAATCATGTTCACCTAACTGCGAAATGAAACGAGTTAAGACCACCATTCGACTGGTCAGGCTTTGCACTTCCTTTGTAGTCGAAGGGGATCGCATTTACTCAATGGCCCAAATTTTTTCGGGATTAACCTCAATGTCTCTTGAACAAACAAGGAAACTTAAAAGCTTACCCAATGAAAACCCAAAAGAGCACTTTTCAGGATTTAACTTTATTTCATGTTTATTTAGATTACAAAAAGTTTCAGCAAGATCATCTATATGACTAGAGCTCTTAAGACTCTTAACAACAAAATCATCAACATAAGCTTCTAAATTACGCCCTAATTGAGAAAGAAAGGTCTTTTGCATCAAGCGTTGGTATGTGGAACCAGCATTCTTGAGCCCAAATGGCATCCTGATGTAACAGTAAGTACCAAATGGGGTGATGAAGGCAGTTTTCTCTTCATCTTCTTCTGCCATGCTAATTTGATGGTAGCCTAAGTAAGCATCCAGGAAGCTCATCAGTTCACAACCCACTGTTGAATCAATCAACTGATCGATACAGGGAAGGGGAAGTCATCCTTTGGGTAGACATTATTCAAACTAGTGTAATCAACGCACATACACCACTTATCGTTTGATTTCAGGACCCTAACCGGATTTGCGAGCCATTCAGGATGGTCGACCTCACGAATAAAACCAGCCTTTTAGTGTTTGTCTAACTCCGAACGTATAGCTTCTTGCCTATCAGGAGCAAAATGTCTGAGTTTTTGCTTTATTGGTCACTGTCCAGGCCGAATTGCTAGCCTGTGCTCGATTACTTCCGTTGGAACTCCAAGCATGTTTGACGTTTTCCATGCAAACACATTCACGTTAGCCTGGAGGAAAGTAATGAGCGCTAGTTCCTATTTGTCATCCAGATTTCACCCAATCCGAATGATTCAAGATGGATCGTCTGGGAACAATGGAACTTGCTTGAGTTTCTTCTGGTCGCGGGGATTCCTTGACCACATCTGGTGCTGAGGTCGCAACCTTGACATCTTGTAGGGGAAGTTGATTGACCAGTTCCAGGGAGATTGGATCAAAACTTAGAGCCATATTTTGACTACCCCTGACTTTGATGACGCCATGAGGACCTGGCACCTTGATGCACTGATAAGTATAATGCGCCGCCACCATGAATTTAGCAAGTGAAGGCCTACCAAAAATGGCGTTATAAGCCAAATCAAAATCAATCACGTCAAAAGTAATTAATTATGTTCGAGAATTTAGTGGTTCTCCAAGTGTTATTGGCAACACAATTTGTCCAATCAGTAACATAGAAGAGCCAGGAATTATCCCAAAAAAGGGTTGAGCCACTGACTTTATTTTTGAACGAGGGATTTGCATCTCATCAAGAGCCTTGGCAAAACGTAGGTCGAGGGAGCTTCCTCCATCAACCAATACTCGTCCTACCTTAGCATTGCTAATGATAGGGGATATTACTAGAGGGAGGCGCCGAGGTCGCGTCAATCTCTTAGGGAAATCTTCCCGGCTAAAGGTCAAGAAAATCTCCGACCATCTAGGAACTGAGGAGCTTCAGTACTGTTTACCTCACGGCTGATTCGGGAGGATCTTCAGGTTGAGTCATATATGGCTTCGCGACCTTAACCGAGTTCTTAAAGGTTTTGCGACCATGATTGGTTTGCGACCTTCAAGGATTTGAACTCTGGTTGAAATTGTAATCCGATCTGAATACATGTTTGACTACCCCTGATTGTGATGACGCCATGAGGACCTGGCACCTTGACGCACTGATAAGCATTATGCGTCACTGCCATGAATTTAGCAAGTGAAGGCCTACTAAAAATGGCGTTATAAGCTAAATCAAAATCAATCACGTCAAAAGTAATTAATTCTATTTGAAAATTTACTGGTTCTCCAAGTGTTACTAGAAACACAATTTGTCCAATCGGTAACATAGAAGAGCCAGGAATTATCCCAAAAAAGGGTTGAGCCACTGGCTTTATTTTGAACGAGGGATTTGCATCTCATCAAGAGCCTTGGCAAAAAATAGGTCGAGGGAGCTTCCTCCATCCACCAATACTCGTCCTACCTTAGCATTGCTAATGATAGGGGATATTACTAGAGGGAGGCGCTGAGGTTGCGTCAATCTCTTAGTTCAATCTTCCCAGCTAAAGGTCAGGGAAATCTCCGACCATTGGGGAAACTGAGGCTCTCCTAAAGGAGCTTCAGTACTGTTTACCTCACAGCAAACAGTTTTAAACTGACGCTTAGAAAAATAAGATGAAGAACCACAAAAATAACATTAACATAATTGTTAGGTACCTAATATGACATGTCCTCATCTCCATTAGCGCCCTTATTTCCGCTGGCTTGTCCTTGCCTGGTATTGTGGGAATGGAAGTTTTACCTTGATAGAAGTCATCCAGCTTTCTTAACCAAGTTCGACAATTCTAAAGGTCATGTGATGAAACGTTGTGCAATGGACACCACTTCTTCACCCCCTACGGTTTAGTTTGTTTCTCTGCTTGGTCACTGCAACCAGCAGAAGAAAATTTATTAGTCTTAAATGGAACCTTCTTACCTTTCCTTTGAGGTTGCTTGTCGATGATAGTGACCTCTCGAAATTGGCCAGTTCTGGCTTTTTAAGCTTTTCTTGATTTCCCACCAACAGTTGACTCAGGTTTCTTGTGCGAATCATCCTTCTTCTCACCCTTGAGACCTGGTTGAGGCGATAAATTACCCTTATCCACCATATTATTCCGCTCAACGGCCTCAGCCGCATTAAAAATGATCAGCCATATCAAAGAGATCTGCTACTGATCGTGGTGGATGAATCAGCATATCTTCGATGAATCTCCGATATCGGACAATATGCTTGAATGCCCTGATAACAGAGCTATCAGAGATGTTGGGGATGGTATTTCTCACCCCCACAAATCGTTTGACAAATTGCCGAAGAGTTTCTGTAGAAAGTCTGGCGTAAGCGATGAAGATCATCCTCTTTGCCAGACTTTTGGTAACAATTTTGGAAATTGTTGAGAATTGCATCACACAACATTTCCCAATTATAGATTGATCCTTCAGGCAGATTGAACAGCCAAGTCCGGGCTGGACCTTCCAGGAGAGTCGGTAAATAGTTTGCCATAACCCGGTCATCACCACTAGCTGCTTGGATGGCTGTAATATAAATCTGAAGAAATTCAGAAGGATTCTTGGTTCCATCGAATCGCTCGATCGTTCCAGGTTTAAACTTATCTGATCAGACTACTGCACATGGCCCTAGAGAGAAAGCCTTACAACCTACATACGAGGGATGTGGTTGTGGATCATCACGACCTCCATCAAGGTCGCGGAAAGAGTCAGCTTGTGGCCCCAAGCGTGAATGCACCGGTCCACGACTACGGCCACAGGAAGAATCTACCAGTGGGCCCAAACGTGAATGTACAGGCTCACGATGAAGGTCACTGAGATTACCTGTTCGCCAGGTTTTGCGATATCGGGCTGACGATGTGTGTCCATGTTGTCCCTGGCTCGAATGATAACTGTCCCACTCTCGTGAATGAGTTACTGATCGTGAGGATGATGTTGGAGCCGCCACAGTTGCTACCTCATCGAGGTTATCTGCCAAAATCTTTGCGAACAACACTCTGTCATCATTCGCCAAATCAGATGGAGGATTGCGAAGAGTATCTGCAATCACATGAATGCGTTCTTGTGTACTCCTTCTGGGTGCTATAGGAGTTATTGTCACCTCATCCACTGGAGAATAGGCCGGGATTGATAGCAGAGTTTGGTCCCGCCTGTGACCATGGAGATGTCGCGGACCAGAAGGTCTAGGGGCAAGGTCGCGAGCTGCGGTATCATGGCAAGATTGCGTAAGTGCAGAGCTTGCTCTATGACTTTACGAACCTCGGCCTCTCACCGCTCATGAGTTGCATCTTCTTCCTGTTTGTAGCCTTCTTTTTCTGGCTGCACGTTGCTCAGAGATTTCCTTGGAAAGTATAGCAACTTCCTGGGGAGCTGAGTTTGCAGACGGGGAGAGCATCTCCTTATCTTGATTAGACTCAAAATCAAAGATGGAATTCAAGTTATCTGGAGCAAATCCTTCTAGACTGAATTCAAGTTCCTCATCTCCCGCATCAACTGCGACGATGGGTTCTGGCACATATTCACCTCTCGACGTGACATGACACACCGGAGGCGAACGAATTGCCAATTCAGGTTCCTGGCCATGGACCAGGTCCTAAGAATACTCCTCAGCACAAGGCTCTGAGGGAACTTCATTTTCTTCCATGTAGAGAGTTTCATCCTCCATGTGAAGCCAATCTAAGGTGAATACTCAAGTAAATCAGGGTATTTATGTCTAAGGAAGAAAGGAATTTGTACAGGTCCGAGCCCTCTGATGATGAGTAATAGTTCTACTCCTGTTGGTATTTCACTAAGAATAGGGAGAATAAGAGATGTTCTTAGATGAACTGAGAACAATCCTTATTATTTTTTACACAGTGTATGTGAATATACTGTTTTTATCCCTTAGGTTTTGTATCTCCGTTCATGGCAGATGTCCTTTCTCTCCCGGCGATCCCCCTTTTATAGCTCGTCGCCGATCGCCAGTTACGGGATTGAAGGGTCACTGGGAGACAAACGTGCATAGCCATAATGTGCAATTATGCCTGTTTATAATTGCGCCTTTAAGTCCTTGACGGTTACCAGAAATTAATGAAGATATCCAAGATGGCGGTAGTGGTCGAATAGGCTTAACTACTAGGTATGGTCGAATAAGTCTAACAATATTGTCGTTGGATGTTTTGGCTCTTCAGTTGTCATGGTCGCATATTAACTACGACCAGGTATTGTTATTCATTCACTCTCCATGACCTGGGCGATCATGAGAAGATGTTTGCACGACCAGGGTATTCGTGGGTATGTGAAACCATGAACTCCTCGACCTTAGTATTGTGGGTGTCTCGAGACTACAGACCCCGTGACAATACAGGCCAAGGCCATAGACTAGGTCATGTCCAGAATATCTTGGACTTTCCTATTATCTCCCCCTTAGGTCCTTGAAACCATAGGGGAATGCAAACAATTTGGGCCTCGTTCTGTAGCCCTAAAGACTATAGAACGGTAAAGGTGACTAACTCGGGTTATAATCCTTGTCACCATCTGTGCCATTAGATTCATCTTAGCCTAAACCTTTCAAATATGTAATTTCTTTTTAGATCCAAATCCCAGATCTCATTTCCATCATTTTCAGATCAAGTTCTTACTTTGTTTTACCCTAAAACCTAGCCAAAAATGAGTTTTCTTCATCCGAGCTCCAAACCTAAATCTATTTGGACCATCCTACCATTAATGAACCCTAATACCTATTCTCTTTCTGCCACTAATTCAAATTCCAATCCCAAAACCCTGTTTCAACACTCTTAGCCATTTTCGAAAATGGTTACTATTCATTTTTACTCTAATTACCCTGTTTTCAAAAGTTCAACGTTTCAGCCTTAATAACCTCCAATTCTTGGGCTGTAGTACCTAAACTTATTAGGATTTAGTACCTGCGTCTTATAGTCTCATACTTATGCATGTTTTGATTAATTGATTGATTCGGTGTGTTTTATCGCGTTAGAATCACTCATTCTGAGCTCAAGGAGCAGCCGATCGAAGACGTTGCAGAAGATTTTGTCGCGGGAATTCAAGGCAAGTCACCATCTCCTTGAACATGTTGATCCTATGCTTCGAATTAGTTAAGTATTTTGTTTTGTAAATAATATGCATGCTATTTGAGTAAATTTGTGTACGTTTGAATATACTTGCTTAGTTATTGTCCCAAATTGAAATGCCAACCTTGATTCTCAAGTCATGTATAACATCCTTGATGCCCAAGGTTAGGCTATAATAGTAGTATGAATTATCCACATAAACAAGTAAAATGATTTTCAAAAATCTATTGATGTCTTTTAAAAATGTCTATTCTAGAGAGGAGAGGTAATCATGTGATTCGGTAATTTTGGTAACATGATAATGGTGTTGATCATTGTGTATAAAGAGAAGTAAAGTGGACTCCTCCTCTCTTGAATAGTTAAGGACTAACTAATTTGTGTTGAACATCTAGTAGCATGTTAACGTACCTCCACAAGCTTGGTATGGGACAGGTGTGACCAAGTATCCTTGCCAAACTATTATCCTAGCTCTGCATAGTGTTAATGATAATTTGACAAAGAAGCACTAAACATGCACAAGGTCGGTGAGGGGAGATCCCTCTTGACAGCACTTTACACTGACGGTTTGGGAAGATCCCATCCGATTCGTTTGAGATTCATGCCGGAGGAGGAAGATCCTTCCTGTGCACATAGCCCTCGTGTTCATTCACTATTGGAGGAGAGGGAAGATCCCTCCCACCGCGGGCCAATACTGAGTGAGGTTTAGGGTGAAGGTATGAAAGGCAAGATCCCTACAATGCTTCACAACTGTATTAGGAACCCCAACTGGAGGTGAAATTCTTGGGTCACTACCCAGTGGTGAACCTCTTACAGGGCAGAGCTGGTGTAATAGCAAGGTAGGGTGAAAAGCGTGTTATTCTCAACTCAGTTGCACGCTTAAAGTAGCATGATCGAACCTGGCATAGGGGTCTCATATGCTTAAAGCAGCGTGATTAAGCTAAAGCCTATAGTCGTGGTCAACAGTAATAAGTTGAGGAATCTTGTGGGTAGAGCGGTACCCCTCTGCAAAGTTTAAAATGTATTTGAATACTTTGTACTCCCGGTTCTAGGAGTATGTTATGGTCAATGGATTTAATCCATGTTGCAAGGCACAAGTAGTTTTGAATGAGTTGTTTTATCAATTGGCTTAAGTTTCTTCACTCTTGAACTATTATGTAAGGTAAGTTTGCAAAGATTGTTTTAAATACTTTTCATGTTGATTAACTGTTAGGTTGTGAATAAGGTTTGGAAAAGAACCTCAAATACCTTCTTTAAATCCCCTGTCATGTTATATATACTTGCATTTGTTAAGTGGTGATTTGCTGAGTACCTTGTACTCACCCGTGATTGAACTACTCCATCAGAGGTTGAAGAGCCAAGTGACTTGGGCTCACATGAGTATGAGCCTGAGACCTTCGAAGACTTCGATTATGATCCAAGTTTCTAGGTGTCACGTACCCCGGTTAAGCGACTGTGGGAGAAGAGTAGAGTTCCGCTCTTTTCGTGTTTTGCTAAAAATTCGAAAGGATATTTTGGACCTGTGTGCTGCTAACTTATGTAAGGCACTAATGCCATTATCGACTGTGAACTTGTAATGTTTTGTAAATCAATTATGTACCTTGCTGGTTGTGGTATTCATTTCTGGTTCGCAACTGAATCCTGGGAATTTGCGACAAGGGGGCCTTGTTCCATATCGTGGAGTTCAGTATGGGCAGGTGGCCCCCCACAGATATCTGTCCGCGGTAGCCTTGGTTGTAGAAATATAATAAATCCCTATACACGATCGCAATCCGTATGCGACCAAGGAATAATAGGGTTATCAGGATTGGAAGCATCTCTAAATCAAGTAAGGTATGGTCGAGATTTGCTGACCATGGTGCAAGAGTTGTATGGTCACATGATAATTGCACCCTGGCCAATATTCCCAGGATAATGCTCTTTTCATTGACAGGAAAAGAATGATCACGTAGTTACCCATAACTATGTATTTATTCATAAAACTGTCAATGAGATATGAATGGGTGTGCAGTTATCAATAACCATACACCATAATTGGTGAACAACAACTGCATCTTCTAACTGGCGAGTGACAACTGCATACAACCGTTGTGTAGTTATCATCGAGGCATCCTTTCGATCAAGCAACTAACATCCTCTTCAACAAGTATAAAAAGGAGGTTAGGGCTTGGAGGAGGGGGATATGACCCAAGATAGTCTAAGAGAAAACAAGAGGATTAGACTTGTCAATAGATACTCTGTAATACCATTATTCACATAGTGAGAGTATAACAGGAGTAGGGCTATTACTCAAACTACGAGGACCCGAACCTATATAAATATAACGTGTATTAATGTTCATAGATATAGTGATTTCTCTTTGGTGATTGTTTCACACTACCTCCCAACAAAAAAAAATAAATAAATTCGTGTAAGTTCGACT
The DNA here is from genome assembly GCA_019359835.1 of Pharus latifolius. Classification (NCBI taxonomy): domain Eukaryota; kingdom Viridiplantae; phylum Streptophyta; class Magnoliopsida; order Poales; family Poaceae; genus Pharus; species Pharus latifolius. Next base: position 26,876,140 of record CM033325.1, on the reverse strand, counting down.
TGGGATTTTGTTCCAATTGTCGATAGGATCCAATCTGCACAATGCTCGAGGGTGGCGACATTAGTCATCGCCGTTGGTGTCTCTGTGGTGGTCACGATTGAGGGGTTTTTTAAGTGCTCGAGGAACCAATTTTTGACAATTGGTCTGCGAGAATATTCTCTTCGCAAAACTAATTGGACTTCGAAGTTTCTGAAGTATTTTTTCAATTTCCTCACTTTGTCTAGGTATAGAGCCATTGTCTTATTGGAACATTGGTATTCCTTATTCACCTGGTTTATGACTAGTTATGAATCACCCTTCACTACTAACCGATGGACTTCAAGGGGTTTTGCTGCTCGAAGCTTGGCTAGAAGACCTCCATACTCTGCTACATTATTTGTAGCAATAAGGTGTAATTGTACGACAAACTGGAGCTGGTCGCCTTGGGGTGTAATTAAGACCGCTCTAGCCCCTGATTTTTTTGAAACTCTGAGAGCCATCGAAATACAACGTCCAGTGGTCGGTATTTTCTGAATCCGCACATTCTTGCCTAAGTGGTTTTGGATTAGTTCATTCGACTACAAAATCTGCAAGAATCTGGGATTTGATTGCTACTCGGGCTATGAAATGGAGATCAAATGCTCCAAGCTCTACTTCCCATTTCGCAACTCAACCCGTTACTTCTTGGTTATGGAGAATGTTCCTTAGGGGAAAGGACGAGGGCACAGTAATCTTGTGCGCTTGAAATCAATGTCGTAGCTTTTTTGAAGCCATTAAGAGGGCGTAAAATAACTTTTAGACCTCAGGGTACCTCTCCTTTGGTCCATTTAGCACTTCACTTAAATAATAAACTGGTCGTTGCACTCCTTCCCTCTCTGCGATCAGAACAGCGCTGACCGCGTGAGGGGTAGTAGCCAAATAGATGAGTAATGATTCTCCCAAAGTTGGGGAAACCAGTACCGGAGCACTGGCTAAATATGCTTTCACTTCCTGAAAGGTTTTTTCGTCTTCTTCCGACCACTGAAAACCATTGTGCTTACACGGAACCTTAAAGAAGGGCAATCCACGTTCACCCAACCTCGAAATAAAATGACTTAAAACCACCATTCGACAAGTTAGACTTTATACCTCCTTCATGGTCGAAGGAGATCTGAAAGACTAGGATAGCGAACCGAGAGGGGGTAAATCAGTTTTGCAAAATAAATCCTCAAGAAGCAAGAAAAAGTAACAAGAGAAGGTATAAAGATGCTATGGGTGCTCGGATATCTCAAATATAGGTATCCCAATCATAGCACCATCTCCCTTAATATCCTAAAATCTCCATAAAAAACAAAAGGACATAAAAAAATAAGAAACAATAAACTACTAGTATTTAAACAAACAATTGCAAGTATTTAGAGCAATCAATTGTGAGTATTTAAACAACCAATTGTGAGTATTTAAATTGCAAGTATTTAAACAATCAATTGAGAGTATTTAAATTGCGAACATTTAAATAATCAATTGTGAGTATTTAAACAAGCATATACAAAAATTTAAACAATCAAGAAAGAGAAGATTTAATTTTTTATAAAATATATAAAAATCAAAAAAATGATCAAGAATACAAAAGTTTCAAAAGCTAAGGCACAATAGCCAAAAACTCTCTCCCAAAGGGATGAGACCTCTCTCTAGCACTCCCCCTTCTTCTTATATAGACATAGTCTCCACCTAGAGTAGTGTATACAATCAATGTGGGACTAAACTAACTTCTAGTGGAGGTTGGGCCCGAAGCCCAATTCGGCCCACTCTCAACAATCTTTTTTACAATTTTTGGATTTACAAATTTTGGAATTACAGTATTTTCTGAACAGCAGACACTAAAGTAGTCAAAACTTCAATGTCTGAACTTCAATTTTGACGTTCTTGGATCCAATGGAAAGCTAACTTCGAGCTCTACAACTTTTATGTTAACACATTTCTAAGGTTAAGTTTCGATCAGTGCAGAATCATCTCTTAATTAGAGCCGTCTGCATAACCTTTCATACGGAGTCCATAGACCGTCTCAATGACTTTCTCGGGCATTGTGAGTGTCGATGATTGGGAATCTAGTCCTTAGACGAACTTACGTAAAATTAGGTGATGAGATGTGAAGCCAATCTAAAGTGAAACTCAAGTAAATCAGGGTATCTATGTCTAAGGAAGAATGAAATTTATACAGGTTCGGGCTCTCTGATGGTGAGTAATAGCCTTACTCCTGTTGATATTTCACTAAGAATATTGAGAGTTACAAAGAGAGAATAAGAGGAGTTCTTGCATAAGCTAAGAACTATCTCCTATTCTTGATTACAGTGTATATCAATCTATTGTTTCTATCTAGATCTTATGTCTTGGCTCAGGTAAGATCCGATCGTCCTTTTCTCTCCCGGCGATGCCCCCTTTTTATAGCTGTCGCGCCCCGAAACTGGGACTACGACTACTCCTGTAGAGATCTAGCTCGCTGCAGCTAGTCCCATATATGCATAGCATACACATACCCTTGACTTCCCAGGATAAGTCAAGCACAGGAGTATATTCACATTGCAACAGAGTAACTTACAAAATATTTAAGCAGTGTGGCCTGCTGGCCTTCATATTACATAAGAAGATTACAATGCCTTCACGACATTCATGGTTTAGCAAAATAACAACTACACAGCAGAAGATAGGTGACCCACCCACAAAGAGAAGTGGACGGCAGAACAACACACATCAGGGCAATGACGGGACTGACGCTCCTCCTTCTGGATCCAAGAAGTTCTCCACGCCTTCATCTTGGTCATTGAACGCTCCATCTACTGATTTGTAGGTTGCAAGGGTGAGCACTTACGTACTCAGCAAGTCATAGGTAAGAGTAGATACATATAGTAGTGATGATATGAACCTAGACTAGTCAAGAATTATGGGTGTTTATAAAATAATCTTTTACTTTCATACCTCATCTCATGGTAGAACTTTTCATAACATAACATCATTACTCATGTTCACTAGATTATAGCACTACCGCGACACGTCGACACACGACAGCCCACGGCAGCACTCCTTATCATGACAACACATGTCATTTGGGTAATCTTGATTTAACACATTTTATTTAGAAAATAGTACTTGTGTCACACCCCGTGGATTTAATCCACCGCAGCAGATTCCTATAAACCCGGGAGCTCGGAGTATTCAAATACGTTTTTAACTCTGCAGAGAGGTACCAATTTACCCGCAAGATATTCCACTTTCAAGCCTTTCCTATCATAACAAAATGATTGGACCCTTGACTCACTTCATATTGTGAGCGGCAAGGTGGAAATAACAAGAACTTTTGTTATGTATCACTCGCAATTCACCCCTGACCCTGTGGCTCTCCGCGAACCACAGTTGTGGTAGGTTGTATCCTAACCTCCACCCCTACATATATTTCCATTACTGGATCAATGTGCGAGATCACCTTCAGTGATATGTGTGGGAGCCGTACTCCGTGTCTTCCGTGCTTCACTACACAATTCCAACAGGGGTGTTATGTGCGATCCACATAAGTACTTGTTCAGGCCTGTCCCATACCAGGCTTGCGGTTAGCACATGTTTCATGCCACTAGACGCACAACACAAAGTTCTAGTCCTTATATGCCAGTGACCAGACCATCCACAACCCTGCACCTTCAGTGCCTGCATTCCTTCGCAGTTTAGCACCTCCAGTGCTACCACCATCCATACCATTTTCTGGTCACGGCTAGGGGTTTTATTTCATGAATATAAGTATATACATATATAATAGTTCATGGCTCAAAATTTGTTTATTTCACATTTCACAATTAACCAGTCTAGTACTGCCAATTCATAAATCAATCTTTCTCATGCAATATTATCTATATTCAAGGTTATGTTTTAGCGACATTTAAAATATAGGTTCGAGATGACCAAGGATATGACTTGCCTTCCGCGTCGTAAGAAACAGCAGTTGATGACGGGTCAACAGCGAAGTCCTCAAACTCAGTTTCTGGATCTGCTCGACGACAAACAAACAATACACACAAATATTACTTATTATATTAAAATGTTTTAGGATCTATATGCAGATATGCTTAACAAGGATGATTGAACGATAATGGAGATAATTGAGATTGCAATCTGAACTGACTCGAGATTCTAGGGTTTCAAGGAATTGGCTAAGAATGGGTGTTAGATGCTCTTAGGATCTCAAGGTTGCAATAAGAACATCAGTTTTGTGGTTGGTTTGATCAAAAACAGCGAATGTCAGCAGATTGACATTCGGATCAAGACTCTGACATAACTTCAAGGAAAGCTAGAGAGCTTATCTCAAGTTGTGACAGTAGAAGAAAGTGTAGATCATAACTCTACAAATTCAGTGGACAAAGTGGCTTTCAAAGTGCACAATCAGAAGTGCGTAAACAAAGCCAATGCCATTGGCTGGCATGCACTGGGACAATGTCAAAAATTAGGGTTTAGCCTAAAATGCATTTCAAGGGCTCAAATCAAGTTGTGATAGAAGAAGAAATTGTAGATCACAACTTCAGGAATCTAAGGGACAAGGTTATGCTCAAAATGCACATCTGGAAGGGAGTGAAAAGGGCTAATGCCACTGACTGACATAGTCTGGCATTGATCTTGACATGGCCAAAAACTAGGGCTTGGCATATCTTTTGATCTAGGGCTCTAAATGATGCACCACTTTGTTTGGGAGGTAGGCATTGATAACAGGAACAAATCATTCAACAGGATCCAAAGCTGAAAATGGCTGGGAGGTGATGAAATTCAAAGGAGAAGTGTGGTGGCGACACGGTACAGTGAAGCCACTGGACAAGGTTTTTGGCATGGTTATAACTTGAATTCTGGACAGTTTCAGAATCGGGATAGAAGGCAAAAATGCTTAGGAGATTGAAGCACACTTGTAGGACAAAGTGTAAGAAGCTGAAACGGTCAGGAATAGGTTTCCGGTGGACGGCGCCGGAGAAGAAGATATGGGATTTGGGGGTTTTCGATACAGGTCAAATGAACTTAATTCCAAGCTCAGGGAGTGATAGATGGGTAAGATGAAGCTACTTGCACGATCAATTTGGCCGGAGGATGGCCGGTGTGGCCTGGTGACGATCGCCGGTTTCTGGTGGAGTTTGGATTTGGGAAAACTTACAATTGGGGTTCAATCTAGAGATCTGGATGCACAGGCTTGCTGGAAATGGCTCACTGATCATTTTCTTCCACAGAATCGAGAGCTGATTTGAGGTAATTTGGCCTGCATTGCTGGAACAGGGCAATCGGGAATTCCGGCGATCACCGGCGATAGGAGGCAAGGAAATCCAATTAGATGGTACAGCACGGTGAGGGAGATGAGGGGAACTCACTGATGCTGTTAATTTGGTGAGAGGTGCAGCGGGATGAGCTGGCACCGTGAAGCCTCAATCTGGACTCTCCGGAGAAGAAGACTGCAGCGGAGGTGATTTAGAAATTTGGTTAAGTTCTGGTGATGAGGAGATGATACAAGGTATGGCTGCTTATATAGACCAGAGGGCGAAGCTTGCAATGAAGTGGCAGCAATGAATTTGGCGTCAGTTGACATGATTTGCCGGGCGCAGATGCAACAACGGCGAGCGGTGACGCGACGGCGCACAGGCGATGCAAAGCGGTTGCTTCATCGGGACTCATCAATGTCGGGCGGTGCAAAGCGGTGGCAACACAAGCTGGCAATACAAAGCAACGTGGCAAGAAGATGCTGACAACGGCTGCTGCTGGTCGCGCACGGGAGCAAGTGCTGTTCAATGGCGCTGCCACGGCGATGGCTAGGACACAGACGCGTGCGCAACAGCAAGAGCAAGCATGCACTAGCACAAATGCAAGTGGGGCTTGGCCGGCGGCGAGCGTGCACGGCGCAAGGAAACCACGGCGATCTCTGGTCGTGCACAGCAGCTGCCTGGTCGAATTAGGGCTGATTTACAATTTCCAATTCTTGATTTCGGGCTGAATTGTAAATCTGATGATTTGGAAGGTTTAATCTGAAATTGGTTGCACTGATCTGATAGACTTGATTCAACAGATGATTTGGCACAGATAGAAGATAAAATTTGAGACATTTGGATGATTTTCGATATGAACTGAAAACAGAGTAGATTAGGGTAAAATAAGTCTGAATTTTGTTGATCTCGAATTCTGGGATTTAGGGTTTGATTTGAGATACTCATAAAAGAAGAATTTGTGTTGAAAAGCATTTGGGAGGTGTTCCCTGAATCAGATTTGAATTTGGAGATGATTTGCAACATTTTGCCTTTTCAGGCTTCTAGAAAATCTGGAAAAAGAACTGATCTGCGATACTCTTGGACTGATTTGCGAAAAGAGTCTAGATTATAAAATCTGGCTGCCAACTTTTTGGATTAAGGTATTGGCATACCCTTGATCATAATCCAAGAATAATCTGGTCTGAACTTGGCTAAGATTTTGATTAAATCTGAATTTCTGAAACTTAGGGTAAAAGATATTCTGTTTTCGAAAACAGAAAGGAGTTGATAAATCTGGAAATTAGAGATAGAATTGGATCTGGGTTCTGAAGGCTTTTAGGTTTAGGATAACTGATAAATCACATCTGAACAATCTGATCTTGATTTAGGGTCACAGGATAGATTTGGAGATTTTAGGGCTAGAACAGAATAAAACTGCAGTTGATTTGGTTGATCTAGAAGAGACATATGCATGCATGACTTTTAAGAAAGAAACTTTTCACCCCAAAACTCAGGATGTTACAATAGCTCATCGCCGGTTGGTGATTACGGAATTGGAGGGTGGCTGAGAGGCAAACGTGCGCTATCCATAATGCGCAATTATGCCTGTTTGTAATTGCACCTTTATCTTCTTTAATTGTTATTATAAATTAATTAAGGAGGTTGAAGACATCTCAGGCGGCGGTAGTGGTTGAACAGACTTATTTATTGGGTATGATAGAATAAGTCTTAACTATGAATCACTATTGGGTGTTTTGACTCCTCAATTGTTCTAGATCGCTCATTAACTATGACCAGGTATAGTTGTTTACTGACTCTCCACGACCTGGGCGACCTCGGGAAGATTTCTCTGTGGTCAAGGTATTCGTGGGCATGTGAGACCATAAACTCTTCGACCTCAGTTTTGTAGGTGTCCCAAGACTACAGACCTCGCAACAAAACAGGTTGAGACCATAGAATAGACTATTATGTGCAGAATATCTTGGATCATCCTATTGTCTCCCTCTTAGGTCTCTGAGACCATAGAGAGGTATGCAAATACTTAAGACCTCATTCTGTAAGCCTTGCGACTATAGAATGGTAAAGATGACTAACTTGGGTTATAATCCTCGTCAGCTAGCCCCTGAGCTTGAAATAACAAGATATATACTTTGTTGTTTCAAAACCTTTTTTATTTTAATTATTAACAGTCCGACATTTCACCCTCTCATATTTCAATTTTAGAACACTTCGTTTTCTCACCGTGTACCGCTTCACTTCCCAAGAAGAACTTTGGGGCTGTTATCAGGTCATTATGAAGCCTTTTGTTGCAACCCGAGGTTGAAATTATAAGGTGTCTTTTAAGAACTCGAGACTGTGGATAAGAATCGTCACTTCTAAGTTCTATAAATACCTAGTCTTTATGTTCTAAAACCTTCAAGCTCTTCACTAATAAGTCTTAGAACCTTTTTCATCCTCTAATTGTCTTCTTCTCTGTTCCTCTTCTAATGGCGAGCCAAAGCTCCAAACAACCCATTGAAAGTGAAGAAGAGGATTTAACAATAGAAGATAATGTCGTGCAGGCACTTCAAAAGGTAATTCTCTTTTGAAGAATCTGCATAAATTTTTCTTTTAAAGAATGGTTCCCAAAGTAATGCATTTTGGTTCTTTAGTCCCTTGAAGATCGGTCGACTTCAAGGAAGCGAGTTGGTGATGACATAGGATCATCAAGTAGATCCTCATCAAAAAAACTAATGAGTTCTGAAGTGTTAGTTGCCACCGCTTCTCAAATCGCTGCGTCTTTTTTACCATATCCTTCTGATATTCCACTTGCTTCAGCTCGCTTGCAGTATGTATTCTCTCTAACTAAGTTTAGATTGCTTAGTTAGGTATAATTTACTTACAATGGGAGTTGAATATGCAGGGGAGGTGGTACTGCTTCTGCTCCAACCTCTTTGGTGGTCCAGTCAGCATCTGCCTCCAAGGTAAGTATTTTTACCTTTTTGGACCTTTCTACATGCGACGCGAGGACTCGACCTTGACTCTATGTTCAAGGTCGTTGATCGGATAAAAGCGAATTGTGACATGGCTCGTGAGGCCATAAGGCTCACTTGTTTGGAGAGGGACCATGCTTGAGAGGAGAAGGACGCCTCCAATGCCATTATCACGGACTGCGGTCTCACAATAAATGATGCCCTTGAAAAACTAAGGACAGTTGCAGACTCACTTGGGGCGGATGTTTTTGATCCTAAGAAGGATAATTTATCCCTCGAGGAGTCTTGTATTTTTCTTTCAGATCAGGCTGACTCTTTAGTCTCCAGTATCCCTTTTTAATGTAAGGATTGTAAAAAAAATAAAGTTATTTTCTTTATATCAAATATTTTTGGATGAATTTAATAATATGATCACACATAATATGTAGTCACTTATTAATATCCAATTTTAACTCTGCTCTCAAAATAATCACAGGCAAATATCTCTGTAAAGCAAAAAATGATTGCAGGTAAATAAACATCTCTGTGAGAAAAATGATCGCAGGGAAAAAATGCCTTCTGCGACCATAGCATTCACAGGTAAAGAAGCATTTAAGATCATGGTTTTTGCGACCTCAAAAAATTGATATTTAATAATTCTATGGTCTGGATATGATGCATGTAGCCCCCGAATCCAAAATAAAATGGCCTTTCGAACTTTAAAAAGGGCGCCCTTTTTGTTTCGGATTTCAATAGGTCCCAAGGAGAAACTTTGGGTGCACCCGTTAGACCTATCATGGAAAACATTAAATGCGAAGTTTTTTTTTGTAGTGGTTAAAAAACAAGTTTCAAAGCAAGAGGCTTCAAAAACCCTCTTCTTGCAACCTTGCAAACTTTTCCACCTCGCGCTGCAAGAAACCCTCTTCTTCCAAAGCTCTCTTCCTTTGATCTTGATCAAATAGCATCCTGGAGCCAATCCATCTATTACGATAGTGAGAATTTGGAGATTTTGGAGAAGGAAGAGATTCTACCTTTGAGGTAGTTGATTTCATGTCGCTCCACCTGGAAAGAAGAAACCCCAGTTGTGAGAGAGAATGAACTGGTGCTCTTTGAAGATTTCTTATGCTGTGATTTTTTCCTTCCAGAAAGCGAATTCTTTCTCAGCGTCCTTAACCATTTTGGGTTGGAACTAATAAATCTCCATCCTAACTTTGTGTTAAGTTTGGCCACTTTCCAGCACTTGTGCGAGGCGTTTGTTGGAGTTTTGCCTAGCATTTCGCTTTTCTGCCAATTCTATTTCTTGGTGTGGTCAAAGAGGTCAAATGCTATTGGATGTATTTACTTCCACCTGAGGGAGAAGAAAGACTACCCAATAGTTCCCCTTCGCAATTATGTCCATGGATGTAATCAGCGGTGGTTCTATTGCCTTCTGAGGAGAGCAGTCTCTATTTCGAGAACCGTCGGCCAAAGAAAAGCAACGAAAAGGACTGTTCCTGATCTTGATGAGGAGTTATAGAGGCAAGCCCAGGTAATTCAATATCTGGCTCACAAGGGCTTAACAGCCCAGGATGTGATCCGAGACTTCTTCAAGAACCAGATTAGTCCGCTAAAGAGAAGGGTGCATCTTGCTTGGGAGGTGCGCTCTATGCAAGATGGGACCTTGGATTATGATCAAGGTAAAGGCCTCTTCTTGTAGATTGTTACATTGTCTTTAATTTGTTTTGAGCTTATTATGTTTCCCAAACAGGTTTGCCCACATTGAGGTCGAGAGGAGAACTAATGCTCTCTTGAGACTATACAACGTGACCTCAAAAGGAGAAATGGACGCTCCAAGACCGCAAAGTCTGGTCTTAGGCAATGACAATATCATTCAAGAACGTCGAAAGGTAATTTTCGTCTGGGAAAACTTTGAGTATGTTTAATTATTTGCACAAAAGTAATCAGAGTAGGTCCTTCCGATTTTAGCTACTCATGGCCCAATCAATTGGGATGAAGTGAGCAGGCGATGATATTGGGACTTCTGGTTGTCCTTCATCAAAGAAATTGAAAATTTTCAAAGCGAAAAGCCCAGTCGCATTGAAGGCAGCCAAGAATGTGGAGGTTTTACCCCCTAAGTCAAAGATGAATTTGGGGGGGGGGGGGGGCTTCATCGAAGATCAAAAAGACTGGATCGAAAATTGGAGCGGTAAGGACCCTCCTCCCTCATCTTTCGTCAAGTATGAGTGGAAATTACTGCTTAACTGTGCAGGGGGAGGGGAGCGAGGAGGAGGAAGTTGAAACTCCTCTTATTCTGCGGAGAAAAAGATCTACAGAACCCTCGAAAAGATCCTCCAAAAGGATTTTATCCTCGCTGTTGTCTCCCACTAGTGCGGCATTAAGTGCCCAAAGTCATTTGGGACTCAATTTTAGGTAACTTCATGTTGCTTCTCTAATTAATTTATTGTACTTAGTTAGGTATAATTCATATAATTATAACATGAACGTACAGGTCGAGCTCCACCTCCATGCAATCTACTTCAATACTTGAAATTGAAGCAACTGTGGTTGAGGAGACAGCGACCACTATGCAAAAATTCTTGCCATGGGGTGCGTTGCAGGTTCATCTGCAGCACTAGATGTTGCTGTGCCCACTGAGGTGTCCATCATTAACAAGGTCGTGCAAGAAGTTGAATCCTCAGCACCTATTAATGATGAAAGTACTCATGTCGCAGCTGTTCCCATGATCATGGGAATGGAAGATCAGTCTAGGACTTCTTCTGTTCCCATGGTCGCATAAGTCCTCCCTTCCCCTAATCATGGAGAAGAAAATCTGGAAACTGCTGTTCAGACTGCTGACACTCTACGTCCTGCTCTTCCAATCACTGAGCAGGTGCAAGATAACTTGGGATCTGAGATTTTTCTCAAAGATCTCGTAGAGGTAAGTAAATCTTTACCCAATGTCTTTTATTGTTTATCTGAGTAATATCTTCAGATATTTATTTCCTTTGTAGAACTCTGCTCGCCACTCGACCTTAATAAATTGTTTGATAGAGCAATTTAAGGTCGCCCAAGCAAAATGCAACCACTTAGAACAGTAAGTACCTTGTTCTAATCCCAATCCTTTATGAATTGGAATAAAATCTCTTGTTGTCGTAGGGAAAACTCTGCTTTATCACAAGAGGTTTGCTAAGGAGCGCTCTAGTAAAGAGACAGTTGTAGTGGAAGCTGTAACATCCTGGGTTTGGGGGTAAAAATTTCCTTTTTAATAAAAAGTCATGCATGCATATGTCTCATTAAGAACCAGCAAATCAGTTCAGATTCACTCTTCCCTAAGCCCAAAAATCTCGAAAATCTTCACTATGGACTCCAATCAAGATCAAACTATCTAGATGGCCTACTAATCATCTTGAGTAGAAAAACCTTCGGAAGCCAGATCAAATTTGACCTCTAACACCTAGAATCATCAATCTCAATCTTTTTTCGAAAACAGAATTATTCCTAATTACCCTAAATACTCTGAAATTCATAAAGCCGATTTGATCAAATCTTGACCTGGTCTAGATCAAATTATTTTAGGATTATGATCCAGGGTATGCCAATACCTTAATTCAAAAAGTTGGCAGCAGAACTCCATCATTTAGATCATTTTCGCAGATCAGTCCAGAAGTATTACAGATTAGTCCTTTTCAGATTCTCCAAAAGCTTGGTAAGGCTAAAAGCCACAAATCAACTCCAAATCTTAATTTGATTCAGGGGATATCTCCCATACACTATTCAATACAGAATCTTCTTCTATGAGAATCTCAGAATCTTATCCTAAGTCTCAGATATTCGACTTCGACAAAACCCAGATTCTAAATACCCTATTTGTTTAGTTCAAAATCTGACCAAAAGTTCCAAATTTTGTTGAATGCCTTTCCTAAATGAATTGTTGAGTTAAATGAGCCACACTGGTACAATCAAATTCAGCTTTAATCAAATATTTCATAGAATTTACAATTCAGTCCAGAAAATTTTCAAAAATTACGTTTCGGTCCAAATCCCAAATTCAACTCAGCCGACACGTTTTGAACTGAGCGCCGCTGCGATTCTTGCCGCCGGTCAAGTCCAGCCATCGCCAGTATGTGTGACCATTTGAACCTGCATGCTGTACACGCGTACACACCGGAGCAAGCCATCGTGGCAGCAGCAACGACCAATACACCCGCCGCGCGCAACAGCGAGGAGCTGTCAGAAGCCTCGTGCCACAACGACACCATGCTGGGGCCAACTCGTCACCTCCGCCTCTGCACCAGCCAGGACCAAGTTACAAGACGTCGACCGTTCTGACAAAGCTGAAGGAGCCGCCTGTACGTCGTATTGTCGTCGCCGCTGTTCGCTCCCGCCCAATCGCTCAGTGGCACAAGTTCCACCGTTGCCAACCTCACAATCTCCGGGTTGGATCCGAGTTTTCATATCCGTATCCGGCTCCGTCCGGATCCGGAGCTGGGTTGAACCCTACCCGACCCGACTCCGTTTCCACCCATATTGACATCCCGTAGGGGAAGTTGATTAACCAGTTCCAAGGAGATTCGATCACAAGTTAAAGCCGTTTGTTGACTGCCTATAATTGTAATCACGTCATGAGAACCTGGTACCTTGACGCATTGATAAGCATAATGTGTCGCCACCATAAAGTTAGCAAGTGAAGCCCTACCAAAAATGACGTTATAAGTTCAATCAAAATCAATTACATCAAAAGTAATTAATTCTGTTCAAAAATTTGCTGGTTCTCCAAGTGTTACGGGCAACACAATTTGTCCAATTGGTAACATTGAAGTTCCAGGAATCATCCCAAAAAATGGCTGAGCCACAGGCTTTATTTTTGAACGAAGGATTTGCATCTCATCAAGAGCCTTGGCAAAAAGTAGGTCAAGGGAGCTTCCTACATCGACCAATACTCGTCCTACCTTAGCATTGCTAATGATAGGGGATATTACCAAAGGGAGGCGCCGAGGTGACGTCAATCCCTTAGGGCAATCTTCCCGGCTAAAGGTCAGGGAGGTTTCAAACCATCGGGGAAACTGAGGCTCTCCTAAAGGAGCTTCAGTACTATTTACCTCACGGCAAATGTTTTTAAACTGACCTCACGGCAAATGTTTTTAAACTGACGCTTAGAAAAATAATAGGAACCACCAAAAAAAACACTAACATGATTGTTAGGTACCTGATTGATGCGACATCGGCCCGATCTTCCGATAGGTTCTACTTTGCAGAACTGAGATGTTTGCATTTCAAGGCTTCCAATCAGCGGGGATTGAGTCCTTGCAATCGCTAAAACCACACACCTGTCGTTATCAACCGTGCTCACGCTCGAATGACCTTACCACGAAGGTTAATTCCTACACGCAGTAGAAGAAACGAGCAAGAACAAGATGCAAAGCAATCTAGAATTTCAAAATAACAAATTGAGGTTATCATTCATCAACCAGGTCGGGGGACACTACTCCGATGAACAATTGTCTCTCATACATTGGGGGAACAAAATTAGCAAATAACCTAACCAAAAAAAATTGGGGGTGGCGGCCATATGTAGCAGGAGTATGGCAACCAAAGGTAGGCCACCAGCCAGAGAACTCATCCCCACGTAACCCTAGGGATACACGCACCTTGGGCCCAAAGTAGAGGTGGCCTAGCACCCAGTAGGTTCTGTCCATGGATTGTTTCATCGATTGCAGACGATCTAGAAGGAATTTGGCCATGGGCCCAATCCCATTAGAAAGGTTTCGTCGTGGGCTTCTCTGTGAAGTACTCATTTCCCCAAACGGACTCCGTACATGGTCTGGGCATCCGTTTGAAGTTGGACTGCTGCTGGATGGCCGAGCTGGACTCGCAGACGAGTTGGGTTTGATCTTGGGCTGGACTTGATGCGTCGTGGGTTGCTCCACCTTTGATGTAGCTCGCTGATCCTCCGGTGTGGGCCTAGTGAATGGCTCGGCACATGGATTCATGCTGACTCGCTGTTCTCCTTGATCTTCTCATGGCGGCCAGGAAGTAGTGGAAGTAGTGGAAAGAGTGGATGGAGCCTTGTTCATATCCGAGCTAGTGATGTTCTGATCATTCTCCCCTTCTTGAATTGGTGTCGTCCTCAACTCCATCACATTGTCCTGCAAAAGATTAGTCACAAATGGAGACACGGCAAGAGGTCATTTTTCCAAAGAAAATTCTTCACCCTTGCAATTATAGACATTAATTTCAAATATATGTCTTTTATGTTCAATTTGATTTCCAGCTTCACAAGCAAGATTAAACAATTGAGACAAAGAATTATATTCCTTATCAACAAGAATGTCCTGAATTTCCTTATCAAGCCCACCTATGAATCGAATCTCCTTAGCTTCCTCGATTTCCTCTAAACCACAACGCAACAAGCATGTTTCTAATTCTTGGTAGTATCCTTTTACAGTGTTATTTCCCTGTTTTACATGTTATAGTTTCTTAAACAAAAATTCAGCATAGGGTTTAGTGACAAATCTATCTCCCATAAGCCTTTTCATGTCTTTCCAAGTGTGAGGTAACTTATTACATGCACACAAATCCATCCACCACATTGATGCAAAAATAGTTAAAGCACTAGCGGCACTCCTAATCTTTCGTTTATCACAGATTTTATATCTAACAAAAATTTTGTCGACCGCTATTTCCCAATCAATATATGCATCAGAAAGAAATCCGTTATAAGAAAGATGGGTTGGAATGATTTTACCCGTACTCATGGAGAACGATGTAGCAATGGTGGTGTGGCTCTCTTGCAATCTCCCTGTGGTGGAACATATCAATTTGTGTTTCAATCTCCTTAGTAAATGCATCACCTGCCATTATTAGTAGAAAACAAGAAACACAAAAGAGTATATTTCCCTATCAACTACTAGATGGTGGACAAGGAGTAAAATTCATTCTCGCTCAAGCTTCTTACCAAGCTCTTGCAAGTTTCTTACCCACTGCAATAGATGGTGCAATCCGGTGGGCTGGTTCGTGACAACTTTTGATAGTGGTGGAGCACGCGATTGCAAAGTAAATTTGTAATTGAGTTGGAAGAAAGGGGAGCTCGGAAGGCTATGTATGAGTAGCAAGGATCAGCAATCAATTAATCTCAGAGTTGCATAGAATTGAATTTTTGTTCGTATCTAGTACTGAGTCTAAGTTACTGATCAACCAAGTGTGGGTGATAGTCTAAGGCAAGTGTATAGTAGTGGATACAAGTGGTAGACACGAGATAGCTCAATGATATGCAATTTGGAACCTGAAAGCACAAAGAGCAGACCTAATTTGGAAAATGCTAATTTCTGTCCATGTGACACCAAGTCGGTATTTTGACCGTATCTTTTGGTCAGGTGCTTCTTTTGTAATGATTTGTTTTTCACTGTTTCATGACGGTGTTTTCTACAAATTTTTCTTTGGGCCCACTTTCTGAAAACTAACAGAAAAATTAGCACAAAAATCACAAGTGTGCACTATTGCAGATTTCTGAACAAAAACTAGGTCATACTCCTGACCAAAAAATTTATAGCAAATTGAGTTATGAATCTACTGCTTTTTGTTTCACTAAAAAAGAATCAAGGAATCAAAAGTTATGACACTTTTGGTGGCGGCTGCAGAAAAGGGATTTTTCTAGTGGAGATTGGAAATTAGGGTTTGGGTTGTTGGGGTTGTTGTATGGGTTATTGGTGTGGGATTTTTTTAAAGCATCAAAGCTATGACTAGCAACTAGACAACACTAGAATAGACGCAAACTCAATTTAACAAACCAAAATTAATAGATCGAAAGGCACAAATGGGTTTGGACAGCGGATTTTTTTTTATAGGGCAAATTTTCTGGACTCTAAGACAAAGTACATAATTAATCTAAACACGGAGGGCATACAGTGTTACCTATCGGGCAACCTTCGGTCTGATACCAACTGATGCGATAATAGTTCGATCTTTCGATAGGTTCTACTTTCGGAACTGAAACGTTCGCGTTTCAAGGCTTCCAATCAGCGGGGATTGAGTCCTTGCAATCGCTATACCCATGCACCTGTCGTTATCAACCGTGCTCACACCCGGATGACCTTACCACGAAGGTTAATTCCTGCACGCAGTAGAAGAAACGAGCAAGAACAAGATGCAAAGCAATCTAGAGTTTTAGAATAACAAATTGAGGTTATCTTTCATCAAACCAGGTCCGGGGACACTACTCCGATGAACAATTGTCTCTCACACAACGGGGAACAAACTTAGCAAATAACCTAACCAAAAAAATAGGAGCATGGCAGCCAGAGGTAGGCCACCGGCCAGAGAACCCATCCCCACGTAACCATAGGGATACACGGGCCTTGGGCCCAAAGTAGAGGTGGACTAGCACCCGGCAGGTTCTGTCCGCAGATTGTTTCATCGATTGCAAATGATTCAGAAGTAATTTGGCCATGGGTATAAGCCCATTGGAAAGGTGTCGTTGTGAGCTTATCCATGAAGTACTCATTTTCCCCAAATGGACTCCGTACGTGGCCTGGGCATCCGTTTGAAGTTGGACTGTTGCTGGATGGCCGAGCTGGGCTCACAAACGAGTTGGGCTTGATCTTGGGCTGGGCTTGATGCGTCGTGGGTTGTTCCACTTTGATGTAGCTCGCTGATCCTCTGGTGTGGGCCTAGTGAATGGCTTGGCACATGGATTCATGCCGACTCACCGTTCTCCTTGATCTTCTCGTGGCGGCGAGAAAGTAGTGGAAGTAGTGGAAGGAATAGAAGGAGTGGATGGAGCCTTGTTCATATCCGAGCTAGTGATGTCATCATCACTGATATGGTATGTCCTCATCTCCAGTAGCGCCCTTATTTCCGCTGACTTGTCCTTGACCTGGTATTGTGGGCATAGGGGTTTTACCTTGATAAAAGTCGTCCAATTTTTTCAACCAGGTTCGACAATTCTGAAGATAGCGTGTTGAAACGTTGTGGAACGAACACCACTTCTTCGTCCCCTGAGATTTAGTTTGTTTTTCTATCTGGTCATTGCGACTAGCAAAAGAAAATTTGTTAGCTTTAAATGGAACCTTTTTACCTTTCCCTTGAGGTTGCTTGTCGATGATGGTGACCTCGCGGAACTGGCCTGTTCTGGCTTTCTTAGCCTTTCTTGATTTCCCGCACACGGATGGTTCAGGCTTCTTGCGCGAATCGTCCTTCTTCTTGTCTTCGAGACCTGGTTGAGGCGGCAAATTCCCTTTATCCACCATCTTATTCCACTCCACGGCTTTAGCCACGTCAGAATAGCGATCAGCCATATCAAAGAGATCGGCTACTAATCGTGGTGGATGAATAAGCAAATCTTCAGTAAATCTTTGATATCGAACGACATGCTTGAATGCCCTAATAACGGAGCAGTTAGAGATGTTGGGGATTGTATTTTGCACCCCCACGAACCTTTTGACAAACTGTCGAAGAGTTTCTTTAGAAGTTTGGTGCAAGCGATGAAGATCATCTTCCTTACCAGGCTTCTGTTAACAATTTTGGAAATTGTTGAGGATCGCATCACACAACATTTTCCAATTATAAATTGATCCTTCAGGCTGATTGAACAACCATGTCTACACTGGGCCTTCCAAGATAGTCCATAAATAGTTTTCCATAACCCGTTCATCACCGCCAGCCGCTTGGATGGCAGTGATATAGATTTGGAGAAACTCAGAAGGATTCTTGGTTCATCAAATCGCTCAATTGTTCCGAGTTTAAACTTATCTGGCCAAACTACTGCGTGTAATCCTGGAGAGAAAGCCTTAAAACCTACGTATGGAGGACGTGATTGTTGATCATCACGACCTCCATCAAGGTCACGAAAAGAGTCAGCTAGTGGCCCCAAATGTGATCGCACTGGTCCACAATTACGCACTACTACATAATACAATATCACAGTCGGTTCAAAACAGTCATCACATACGGTTCTGAACCGTCAGTGATATTCGAGTCAGTGATAGTACGAGTACTATCACTGATAGTTTTGAACCATCTGTGATATTGCCTTTCACAGACGGTTTTGAGCTCAAAATCGTCTATGATAACTTATCTTCACAAACGACTCTAAACTCAGAATCGTCTGTGATGTTGATAATTTTTTTATGATTGCTTTGTTTTCTTGGCTAGCCTTAGGAATCATGCTAGCCATGCCCTTTGTACATTAGCATTTTAGATATATATACACACACAACCAGCACTTGCACATATACATTTCAAGAATTTTAGTATATATATACATTTCAATAATCTGGGAAGAAATTTACAAATCTATGACAAGATAACATATTGCAAGATGCACTCAGAAAACAAGACATGAATGTCATCGCTAGGTACGTTGCTCTGAGTCACCGACCGGTTCATTTTGGCGCCTGAGTCATTAGCATCCCAAATCCTGAAACTTTCAACCCTTATTTTCTCAAAGTGTCCATCACATGAATTGTAGTACACAAACTTAGCATATGGAATTGTATTAGTTACTAACATACAGGAGGAGGAGGAGAGGGAGAGGGAGAGGGAGGAGGGGCACCTGAGACGTCGGAGGTTGGGAGGTTGGGTCAGAGGTGGCTAGGAGGAGGCGCCGGAGGTCGGGAGGAGTAGCCAGAGGAGGAGGCGCCAGAGGTAGGGAGAGCTAGGGCAAGTGAAGTGCAAAATCGCAAAGTGTGGAAATGAGCGGGACGAAGCCCGCCTTAAATTTTATAAAGCGTGGTTTAGATTGTAAACTGTCACAGACGGTTTTGAGCTCAAAATCGTCTGTGATAATCCAGCACTATCACAGTAGGTTCTGAGATGTGATAATTACGATCATAGACGGTTCTGAGGTCAGAACCATCTGTGATAGTGCTGGATTATCAATAATTTAATTCAGAAATTGCAAGACTAAAAAGTAGTCCCAAGCTAGTCTATGTCGTTGCTGGCCTAAACTTGTTTGTGACCCAGTTCAAGCAACACGAAGCACACAACTCAGCAAAGGACTCAAAAGAGGCAATCACTTCACTTCTGTTTTTTTCTTTTTTTTTTTGTGATCCGACCAAGGAATCACAAGCTTAAGTTCAGGACACAAGGATTACACAAATTTGAAGCAAGAAAAACTCAAAGTTTGATGCAAAAGATCGACAAAAACAGTTGCCGAAACTTTGGAGGCTGTTTTGAGTCCCTAAACGATGTTTTTTGGGGTTCGTTCGACTGCGCATACATGGCCGTGAGTTTGCTTTCGAAAGATCACTGATTTTGGACTTATGGATTTTCAAAAATAGCTTTTTGCAAGCTTTCCAATGGGCCAAAGAATGCCCCGATCGGAGCTCGTATGCAAAAGTTATGGCTGTTTTACTGTATGGTGGTCGAATTCCGCTGTGGAATGGAAAAAACGTCGTTCGATTCTGAGGTTAGAACCTACTGTGATAGTGCTGGATTATCACAGACGGTTTTGACCTCAGAACCATCTGTGATAATTACTATCAAGGACGGTTCTGAGGTCAGAACCTACTGTGATAGTGCTAGATTATCACAGTCGGTTTTGACCTTAGCACCCTATGTGATAACTTAACATTTTCTCCCGACAGGCCTCCACAGATAGTTTTGTTCATAACCATTTGTGATGTGCCGTCCTGGATGTCTGTTTCTGTGGTAGTGACGGTCGCGAGAAGAATCTACTCGAGACCCCAAGCGCGAATGCACCGGTTCACGATAAAGGTCACTGGGATTACCTACTCGCCTGGTTTTACGATATCGAGTTGATGATGTGCCCATGCTGTCCCTGGCTCGAATGATAACTGTCGTGTTCTCGTGAACGAGTTACTAATCGTGAGGATGATGTTGGAGTCGCAACAGTTGCTACCTCGTCAAGGTTATCCGCCAAAATCCTTGCGAACAGCACTCTGTCATCATTTGCCAAATCAGATGGAGGATTGTGAATAGGCCGGGGCTGATAGCGGAGTCTGTCACACCCGCGACCATGGTGACGTCGCGGACGAGAGGTTCCATGGGCAAGATCGCGAGCTACGGAATCATGGCGAGATTGCGCAAGTTGCAGAGTTTGCTTTGTTACTTTACGAACCTCGTCCTCTCGCCGCTCCCAAGCTGCATCTTGCTCCCGTTTGCGCTCCTCCTCTTCTTTGGCAGTGTGCTGCTCAAATGTTTCCTCGGAAAGTACAGCAACTTCCCGGGGAGCTGCGTTCGCAGAAGGGGAGAGCATCTCCTCATCTTGATTAGACTCAAAATCAAAGATCACTAACACAAAAATACTTTCTCCTAACGATTCAAAACACACTTTTACTAACGGTTCTTATACTGTTAGTGATCGGCATGATAGAACAAATCTAACACTACTCTTATGGTTTCAAACCGTTAGAACAAATCTAACGGTTCATTACTAAAGAATCATTAGAAAAGATCACCGTTATAAAAGATCACTCTTTTCTAGCGGTTCCTTAATGAACCATTAGAAAAGGTGCTCTTTTCTAATGGTTCTTTAGTAATGAACCGTTAGAAAAAAAATAATCTTTTCTAATAGTTCCTTACTAAAGAACCGTTAGAAAAGAGTCCTTTCTAACAGTTCTTATTAGTGAACCGTTAGAATATGTACTCTTTTTTAACGATTCTTAGGTAAAGAACTGTTAGAATAACTGATATTTATTTGATTTGCCTTATTATTCTGTACATTCTCCTCATGCTTTCGAACATATTAGTCATTTACTTCGGTATAAGCCTAGATTATTCCAGATTAATCGCCAAATCGACCGGATTACTCGTTTTTCCAATTTTTATCGCAGGTCGGCGAGGATTGGATGGATTTTCTGCTAGAGGACGCATGTTCTCGACTAAATCTGGCCATCGGACGATTCCTAATGGAAGTGCGCGTTCTCGCGAACGCGTAGGATCTGACCGCACCAAAATCGGAGTCTTCGGGGGCCTGAAATCCAAAACCCTAGCCGCGAGATCTCATTCTAAATTCCCAAAACCTCGAGGGCTTTTCTACAAAAGTGCCAAATTATCCTTTTTAGCTAGCCGCCAGCCACCTGAGGCATTCTCCCCCAAATCCTCCTCCACACCTCCGTCCACCTCGCCGCTGGTGGCCGGGCCGTACGCCGGCGGCGCACCACCACCACTCCTCACCGGATCTGGCGCCTCCAGCGCCACCGCATCGCCCTCATCCAGCGCCGCGCCGCCCAAGATCCCGCCGCCGCTCTCACCTCATCGCCGTCCTGCGCTCCGTCGCCGATCCGGCGCACCACCACCACTCCGCCCAATCCAAGCCACCGCCTCCCGTGAGCGCTGCGACACGTCGCCGCCCGAGACACCACCGATCCAGCGCCGCTCGACGCCACCGCCTTCCTCGGTGAGCCCGCCGCTCCACTCTCACTGCCGAACTCCACCGCCGTGCAGCCTCCGCGTGAGCTGCGCCATCCTGCGATGTTGAGCCCCTGCAGCCGCACGTGCGCCGCCTTCAGGTGCGCCCTCACCTCCACGTGCCGATCTCCTACGGCTACGCCCTCCTCCACTCATCTCGGCGCCGCCTCGGTTCCCTCGGCCGATCTGTGCTTCATCTCAACGCCAGCTGCCCCAGACACCGTTGGAGCCGGCGTCCTCTTCTTCATCCCGAGCTGCTGCAGCTTCGACCACGACCACGGCTTCATCTACTCCGGCCACCTTCTTCCACTACTCCGGCAACTTCTGTGCCTGAGTTCTTCCTCGACTCCAGCGGCCATTCAGTGACAATTTTCCCTTCTCTCAATCTCATTCTCCTTCCCCCTCTGATTTGTTTCTTGTGATGCATGTATATAAACAGAGTTCAATTTTGGATGATCAGTTTAATGCTTGAGTAAATTCCAGTTAGCTGTGTTTTCATAATTGTGGTGTTTGCATAATGCTGCTATCCAGACGATATCTTCGTCTGTCTTGTGATGATCTCTATGATTTTGCTTGATTCCAGTGTAGTCTAGTGCTGTTGATTGTTGAGAATTGAGTTTCGCTGTGCAGTAGAATTCATGGCTGTCATTATTCTGGAATTGCCAGTTACATGTTCGAGTTGATTATTGTCTGTGTGGTAGGAGTGGATTTGATTTGAAATTCTCAATTTCGATAATTTGAATTAGCACCTACACTGATCTTAGTTGTTAAGCTTGAGTTAGTTTCAGCAGTGGTGAACTTTGAAATTAATCTTGTGTTGTTCCTGAGAGAGATTAAGTTTAAAGTTGCTTTCCCCTGGTCTTGTGCAATTGTACACCGCTCGCCTGGGACACGATTGCAGAGTGATTTCCGCTAGTTGTGTATCTGCTGGTGAGGCGAGTTGAGGTGGACAATCCCGTTTCCCTTGTTGCGATTTTGTTTGATTTCTTTGATTTGGATTTAGTTAAACACATTTTGCCCTCTTCTAGTGCTTTGGGAGAGAACGACATATTCACCTTCTACTGCGACCTCGTTCGCTTGTGAGGCCTCGTTTTAGGTGGTATCAATAATTTACTATATTCTAACATTTCTTATTATTAAACCGTTAGACTTTTCTATCGTACCGATCACTAGCGGTATGAGAACCGTTAGTAGATATGTTTTTGAACTTACACTGAGAAATTAGCATGACTAAAGACAATCAAAAATTGCTGGTTGTTTCAAAAATTTTGATCATATGACAAGCAAATTCATGCTTGCAACTATTGCAATATTTACACAGGCAAATCAGGAACCAGAAAGCACAAATCAGCAGTTTCAGCACTAATGAACTCACTAGAACACAACCATTGTAAAACACAAACAGCCAGGTCAATCAGGAATCTAAATATGACAATGTTCAAAATATAAATCTTCTTAAGCTAACACCAACCAGGTGATATACATCTTGGCAGCACGCAGAAAAAGGCGATACCACCGAACTAGCAACAGCTATATCTTGAGCTGGGTAAAATGAGCCATGCAATTGTTTCATGTCAATATTCAGGTATTGCAGCATGACGACCACCTTGACATGGTAGCATTTGCCTGGTCGAGATCTTGCCTGGTGATTTTTACAACCTAGGGCTGCATAAATGTTAAAATGTTAGGATCCATGAATGAAGCTAACAAGCAATTTATGATATGCCAAAATAGTCACATCACTCATGGAAGACACAACTTGAGTCAATCATTGCTTAATGTCCCTCGCAATGGTGAAGAATACCTAATCCACATTTTGATTTGTTTTGCACTCTGCATACAATTGAGTTTAGGTGAACAAACTTACAAGTAGTTGCAATGGCAAATACAGTTGGTTCCTAGCTGGCTTTTGCACTTAAAACAACTATTGATGAATTAGATTACAGGTTTCATTTGCTATGCTTTTGGTTTGAGCAAATCTCTCTTTGATAAGACATTGTTTTATTGTACCAGGAAACAATGAAAATATTCTCACTTGTAATGCTATTGAAATCCTAAGCTTTCACTTTGAACAACTAGTTGATCCAGAAAGTAGAATGTTCATCTTTTAATTACTATCATTGTATCTTCATCCTTGAAAGAAAGCAAGTATACCTGTTTTATATACAAGAATTGGAAATTTCACAGAAACATTGGATGTATGATAAAGCCATCAAGCCCTTTTAGAAATTGAAGTTGCATTGTTGAACCAATTGGTGTTTGTATCCATTGGGGCGAGTGAGTAGGTTATGAGGAGAATTGACTGTTATTTTGGCCATCTATGTAAGTTTTGATGAAGTCATGTTACGCAGGTGGACCAATCAAATTTTCTTGATTTCTTTTTTGAAATAGAGATTAGCTTGATTTGGCTCTAAATTGAACTACATGGAATTAATTTAATTGATCACCATTTGCACAGATTAGACATTCCAGTGACTACCCTAGAATATGCCTGACTGAATGATGCGATATTCACAAGTAAAATCAAAATTAGTTAAATACTCCTTATACAATGAAAATATGCAGCTCTACTGCATGTTTTTGAAAAAAATAGCTAAATATGTCAGTGGAGCCTCATAGTAAAAGTAGCCTGTGCAGTGCTAGGTATTGCGCATTATCACTTTGTAGAAGATATGGGCCACTGAACTATAATTTTTTTTTACCCCTATGATCCTCAGATCAAAGAACACATATAAAAAATCTTTGTCTATTGGTACCTCAACCACACATCTAAACTCTATAGTCATCATTTGAAATTAGAGTTTCACATCCAGAAAGCTATCAATACTACAATTCACAGTTACATCATATAATTAGTGAAAAAAACTGTGACTACTTATGAGCACATACTTTTTCCCTAACAAAGGAACAATTGAGCAAATGTTAACCTTCGATGAATTACTATATTGTTAGCCATGTACCAAGCGCCATACAGCAGGATGGGGCCTAATAAGTATCCTGTGAAAGTTGGCATTATCAAAGACTGAATGATATTAGCACTTGTAAAATGTAAATATAGCATACCAATGTGTACAGACATAAGTTGATATCTTTGTTATAAGGACATATCTGAAGACTATTTTCAGAAGTATTGAGTTGCAAGAATCACTACTACAATAACTTTTGCCGATGATAAAAGAAAAAGAATATTCAAAATTTAGGATCTTGTGCATAAATTCTAAGTAAAAAGATGCAGGTAATTTAGCTATGTAAGTCAGTAAGTATGGGAGTTTGGCTTTCGCATCAAAAGTAGAATAGATGCTTTCTCAATGCTGTGATTGTGAGAATATCAAGTAATTTAAGCTGTAGAAATTTGCTTTGTTGGGTGATAAACCCATTAGATTAATGATACTAGTGGACAATGCTAATATGATTATTGTTGACAAAGAGAGAATCATATATGGATTTAGGCCATACTAGATGGTTTAATTCACTTTCATTCATGAGTGTTCAACACTAAGCATTGATCAGAACCAAAAGAAAAAAGAATAAACATGTTAATGCATACACAGAAAGTTTGTCATCATGTATGCTTGTGTTGTGCATGGACACATGTGACGAGGATTGTTACTCGAACTAGTTCAAAATAAATGCACGTCTGGTTCAAGACAGATTCAAACTAGGCGAAGTGTCCGTTAATGTGATCTCAGGCTGTCATGGCAAGCGCGGACACATGGTTGCAGGCTCTATACGATCACGCCACAGATAATGCGCGGTCAGAAGCCCGTATGCGATGCGCGGTCAGATGATTACAAATAGTGCGCGGTCAGAATAACTTCGACCAGAAGACGCGGGGTTGCTTAGGCCCTATAATGAGCATATCCCGAGTATCCCGAAGATTCCTCCACATGTGGAGACAACCGTCAGGAGGTTAATATGTGCAGTTATTCCTTAATTGCATGTGTTAAGCCTGCGTGGAGGTTAAGTGCAGTTGCTAAAATTGCACCCGAGCAACCGTTCGAAGCCGTTATGCATTGGCACCCTTTCGACCAGTATAAAAGGGTGAGCAAATGCACCAGACGGGGAGAGGACAACGATTGAATAGAGATCGAGAGATCAACAAAAGACACTCAATTAGCTTTTCATAGGCCTTTTTAGCAGTATTTTACATAACAACACGGAAAGGATCTTCGCTTGTGAAGACCCTTCCCACAACTTTGTAATTCCTTTTCTTACACATAGTGAAATCCTAACAAGACGTAGGGCTGTTACTCCCACCATCAAGGGCCCGAACCTATCTAAATCTCTCTGTGCTTCATCCAACTTTGGTTCATCATCCCTTCCCGGAGGGACACCCTGAAAGGTCTCACAACTCACAAAATTCTGCATAAGTTCGACTAAGGACCCCGAATCTGAATCGTCGACAGCTGGCGCCCATCGTGGGGCCTTTCTCAAGGCGTCCTAATTTCTATTCAGAGGTTCGTTGAACCATGGCTGGAGCATATGATTCTGAGAATGACTTCGATCTCGAGGATTATGCCCACATCCCGATACCTTCACCTAGTGATCCTGTTCCAATTGAGGAAACCGGAGGCGAAGACGTCCCGGAGGTCGATTCGACCACTCAGGTCATGTCTATCGACCAGGAGGCGACCAACACAGAACCAGAGCCTACTGAGGTTCTTAATGCGTTAGAGGTTGAATCCGGTCCATCGTACGACCTTGCTGAGGGTAAGAACGATGTTGACCAGGAAATCAGCCCGAGGAGGTTTGACCCTAATAACCTCCATCGTCTCTTTGATTTCGAGTCTAACTCAGAACAAATGGAGATGTTTTCTCCGTCGGCGACCTCGCTCCCTAGACAATTCGCTGCCTTATCGGAAGAAACTCCCGATCAACGGGCTGCTAGAGAAGAACAGGAACGTAAACAAAAGGAAGATCAAGACCGTGAGCAACAAGACAAAGAACTTCGCAGAACAGCTCTAGAGGCTCTTCAAAATGCACGGGCTCGTTACGATGCAGCTCCAAGTTCTTCCTGACGATCACGTGGTGCAGACGCGACCAGACACTGTCTTTACCCCCGGAGCTTTTCCCGGCGGATGAAGAGACGGTAACACCTGGTGCCCCTAGGAGAAGTACGCATGACTGGCTCCGATCTATCGCGGAGGTCTTGCGTAACTTTCCTCCTACAGTCACAGATGCGTAGAAACCGGCCTTCACTAGAATCCTAGCAGAGAGGTTGGACGAGGTCGCATCTGAGCTGACCCCAACGGCTTCTTCTCGGTCAGCGACACGTTCCCTTCTTCTCGGTCGGCAAGACAAAGCCAGACGGGTGGAGGATTCTCATGATAGGGAACGAATTCCTGTCCACTCTCTCTTGGGGCAACTAGTGACTTCTCCATTACGTGAGGTTGTCCGCGATTAGGTCGAGAGCCGCAAGTAAGTCAACTCACAGTCCCTATGTTGGTTGTAAAGCTTTCTCGCCCGGCCTTCGTGCGGTCGTTTGGCCAGACAAGTTTAAACTAGGGGCCATAGAGAGGTTTGATGGGACACAGAATCCATCCGAGTTCCTCCAAATCTACATTACTACCATCCAGGCAGCAGGCGGCGATGACCGAGTCATGGCCAACTACCTGCCCACAGTCCTCGAAGAACCAGCAAGAACCTGGTTGTTTAATCAACCTGAGGGTTCGATCTATAACTGGAAAATGTTGTGTGATGCCATCCTCAATAATTTTCAAAATTGTTATCAGAAGTTGGGTAAAGAGGACAACCTCCATCGATTACGGCAAACTTCGACCAAAACCATTCGTCAGTTTGTCAAGAGATTTGTCGGGGTGAGAAATACCATCCCGAACATATCTGATAGCTCCGTTATCAGGGCATTCAAACACGCCGTTCGATATCAGAGATTCACTGAAGATTTGCTCATCCATCCTCCTCGATCAGTTACCGATCTCTTTGATATGGCTGATCGATATTCCGACGCGGCCGAGGCCATTGAATGGAATCGGATGGTGGATAAAGGTAACCTACCACCTCAACCAGGTCTCAAGGATGTTAAAAGAGAGGATTCAAGCAAGAAGCCAGAATCTTCATCAGGCGGCAGGTCAAAGAAGTCAAAAAGGAGTCGATCTGGACAATATCGAGAGGTCGCGGTCGCAGAGAAGCCTCCATCGACCAAAGGTAACAAACCTTCGTTTAAAGTAAAACTGCTTCTAGTGGTCGTAGTGCCAACCAGCCAGAGAAGTTGACTAACCCGCAGGAAGGCAAGAAGTGGTGTCCGCTCCACAATTCAGCAGGCCCACAACCTCAAGAATTGCAGGAGTTGGTTGAAACAGTTGGATGACTTCTACCAGGGGATTGGACCTATGCCAACCTTACCAACTAAGGAACAAGCTTGCGGGCTAAGAGACACTGACGGAGACGAAGAGATGTCTTACCAGGTACCTCATAATCATGTTAATGTTATTTTTGGGGGTTCCTCCTCTTTCGTTTCTAAGAGGCAATTTAAAGCCTTCTATCGAGAGGTTAACCAAACGGAGACTTCCCTTGGTGAACCTCAGTACCCCCGTTGGTCGGATACACCTTTGACGTTTGATCGCTCTGATTGTCCTGCGGGGCTTACTCGACTATTGAGGCTACCTCTGGTCATTACCCCGATTATCAGCAATGCGAGAGTCGAAATGGTCCTGATCAACGGAGGTAATTCCATGGACATCTTATTGGTCAAGGCACTCGACGAGATGCAGATCCCTCGTTCGAAGATCAAGCCCATAATTCACCCATTTTATGGGATAATTCTTGGTCCCTCTATGATGCCATTGGGACAGGTGGTGCTCCCGGTCACGCTGGGAGAACCAGATAACTTCCGAACGGAATTAGTTATTTTTTATGTAATTGATTGTGATTCGGCTTACAACGCAATCTTTGGCAGGCCAACTCCTGCTAAGTTCAAGATGGCTACGCACTATGCTTACTAGTGCGGCAAGTTGCCTGGCCCCAATGGCGTTATTTCGGTCCGAGGTAGTCGCAATGTGGCATTGATGTGTGGTCAGCTATCCCTGGAGATGGTGGATCAACTTCCCCTCCGAGACACCCAGTCGCCATAGTGTCCACTGATACGATCAAAGCTACTCCTCGACCAGACGAGACACTCAAACTAGTTCCATTGTACCTAGATGATCCGTCCAAGACAATTCTGGTTGGATCAGGCCTGGATGACAAATAGGAACTCAAGCTCATTGCTTTTCTTTGGGCTAACGCAGATGTGTTTACGTGGAAACCATCCGACATGTCTGGTGTCCCAAGGGAAGTAATCGAGCACAGGTTAGCAATTCGACCTGGACAGCGACCAATAAAGCAAAAGCTCAGGCGTTTTGCTGTTGACCGATAGGAAGCCATTCGAGAGGAGTTGGACAAACTCCTAAACGCCGGATTTATTCGCGAAGTCGATCATCCGGAATGGCTTGCAAATCCGGTCATGGTCCGCAAGTCAAATGGCAAGTGGCGCATGTGCGTCGACTACACCAGCCTTAATAGTGCCTGCCCGAAGGATGACTTTCCCCTTCCCCGCATCGACCAGCTGGTCGATTCAACTGCGGGTTGCGAACTGATGAGTTTCTTGGACGCTTACTCGGGATATCATCAAATTAGCATGGCAGAAGAAGATGAAGAGAAGACTGCCTTCATCACACCGTTTGGCACCTATTGCTACGTCATAATGCCATTTGGTCTCAAGAACACAGGTTCCACATACCAGCGCTTGATGCAAAAGACCTTTCTTTCCCAGATGGGGCGTAATCTTGAAGCTTACGTAGAAGACCTAGTTGTAAAAGGTACAAAGAAATCGTCTCATTTAGGCGATCTTGCTGAAGTCTTCTGTAATTTGAATCGATTTGGAATAAAATTAAACCCGGAAAAATGTTCTTTCGGAGTTTCGTTAGGAAAACTTCTTGGTTTTCTTGTTTATTCTAGAGGAATCGAGGTCAATCCTGAAAAAATCAGGGCTATCGAATAGATGAGGTCTCCCGACCACCAAGGATGTTCAGCGCTTAGCTGGTCGCATGGTGGCATTAAGCCGGTTCATATCGCGAGTAGGTGAAAGGGGACTACCTTTCTTCAAAGTCCTGCGCAAACATCACAACTTTACATGGTCCGATGAGGCCGAAAAAGCATTTCAGGAGGTGAAGGCATATCTATCCAATCCGCCGGTCTTGGTTTCTCCCGACAAGGGAGAACCATTACTCCTCTACTTGGCAGTCACACCACATGCGGTTAGCACTGTCCTGATCGCAGATAGAGAGGGTGTGCATAGACCCGTCTACTACGTAAGTGAAGTGCTTCATGGTCCTAAGGAGCGATACCCTGAGGTCCAGAAGATACTTTACGCACTACTGATGGCTTCCCGTAAGCTACGACATTACTTCCAAGCACATAAGATCACAGTACCCTCATCTTTTCCATTGGGGGATATTGTCCGCAATCCGGAGAAATCTGGTCGGATCGCCAAGTGGGCTGTCG
The DNA here is from genome assembly GCA_019359835.1 of Pharus latifolius. Taxonomy (NCBI): domain Eukaryota; kingdom Viridiplantae; phylum Streptophyta; class Magnoliopsida; order Poales; family Poaceae; genus Pharus; species Pharus latifolius. Next base: position 26,846,121 of record CM033325.1, on the reverse strand, counting down.
AACTTGGAGCATTCGACATCTATTTCACGCCTCGCACCCCGGTCAATTCTCAGGTCCTGGCCGACTTCGTGGTCGAATGGACTAATCCTGAGCCACCCGTGCAGGCGCCTGAGGAATTGAAATGCCCTGATCATTGGACAATGTACTTTGACGGCTCTCGTAGTTTGCAACACTCGGGGGCTGGAGTGGTCTTAGTTACGCCTCAGGGCGAACAGTTGAAGTTTGTCTTTCAACTACACTTTGTTGCGACCAACAACGCAGCAGAGTATGAGGGTCTTCTTGCAGGGCTTCGGGCAGCAAAATTCCTCGGAGTCCGTCGATTAGTGGTAAGGGGAGACTCATAGCTGATCGTAAACCAGGTAAACAAGGAGTACAGCACCTCCAATGTGACAATGGCTCATTACCTGGGGGAAGTGAAGAGATTGGAAAAACACTTCAGTCATTTCGAAGTCCAATACATCCCGCGAAAGGACAACATTCTCGCAGACCAATTATCCAAAATTGGGTCCTCACGCACATCCGCTCCGGCAGGAGTGTTCGTTGAACACTTGGAACATCCCTCGATCATGACTACGGTCGAGGATGGTCCGGTAACAGTCTGCGTTACCAACCTCAGATAGGAACGAGATTGGACCCATCCATTGAGGGTCTATCTCGAACATGGGACCCTACCCAAGGACGAAACCGAAAGCGATTGGTTAGTTCGAAAGGCGCGTCTATACAAGTTCATAGAAGGGGTTTTGTATAGAAAAGGTACTCAAGGAGTATTTATGCGCTGTGTGTCCCAAGAGGAAGGCAAATCCCTCTTGAGAGAAATTCATGACGGTGTATGTGGTGCACACGCGTCATATCGCACACTGGACGGCAAAGCTTTCCGACAAGGATTTTACTGGCCTTTGGCACTTGATGATGCCAAGAATATGATCAAGACATATCCTCAGTGTCAGTTTCATGCAAGACAGGTTCATCAACCTGCCTATGCCCTACAAACCATTCCCCTTTCATGGGCCTTCGCGGTCTGGGGGATGGACATCGTCGGCCCGATGCCACAAGCGGCCAATGGATACAAGTTCCTGTTCGTAGCCATTGACACGTTTACAAAGTGGATTGAAGCCGAACCAATATGCAATATAACCGCTGCTACTGCACAAAAGTTCTTTCATAAGAACATTGTGGCTTGATTCGGTGTTCCAAATAGTCTCATCACTGCTAACGGTTCCCAGTTCGCTAGTGGTCTTTTTCTGGATTACTGCGATCAGGTTGGAACCAAGGTGTGTTTTGCCTCTGTAGCTCATCCGCAGAGCAATGGTGCCGTTGAACGTGCCAATGGGCAAATATTGCAGGGCATCAAGAAACGTGTTTTTGATCACCTTAAGACACGCTCGGGGGCTTGGGTAGATGAGCTCTACACTATTCTATGGGCACTACAAACTACTTCTAGTCAAGCCACCAGTGAGACTCCTTTCCATCTAGTGTACGGAGCTGAGGCTGTGTTACCTATGGAAATTCGTATTGGTTCTGTCCGAACAGATCAATTCGAACAAGTTGATCAGAACGGACAACGAGTACAAGATCTCATCCTCCTAGAAGAAAAACGTGATTGAGCTCTGATTAAGTTCGCGGTATACTTGCAAGCCTTGCGCAAGTATCATAACAAAAGGGTGCGACCACGTAGTCTTCACGTAGGCGATCTGGTTTTGCGTAAAATACAAAATCAATCTAGTCACAACAAGTTCTCCCCACAATGGGAAGGTCCCTACACTGTTGTTTCGGTGCTGCGACCAGGATCAGCTCGGTTAGCAATGGAGGATGGTCGAATCTTATCTAATACTTGGAACATCGACCAACTGTGCAAGTTTTATGTGTAAGTGCCCAATTCTCTTTTCCTTTTCAATTAGCATGATTTAATAAAACCAGCGCTTTTAGTTGTTTCATGTGTGGATTATTCCTTTTTGGGCTCGTATGTTACGAGTCTGACTGGGGGGCTGGTCGCAGGTGGTTATATTGCCACAATATCCTGATCGGATTCGCTGGCCGATCTCATGATCACTTCTAGACAAGACACCCCTCAATAAGCCGTTTCTCAACGCACACGGGGCTTGCTGGCATGTCCTTGGTCATCAGAGTGGCTGTCAGTTTGCAATAAGATTAGGTATTGTGTTTAATATGACTATTGGCCTGGTCGGGTATCCCTTGTCATCGCTACATATATATTTCTTCTGTGCTCATAATACTAAGTCTTCAATATACATAATCACAGGCGGGGGCTAGGGGAATATGGTAGCAACATGAAACAAAAAGAAGTGTTTTTCTTTTTTGAACAAAAAACGCATGCAGTCGCATTGTGTAAAGTGTATTTGTACAGGTACAATAATTTACATCATGCCGAGCTCATCCAGGAGTTTCTCTACAAGGGGTCTAACCTCCTCCATGATAGACCCAAGTTGGTCTTCACTCTCAACCTCTGCCTCTTCTGCCGCTGTGTTCAGATCAAGATTTGGGCCATGGTGAAGACGAAGTCGGCAGAGGATGGCGGAGGCAGTTGATCGAACTCTTGATTTGATCGCCTCTTTTTGTCGCCTAGTATCTTCAGGAAGATACTCGAGAAGTGACTCTGCTTGGGTCGCGACTAGTGTGGTCCAGTCGCTAAGACTGAGGTCGTCCATTGCGGATTCAACCACATCAGCCCTTAGTAGACCAGCCACCATCTTCAGTTTCTCGAAGATGCTTCCTTGAGCACTGCTGCAGGTTGAGAGTGATGTGCTCAAATCTTTGTTCTCCCTACGAACAGAGTCAAGGGTCACCTGGAGGTTTGTCTTCTCTTGATCGAGCTGGCTTATTTGGTCGTCTCGCGCTGCGACAGGAGGCCATCACAAATAGTTCATACAACAAAACCAATTCACTTTGATCGGGAGTATGCTTACAGGAAAGCTGCGATTTCAGTTTCTAAAGTTCGGCCTCCAGAAATGAAATCTTGGTAGCCTCCCGGAACTCCTTATTCTCTCGGTCGACGAGGCTCTTCATTAGATAATCATTTTCTCTGTGGCAAAAGAGATGATTATCAAGATAAGGACTTGCGTTCGAACGAGTAGAGAAATATCTTCCTTACTGCTTCAAGCGACCCGTTTCCTCTTCTGCGGTCTCGATGCTATCCATCATAGCCATCGACATGGTCGCCATGCGAGTCATTTCCTATGACAAGGAAGGAGATCAGTTTCAAAACACATATGCTCTTATTAAAGCACAAAATCTATAAGGGATCTTCGACGTACCTCGACATACTCTCGGAATGAGAGTTTTCTGGGTACAACCGGAGGTTGAACCACTGGGTTCACTTTATCCCCAGTAGGTGCAGTGGATGATTCTCCCCACTGATCTCTATTCTTCGCTAAGGTTGCAGATTCCAATACATCCGATTGGACTTCTACAGATAGCCTATCTATTACAGCCCGGCAAACCTCCCTGGCCGACGGGATGGAGATTTGCTCTCCAGATACCTCGGTCGCAGGGGAAGCTCCAACGCTGGCCGAGGTCACTGGAGGGCTGGATACTGAGTCTCTGTGCCTAGGCAAATGGAAATGTCATCAGTTGAGATTTCTATAAACAACCATTGTGATCTGACCCTGTCCCGACAGGGGAGATTCCATACCTTACTCGAAATCCCTCCAGTTTTTGGGATTTTGAAAAGTGTTTCCCAAGGAAAAGGGGATAGTCGTCATCTGTCCTGGTCTTCCTCTTTGTGAAGAGGGCCTTGTCTTTTTCTCCATGTGTGTAAAAATTCATAAACATACGCATGAGGAATGGTAAAGACTGAGACTAGGATGATCCTTACCTGGGTGACCTCCTCGGTCGGTAGGGATACAACCCTTGGACCAGGTGTTTCCTGGACCATAGGCGTCATGACTTCATCTACGACCACGGGGTTGCTGGAGGTCGCGGTGTCCTTTCCTATCGTTTCCGCCCCAGGCGTCAGGAGCAGAGTGCTCGCCGCCCTAGGGCTGGCAGCAATCACATCGGGGCGGACGGAGGGGGTGTTTTCTTCCTCCTACACGAGCACTGCTTAATTGATGTTCATAGACGGATAACGACCACCAGGATTGTGAAGGATCTTACCACAGTCACCCCTTCTGTCAAGGGGAGGGGTGTAGCAAATCCTGAAGCTTCCTGAGCTTCAGGTACTGGAACTTCACCCGCGACCACAGGGTTATCAGTGGTCGCGGGGCCCGCTGTGGTCGTTCCTGGTCTCGCGAGCAAAGGCAAGACTTCGCTGGACAGGGAGGTGATCGTCTTCCTCTTACGGCGGATCAGAGGGACGTCATCTTCCTCTTCCTCGCTCCCTTCACCCTGTACGACGAAGAAGTGATTCCAGTTTGTACCTGGGTAACAGGGGGCATTGAGTATCTTACTGCGGTTCTTTTTGCAGTAGAAGGAGCCTTTGGCGAGGAAGCCTCTCCCAGAAGCCCCTTGGACTTCTTGGGAATGCTTTCCTTTGTTCCACACTTTGAAGAGATCTTCTTCACTCTTTTCGGAGACGGCTTCCCCAGAAGACCGACGTCTTCGGCTGGACGCGTTGCCTCGCTGAACTTTCCCAGGAGCTATATCATCCAAATTGTTTTCATTAACAACAGGATGAATAAATAATCTATAGATGGAGTTATTTGGGAAGGCCCATCCCTTTCAACGCTCCTGTCTAATGTCGTCTCTGGCAATGATCAGGCTCTGTGGACGAGGTGATCCTCTGGCTCCCTCCACATCGGCACTGTATGCCTTGAGGAGGTAGTTCGTCCGTTTCTCGATTTCAGACGAACCCACAGCTGTGTCACAAGCAAACAAGTTAACAGATACAATATTTCAGAAGAAATTTGTGTGCTGTTGACTGGAAGACATACCGTTATTGTAGTCCAAGGTACTATCCGCCATGGACTGTATCTCTCAAGCTGGGTGAGCCCTTTCACGCAGGGGACTCACCCGATTCTTCACGAAGTCGTGGATGATATCGCGAGCAGTTAGTCCCTCCCGGACTAAGTGAAGAATCACCTAGGCCTATTTCTTCTGCTCCGAGCTTAGAGCAGGAAGAGAATCCAATTCACTGGATTTCTCCGGCCGGGAGTTCTCGAACCACAACCCGCTCTCGGATGGAGGGGTGCAGTAAAACCACTTCTGGTACCACCCGTGCACGGAATCTCGCAGGGGTGGGAAGGGATACTCTTTTTTCTTCCTTATCCGGAAGTAAATGCATCCGGCGGCATTGGCACTGTTTGACCATGCCGAATAATAGAAGCGCCGGAAGAGCTCCACACTTGGGGGCACTCCGACGAAAGCTTCGCAGAGATGCTGGAAGATCGCCAAGATCAGGACAGCATTAGGGTGGAGATTCACCAACGCCAACCCATAATACTCTAAGGTTCCCTTCAGGAATCGGCTCTCGGGGAATCGAAACCCGCATCGCAGGTATTCCTCGAAAACCACCAATTCGCCCTCTTGGACGATTGGGGTTTCTTGGTCCTTCTCCGCGGGCCGCCAGTTGATCAGCAGCCGTGGAGGGAGGATCTCCTCTTTCTCCAGCGCCATCAGACTCTCCTCCGTGTGGTGGACTGATCGGCTCCAAGACGCCATTTTTTGCAAGAGATTGTGAGAAAAAACTGGCGGCTTTAAGGGCAATGGAGAACGAAGAATGAGGGTTTTGTGCGGCGGAAGTTCTAGGGTAGGTTTCTGGTTGTATGGCTTCCTCAGGAAGCTACCTGCTCCTTTTATAGGCCCGAGGCAACGTTCCATTGAATACTTTATTCATTTCCCATAATGGATGCTCTTTCTCTTGGAAACCCGTTATGCTTTCTCCGCACCAAATCCACCAAATCCGAAACAGAAAGTATTTTTTGTTTCGAATTAGGGGATTAGAGTGGATATAAGAACGTGAAAATGTTACAAAAATTTTCGGAGGACGTTATCCTTCATGTTTTTTGTAAATTTTCACGTGTTGGTCACAATGCGTTCTTGTGATCACTTTAAAATTTGCATTTTGGTCATGATGATATTTTGTGATCATTGCAAATGGATAACAGCTATGCAAACAGTTGTCATCTGGTCAAAACGTTCTGTTATCAAGACTTCAATTCGGATCGGATTTCGGTTTTGATCGCAATAGCAGTCTTGGTCGGATTTTGGTTCTGATCGCGATAACAATCTTGATCGGACTTTCAGTTGTGACCGCGGTTTTGGTTTTGATCGCAGTGCCAGTACTGGCCGCAGTATGACATATTAATGCGTTTCTAATCGCATTTCTCAGATTTACCTGTGCGTGTGTGGTCGTAAAGACATTGTTTATGGCCATATTTTTGCATAGAGATTATGAAGAATTTTTAAGTTATGTAAGGAAAAAGAAGTCTTTATTTCTGACAATCCTTGCATACAAAAGGGATACAGGCGACCAGAGCATTGATTTGATCCGAAAGGAGTTTACAAAGTTCTCCTAGGGACATATTGGCGTCAGTAGGGTCTACATTGACGGCCCCAAGAGAACTGGCAACTACTCTAAGCCTGTATACATCGTCCCTAATCAGAGACGCACTACCATCCCTAATCAAATCAGAGAGTTCTCGCTGTTGTCGAGCATAGTCCCTCTCCAGATGGCATTGGTGCGCCTCTTCGCGAGATTTATCAAAACATTCTGCCAGATGCAGAATGGCCGAAGACATCTCTTCGGTTTTCTTCTCCAAGGACTCTTTTTCCCCTTGGAGAGTCTGTTCGAGGGAAGGAGGTTGAATCTCAGCAAACTAGTCGCTGGGGGCTCCAACAATTTTCGTCTCTTGCACATGAATGTGTTAGTTTTACAAGTTAAGACGACCAATGGAAGAGATGAAGATGATTACCCATCCTCACAAGTGAAAGGTTGGAGTATTTCCCCCAGAAAGTAGATCACCCGATAAAATCTGAGGATCATCAGATGGTGGAAGTGCAACCTTCCCACCAGAAGATTGCTTCCTCAACACAAGTTGAGGATTATCTGGTCGCGGAAGTACAGCTTGCCAACCAGAAAATTGATAACCTGTCGGAAGACGGGAATCATTAGGATGAAATGGAGAAAGATGACAAGGCCTTGAAGGATTATCATGGACCTCCAAAGGTGGAGATGAAGGTTCGACCTACTGAGGTGCATGAATGGGGAGAACCACAGGAACCAAAGGAAGAGAGAGCAATGATGCATCTCTCACCTTTATGCCGCTGGAAGATCCTTCATCAACTTTGGGCTTCTTCCTTGGAGGAACCTGGTCTTCGATCGTCTGTGAATTTTCAAAAAAGTGTTTGAGGAAATGATCAGAGCACAAGATGACAATTTGAACCAAGAAGTCTAGAAGAGATTTACCTTCTGTGAATCTTGGTTGAATTCAAGTTCCACTTCCTCTTCATCTCTTTCGATCTCGATGATGTCTTTTGGACTATAATCCGCCATTGAGATATGAACAGAAGAGAGGAAAAGGATGGCAAAAGAAAAGACTTAGCCGGGAAAAAGCTTGTGAGGTTTTAGGCTAAGGGGCTTTGGTATTTATAGCCCCTGAGGTGATGGTTCGTATTTCGAGTGCCTCGAGCTTTTAAAACATTTACAGTTTTATCTCGAGTTAAAAATAATTCTACGGCGCCATCATTACCTGTCAAATACCGCCCAGAGGTCATCTCGGGAAATAAACCACCACACTTAGTGCGCCACTAAGTAGAGGGTTTGAAGCGTCGGGTCACTTATCTGATGTGAGTTTTAAAATTTAAAGTAAATGTGTCTCTTTGTTTTCTTCAAATTTGGGGGCTAGCTGACGAGGATTGTTACCCGAGCTAGTTCAAAATAAATGCACGTCTGGTTCAAGACAGATTCAAACCAGGCGAAGTGTCCGTTAATGTGATCTCAGGCTGTCATGGGAAGCGCGGACACATGGTCGCAGGCTCTACGCGATCAGGCCGCAGATAATGCGCGGTCAGATGATTACAAATAGTGCGCGGTCAGAATAACTTTGACCAGAAGACGTGGGGTTGCTTAGGCCCTACAATGAGCATATGCCGAGTATCCCGAAAATTCCTCCACGTGTGGAGACAACCGTCAGGAGGTTAATATGTGCAGTTATTCCTTAATTGCACGTGTTAAGCCTGCGTGGAGGTTAAGTGCAGTTGCTAAAACTGCACCCGAGCAACCGTTCGAAGCCGTTATGCATTGGCACCCTTTCGACCAGTATAAAAGGGTGAGCAAATGCACCAGAGAGGGAGAGGACAACGATTGAATAGAGATCGAGAGATCAACAGAAGACACTCAATTAGCTTTTCATAGGCCTTTTTAGCAGTGTTTTACATAACAACACGGAAAGGATCTTCGCCTGTGAAGACCCTTCCCACAACTTTGTAATTCCTTTTTCTTACACATAGTGAAATCCTAACAGGACGTAGGGCTGTTACTCCCACCATCGAGGGCCCGAACCTATCTAAATCTCTCTGTGCTTCATCCAACTTTGGTTCATCATCCCTTCCCGGAGGGACACCCTGAAAAGTCTCACAACTCACAAAATTCTGCATAAGTTCGACTAAGAACCTCGAGTCCGAATAGTCGACACATGGAATTTAAATTATTTGTTAGAAATTATATGATTTAGATAACAATCTTCCAATGCTAGTGCACTCAATAAGGTACAATTCTAACAAAGCATATGTCATCCTCATCCATGCATTATGTGTCAATCTGAAAACATATAGCCTAAAGCTAGCCTACATGGGACTGTTAAGCAGAATTGGACATGAAAGATCCAACAAGGACTCAATTATGTAAAATGCATTTATTTAGCTACCACTAAGACAAACAAGATCATTATTGCACTAATAAAGCTTCAAGATTTCATTTAGTACAACAGTGCCTTACATGCCAATATAATGTGAGATTAACTTAAACTGTACCTCTTAATTGATGTTACCCTATCATGAGAAGCTGCACCATCTGGATGAAGTGCTCCACTTGCCCATCTGAGAGAACATAAAAGAACAAACCTGATGACAGATGCCAAATGAGAGTGAAAGAGCAAGTAATTTATGGCTTTCGGTTCAGTTCTTATCAATTGTTGAAGCTCTTATCTATCTTGCAGGATGCTTGTATGGTATATAACTTGGTATTTAGGTTATAGGACTAGCTCCATCAGTAGGAACAACCATGACATATACTTCTTTGGGATTTTTTACAAGCTTAAGTGTAATGGAGTTGAATCTTACCGAGTCACAGGATTCAGTTCTTGACTTCTTTCCAAGAATAGCAACTGGATGTAACAGAAGTACTTTAATGCTTTTAGAAAAGTGAATTGTGCAACTTTTAAAGTAAATTGAGAGTCTAATTTGTAACTACTCGCTACTCTATTGCTAATTACATTGTTTTAAGATTTGTACACTTTAATTTCCGGAAAGCATGAAGCACTACTCTGTGTAATCATTTAGAAAAGTTGAGGAAAAAATCCCATTGTTTTAAGATTTGTACACTTTAGTTTCCGGAAAGCATGAAGCACTACTCTCTGTTTGCTTAATTAAATCGTTTCTGTTTGTGTTAGAAAACTTAAAAAAATCAAAAAAGTAAAATCTTGAATAGCTTCCGTTACTTCCAAACACACAAGCACATTTTGATTGGATGGTATTACAGTACTTCATTGTGCAATCACATTGCTATGACAGAGCAATCAAACATGAAATGACATGCAGATTTCCACTTATACTTACTAGTACCCATCCCTAAAGTCCACCGAACTTCTCTTGCCCGGTAGTATCCCAGCAATAGAAGCGAATATTCCCACAGTTGGTGTAGAAATTCAGGGGATGGACCTCAACACCAATGGTAGCTGCATCCATATCAAATTCTTGAGAAAAGCGAGCAGAATCCACTACACACGACAACATAGAAAGATTCACACAACTATTGGATACTCACACTCGTACTTCTTCTCAAATTCACCAGTCATATGCCTCTTGACAAAAGTAGTTTTACCTAGAACACAAACCATACTCGTTTCAAGAATAGCCAATACAAAAACACAAGGAAAGCAATAAACTTTCACATATATAGTTCTTTCAAAGCCATCTACAGAGTACAAGATGCCGATAACTACAATTCTTGTTTGTACTATTATCAGATATCGAAATGAAAAAAAAATCCAATCCGCACCAATCAAACAACATATATGAGGTAATCTTCCAGAAAATGGAATAAAGATACGATCAAAGAGAGAGAGGGGAGGAGAAGAGACCAGTGCCACTGTCGCCGACGATGACGAGCTTGAAGCTGGGGTAATCCACCGTCTATTGATTCAGCAAAGCCTACACACATCAAAAAATAAAAGATTTGAAACAAATTAGATGAGTAGATCAAAACACAACTAGAAAAAAAAGATGTGAAACAAATGATATGAGTAGATTAAAGATTAAAGTTTGACCGAGCTCACCATTAGCTTGCGTTGGAGTCGAAATAGGATTGGAGAGGAGGTGGCGCGGGCGCGAGAGGAGACGGCGCCTAGCGAGATCAGCGGCGGTGTTGATCTAGGCGGTGGCGCACGTGGGGTGGAGGCGTGCGCAGATCTAGGCAGGGCAGAACGGAGGCGCGTGCGGGATCGGCATCGGTGTAGGAGTGGATTTGGGGGGCGACGTGAGCAGTTAAGACGGAAGAAGGAGAAGAAGAAGAAGGAAGGAGGAGGAAAAAGGGAGAGCGGCGACAGGGGGCGAGGGAGGCAGCGAAGTGGGGAGAGGGAGAAGAAGAAACAGAAAGGGCGAATTGTGATTGTAGATATAGGGTTTGGAGGTAATTTATTAAATCACACTACTACATAATACATTATCACAGTCGGGTCAAAAAAATCATCACAGATGGTTCTGAACCGTCAATGATATTCGAGTACTATCACTGATGGTTTTGAACCGTCTATAATTTTTCCTATCACAGACAGATTTGACCTCAAAACCGTCTGTGATACTCATACTAACATAGACTGTTATAAGATCAAAACCATTTGTGATACTAATACTATTCTAGACGGTGTTGATCTTATAACCGTCTGTGATAAGTAGAATATCACAGACAGTTTTGAGGTAAAAATCATCTGGGATAGTGTCCGTATCGCAGACGGTTATAAGATCCGAACCGTCTGTGATAGTGTCCTTATCACAGACGGTTATAAGATCTGAACCGTCTGTGATAGTGTCCTTATCACAGACGGTTATAAACTCAGAATAGTCAATGATAGTATGAGTATCACAGATGGTTTTGAGGTCAAAACCATCTGGGATAGTGTCCTCATCAGAGACGGTTATAATATCAGAACCATCTGTGATACTCATACTATCACAGACGATTCTGGAATTATAACCATCCGTAGTAGTGTGATACATACATAGATCGATTTATCACAGATGATTTTTATCTCAAAACCGTCTGTGCATATTAATTTTTTTAAATAATTTTCTTTTCTTGGTGGCTAGCCACAGGAATCATGCAAGCCATACCCTCTGTACAATAGCATTTAATATATACATTTCATTTCATATATACACAGAACTCAGAAATATATACAGTTCATTTTATACATGCACATAACTTAGAAACATGTACAATAGCATGCATTTCATATATACAGCTCAAAATTGATCAAATTGTAAGTTTCATGCAACATTTCAGATATTTGTACAATTGAGATTGAACAAATAAATGTAATCGACAATTAAAATCAGTATGTTATATGTTTATTACTATACTAGTCTCGGTTAGTAATGCCGCGCTAATACGAACCGAGCAGGTCCCTAAACTTCCCCTTGGTTGATATGACATATGTAAGGAAAAACTCAGCGAGTATCCCACAGACAAAAGCAATCTGCAAAGGGTCAAATCTTTCCGAAGGGAAGTCGACTCCCTGCAGCAAGAGTTGGTACAGAAAAAATTAGCTCAATGCAGCTGTAAATTTTGCCAAATCCATACAAAGGGCGGCAATTGTATACCTCGAGAAAATTTAGGCAGTGAGGGGTGACGAGGTCGTACATGTGGTGCATCACGTAGAACCTACATGTATTGTCGTCCGGCTGCTGATGGCACTACCAATGTACAGACCGAGAATTAGTTGGGGACACGTTATAAAGTAAAATAGATGCCAGTTGAAATTTGTATAAAAAATTGTAACCACTGAAACTTATCGGCTCTCCGCTCGTACTGTCGCCCTCTCTCGGCAAAGTAGTTCGTGAAAGCCCTGCAGATATTGAAAATTGACAATTTGAGGACAGTAAATCGAGATGCAAAACAAGTCCACATGAATATCATAAAACATGTTAACCTTTCGAATACATCTCGCGCACTGCAATACTCATACCCTTTCCTCTGCAACGAATCAAAATAGAACACCTTGTTCCATTTCAGAATAAGCACCAGCAGGATCCAGTGGTAGCTACATGTTACGCATCAAGAATTTATAATTTAATCTAAGTTTGGGGTTTGCATATGGAGACACTAATCTACGGGTAAAGTACTAATGAAAGCACTCACCTCTGGTTGTAGGGTATAAGTATGTATTCCTTGTCGACCTAAGCAAGCAACCCTCTTTTGATGTAGTTGACAACGAAGTCCGCGTTAGTCCTAAACATCGCCTCGGCGACCATCTGGGGGTCCAGGAAACCGACCGGTTCCCGGTTAGCTTTGGCATATCCGGTCATGCAGCTGCACAGAACTAACCAATTAAGAAATGACATATATCCGTATATGTACAAACAGGCATAGGATAGTAGATACTTACAGCACCCAAGACCGTAGGATTGACACGTCGAGCGCGTCTTTGTTGAGTAAATTGTGTAGGTCTTTGAAGGTCACCGGATAGGTCCTGACGTCGTTATGGAACTCTACTACGGTGTACTTGACCATGACATCAATGCAATGTCGAACCTCTAAATGCTCCCAATACGGTAAGTCCCAAAATATTGATCTCTTCTTCCAAGTGTTCTTCGTGCGGGGTTTCAATTTACGACCCTTTCCAACCACAACGTCTATATCCTTCACCTGTGAGTAAACTTCTTTCCGGCTCATAGGCTTCGGGGCTGAACCATATTCCTTGTGGCCATCAAATTCCCTCTTCCTGTTACGATACACGTCATTCTTTGGAAGAAACCTACGGTGACGCATGTACACTATTTTCCTGCAATTCTTCAGCCACACGCTCTCAGTCTCATCTTCGCAGTGGGGACAAGCTTTGGCTCCTTTCGTACTATGGCCCGACAAATTTCCAAGGGCAGGAAAATCATTGATGGTGTTGAATATCATAGCACGTAGGATGAAGTTCTCTCATTTGTATGCGTCTCATACCTGCACCCCTTCGTTCCACATTGTTAGAAAATCCTCTATCAATGGTGTTAGGTACACATCAATATCGTTTCCGGGTTGTTTTGGTCCTGAGATAAGTAGAGACATCATTATGTACTTGCGCTTCATACACAACCAAGGAGGAAGGTTGTAGATACACAAAAGAACCAGCCAAGTGCTATGCCGACTGCTCATGTTACCAAAATGATTAATTCCATCGGTACTCAGCTCGAACCTTATATTCCTCAATTCCGCTCCGAAGTTAACAAATTCCCTATCGATGTTTCTCCACTGCGAAGAATCAGTGGGGTGTCTCAGCTTTCCATCCTTCTTTCGTTCTTCCGAGTGCCAACACAATAATTTTGTCTCTTTACGGTTTGCAAACAAACGCTTCAAGCAGGGAATGACGGGAAAATACCACAACACCTTAGCAGGAGGTCCTTGCTTTATCTCAGCACAGTTGCCGTCGTCGGTTCAGTCCTTACGCTTATAGTGGGATGCGCCACACACTAGATAAACATGCATATCCTTGTACTCATTACGGTAAAGGATGCAATCATTAGGGCATGCATGTATCCTTTCTACTTCCATTCTCAAAGGACACAATAGCTTTTTCGCTTGGAAGGTGTTTTTTGGCAACTCGTTACCTTCTGGAAGCATGTCCGCCAAAAGATCTAACAGTGTCGTGAAACTCTTGTCAGTCCAGCTGTTACTTGCCTTAATTTTAACAGTTCAAGCACGGAGGCCAACTTTGTGTACTTCGACTTGCAACCAAGGAACAATGACTTTTCTGAGTCCTCAATCAAGCTCGTGAATTTACCAAACTCTCTTTCACTGTAATTTCCTTCCACATCACGCAACATGTCATCTAAATTGTCATCCTCTGGCATATCCTCATCGAAATCGTTGTTGGGATCCGACATGTCCTGTTCCTCAACCTGAGTGGCACTTGTTTCTGCAGTTTGCTCTTCGCCATGGTGGACCCAACACGTGTACCCCTTTTCAAAACCACATCGGATCAAGTGGGCGACAATTTGAGATGAGTTGGTGAACATCTTAAGATTCTAGCAGTCTATGTAAGGACTATACATATATCGTAAACCCTTCTTCACCATGTCTTGCTCAACAACTTTTTGGAAATCTAAAACACCTTTCATGTATTCTTCACTCACTCGGTTGTCATTATACATCCAGTCTCGATGGACCATCTGCAATTAAATTCATACATATGCTAAGTAATACTCTACGTACGGTCGAAACACAATAAATTATAAATCTAGCTAGCTAGTGTTTGTGGAGTTTGCGGTATAACTAGTTAACTACTACTTGAACTGCAAGCAATTAGTTAGTAACTAATTGGGGGCGTGGATAACACACATCATAAAGAAATTAAATAGCTACAGGTCAAAAAATGAGAGTTACAACCAGGATTTGCTACTCTAGCTTCCCCTCCCTCTCCGTCTAATTTGATCAATCAATGGAGATCGATATTGAGGATGAAATTAAGTAATGTGTATGCCAACCTTAGATCTTCAAATTGTTGTTCCCTAATGCTCCCCTTTTGAGATATTGCTCTTCCTTGCCCCAGATATCTTCCAACTGGACCATATGTCGAGTAAGAGTGTACGGCTAGCTTGAAACATCTACTGAAAGACCTTTTATACCAGGTTCAATACAGACATTTCTAGCATCATACCATCTGTAATAACAAACTATCACTGACAGTTTTCACTTTAAAACTATCGGTAATATTGGTGCATTTGTGTTGAACTAAAAGACCTTTTACACTATGTTCAATACAGATGGTTCTAGCATCATACCGTCTATAATAACAAACTATTACTGACGGTTTTCACTTTAAAATCATCGGTAATATCGGTGCATTTGTGTAGAACTATGATAGAAATATCATAGACGGTTTTGAGATATGAACTGTCGGTGATAATTAGAATATCACTGACAGTTCCGAGGTCAAAACTGTCTGCTTCACTATCACAGTCGGTTTTGACTTCGGAACCGTCTGTTATAACTTGGCATACTTGTATTGGTGTATATTTTCGTATTTGTATTGCTATTTGGGACATGTACTTGAATGTGTGAATTGGTGAATATTTGTGTATTTGTATTCACTATCACAGACGATTTTTAAATCAGAACCATCTGTGATAATTAGAATATCAACCGTCTGCTTTACTATCGCAGGCGGTTCTGAGATCCGAACCGTCTGTAATATGCCTGAATTTTGCTTGAATTCAAACCGTTCGACTTCTACAAATACTTGTTCAAATATCTTACATTTGTATTTGTGATTTCCTCGGTCTCCAACTCAACACATTGATGAGTTGAGTTGCATTGGTGAGTTGAGTTTGAGCCAGAAGAGATCACCAAGACAAATGTAACTCAACGCCAGTTCCAGCTCCTCGGGCATCTCTGAATTGAACTCCTATGGTTAAGTCAAACGTGGTTCATACATTTGATGTTTCAGATGAATGGATTTGTGATGTATCAGGTCTAACTTGTAGTCGGTAGTTACATTTGTTGTTTGATTGCAAAAGGTCTCTTTCAGATGTGACTTTTGTAATACATCGAATGTGTGAATTGGTGTATTTGTATTGCTATTTGGGACATGTACTTGAATGTGTCAATTGGTGTATTTGTGTATTTGAATTGCTATTTCAGACATGTACTTGAATGTGCGAACTGGCTTATTTGTGTAGAACTATCACAAAAATATCACAGACAGTTTTTAAATCAGAACCATCTGACTTCAAACGGTGATATAACAGACGGTTTTTACCTCAAAACCATTTGTGATATAACTATCACAGACGGTTTTTAAATCAGAACCATCAGTGATATTCCAACAAGGTGCTGGAAAATTGAAAAATTGACATAAGAACAAATTTTTCATTAATGATAAAAAACAAACTATTTATAGAATTTCCAAGGCGACGCTTCGTGTTCCCAAGCTAGGGCGCCGCGCGAACATCAGAACCCCAAAATAACGCAACACACCGTTGAGAATTCCAAGCGTCGGACACTGTTGGGACTATCACAGTCGGTGAAGATATCAAAACTGTCTATAATACTAGACGGTTGGGAGATCTAAACCGTGCATGACTATCACAGACGGTTTTCATCTCAGAACCAACTGTGATCTATGTAACACCCCTATTTTTCCCAACCCTAGCCTGCCTTGTCTATCTACATTTCAGGATGAGATCTTGGTTATGCCAGAGTGTTACCCTGAAAAGTTGGCAGCCAAACTCCTTCATTCAGGTCAATTTCGCAGATCAGTCCAAAAGTTTCACAAATCAGTCCTTTTCAGATTTCTGAGAAGCCCAAAAAGGCTAAAAGTCGCAGATCATCTCCAAATTCTAATTTGATTCAGTGAACATCTCCCCTTCACTTTTCTGAACATTTTTCCCTTCTGGACGAATTCCCAAATCTCGCTCGAAACCCTAGTTTCAGCCTTATCAAAATTTCAAAGTTCCAATTACCTAGATTACACTGTTTTCAGTTCATCCCAAAACATGTCTAAATCTCCAAATTTTATCATCCCTAGCTACTAATCAATCTCTTGGACTTTGTGGATTAATTTGGCAAAGTCAAAACCCTTTTCATCTAAGCCATTCACCAAATTCACAGATTAGTCCCTGGAATCAAATTCTGTAATTTCAAATCGGCCCTTCTATTCTTTTTCAGTCCTTGTTCGATCAGCCCCTGTGCCATTCGACCGGAGCCGCGCCGTGTTTCTCGCCGCGTTTGCCCACCACCGGCCATCACCTCTTGTCGCCTGTGCTAGTGATCGACTTAGCCACCCCGCGCGCACGTGCCAGCAACCAGAGCCCCGTTGAAACCAGCGGATAAACGCCCGCGCTACAGCACCATTTTCGCGCGCGCACGCCCGTGGCCGTGGCACTTGCATGCTGTTATGTGTCATTTCCGGAGTTGCGCTGTTGCCTCCGCATCTGCGCCGTCCCAAGCACAGTCCCAATGCACCCGACAAAGCTAGCAAAGCTGCTACACCGCCTGTGTGCCATCACATCGCCGTTCACCGCTGCTGTGCCTGCGCCTGGCCAGTCTCATCCCCGGCGCAAATTCCCTTGCTGTTTTCCCTCGTTGGCTCCGTCCCTGTGCCTATTTAAACCCTCCAGCACTGTGAAGAAACCACAACTCCAGCATTGTGAAGGAACCTTGTGTTGTGCCTCTATGCGGCATGAAAAACATACCAACCACTTGCCTGGTATGGGACAGCCACAACTTAGTAGCTTTCTTGGTATTAGCAGTTCCCTGCATGGTATGTCGGTCCGGTTTCTCGCGTGGAAAATGGTTGGGCGCAGTTCGTCCGTGAGTGATGTGAGATCAGAAAAATTATGAGAGGAAAAAGTGGAAAGAAGGAAGTCGCCCTATGCCTGATTAAGTCGTGCGCGGCTGTAATCAAGAGGTCATATGTCTTGCGAGGACACAGACCAAGGCTAGGAAGTAAGGCAGTGGGGAGGACCCACAACGGTACTTGAGACTTAATTGTCTATCTACCGGGCGGGGATACTGTTAATACTAGACTGCAAAAGCGTTGTGTGATCTCGGCCTTGTCACATGCGTAAAAGTCGCATGGAGTTGGCCCGACTTGAAAGTCGAGTGAAGAAGTGGATTTAAAAAGAGGTACACCTTTGCAAAGCGTAAGAAAAGTATCAGATACTCTGTACTCCCAGGTCATGGAGTATGTTCGCGGTGGATTTATCCATGTGGTTCAACACAAGTAAGATTTGGGAAAAGCTTTCATAATATGGTTAATTCAAAATGGTGGATCATGGAGGATCGCCATCCACAATGTTTTGTTAAAGTCTATCATAAGATTTCTAAAACCCCACTGTTGAAAATAAAACCCTTATTTGAGAGATCAAAGAATTGAAATCTATACTATTTATGATTATAAGACTTAACCCCTTTTCTTGATCACTCCTCATCTATATAATTGCATTTCTAAGTAAAAGACTTGCTAAGCATTGTGTCAAAGCATGCTCACCCTTGCCTTTACAAACAATTCAGAAGAGGGATTCACCGATCCCGATTCGTTTGGTTATGAGGATGAAGCAAAAGATGGGAACGCCCCAGATGATTCGGAGTTCTAGGAGGGTCTCGCGCCGAGTTGAGTCCGATGTGGAGAAAGCCCTACCAGAACCGTTACCGCCAAAAGTGAAGATCTTCGTTGTTGCTGCTTGCTTTGTTTTGTGTGTTCGGTATCTCGATACCGACTCTTGTATGGATAAACTTGTTATTTTCATAGCAACTCTAAATAGCGTCATTTTGGGCGCTACATTAATGTAATATTGGTCTCTATGACCTCGTACCTGTTTATTTATGTTTTATGCAATTACTGCTTTCCGCTTGTTCTGAGCTTGTGATGAACCTATCTGTGCGCAATCCACCTGGGCGGTTGCCACGAGAACGTTGATGCCATCTTTTGTCTTTCCCAGAATGTTCAACAACAAACCAATCAAACTGTCACAAACATTTTTCTCTACGTGCATGACATCAATGCAATGTCGAACTTGTAAGTGCTTCCAATATAGCAGATCCCAAAGAATTGATCTCTTCTTCCAAACATTTTTTCCTGGAGGTTTAGAACATTTACCGAACTCAACTTTGATGTCCTTCACACGCAAATAAAACTCCTTACCAGTCACAAACACTGGGGTTGATCCTTTCTCATGCTTCCCATTAAATGACTTCCTCTTCTTACGGTAGGCGTGATGCATCGGAAGAATCTGCGGTGACCCATGTACACTGTTTTTCTGTAGTTCGGTAACCACATGCTTTCAGTTTCATCCAGGTAAATAAGACAAGCCTTGCCTCCTTTCGTACTATACCCCGACAAATTTCCGTAGGCTGGGAAATCATTTATGGTGCAAAATATCATGACCCGCAACATGAAATTCTCTCACTTATGTGCATCCGACACCCGCACCCCTTCGCTCCACAATTTATGTAAGTCCTCGACTAACGGTGATAGAAACACATCAATATCATTCCCGGGTTGTCTGGGTCCTGAAATTAGTAACGACATCATGATGTACTTGCGCTTCATACATAACCAAGGAGGAAGATTGTAGATGCATAAAAGAACTGGCCAAGTGCTATGCCGACTGCTCATATTTCCGTGTGGATTCATACCATCCGTACTCAGCCCAAACCTTATATTCCTCACTTCACCGCCAAACTCACCGAATGTTCTGTTAATGTTTCTCCATTGAATAGAATCAGCTGGATGTCTTAGTTTTCTGTCTTGTTTCCGACCTTCAACATGCCAACGCAAGTACTTCGCATCTTTTGGATTTACAAATAGTCGTTTCAATCTAGGAATCACAGGCAAATACCACACAGTTTTGGCCAGAGGCCCTTTCTTTACCTCATCACATCCATTGTGATAAATTCGGTCCCCATGCTTATACCACGATGCACCGCATCTTGGACAAACATGCAAATCCTCATACTCGTTACGGTACAGAACACAATCATTTGGGCATGCATGTATTCTTTCGATTTCCATTCCCAATGGACACAATAGTTTTTTGGCCTGGTAAACCGATCTTGGCAACTCATTTCCCTCTGGAAGCATGTCCACTAAAAGATCTAATAGCGCTGTGAAACTCTTATCGCTCCAACCGTTGCTTGCCTTCAAGTTATATAATCTCAACACAGAAGACAACTTTGTAAATTTTGCACATCCGGAGAACAAAGGGTTCTCAGAATCAACAATTAATTTCTCAAATTTACTAAAATTGTTTTCACTGTAATCTTCTTCTACATCACGTAACATTTCATCTAAATTGTCATCATCTACATGCACATCCGAATGAACATTATCAATGTTCTGATGATCATCATTACTGCAATCCACTTCCAGGTCCTGTTGAGTGGTAGCGGTGCTCGTTTCCTCAAGATCTTCACCATGCCATGTCCAACGGGTATAGCGTGCGTTAAAACCACGACGAATCAAATGACTCCTAATCTTATCAGAGTTGCTGAACCTCTTTAAGTTCATACAATCTATACAAGGACAATGCATATCTTTCTCTCCCTTCTTCGCCTTTTCTTGCTCAGCAAATTTAATAAACCCATTCACACCCTCCAAATACTCAACAGTAGTACGTTTTATTCCATACATCCAATATTCTCGGTCCATCTACAATTATTTCACAAAATTGACAAATTGAAATAAATAATTAATGACTCAGGGCATGCATGCATGAAACACGTCAATTAGGCCATATGTATATATAAGCTACTTAATTACATTAATGGATATATGAAACCCTAACTTGATGCATTAATTGGAAGAGCCAGCCAGCTAGCTCATTAACTTCAGCCATAAATCATTCCTAGCTTAACTTCAGCAAGCTACATAGCCTCCTAGTTTGGAGCTACATGCATCTAGTTTAATGAATTGGTACAGAGAGAGGGAGAGTGTGAAAGAGTGATCGAGAGAGAGAGGTGATGAGAAGATGACAATACCGAGGGGGATCGAATTATCAACCTCCCAGCTAGCTTCTCCAGATCACTCTTCCTTGGAGCGTGGATGCACGTACAGTAGAAATGATCGAGGATGCAGAGTAGGGGTCGAGATAAGTTGTGTAATTTTATTATCGATTCAAAACCACAACCGATAGTATACTTTTCTTTCTTCTAAAGGTCCCCACTGTCATAACCATTAGTTTATATGACGTCATTTCACTATCGGCTATATAAAACAAACCGATAGTAAAATTTACTCTATTATATCGGTTGGTACAGTAGTAACCGATAGTAAAAATTCTGTAATTTCACTATCAGTTACGAAAGACAAACCGATAGTACAATTTTCTCTATTATATCGGTTGGTACAGTAATAACCGATAGTAAGAATTGTTTGCTATTCACTAACGGTGCACCAGAACATAACTGATAGTACAAAGCCTCTTCTCCACCGCTATCGTCGTACCCTATCGGATTTTTCCCAGATTGCTTATAACCGTTAGAAGATATCGGTTAGTGGATTGCATTTCTGTAGTAGTGTCTGTTCGAATGGCTGGTTATGCAGTTTGGTCTCTACAACGCCCCGGCAACTTTCATGCATCTTATGAATGACGTATTGAGACAGTTCATCGATGACTTTATGATCGTTTACCTCGACGATATACTAGTTTATAGTCGTTCGTGGGATGAACACCTCATTCATATCAAAAAGGTGTTTGAACAGCTGCGGCAACATCGACTTCGCCTCTACCATAAGAAGTGCGAGTTCGGTCAACAAACTCTACTTTACCTAGGATTCATGGTCGGCAACGGTACGTTGCAAATCGACCCGGATAAGGTAAAAGTGATTCGCGAGTGGCCGCGACCGCAAACAGTTACAAACGTGCGCAGTTTTTTTGGAGCATGCCAATATCTTTGGAAGTTTATCTGACACTTCTCGATTGTGGTTTCTCCGCTGCATGCATTAACCAAGATCAATCAGAAGTTCGAGTGGACAGGGAAACATGAGGACGCGTTTATCTTGCTGAAGAGGAAGATCAGCGAGGCGCCTGTGTTAGCTTTGCCGAATCTACAGAAACCCTTCGAGCTAGAAACCGATGCCTCAGGTTATGCGATGGGCGCAGTACTCATGCAAGAAGGTCAACCAGTGGCATATCACTCCGAGTTATTCCAGGGAGCTCAGAAGTACTACCCAACGTATGATAAGGGGTTGTGTGCACTACATCAGGCCGTGAAACATTGGCGGTGTTATCTCTTGGGTAAAGAGACTATTGTGGACCATCAACCATTGCAATATTTGCAAACTCAGTCCAACCTACAGCAAGCTCAGCACATGTAGTGGATGTCATATCTGCAACAGTTTAATCTGGTGATTAAGTACAAGAAGGACGTACACAACAAATTGGCGGACATGTTGTCACGACCACCGGTTACGACCCTCTGCTTATCAATGTTCATGCAGATCAAGCCCTCATGTCATGATGACTATGCTACAATGTACCGTGAAGATCTTGATTTTCGATCAGCACTGATTGAGCTTGGAACAGGGAAACCTACAGAGTTCGTTCGTCGAGAAGGACTCTTGTACAAGGGCAATTTACTTTGCATATCTCGTGGAGCACCTCGAATTCAATGGTTGCTGGTCACTTTGGGGTTACAAAGACGTTACAAAATCTTCACCGACATGTGTTCTGGCCGCGTATGCAGTAAGTGTGGCTAGTTTTGTTCGAGGCTGTGATCTCTGCAGCATCTCGAAACCGGCAAACCAGAAATTAGGTTTGTACACTCATTTGCCAGTTCCATCACGACCATGGGAGAGCATATCTATGGATTTCTTGGGAGGATTGCCTAAGACCCGATGTGGCAACGATTATCTATTCATGGTCGTTGATCGGTTCTCCAAAATGATTATTCTTATACCTTGTCGAAAGACTATCACGGGAGAAGAAGCAGCTCAGGTATTCTTTCAACACGTTTGGACACACTTCGGATTGCCGACTTCTATTGTGTTTGATCGCGATACCCGGTTCCTTAGTCACTTTTGGCGATCGCTCTGGACGATGATGGACACCAAGCTAAAGAGGAGTACTACCTTTCATCCACAAACTGATGGTCAAACCGAGGTGGTAAATCGCACAGTCGTTCATCTCTTGAGAGGATATAACTCGAAGCACCCGAAGACCTGGGATGAAATAATACCGTACCTGCAGTTTGCTTTTAATCGAGTAGTGCATGGTTTGACTGGAAAATCGTCATTTGAGGTCTGTTTAGGATTTCTACCACAGAGTCCATTCGACATGGATTTTGTGATCCCTACCTCAGCACAGAACAGCAAGGAAGCATCTGATCAGGATGGAGCACAAAAGTTCCTGGAAGGTATTCAACGACTTCATCAAGAAGTTGAACAAAACTTGCTGAGAGTTCAACGTAAGTACAAGGCGACATGATCGGCACCGAGTTGATGCTCAATTCGAAGAAGGTGATATGGTATGTTTACATCTAAGTAAGGAGAGACTTAAAGGTGAAGGTAAGAAACTCAAACCCATTCATTATGGTCCTTTTTGGATTTTGCAGAAAGTGGGTAATAATGCTTGTCAGATCGAGTTACCTCCATACATGGATATTTACTCGGTTGTCAATGTTGAGCACCTCAAACTTTTCGAGCCTTCAATGCTGGATGATGAGCCAGATACCATAGTACCATCTGTTAAAGACTTGGTCTACCAACGAGACGAACCTCTACGCGAAGATGTGATTCTGGAGAAGAAGGTGACTACCACTCGTAGTAGCACAAAGGAGACTTTTCGAATCGGTCGGAAGGATCAACGAGCACGTGCGGTGAAGTGGTACACTAAAGAAGATGGACAAGCCCGATTTCCACATCTCCATTTTGATCGAGAGGTCGCAACAGGGGTTGGCTCCTTCTCAACAAAGGAGTCATGATCCGGGAGGATCTTCAGGTCGAGTTGCATATGGCTTCGCGACCTTAACCGCGTTTGGAAAGGTTTCGCGACCATGGTTTGGTTCGCGACCTTGAAAAGAAATTCGTTCCCTGTTCGGAATTGTAATCCGATCCGAATAGATATAACTAAGCTTATCTGTTTAGGATTAATTAGTTAGTTGGTTATATGAGTCTAATACGTTTAGTTTACTGAGTCTAATATGTACTCATACGATTGGACTATAAATACCTTGTAATAGGTCTAGTTTAGATCATCGAATATTATTACAACCTTGGATCATATATCCAGCTCATAGTTCCTTCGACGTAAGCAAGTGTGTCTAACATTCGACGTGTAAAGTCCTCTTTGAAATAAATAGTTGTGCAATTACTTTGAGCTGTGTTCCGATCATCTTTTGGGTTTTGGTAATTTCGAGTAAAATCCCGTAATTCCATATATTAGAATCTGGGCGAGTCTAATGCGAAAACCAAGACTAGGTCTCAAACGGATCAACTACACTATCATAGACGGTTCTAAACTCAGAGTCGTCGGTGATAGTCACAGACAATTCTGACCACGGAACTGTCTGTGATATTCTAGTTATCACATACGGTTCTCAGTTGAGAACCGATTGTAACTATCATAGTCGGTTTTGAGTTTAAACTGTCTGTAATAAGTAGACTATCACAAACGGTTCTGTGGTCAAAACCGTCTTCTTGACTATCACAGTTGGTTTTAACATCAGAACCAACTGTGATAACTTAACATATTCTCCCGACAGGCCTTTGCAGACGATGGTCCATTGAAAAGTTTATAATCGTCTGTGATGTGCTGTCCTGGATGTCTATTTCTGTGGTAGTGTCACGTAATTTCTTCTAACGGTTCCAAATAAAAAAACCGTTAGTATATGTATATTTCTTCTAATGATTAATATATAAAGAACTGTTAGAATAAAATCAAATATATTCTAATGGTTCCCCAAATACAACCGTTAGACGAAATATGTTTGTTCTAACGGTTAATATATAAAGAACCGTTAGAATAAAATCAAATCTATTCTGACGGTTCCCAAAATACAACCGTTAGATGAAATATGCTTCTTCTAACGGTTAATATATTCTGAACCATTAGAAAAAAATCATGCCGGTTTTTCTAACGGTAACTTACTTCGAAACCGTTAGAAGAAATGCCTATAAATGCCCTTCTCCACTCGCACTATGTATACTAACAGTTTTCTTCTAGATCGTAAATAACCATTAGAAGATAAAGGTTAGTAGACTGCATTTCTATACTAGTGTCCATAAAAAATAAATTGAAGAATAAGTATCCATTTTTTGGGATTTTACCTATCTTATTGTTTGAGAGACGGCCAGGATGTTAGGATTTTGTTTCTTAGTTTTCACCATACTATAAAGAGAGTTCGGAGTCACTATATTATAAAAATATTTTTCAATTTTTTTAATGGTTAGTGAAGGCATCGGTGTTTAAATTGACAAAATATGATATGGGTGTAGTCTTTGAAATGACTACACTAAATGTTTTGTGATTTCTGCAGTGATCTAGACCAAACTAATTCTTTCTTACACTGATAAAATTGTAATCCTTTGAGCTAACTTTCCAACAATCCAACTGATATCTAGCTCAAAAATTATGTTTGTTTTTCTGAGAGTTGCATATAGGACAGGACATCCTGTGGAACAGGACCGGACATCTGGTTGAATAGGACCGGATGTTCTTATGGCCCTATAGTGGTTACCCTTTTTTACTGTTGGAAATCGACCATTGGAACCCATCAGATATCTGGTGGTCCAGGAATGAACACCCAATTGGTCAACTATGCAAATTTCAGCATCCTACTTTGACTAGTTTTTCTTGTGGAGCTATAAAAAGATGGCTTAGTAATTTCATTTATGACCTAAATCTATATGCACGTAGCCCAAGAAACCTCAAGAGTACTTAAATCTCATCTTTTACATTTATATAAGGTTATCTAGTAAGTTCATATGCATTAATTGATCATTTAGTGAGTTGAGAGTTTTGTGTTAGTTTCTCCTCACATGTTTGGGCTTCCTAGTAGTTAATTGGTGTCAAGTGAAGAAAACAAGTTTACTTTCTCTTGGTAATCACCATCACCTAGGTGGTCATGTGAGGCCAGTGATATCTCTACCAACAAAGATTATCAGAGAGGTTTGGTGATTTTGTGAAAAATTTGGTGCTCATCTATCCAAAGTGGAAAAGGAGCAACCTTAGTAGATATCGAATCGAAATGAAACTCACAAGTAAGTATTTCAATAAGGAGTATAAAAGATGCAGTAAGTCTCTAAGACCTCGAAAAAAAATTATTCTTGTTTATTTTCAGTTTATTTGTTGCACTTCTTTATTTAATCTTGTTTATCTTGAGCATTTAGTATTCTTTATTATATTTGTAAACTTTTCTGATCCCTTTAACCACTAGCTTTTATTTAGAGTGATACAAAAAGAATTTTATTTTTATAAGTGCAATTTTATTTTCATACATGCAAAAACAATTTTTAGTCGAAAAGATTTCAAAAGATATATTCCCTCCCCCCTCTAGTTCACCATTCTTGATCCTACACATAACTAATGAGGTACTCTATGTGATGTACAAGAACAAAACACTTGGGATAGTCCTCAAACTGTACTTTGAAAAGGCCTACAATAGGGTTAGTTAGAATTTCCTAGAACTAATCATGATTTTGTAGGGGTTCACAACAAGATGGATTGCTTGGGTTATAAGATGTTATAGGCATCAAGGTTAAAGACAGAAGGCCCGTACTTCCAGTGTTGAAATGGCCTTGAACAAGGTGATCTATCCTATCTCCCCTTTTCTTTTCAATCTCATTATGGGTGTATTATCTACCATATTACAAAAAAGAAAGGAAAAAACCTACTCCAAGGTCCCTATTATGAGATTGTCTCAGGTGGAGTGGTTTCACAGCTGATCTGCAGACAACTCAATTCTTTTTTTGATAGATAACTTGCTCCAAGCTGTTAATATGAAATGGCGGTTTATTAGTTTTGAGTAGATGTCACGTATAAGTATATATGGGAAATCACTCCGGACTACGTAGTATACCTTTGGACTCTCCTATAGAGAAGATCCAAAAGAAACTAACAAGTTGGAAAGACAAGTGTCTCTCATATGGAGGAAGATCATTTATATTGAGTCATATTATAGACAAGTGTCTCTCATATGGAGGAAGATCATTTATATTGAGCCATATTATATCCATCATGCCTCTTTATGCTCGACCCTTCAATAAAATGACTAGCTATGTCCAAGCCGAGATTGACAAAGGCAAGGCGATGCTTTCTGGAAAGATAAGAATAAACACAAGTATCACTTTACTAGTTGGGAAGAAATTTGTATTAAGAAGGAATTGGGAGGTCCTGGAATTCCCAACCTAAACTATATAAATGCCAGTTTGCTATTGAAGGTTTAGGAGTGTAAAACAAGCTTTGGAAGGCCATAGCATGTTATAAATACAAAGTTGCAAAAGAAAATATTCTCCACTGCAAATTCAGATCCCAGACTAGCTCACAGTTTTTGAAGGCAAGTTTATATTGGCAATACGAAGATGAAGAGACCATTCAATATTGGCAACATAGCTAGCTCAATGACATATCTTTAGCAATACAATTCTAAAGAGTTTTTGATGTGGTCAATGAAAAGGAAGCGATAATCTATGAAGTTTTCAATGATCGGCCCTTGAGCCTAGGGAAATGACCAATTATACTAGGCCTCGAGACCAATGGAGAATTATCCATGGAATCCTGATATAAACAGCTAAATTTTTGTGGAATTGCTCCGTAGTATGTATGAAAAGTCCGGTATACATCAGTAACTTAAAAAATTCATATCTTCTTCTGGTTGGTGGTTCAAAATTTATGTACTACGTAGTACAAGTAGGAATATCTTTGGATAGTCCGAAGTCCAATAAGACAGTCTATTTGGACCTTTAGTTGATTGTACTAGTCTATAGACACGAATATTTATTCGACTTAGTCCAATATGCAATAATGGATATTTGGACCATACGTGGGCTAATATTGGACCGTCCAAAATATCCAATGGGCCGGCCTCGTTTCCAGTGACTTTGTTTGAATTCCCTTATGTCTCTGCCTTTTCGAACCTACCTTAAGCCGGAGTTGCGAGATATCTCAGCTTCAACAGCGGCGCGAGATCTCGGCTAACAGGCGAGGCGAGAGATCCCCAAGTCCAACAAACGCATCTCTCTCTTTCTCCTGCCATCTCCAATGGTAGCCAACCTTCTGGTCACAGTGTGCGGCGGCTTCAAGGGTCCTAGCAGTGGAGATTTGATAGGACAGTGGTATGATCTTTCGATAGGTTCTACTTTACGGAACGGAGATGTTCGAGTTCCAAGACTTCCAATCAGCGGGGATTAAATCCTTGCAATCTCTACACCCACGCACCTGTTGTTATCAACTGTGCTCACGCCCGGATGACCTTACCACGAAGATTAATTCTTGCATGCAGGAGAAGAAACAAGCAAGAACAAGATGCAAAGCAATCTGAAATTTCAGAACGAACAACTGAGGTTATCTTTCACCAAACCAGGTCTTTCGACACTAATCCGATGAACAATTGTATCTCACACAGCGAGAAACAATGTAGCAAATAACCTAAGGAAGAACTTGAGGAGTTCAGCCATATAAAGGAGAGAGGGGTGGCAGCTAGGGTTGGCTCGCAACCCTAGGCAGGGTACATGGGCCGTGGACCAAAAGAACTGTGACACAGCACCTAAGAGTCCAGGTTTTGTACAGTCCAAGAATGGAGCACCTTGAGATGCAGCCACGTCCACCTACGTCTCCTGCCCCTTCCAATGGAGGTCGAAGGGTGGGACACCTTGCTGCCCATGGAGATGAAGAAGCATTCCTTGCCGACGACATAGAGGATATTGAAGGTGAAGAGAGTATCGGCATTCCAGATGATCGTGTTGCTGAACAGGATGCACGGCTACACCATCGTCTTCGCGTAATCGTCGTGGTATGGGAGGTAACAATGGTAATGTTAATCGATATCATGGTAATGTTAATAACGCATTTTCTAAAGTTAAATTTACCATGCCATCTTTTGCGGGTCATTATAATCTAGATGAATATTTAGAATGGAAGTTAATCGTGGATCAAAAATTCTCATTTTTTGAAGTGCCGGAAGAACATAGAATTAGACTTGCCACTAGTGAATTTACTAACTTTGCATCATATTGGTGGCATGAAATTAAACAAACGGATAATGTCCCTACCACTTGGAGTGCTTTGAAAGAATTAATGTGAGCTAGATTTGTACCCTCATATTATGTTAGAGATTTATTGAATAACTTGCAGTGCTTGAACCAAGGTAATAAGTCCGTAGAAGAGTATTATCAGGAGTTACAAATTGGTATGTTGCGTTGTAAAGTGCAAGAAGATGTGGATGCAAAAATGTCTAGATTTTTTGGGGGTTTAAACCACGAAATCCGGGACATATTAGAGTATAAGGATTATCATAATATCACTCGTTTGTTTCATCTTGCTTGTAAAGCTGAAAGGGAAGTACAGGGACGACAAGCTCAATCACGGGGAGGTATTTTGGAGGATCTACTTCAGCTCGGTCCACACCTACACCCAGGGCGCCACCTGCACCCTCTGCTGGTCGTTCTACTTCATCTACTCCCCGTGCACATCCCGCTGATTCTACACTAGCGTCACGTGCTCCCGTAGTGACCAAATCAGCGACGGTGCAAGCACCGGCGAAGAGCGCTTCATCAATGGCTTCCACAGGTAGGACCCGTGACACATAGTGCTACCGTTGCAAGGGATGGGGCCATGTCACGAAGGATTGCCCAAATCAGCGAGCTCTCATTGCAAAAGACGACGGTGAGTATACTAGTGCTAGTGATATTGATGAGGAAGATTTGACTCTTGTTGCGGCTAACCCTGCAAGTGACTAACATGAGATGGATAGCGATGACATTGGAGTGGACAGATTTGGAGCTGAAGCGCCCGAGAGGTATATGAGCATTGTAGCACAGCAAGTACTTAGTGCTCAAATGGAGAGAGCGGAGCAAAATCAGCACCACATCTTGTTCCAATCAAAGTTCATTGTGAAGGAAAGCTCGTGTCGCGTCATCATCGATGGAGGGAGTTGCAACAACCTTGCTAGCACTGAGTTGGTCGAGAAGCTTGGCTTGACCACGCAGTTGCACCCGCAGCCATATTACATTCAATGGTTTAACGCTTGTGGTAAGTTGAAGGTAAATAAAATTGTGAGAGTGCATTTTTCGATTGGTACCTACCATGGTCATGCAGATTTTGATATCGTGCATATGCAAGCTTGTTCTTTGCTTTTAGGTAGGCCTTGGCAATATGATACTGATCCTTTACACCATGGTAGAAGCAATAAATACACGTTTACACATAAGGGAAGAACCGTTGAATTAATTCCAATGACCCCTGCTGTAATTTTTAAAGATGAACTAGAAAGAGCTGAAAAAGAACATAAGGAAAAGGGTACTAAAACTAAAAATCAGATTGTAGCTAAAGAAGTTTTCCCCACCTAAAAAGGATAAGAAAGAACTTGGTGTTAAGAGGGCAGGAATTAAATTGAAAGGTGCTAACATGCTTGCTACAAGATCTGATTTAATTGAGCTTGATGTGTCTACTTCAGTATGTTATGCCTTGATTTGCAAAGAGGCTTATTTCTCCCTTGACAAATTGCCTAGCCCTTTGCCTCCTGTGGTCACTAACCTTTTGCAGGAGTATGAGGATGTATTTTTGGATGAGATTCCCCAGGGGCTGCCCTATGAGAGATATTGAGCATCAAATCGACTTGATTCCAGGAGCGACTTTGCCAAACTGTGTGCCTTATCGAACCAACCCCAAAGAGACTAAGAAAATTCAGTGCCAAGTCCAAGACTTATTGAACCGAGGGTACATACGGGAAAGCCTTAGTCCTTGTGCCGTTCCTATTATTTTGGTTCCTAAGAAAGACGATAGTTGGTGAATGTGTGTTGATTGTCGAGCCATTAATAATATCACAATAAGGTACCGTCATCCTATTCTTAGGTTAGATGACATGCTTGATGAGTTAAGTGGTTCTATAATTTTTTCTACTGTTGACTTGCGTAGTGGTTACCTCCAAATTAGAATGAAACTAGGAGATGAATGGAAAACTGCATTTAAAACTAAGTTCGGGTTATATGAGTGGTTAATAATGCCTTTTGGTTTAACTAATGCACCTAACACTTTCATACGATTAATGAACGAAGTTTTATGTGCTTTATAGCAAGTCTTATGATGATATTCTGATTTATAGCAAGTCTTATGATGATCACTTAGAACATTTACGTGCTGTTTTTAAGGCATTACGCAATGCATGTTTATTTGGTAAACTTTGACAAGTGCACCTTTTGCACGGATCGAGTCTCTTTTCTTGGCTATGTTGTTTTACCGTAGGGAATTGAGGTAGATGAAGCCAAGATTGAAGCGATCAAGAGCTCGCCAACCCCTAAGACAATCACACAAGTGAGGAGTTTTCATGATCTTGCAGGGTTCTATCGGTGTTTTGTGAAGGATTCAGCACCATTGCGGCACCGCTGAACGAGTTGACAAAGAAAGGTGTCCCTTTTCAATGGGGACCAGCACAAGAATATGCTTTTAATGTGCTGAAAGAGAAGCTTACACATGCACCACTACTCCAACTTCTGGATTTTGGTAAGACTTTTGAATAGGTCGTATGTTGCTACAAGAAGGTAAACCTGTTGTGGTATTGCGAATACCCCAGCAGGTTTAGTGGAGGTTCCTAGCTAAGCAAAGATGACGCGAGATGACGCGAGATGACTGTACGACCGGTCCTCTCCCGTCGGGCAAACCCAGCAAGTGACACAAGGATTATATAGGTTCAGGTCTCAATGGAGACCCTAGTTCTATCGACGTGCTCCCAACAAGGGTTGGCTGGTGGAGTTCTCTCGTGGGGAGAGCGCTCCTAAGCACGCCTATTCATTTTTGTGTATTGATGCAAATGAATTATCCTCTGTTACAAGAGAGGGATACAAGGGCATTTATAGGCCCAAAAGATTCAAAAAGACTAGGCTACCCCGGTTGCAGCCATTGGATCGGAGGGCACTAGTGTCCTTTTACCGGCCAAGGAAGCCCAATGCTTGACAAGTGTCCTTGCCGATTCCCGAGGCGCTCCTCGCGTGACCCTCACGTGACCCCGCCCAGAACGGGGTCACCGGGGCCCTTGCTCCAGGGCTAAAGGTGGTGCCCGGGATGGCGCCACCGGGCACCGGGGCCTTTGTCCTCGGGCCAAAGGCGGCGCCCGGGACGGGGGTCATCGGGGCCCTAGTCCCCGGGCAAATGGCGGCGCCCAGGACGGGGGGTCACTGGGGCTGTTGTCCCCACGCAAATGGCGGGCAAATGGCGGCACCTAGGACAGGGGTCACTGGGGCCCTAGTCCCCGGGTAAATGGCGGCGCCCGGGACAGGGCGTCACCGGGGCCATTGTCCCCGGGCCAAAGGCGGCGCCCGGGACGGGGGTCACCGGGGCCCTAGTCCCCGGGCAAATGGCGGTGCCCAAGACAGGGGGTCACCGGGGCCTTTGTCCCCGGGCAAATGGCGGCGCCCGGGACGGGGGTCACCGGGGCCCTAATCCCCGGGAAAAAGGCGGCACCCGGGACGAGGGTCTCCAGGGCCATTGTCCCCGGGCCAAAGGCGGCGCCAGGGACGGGGATCACCGGGACCCTAGTCCCCTGGCAAATGGCGGCTCCCGGGACCGGGGTCACCGGGTTTGATCGAGCAGAGATTTCCCCTAACAGTAGCCCCCCATGTCCTCTGGAGACGTTCCTTAAGTCTCCGGAGGGGATGGTCCACACTACCGGGCATCTCCCCCAGAAAAGATTTCCGGTGCCTCACCGACGCCTCGGTCCTTGCGCTAAGCACTTATGGTGGTGCCGCTGATCATCATGACGTCGCTGGTCTCAGTTGTCGTGCGCCATTCAGGCATAATGGCCCCGCACGATTCGAACTGCCGGTGTGTCGTTTCCCGTGCACCCCTGCAATTTGCGTGCGTCGTTTGAACTGGACGGCGTGGATTTATTACGAAGATCCACATGGCACCCATCAGGGCCGCGTTTGAGCTCTATAAATAGGATTCGAGGGGCCCGGAGAGGACACTTGAACCTTTGAGCCTCAAACACCGCCGGCGCTCTAATCTCTCCCGGAAGCCTGATCTCCGGAAACCTAAATTCCCCGAACTTACCTCCCCGGTAGCTTAGCCCACCAAAAACCCAAATGGCTCCAAAGGGTCGTGCCAAGGCCACTGATGTGCCTCCGGAGGAAGTCACCGCGGACTTCCTTTGGGCCTCCAAGTTCACCTCAGGGGACTTGGAGTCCCTCGTGGATCGGGGGGTCATCGCGGACGGGGACGTCCGGATCCCCCCGAGGAGGGAGACCACTCCCCACCCCCGGCTCGGAGAGGTGGTCGTCTTCGAGGCGTTCCTCAAAGCAGGGCTCTGGCTCCCGGTGCACCCGTTGCTCCGGGAGTTTCTCCAAGCGTACGAGGTGGCACTCAACCACTTGACGCCCAACGCCGTCGTCCGGATGGGCCTCTTTATTTGGCTGTGCGAGACGGCCACTGGGTGGGAGCCGACGCTCTGTTTGCTCCGGTACTTTTATGAGCCCACCACGAGGAGTTCGCATATCATCCGGGGGGTGCCCGAAGTTAGCCTTTGGATCCATAATGATGCAGCTGTTGCCGTCCCGGGTGGAGGAGTACCCGGTGGCGGCTTCCCGGGACCACTTAAGGGATTGGCTCCGGAGGTGGTTCTACCTTTGGGTCTGGGACACCAGGGTGACCTACTCTCCGGAGCCCTCCTCCTACTGCCGGTTGTCAGCCCCCAAGCCCCAGGTGTGGACCAAAGAGGAGCTGAAGCTCCTCAGCAAGATGGTGGGCGCCCGGGGCGTCCGGTCCATGAGGGACTCCGCGGAAGAGTTGGCATTCCTTAAGCTCTCCCCCTTCTCGCATGGGAGGAGGGGGATCGGAATGTGCCCAGCGCAGTGGCCCCCGCAAAAGTCGGTGACCCGACGTAACAATCCGGTAACCCACTTCGATTTTCGTCATTTTCGCTAACTCCTTTTATTTTTGTAGTCCGGCCATACCCAGCCGCCCAGGAGAAGGCGGAGAACCTCCTCGGGAGGTAGTACGCCTATGAGCACGAGCACATCGTGCGTGTCATCGGGGAGGGTCCTTCCCAAAACTTGGTGGCTGAAGCCTTTGGGCTGAGGCTACTGCGAGGACACCTCTCCCGACCCTCGGCTCCCACAAGCGGGGGAAGGAGACTACCGTGGGCACCGAGCCGAAGCGCACTAAGGCGCGGAAGGCCCCCAGTCCGATGCTGACATCAGACCCTACACCCGCAAAGGGCCGAAACGCAGCCCCCGGGCCAGGGCGCACACAAGCGCCCCCTAGGCGTGGGGTGACGCCACCCCTCCCGGAGGAGTCCAGGGGGCGGTAGGGACCGAAGAGTTCATGCACCTCCTCGAGGCCCTGGCGAGGCCGGGAGAACGACGCGGTCGGTGATGACGAGGTGTCCAACTCGGTGAACTATGCCCCCTCGCGGCCCCCCGGTGGTGGCCTTGAAGCTACCGAAACTGGAGCGCCCAGAGGTGCGCTTCGTAGAGGCTTCCCCCCCCCCCCCCCCGCGCATTGAGTGGCCGATGGACGAGGGGGTGAGCCCTTCGGTTTGCACGGTCCCCGCAGCCGCGGGCCCCTCAGGGGCTCAATAGTACGGGAAAGGGAAAGGGCTCCTGATCCGCCCCCAAGGGGAGCTCGTCCACCTCTTCTTCGGAGACCGGGTCTTCGGCGCCGAGGACTATGGCCGGTGCCACACCGGTCCACATCACCCCCGTGACTCTCGTGAAGGGGCCCACCGGTGGGGACAGGTCCAGAGCCGTCGAGAGGGAGACCCCCTTGCTGTCAGCGGGTGAGGTCTTCCTGTTCGCCGAGGCGCTCCAGACCCGGAAGGTGCAGGAGTACATCTCGCAAGGGACGCTCGGCGACCGGTGCAGCGAGCTGCAGTCGCTCCTCATCCAGGTTCGTTCCCAGAGCGTCCGGCCGCTTTCTTTCTTGGATTTCACTAGCTTTTGGGCTTCGAATAACCTTCGCGTTTATAGGGGGCAGCACTCGCCCGGGGCATAGAGGCGCGCTTCGAGAAGGCACTGAAAGAGGCAGAGGGGAAGGCTGCTGCCTTTTCCGAGGAGAGGGACGAGGTGCTCCAGGAGTTGGCCCAGGTTCGGGCTCAACTCCATGCCTCGGAGCACGCCAACGACTGGCTCCGGAGGGAGGCGAAGGCGAAGGAGGACGCCCTCGGGAGCTCGAGGGCTCCAGCACACGGGCGGTGGTGGAGGCGGGTCGCTCCATCCGTTCGGCCCTCGAGGGGCTCGGGGTGAGCCTCAGCCCTGGGGGTGAGCCTCTGGCGCGGTGCCGGTGACATTTCCGGAGGCTGTGCATTTTCTCAGTGGACAAGCCTCCGTGATCCCGGAGGCCGCCGATGGTCGGGCCCGGG
The DNA here is from genome assembly GCA_019359835.1 of Pharus latifolius. Taxonomy (NCBI): domain Eukaryota; kingdom Viridiplantae; phylum Streptophyta; class Magnoliopsida; order Poales; family Poaceae; genus Pharus; species Pharus latifolius. Next base: position 26,810,735 of record CM033325.1, on the reverse strand, counting down.
GCCGGGCGATCCCGGTGGTGGCCGCCGCCGCGGGACTCATGGAACTCTGGGGAACTGGCGCCCGGGCGATTGGAAGCCAGATCCCCCGAGGCTTCCCCGAGTTCTTCAAGCCGCTGCGGCGGGAGGTGGAGTAGCTCACGGCGGGCTTCTACGACCAAATCGTGCAAGTGCGGTTCCCGGATCCGATGCCTCCTAGGGTGGACACCACGGCTCCGGCAAAGGAGACCTCCCGGGGGGAGGAGAACAATGATCAAGTATGAGCCTCCCCCCAGGCCTTTAGATAGCTCCCTTTTAGCTTTTTAGAATTTTAGGCCCCGGAGACTTGTACAGAACTTTTGCTTAAATGAAATGAAACGGATTTTTTGCTAAGTCTTAGATCGATTTTATCAGGCACCCCGGGAGGTTGCTCCTGGGGGAGGGCCCCCTAGAGTTGAGCGCTTTGACTTTAGAGGTGCCCCGGTGGGGCAAGGGGCCGCTCCGGAGGGTATCACCCGGGGAACGCCCAAGCGGCCTTAGTTTTGCTAAGCCTCATCTCCGGAGGGCACGGCAGGGGTGCCTCCCGGAAGCCGATCCGGTTGCGGTGGCTCCCAGAGAGGCACCTTGACAACTTCAACAACCACCGCGCCGAGTTGTCTCCTCCGTGACCAGGGTCCCGGTGGGTTCCACCGCTTCGGATACTCCCACTGGCGGGCTACGAGTATTGGCCCAAGGACTTGCTTCGAGAGGCCCAGCGGCGCATAAGAAGCTTGACCGAGACCTTGCCCGGGAGCTATCGGAGGGCCTCTGGGATTATTAGGTGTAGGAGCCTTCCGGGGGGGCTGTCCCACATTATATTTTTCCGCGGGGGTTTAACTCCATGGGTTGTATCTTGCATTCACCCGAGGCTTTCATCCCCGGGACGTCTTGGCCCACTGGGGGGGGGGGGGGGGGGGGTTGCCCCCCGGTTAGATGTTGTACCAATACCCACTGGGGGGAAAATGTCCTCGGTTAAATGTATCAATAAAGCTGAATTTTCTTGTTCCTTAAACTTCCTTGTTTTTGAAATTTTCCAAGGATAGTCCGGGCATGAGTTATCCCCTCCTATGTTGTACCAATACCCACTGGGGGGGGGGATGTCCTCCGGTTAAATGTATCAATAAAGCTGAGTTTGCTTGTTCCTTAAACTTCCTTGTTTTTGAAATTTTCCAAAGATAGTCTGGGCATGAGTTATCCCCCCCCACCACAGCGGGTTGCAGCTTGGCTCCGCGCGTTGTGAGGAAGGAACGAAGGGGCCCGGACGTTAATGATAACCAGGGTCACGCCCATTTTTGAGACTTGGAAAAGTTTTTCGAGAATCCTGGTAAGAAATCCCCTAGTCGCCGTGAGAACGGGGAGCTGGGTAAAAACTCTGTGGGAAGAAAATTTTCCAAGAATCTCGGTGAGAAATCCTCCGATCGCCGTGAGAATGGGGAGCCGGGTAAAAACTCTCTGGGAACAAAATTTTTCGAGAATATCGGTGAGAAATCCTCCGGTCACCGTGAGAACGGGGAGCCAGGTAAAAACTCTCCGGGAAGAAAATTTTCCGAAAATCCCATCTCGTTGGGGAGACAATTTGCTCCCGGAGGAGGATAAGCCCGATGACAGGTCTGAGTGTTTGAGGGGGGGACTAGTCTCTCAAATTGACTCATTACCACAGTCCTTGAGAACTGGATTGCATCTTACCACCTCAGTCCACGAGGGGTGATTGTAAGCCGCCCTACGGGAGGGCCTCCTGTCGTAGGGACTTTTAGGCTGCAATAGCCTACGTCCTCATGGAGAGGGCATCGTCTTAAGAGACGGTAAGGCAAGGACCTACAATAAACTAGAGTTGGAGAAAGAACCACTTGTATTGATAGAACTTGAAATACAACGCCTCCCCCCTCAAAGCCGCGGTGAGGGAGGGAAGGTGAATACAACGTCCCCACCCACCCCCCAACCCCGCGCAATCGCGGCGGGGGATATAGCGCCTCCCCCTGTGAAGTCGCGACGGGGGAGGGAGTGGGCCCGGAGGCTAGATATAGAACTTGAGAAGCAAGCCTGTATTCCATGTATGCTTCAGCTCTTGATCTTGGAGGTTGGAGAGCTTGTAAGCCCGCGAGCCTAGGATTGCAGAGACCTTGTAGGGGCCTTCCCATTAGGGGGAGAGATTTCCCTGGGCTTGGGGGTCGGTCACACGCTTGAGGACAAGGTCCCCAAGGCGAAAAGCTCTAGCGCGGACGCGCCGGTTGTATGCATGCGCCATTTCACGCTCGTAGATGGCGTGGCGGAGAAGCGCTCGGTCGCGTTCTTCTTCGACGAGGTCGACTTCTAGCAGCTGGTTGGCTTCGTTGGCTTGGTACGCTGTGGTTGTAGCTCCATCTAGGAGCTCAACCCGCAGCGACCGAAAGCCAATCTCCGAGTAAGGTAGAGGGGGAAAACGTTGCGCTGCATTGTCTCATCCCCCCAACCGCGGAGATGGCCGTGGAGTACACCTACACAAACTCATAAGGATCGGCCTCACCATTATAGTGCTCGATGTGTGGTAGGCGGTAAGGTCGCGGCCAGCGGATGCACCGGAGTTGGTGGCACAGCGGTTGGTTGGCCCCCTCCACCTCCCAGGGAGAGTCCCGGTCGCTATCCCCTTTGACGAGGGACGCGCGTTCGTTATCAAAGTCGAGGAGGGGTCCAAGAGGTCCGCCGGCTCGACGGTAGCGCCTCTTCTCCTCTGGGTTGGTCGAACTAACCTCTTGGACGTCCGGGCACCCCCCGGAGGCGGCGATCACTTCTTCGGCGGGTCTCTTCCCCCGGCTGGGATAGGGGCGTGGCTCACCGCGGCCGTGAGCCGGGGGGAGCTACGTTCGGTAGGGTAAGGGAGCCTCTCCAGACTTCGTGGTACGCATTTGCTCAACCTCCTCCCGGATAAAGCAGACTTGATCCGCCGGGGGAGCCCTTGGGAGCGGCCCCAAAGGAGGAGGGAGCTCGTGCGTGGCTATTACCGGCTCAGAGGGTACTACCGGGGCGCGGGCGGAAACCGCCACCGGGCAGGCCCCCGGAGCGACGTCCGGAACCGGACAGGGGGGTCCCTCAAGGGGGAGGTCCCGTGGCGGTGTGGGAGCCATCCCGCAGGCCGCCTCCGGGGCGGCAGACACGACCAGCTGAGCGGAACTGACTCCCAGTGTGGGGAAAACTCCCAGCACAAGATGGCCTCCCGGTCTCGGGAAGATCCCCGGTACGTGGTGAGGCCCCGGCATGGCGAAGGCTCCTGGGAGAAAGTAAGCCCCTAGCATCGGGAAGGCTCCCGGCAACGGGAAGGCTCCGGACAACGGACCAGCTGGAGGGACGTAGCCCCCAGTGGGGTCGTAGGTGCCGGGAGCGACCGGGTCTCTGGGGATCGAAGGGGCCACCAGGTGTCCCATAAACGGGGGCATTTCCCCCATGAACGGGAATTGCGGCGGATGGACGGGGGCCGGCGACCGCGCCAAAACGTGAGCAGCTCATCCATGGAGCGCTGGGCGCGGAGTTGGCCCTCGACAAGAGCTTCGAGCAAGGTGTCCTGCGAAACCAAGGGTGTCATCGGGGGGATGCTAATCCCCGCCGAGACATTCGTGATCACCGGGCTGGCCCAGAGGTTTGTCCACCAGACATAACTGGAAGGGTTAGAGGTGGTACCTGCCGCGTCTGGCCGGAAGCGCCGGGGCGGTCGTGTCTCGAGGGGGTGGTGCCGGGTCACTGGGACCGGTGTCACCGGGTAGGGCGCGAGCCCTCGTTCTTGGGGGAGCCATGGCGATTCGTCACGACGTCCCCACGGACGGCGCCAACTGTCGTGGTATTGCGAATACCCCGGCAGGTTTAGTGGAGGTTCCTAGCTAAGCAAAAACGACGCGAGATGACCGTACAACCGGTCCTCTCCCATCGGACAAACACAGCAAGTGACACCAGGATTTATACAGGTTCAGGTCTCAGTGGAGACCCTAGTCCTATCAATGTGCTCCCAACAAGGGTTGGCTAGGGGAGTTCTCTCGTGGGGAGAGCACTCCTAAGCACGCCTATTCGTTTTTGTGTTTTTGGTGCAAATGAATTGTTCTCTGTTACAAGAGAGGGATACAAGGGCATTTATAGGCCCAAAAGATGCAAAAAGACTAGGCTACCCCGGTTGCAGCCGTTGGATCGGAGGGCACTAGTGTCCTTTTACTGCCCAAGGAAGCCCAATGCTTGACAAGTGTCCTCGCCGATTCCCGAGGTGCTCCTCGCGTGACCCTCACATGACCCCACCCAGAACGGGGTCACCGGGGCCTTTGTCCCCGGGCAAATGGTGGCTCCCGGGATGGGGGTCACCGGGGCCGTTTTCCCCGGGCCAAAGGTGGCGCCCGGGATGGGGGTTCACCGGTCATCAGGGCCGCTGTCCCCGGGCCAAAGGCGGCACCCGGGATGGGGGTCACTGGGGCCCTAGTCCTTGGGCAAATGGCTGCGCCCGGGATGGGGTCATCAGGGCCCTTGTCTGCGGGCAAAAGGCGGCGCCCGGGACGGGGGGGGCCCTAGTCCCCGGGCAAATGGTGGCGCCTGGGACGGGGGTCACCGGGGCCCTTGTCCCAGGGCAAAAGGTGGCGCCCGGGACGGGGGTCACCAGGGCCCTAGTCCCCGGGCAAATGGTGGTGCCTGGGACGGGGGTCACCGGGTTTGATTGGGCGGAGATTTCCCCCAACAAAACCCGTTGCATATTTTAATGAGAAGCTGGATGGGCCTACTTTAAATTATTCGACTTATGATAAAGAATTGTATGCTTTAGTGTGTGTGTTAGAAACATGACAACACTATCTTTGGCTAAGGAATTTTTTATCCATTCTGAACATGAATCTTTGAAACATATTAGAAGTCAAGCTAAACTAAATAAACGGCATGCTAAATGGATTGAGTTCATAGAGTCGTTTCCATATATCATTAAGCACAAGAAAGGTAAAGGCAGTGTAATTGCTTATGCGTTGTCTAGGAGGTATACTTTGTTATCACAACTTGATCATAAGATTTTTTGGATTCGAAGCAATAAAAGAATTATATGCTACTGATTTGGACTTTAAAGATGCTTTCATGAATTGTAGAGAAGGAAGAACATAGAATAAGTATGTGCTGAATGATGGGTTACTTTATCGTGCTAACAAGTTATGCGTTCCAGCTAGTTCCGTTCGTCTCTTGTTTTTGCAGGAAGCGCATGGAAGTGGTTTGATAGGACATATTGGAACTAAGAAGACGGAAGATATTCTGGCCACACACTTCTTTTGGCCTAAGATGAGGCACAACGTCAAGTGCTACGTGTCACGCTGCACCACTTGCAATAAAGCTAAGTCTTGCTTAAATCCACATGGTCTTTATATGCCTCTTATTGTTCCTAGCGTTCTTGGGAGGATATTTCAATGAATTTTGTTTTAGGAATTGCCTAGTAACAAAAGGGGAAGGGATAGTACTATATTTGTTGTGGTTGATAGATTTTCAAAGATGGCGCATTTTATACTGTGCCATAAGAGCGATGATGCTACAAATGTTGCTGATTTGTTTTTCAGGGAGATTGTTCGTTTGCATGGAGTGCCCAACACCATCATTTTAGATTGTGACACAAAGTTCTTGAGTCATTTTTGGAGAATCTTATGGAACAATTTGGGGACGAAGCTGCTGTTCTCTACTACATGTCACCCCCAAACTGACAATCAAATGGAAGTTTTCAATCGCACATTGTCAACTATGTTGAGGGCTGTTTTAAAGAAGAATTTGAAGATGTGGGAGGAGTGTTTACCTCATATTGAGTTTGCTTATAGCAGGTCCGTACACTCCACCACCAAGGTAAGTCCGTTTCAAGTAGTATATGGTTTTAACCCACATGCTCCTATTGATTTGTTACCTTTGCCTACTTCTAAAAATTGAATTTTGATGCTAAGACATGTGCTGAATTTATTAAGAAAATGCATCAATTAACTAAGGAGAATATAGAAAGGATGAATGAAAAATATAGAGTTGCTGGTAGCCAGGGTAGAAAACATTTAACCTTTGAACCTGGTGACCTTGTTTGGTTGCATTTGAGAAAAGATAGATTCCCCAACTTGAGAAAGTCTAAATTAATGCCTCGAGCTAATGGTTCTTTTAAAGTGACTGAAAAGATTAATGATAATGCATATAAGCTTCAGTTGCCTGCAGATTTTGGGTTAGTCCCACGTTTAATATTTCAGATTTAAAGCCTTACTTGGGTCAAGAAGATGAGCTTGAGTCGAGGATGACTCCATTTTAAGAGGGGGAGCACAATGAGGACATTACTACGATGGATACACACACTACTTCAATTTCATCACCTCCTATGCAAGGACCAATTACAAGGGCACGTGCACAACAGTTAAATTACCAGGTGAGTTCGTTTCTAGGGTTACATACTTATACTTTGGAGGATAGGTTACTACCTAATGATGATGTTCATGAACTTGTACTTAGGAATCATGGGATGTGATGCGACGCGGGCGGTCCGATCTTTCGATGAGAACAAGAACTATCGATTTGTGAAGACGACTCTCACGATCCTGCTACCAACCGTACACGACTGATACGCCCTGGCAATCGCTGAACCAACTTCGGATTGTTATCGACTGAACTAGAAGCACGATCAACCTGATCAAGAAGATCTATTCCTGCAAGCAATCAAAGAACAAGCAAGAACAAGATAAACAAGCAATCTGAAATTGCAAATATAGATTAAATCACGAAAAAGAGTTGGGGTTCCGAATACAGATATTGATGTTGATCTAGCCGACCAAGAAGAATATCTCAATAGCTTCACGAAGGAAAGACTATGACTAAACAAAACCCGTAGAACCCTAATGGTTCAGTATGATTATATAGAGGAGGTGAAAGAGATCGGTGGCCAGGTAAGGAAACCTGAAACCGACATGGACTCTTTCCCTACTCAGACTCGAACTCAATACACGGGACTTGACCCAACCAAAAAGGTGACACAACACCGACTCGGTCCAATCAGAATCTGATCAAAAATTGTTTTTGTCAATTACTAGCGATCTAGAAGTAATTTGGATGTGGGGCTAGATCCATTGGAAATATCTCGTCGTGGGCTTCTCAGTGGACTATAAGAATGTCCCAATCGGACTTCGTATGAGGGAGTTATGGTCATTTGAAGGCAGGCTGCTCCTGGATGGCCAAACCGGACTCCAACTCGAATCCATCCCGGACTCCAACTCGACTTGGGCTCCTTGCTGGTCCTTGTGTCCTTGCTGGTCCTCTCCATGGTTTCTAAGCACAATATTATCACTATTAGATAGTAAACCATTCTCAAAACCATATATATATATATATAAACTTAGGAACGAGTTCACCTGGCAATGCAACAATCGGGCTTTGCTGCGCGTTATTGGTCCTTGTGTAACAAGCAGAGGAGTGCGTGTATCTGAAGAAGTGATGTCCTCATCATCCTCCCCTACTTGCATTTGAGTCATCCTCGACTCAAGCTCATCTTCCTCACCCAAATATGGCTTCAAATCTGCAATGTTAAAGGTGGGACTAACCCCGAAATCTGCAGGCAAGTCAAGCTTGTATGCATTATTGTTAATCCTCTCTAACACTCGAAAAGGTCCATCAGCTCTAGGCAGCAACTTTGATTTTTTTTAAGTCTGGAAACCTTTCTTTTCGCAAGTGTAACCAAACAAGATCGCCCGGTTCAAAAATTATTTCTTTTCTACCCTGATTAGCAGCAATCTTGTACTTTTCATTCATATGTTCTATATTCTCCTTAGTTATTTCATGCAGTTTAAGAATCAATTCAGCACGTCGTTTAGCATCAATGTTTACCCTTTCTGAAGATGGTAAAGGTAATAGATCAATAGGAGCGCGAGGAACAAACCCATATACTACCAGAAAGGGACACATCTTTGTGATTGAATGCAACGATCGGTTGTAAGCAAACTCCACGTGAGGCAAGCATTCTTCCCACATCTTCAAGTTCTTCTTCAAAACAGCCCGCAACATGGTGGATAATGTGCGGTTGAAAACTTCGGTTTGGGGATGACATGTAGTAGAAAACAGCAACTTGGTCCCCCAATTTCATCCATAGAGATCTCCAAAAATGACTTAAGAACTTCGCGTCACAATCTGAAACAATCGTATTCAGCACTCCATGTAGTCGAACGATTTCCCTGAAAAACAAATCAGCAACATTTGTAGCATCATCGCTCTTTTGAGAAGGTATAAAATGTGCCGTTTTAGAAAATCTATCCACGACAACAAAGATACTATCCCTCCCCTTCTTTGTTCTAGGCAGTCCTAAAACAAAGTCCATAGAAATGTCCTCCCAAGGTGTGCTAGGAACAGGTAGAGGCATATATAAACCATGTGGATTAAGTCATGACTTAGCTTTTTGACATGTAATGCAGCATGCAACGTAGCGCTCGACGTCACGCCTCATCTTCGGCCAATAGAAGTGAAAGGCCAAGATGTCTTCCATCTTCTTAACACCAAAGTGTCCCATTAGACCTCCTCCATGTGCCTCCTGTAACAACAAAAGACGAACAGAGCTAACAGGAATGCATAGCTTGTTAGCTCGATAAACAAAGCCATCATTTAGCACAAATTTATTCCAGCTTCTTCCTTCTTTACAATTCAGCAATACATCTTTAAAATCAGCATCATGCGCATATTGCTGTTTGATGGTTTCTAATCCGAAAATCTTGAAGTCAAGTTGAGATAACATAGTGTGATGTCTAGACAAAGCATCAGCAATAACATTCTCCTTCCCTTTCTTGTGTTTAATAACATAAGGAAAAGATTCAATGAATTATACCCATTTTGCATGTCTACGATTCAATTTGCTTTGGCTTCTAATATGCTTCAAAGATTCATGATCAGAATGGATAACAAACTCTTTCGGCCAAAGGTAATGTTGACATGTCTCCAAAGTCCGAACTAAAGCATATAATTCTTTATCATAAGTTGAATATTTAGACTAGGTCCACTTAACTTTTCACTGAAATAAGCAACAGGTTTAACTTCTTGAATTAACACACCTCCAAGTCCAATTCCACTGGCATCACATTCAAGTTCAAAAGTCTTACCAAAATCAGGAAGTTGGAGCAATGGTGCGTTCGTAAGCTTCTCTTTCAAAATGTGGAATGATTGTTCTTGTGCATGACCCCAAACAAACGAAACTCCTTTCTTTGTGAGCTCATGCAATGGTGCAGCAATGGTACTAAAATCCTTGACAAAGCGTCTATAGAACCCAGCGAGTCCAAGAAAGCTTCGCACTTGGGTGACCGTTGTTGGAATTGGCCAACTTTGAATAGCTTCGATCTTGGCTTCATCTTGGAATTGCCCTGTGAAGTAACAACATAACCAAGAAACGAAACTCAATGGTGCAAAAGGTGCACTTCTCAAGGTTACCGAACAAATGTGCATCACGTAAAACCTTAAAAACAGCATGCAAATGTTCAAGATGTTCATCCAAGGACTTGCTATAGATCAAAATGTCATAAAAGTATACCACCACAAAGTTGTTGATGAAAAGACGCAAAACCTCATTCATTAATCTCATGAAAGTGCTTGGTGCATTAGTTAAACCGAAAGGCATCACTAACCACTCATATAATCCGAATTTAGTTTTAAACGCTGTTTTCCATTCATCTCCTAATTTCATGCGAATTTGGTGATATCCACTACGCAAATCGATTTTAGAGAACACAACATAGCCACTCAATTCATCAAGCATATCATCTAACCTAGGAATAGGATGACGATATCGAATTGTTATGTTATTGATAGCTCTACAATCAACACACATACACCATGATCCATCTTTCTTTGCAACCAAAAGAACAGGAACAGCACATGGACTAAGGCTTTCACGTACGTACCCTTTGTCAAGTAAGTCTTGCACTTGACGCCGAATCTCTTCAGTCTCTTGTGGATTGGTTCGATACGGCGCACGGTTGGGCAACGAGGCTCCTCGAATTAGATCGATTTGATGCTCAATCCCTCGAATTGGAGGCAGCCCCGGTGGTACGTCCTTCGGAAATACATCAGAAAACTCCTGCAAAACGTTAGCAACAGCAGGAGGCAAAGAAGAAGGCATGTCCTCAAGTGAAAACAAAACTTCTTTGCAAACTAAAGCATAGCAATCAGATGCATTAGGGTCTATCTCAGTTATTTCAAATTTGGTAGCAAGCAAAACATAACCTTTCAACTTAATTTCAGCATGGTTAGAACTAGGTTCGTTCTTTTTCGATTGAGCAAGTGGTTTAGCGACGATCTGATTTTCACCTTTGTTATTCTCCTTTTCTCTATTAGCTCTCTCCAATTCATCCTTTAACATTGCTTCAGGAGACATGGGTAGCAAAGTGATCTTTTTTTGTTTAAACATGAAAGTATATTGATTAGTTCTACCATGATGCAAAACATCTCTATCACATTGCCACGGTCTACCTAACAATAAGGAACATGCTTGCATAGGTACGACATCGCAATCAGCATAATCATGATAGGAACCAATAGAAAAGTGTACTCTCACAATGCGAGTTACCTTCAACTTACCACAGTTGTTGAACCATTGAATGTAGTAAGGGCAAGGGTGTTGATTCGTGGTCAAGCCAAGCTTCTCGACCATGTCCGTGCTGGCTAAGTTGTTGCAACCATTGAATGCACTAAGCACACGCTTCACAATGATGCTCAAATATCGATCATTAATTTCAGCACCATATTGTTCATGTTCAGCTTGTTGCCCTTAACCTGCATGGTCAGTTGCAAGTATAGTATATTCCTCTTCAATATCACTAGCTGAAGTGTACTCACCATCATCCTTTATGAGTAGGGCTCGCTGGCTAGGATAGTCACGCATGATATGACCGAATCCCTTACAACAGTGGCATTGTGTTTCTCGTGCTCTTCCGGTAGAGGCAACCAATGATGAACTTTGCACGGGGGCTTGGACTGTACTCTTACTCGTCTCGGTGACTCGTGAGGGTATTGTGGATGCACTAGGATGTCGGTTGTTGCTGGAGAAACTCGGTGCAGGTGCTCGGCTCGATGTGTTGTATGGAGCTTTTGGTTGGGCACCTCCGAAACTCCCTCTCGGCCTCAACTTTCGTCCCTGTACTTCTCTCTCTGCCTTACAAGCAAGATGAAATAGACGAGTGATAGAGTTGTATTCTTTATAGTCAAGAATGTCCTGAATGTCTCGATTTAAACCTCCCAAAAATCTAGCCATTTTAGCTTCATCGGTTTCTTCTAAACCACAACGTAACATACCAGTTTGCAGCTCTTGATAATAATCCTCTACAGAATTACTACCTTGGTTCAGACGTTGCAATTTATTCAGCAAATCACGAGCATAATATGAAGGCACAAATCTATGTCTCATGACTCTCTTCAAAGCATTCCAAGTTCTAGGTATGTTCTGGTTATTGCGACAATATTCACTCCACCAAATAGATGCAAATTCAGTAAACTCGCTAGTAGCAGCCCTAACTTTCTTATCTTCAGAAACTTCAAATCAAGCAAATTTTTGTTCTATAGCTAGTTCCCAAGTGAGATAGGCATCAGGGTCATACTTTCCAGTAAATGAAGGTATGGTCAATTTAAGCTTACCGAATGAGTCATCATGACCACGTACCTCGTGTGGTGGAATCCTTCTCATACCGTTGCGATTGAAACGAAGACGCCGATGGTCACGATCATTGTTGATATTGAATCCTCCATCAGACTCCGCATCAGCAGCATATTGATTTCCTTCGGCACTGAAATCATCTTCGACCTCATCAGCCCATGCTTGGCGTCGATGCACATCATTGACAGCCGGGGCAACCGGTACTCCTTTCTTCTCCAATTGCTCCACTCGAGTGGTGAGTGCAGCAAGCGCTTCGTTATTGCAGTTTAGAATCCCTTCATACGCTCAGTGTGCGTATTCAGCAAGCAGTTGAAGGGTTGTACGATGCCCTTCGTACGAGGTGTAAGTGGGCCGTCGTTCTCCTCGCTTTGATTACCCGAACATGACATGGTTAGTAGCAAACAAGGAACAAAATCACACTGATATATTCCTATCAACTACTAGGTGTAGGTGGCTCAAACTCTCTCACAGTCAAGCTTCTTATCAAGCTCTTACCGATTCTTACCAAGCAGCAGGTGGTGATCGGTTGCTAGGGACAGTCTCAAACGCTCCAAAGATTGGTTAAAGCGATTGCAAGCGATCGGTACCTGTACGTCGGTAGAAAGTGTAGCTTGGATAGGCTCAAGTATGTAGTAAAGGTTAGCAATGATCAGTTCAGAGAATGCAAAGTTAAAAAGTTGCTCAAAGTACTAGTCACTAGTATGCTGGCCTAGGCTAAACCAAACTAGAGACGCGAGTGAGGGCACAAAGGTAAAAAGCTCATTTTTTTTTTGACATCGGCAACAGCAAGTTAGCAAAGTTCACGAATGGCTGTGGGAAGGCTGTGGCGACGATATGGCACAATGGTCGAAAAAGTGGAAAATTGCAGGGATAAATCAGTAATTAAAATTTGATCCTTCTCGGATTTTTTTATTTTAATTGTTTGCTTTATATATATATATATATATATAGATTTTTTTCTTTTTTTTCCGAGTCAACAACCTTCTTTTTTTTTTAATCCGATAAGAAAACGGTGACCGGTTTTCCGAGACCGATACGAGATGGACTACCTTCCTTTTACCAATCTGAAACCACTGGGAGTCAGATTACCCTTTCTTTACTGGCACACATAGATGCAAGGTAGATGGATGCAGCGGTAGGCAGGTGTGGTAGTGGCCTGAGCAGAGGTGTGATCTCAACTCGAAACTCTAAAGGTTATGCGCTAAGACCAGCAATTCGACACAACGATGCAGCAAAGATTCAACCGAGCAAAAACCAAAAAGATATTGTAGGCGCAAATTGGTTTGGACAAGGATGATCTAACCCTAATATTTTTTTTTGTGGACTTTTCGGTATAAGACAGCACTCAAGAAAAAAAAAAGGATATTCTCACCGATCAACCGTGCTCTGATACCAAATGATGCGACACGGGCGGTCCGAGCTTTCGATGAGAACAAGAACTATCGATTTGTGAAGACGACTCTCACGATCCTGCTACCAACCGTACACGACTGATACGCCCTGGCAATCGTTGAACCAACTTTGGATTGTTATCGACCGAACTAGAAGCACGATCGACCTGATCACGAAGATCTATTCCTGCAAGCAATCGAAGAACAAGCAAGAACAAGATAAACAAGCAATCTGAAATTGCAAATATAGATTAAATCACGAAAAAGAGTTGGAGTTCCGAATACAGATATTGATGTTGATTTAGCCGACCAAGAAGAATATCTCAATAGCTTCACGAAGGAAAGACTATGACTAAACAAAACCCGTAGAACCCTAATGGTTCAGTATGATTATATAGAGGAGGTGAAAGAGATCGGTGGCCAGGTAAGGAAACCTGAAACCGACATGGACTCTTTCCCTACTCGGCCTCGAACTCAATACACGGGACTTGACCCAACCAAAAAGGTGACACAACACCGACTCGGTCCAATCAGAATCTGATCAAAACTTGTTTTGTCAATTGCTAGCGATCTAGAAGTAATTTGGATGTGGGGCTAGATCCATTGGAAATATCTCGTCATGGGCTTCTCAGTGGACTATAAGAACGTCCCAATTGGACTTCGTATGAGGGAGTTATGGTCATTTGAAGGCAGGCTGCTCCTGGATGGCCGAACCGGACTCCAACTCGAATCCATCCCGGACTCCAACTCGACTTGGGCTCCTTTCTAGTCCTTGTGTCCTTGCTGGTCCTCTCCATGGTTCCTAAGCACAATATTATCACTATTAAATAGTAAATCATTCTCAAAACCATATATATATAAACTTAGGAATGAGTTCACCTGGCAATGCAACAATCGGGCTTTGCTGCGCGTTATTGGTCCTTGTGTAACAAGCGGAGGAGTGCGTGTATCCGAAGAAGTGATGTCCTCATCAGGATGTACCAGCAAGGATGTAATTCTTCACCTAGGCAAGCTTCGGCCCAAGTTGTACAAGAGATGGAGTCCAGTTGAGCCACCAGGGAGAAGCTCACCTTCAAATGAACAGAAAAACTGCATACGGAGTCTGTTTGGAATGTTTGAGTACTTGATGGAAAACTTATTCCAAGACCTTTCCAACGGATCCATCCCCACCTTTAGATTCCTTCTGTGTCGGCCGAAATCATCAAAACAAATTGACATACAGAACCTAGACCGTACAGAACCCAGACTCTTAGGTGCTGTGTCACCTCTCTTTTGGCCCACGGCCCATGTACCATGCCTAGGGTTGTGAGCCAACCCTAGCCACCACCCCTCTCTCCTTTATATGGCTGAACTCCTTAAGTTCTTCCTTAGGTTATTTTCTACATTGTTTCTCGTTGCGTGAGATACAATTGTTCATGGGAGTAGTGTCGAAAGACCTGGTTAACTACCGTCTTTCTTAGGAACCAAAATAACAGGAATGGTACGAGGACTAAGGCTTTCCCGTACGTACCCTCAGTCTAATAAGTCTTGGACTTGGCACTGAATTTCCTTAGTCTCTTCAGGGTTGGTTCGGTAAGGCATACGGTTTGGCAACGTCGCTCCTAGAATCAAGTCGATTTGATGCTCAATACCTCTCATAGGTGGCAGCCCCGGGGAATCTCATCCGAAAGTACATCCTCATACTCCTACAAAAGGTTACTGACCACAGGAGGCAAAGGGCTAGGCAATTTGTCAAGGGAGAAATAAGCCTCTTTGCAAATAAAGGCATAACATACTGAAGTAGACACATCAAGCTCAAGTAAATCAGATTTCGTAGCAAGCATGTTAGCACCTTTCAATTTAATTGCCCCCCTCTTAACACCAGGTTCTTTCTTATCCTTTTTAGGTGGGAAAACTTCTTTAGCTACAATCTGATTTTCAGTTTTAGTACCATTTTCCTTACGTTCTTTTTCAGCTCTTTCTAATTCATCTTTCAAAATTGCAGCAGGGGTCATCGGAATTAATTCAACGGTTCTTCCCTTATGTGTAAACATGTATTTATTGCTTCTACGATGGTGTAAAGCATCAGTATCATATTGCCAAGGCCTACCTAAAAGAAAAGAACAAACTTTTATAGGCACTATATCAAAATCTGCATGATCATGTTAGGTACCAATCGAAAAATATACTTTCAAAATTTTATTTACCTTCAACTTACCGCAAGCGTTGAACCATTGAATGTAATATGGCCGTGGGTGCAGCTGTGTGATCAAGCCAAGCTTCTCAACTAACTCAGTGCTAGCAAGATTGTTGCAACTCCCTCCATCGATGATGATGCGGCACGATCTTTCCTTCACAACGAACTTCGATTGGAACAAGATGTGGCGCTGATTTTTCTCCGCTCTCTCCATTTGAGCACTAAGTACTCGCTGCGCTACAATGCTCATATACCTCTCGGACGCTTCAGCCCCAAATCTGTCCACTCCAACGTCATCACTATCTGTCGGGGGAAATATCCGCGGGACTAAGTCCAGGTAAGTTGCGTCACGTTTGCCCGGGGACCTGGCCTCCGGGGCCTCCCCGGGCGCAGCCTTTTGGCTCCCGGGACTTGGCCTCCGGCTCCGTCCAGGGCGCCGCCATTCACCCGGGGACCTGGCCTCCGGCCCCTCCCCGGGTGCCGCCTTTTGGCTCCCGGGACTTGGCCTCCGGCACCGTCCCGGGCGCCGCCATTTGCCCGGGGACGTGGCCTCCGGGGCCTCCCCGGGCGCCGCCTTTTGGTTCCCGGGACCTGGCCTCCGGCGCCGTCCCGGGCGCCGCCATTTGCCCGAGGACCTGGCCTCCGGCCCCTCCCCGGGCGCCGCCTTTTGGCTCCCGGGACTTGGCCTCCGGCGCCGTCCCGGGCGCCACCATTAGCCCGGGGACCTGGCCTCCGGCCCCTCCCCGGGCGCCGCCTTTTGGCTCCCGGGACTTGGCCTCCGGCGCCGTCCCGGGCGCCGCCATTAGCCCGGGGACCTGGCCTCCGGCCCCTCCCCGGGCGCCGCCTTTTGGCTCCCGGGACTTGGCCTCCGGCGCCGTCCCGAGCGCCGCCATTCACCCAGGAACCTGGCCTCCGGTCCCTCCCCGAGCGCCGCCTTTTGGCTCCCAGGACTTGGCCTCTGGCGCCGTCCCGGGAGCCGCCATTTGCCCGGGGACGTGGCCTCCAGGGTCTTCCCGGGCGCCGCCTTTTGGCTCCCGGGACTTAGCCTCCGGCGCCGTCCCGGGCGCCGCCATTTGCCCGGGGACGTGGCCTCCGGTCCCTACCCGGGCGCCGCCTTTTGGCCCCCGGGAGCCGCCTTTGGACCGGGGACTTGGCCTCCGGGACGTGCCCCGGGCCTCATCGCCCTTCTAAAGGTAAAGTCTCGAGTTGTTTGTCACGTGCAGGTCACGCGAGGAGCGCCTCGGGAATCAGCGGCCACCTGTCAAGCATCCAAGGCGTTTGATCGGGAGAAGGACGGTCCTACCCTTCAATCCGACGGTGGCTTCCGGGGTAGTTTAGGCTTTTTTGCTTCTTTTTGGGGCTATAAATAGCCCTTGTACCCCTCTGTTGTAAAGGATCGGATCACTTTTATTGGAATAGCTAAACTCACAGGCGTGCTCCGGAAGCCTCTCCCCCGGAGAGAGCCTCCCCAGCCGACTCTGGTCGGGAGCGCGTCGACAGGACTAGGGCCCCCATTGGGACCCGAACCTGTATAAATCCTCGTGTCATTTCTTGTGCTTGTCCGGTGGGGGAGGACCGGTCATTCGGTCAACCCGCGCCGCGTAATCTTCGCTAGGATCATTCTCAAAACCTGCCGGGGTATTCGCAATACCACGACAGTTGGCGCCGACCGTGGGGACCCGTGACAAGACGCCATTGCTCCCCCAAGAACAAGGGCTCGCACCCTTCCCGATGACCAGGGTCTTGGAGACCCGGCACCGTCCGCCCGGGACACTGCTGTCCCGGCGGTCCCTTCCGGAGGCGACCTGGCCCAGGTACCGCCTGTAACATCCCGATTTTTCCCAAATCTTGGCTTACCTCGTCCCTCCCTATATCAGAATGAGATCCCAGTTATGCCAGTATCTTACCCCAAAAAGTTGGCAATCAAACTCTTGTCATTCATACCTTTTCACAAATCAGCCCAAGTGTATCACAAATCAGCCCTTTTCAGAATGTCAGAAGCCCAAAAAGACTAAAAGTCTCAGACCATCTCCAAACTTTGATCTGATTCAGTGAACACCTTCCTTTCACTATTCTGAACATTTTTCCCTTCTGGAAGAATTTCCAAATCTTACCCTAAACCTGAGTTTCGACCTTTCCCGTTTTTGAAACCCTAATTACCCTGTTTTACCCTAATTACTCTGTTTTCGGATTTTTGTCGAAACCCTCAAATCTTGTTCAATTTTACCAAATTTCCTGCCAGATGAGTCCCAGCATTTTAGTGTCACTCAGCTGCGAAATCAAAGTTCAATTTGGACCCCCAAATCTCCAGAATTGCAATCAGGTCCAAACTCCAAAGAAAGATCATCGCAAATCAGTCCTTTTATTGAATTTAGGCCCCTGGCCGTGTCTCAGCAGAACCCGCCGCAGTGCATCGCCGTGTTCTTCGCCGCCGGTGAACCTCCTGCCGTGCCAACACCTCAGCCACGTAGCTGACACCCGTGCGCACTCGTGGCACCGCCGTGGACGCCACCTCGGCCGCGCCAGCACAACCAATGTCTTCCCCGCGCGCGAGCCCGCGAACCAGCAAGTCCAGCTTCACCCGTTTGACACGTCTCGGCCACGCGTCGACGGAGCTTTCACTTCACCGTTCCCTCGTCGCTTGCGCCAGTGCCATCCACTGCCAAAAGCCTGCACCGCTGCACGCCAGTGCCTCGCCATCATCGCCGGCACAAGTTCCCGCTGTGTCCAGTCGCTTCGCGGTCGACTTTGTCGCCTCTGTTCCCCAATTTGTCGACCAGAGGATTGCTTCAGCGCCTATAAATACTCCTAAGTGCATTGCTTCAGTTTCCAGTACCAGAAAACCACCAACTCTCCAGCGCCGCCGCGAACAGCTTCTTCCCCGGCGAGCTGTTTTCGAGGCCGCCGTCGCCAGAGCTCTCCACAGCCCCAATCTCCAATCCAAGGCCACCAGTAAGTTCCTCTCTTCTCCCTCTCTGTGTCATAGCTCCCAATTGCACCAGATCGATCCCCATCGCCGGTGATCGCCGGAATTGCTAAATGCCCTGTTCCGGCAATGCTGGCCAATCTACCTCGAATTAGCCCTCGAGCCTGTGAAGAGAAATGATCAGTGAGTTATTTCAAGCAAGCCTGTGTACTTAGATTTCCAGATTGAGCTTAAATTGATGGTTTCCCCAAATCCGGATTTCACCAGTCGCCGGCGATCGTCGCCAGGCTTCTCCGGTGATTATCTGACCAAGCTAATCGTGCCAACAGCTTCCTTATACCTCCTAGATGCTCTCCAAGCTTGGATTAGAGTTCTTTCGGCCTGTAGCAGAAACCCACAGTTGGCAGTGCTTCTTCTCCGGCGCCGATGACCGGAAAAGTGTTCCCGGCCGTTTCAGCCCAAATCACCTTGTCATTTAGATGTGCCTTAGCCTCCTGAGCATTTTTGTCTTCTAGCCCGATACCTAGATCGGCCTAGATTGGAAGATATGCCCTTGCCAAGATCACTGTCCAGAAGCCCAGTTCATGTCCAAGTCACCACAGTTCATCACTGAATTCCATCACCTTCCAGCCACTTTCAGCCCTTGATCCTGTTAAGTATTTTGTTCCTGTCATCAATGCCTACCTCCCAGACAAAGTTGTGCATCAATTGGAACCCTGTATCAAAAGTTATGTCAAGCCCTAGATTTTGGCAATGTCTGCACTATGTCAGTGCATGTCAGCCACTGGCATTAGCCTTGTTTGACTCCTTCTGGTTGAGCAATGGAAATGTCACTTTGTCCCCTAGATTCCTGGAGTTGTGTTCTACATCTTTCCCTTCTGCCACTTCTCCAGAAAACCTACCTAAGACCAACTTATGCCTATGCCAAAGCCGTGAACTGAATGTCGACCCTTCGACGTTCAATCCTTTTTAGCCGTTTCTTCGACCAGCACCCAAGTGACTTTGTCCAAATCTTTTCCCTTGCATGCATGATGTATTTACTTATTATTTTCTATTGCAACTATTTTAGGTATGCTTATGTAGTGTATGTGTTGTATTGCTTGTGTCCGCCGCAGTGCCCGAAGCTGAAGGAGCGGAGGAAGTCTTCGAGGTTCGTCTGAGTAATTAGACCCAGAAGTGCAAGGCAAGTCTCATTCCTTTGATCATGTCTCACCCAATATTTTCATATGAAGTATATTCACAGTTTCTTACTATGCATGCTTATTTGAGATACAAGTTATGTTTGAATGACATGAGTAGATATTACCTAATGAATCATGAAACCCCTTTTGTTATTGAACCTTCATATATATGCTTTTGTCACCCTAGGACTCATACACTGAATATTCACATTAAACTTGAAATGGTCAAATACATGAGAAGTTATGATCAAAACCGTTTTGTCAAGAAAACTGATAAAAGGGATCAGTAGTGAGGATTGGATTGTATGGAGAGGGTGCGGTGCGCACCAGGGAATGTGAATGTTCCTCACTATTGGTTCATAAGGACGAGAACCTTGTGCTGTGTCTCTATGCGAATTGTAAACGTACCAACCACTTGCCTGGTATGGGACAGGCACAACTTAGTAGCTTTTTGGTATTAGCAGTTCCCTGCATGGTTTGACGATCTGGTTTCTCGCGTGGAAACTGGAAGGCCAAGGTTCGGCCACGAGTGATGTGAGTTCAGAAAAATGATGAGAGAAAAAGGCGTAAAAGAAGGAAGGCGCCCTAGACCTGATTAAGCCGTGAGCGGTTGTAATCTTAAATGGTCGTATGTCTCGCGTGGACATAGACCAAGGCTATGTGTCCTGCGGGAACATAGACCAGAAAGGCTAGGAAGTAAGGCAGTGGGGAAGACCCACAACGGTACTTGAGACTTAATTGTCTATTTACCAGGCGGGGATACTGTTAATACTGGATTGTAAAGCGTTGTGTGATCTCGGCCTTGTCACATGTGTATAAGTCACATGGAGTTGGCCCGACTTGAAAGCCGAGTGAACCAGTGGATTTAAAAAGAGGTACACCTTTGCAAAGTGTAAAAGAAGTATCAAATACTCTGTACTCCCAGGTTCAGGAGTCTTTTCGTAGTGGATGTTATCCATGGGTTATAGCACAAGTAATGATTTGGAATGTTTTCATAATATGGGTTAATAAAAATGATGACTCATGGGAGACCATCACATAATGATTTCTAAAGTATAAATTAAGATTTTAAAGTATTACTCTTGGAAACTAAAAGCCTTTCTTTATGATTTTAGAATGGAAATCTACTCCATTCATATATATATATATATATATATATATATATATATATATAAAACCAAAACCCCTTTTCTTGATCACTCCTCATCTATATACCTACATTTTTGTAATGAAACTTGCTGAGCATTGTGTAAAAACATGCTCACCCTTGCCTTTACAAACAAATTCAGAAGAAAGGATTCGAGGATCCTGATTCCTTTGACTGCGAGCACCAAGAAGAGGAAGGAGCCTTCCCAGGCGATTTGAGTATCTAGGAGGGTCATGAGCCAAGTTGAGTCCGATGTGGAGGAAGCCCTTCCAGAGCCGCTGCAGAAGGAAGTGAAGACCCTTGTGGTTGCTTTTTGTGTTGTTTTTCTGTGTTCGGTACTTCAATACCGATTCTTGATTTTGAAAAGCTCTCTACTTTTGTATCAACTTTAATTAGTGCCACCCTTGGCATTATGATATAGTAATAGTGGTCCTCGTGACCTTGTACTTGCTTTATCTACCAGCTTTATTATTTAAAGTGAATTCTGTTGTTGTGAGCTTGTGATGTACCTTTCTGTGCGCAATCTACCTGGGCGGTTGCCAAGGTGACCCTCAAATGGGGGTCTCACAGCGAATGGTATCAGAGCAAAGCTCGACTGTAGGTCGTGACCCTTCTATAGACATTGGCGTCCCTAGAAAGAAAATCGTTAGTTTATTTGACTAAAATCTAATTACGAAAATCTAATTTGTCTAAGAAAAATATATTATGTAGTTATCCTTTTTGATTATTTGAAAAAGCTTTAAACATTATTTCCAACTTTTAGGTGTTTTTGTGTTATGTCCCCTTAGATAGCTTTCGTGCTTCAGTGGTAGTTTACGAAATCCCAGAACTTGGAATCGAACCTGATGGGCGCAGATGAAGATCAGAAGGAGGACTCAGAAGAGGTAGAGCCTCACGGTTCTTCCAATACCGACGTGTGATCCCAGACTTTCCCCTGGTTTAACCTTTTGTGCCTAACCACAGCAGACGTTAGATCTTTTGTGTAGTAGTTGCTTGTCTTGATGTGTGTTGGTTGCTAAATATTCCTGTAAGCCATAGAGGCAAAACTATGTATTTTATAAAAATTTAATTTATGAAAAACATCTTGCACTTTCCAATCCTTGTCTCACGGATTGATCCCAGCTTTCCGCTTGTACACTATCTGCGTTTCCCTCTGAATCAGCAATCTTTTCTTTGACCGCCTGTTAGAGTAGATGGGTTAACTCAAGAGGAAGATCTCATGGAATAGAACCCGAGGAAGATACCAGTGACATGAGGAACACATCTGAAAGAAGAGCCCGTACCAATTAAGATCAACCCGGATCACCAACCCCCATGTCATAAGGAGGAAATATCAATGATATGTTAATATGGATGCAGTGAGAATCCCAATCAAATCCAGCTGTAGAAATATTGCCTTTTGTATCAGCAACCTAGGATTCCTAGCAGATTTGCTAGTTCTGAATCTTCAAGAGTTAGACATCATTCCTGGAATAAACCGGCTAGCCAAAAACACAAAGGTCAGATAGATTGTAAGAAGAAGAACCGTCATTCTAACCAACGTCGAAGGAGAACAAGTCACATTCCGTGCAGAATGGAAAAGAAAAGAACAGAACAGAGCAGAACAGAACAGAAAAGAAGAGAAGAAGAAAAGAAAAGAAATATCTCCACTAATTGACCATATGGACAGCTTGAACAGTGTTGAAGAGATCAAAGAAAGGAATATCCCAAAGACTGTATTCATGACAACATATGGATTATATGAGTTTACAGTGATGTCATCCGGACAAATGAATGCACCGGCAATGTTCATGAACTTAATGGAAAAAGTTCTCATGGAATACCTATGCAAGTACATTATCGTGTTTGTGGACGATATTCCCATCTTTTCCCCAAGAACGAGGAAGAGCATAATCAGCATCTAAGTTTAGTGCTAAGGAGGTTAGCAGATCACCAATTGTACGCCAAGATTGATAAGTGTACTCTCTGGTTGAAAAAGATTCTTTCTTAGACCACATTATATCAAGTGAAGGAATATTCATGCATTCATTAAAGACCCAAGCAGCACCACAATATCAGTCAAGTCTACAGTACCCAAGAACCATGACAGCCAAGTGCCTGGCTTGTCACAGAAAACACTATTAGCATGATTGTCCCCACACTGCTACCATCATGGACAAATTGGTCATTGTCAAGAGAAATCCCCTAGAGGAATCTGTCAAATCCAATAGCCAAGAGAAGAAGTGAAGGTCAACAACAGCCTGCAGTTCAGACACTAATCCCAATGCCTGCCCCGATACAACAGTATGGATAAGAAGCTCCAGCTGCAAGAGAAAGATTTCCAACTAACCATGGAAGAAGTAGAGGAAAACCCGGTACCAACTCAAGGCAGACTCAACTATGTCACATCAGAAGAAGAAGGAGGATCATCAGACAAAAATCTTTGCTATTTAAAGTGGACTGAATATGACGTATCTAGAGTACCCTATCACTACCCAGTTTCCCGACTCTAGGATGCCAGTAAAGTCAGTGTGCAAAGGAGTAAAATCTAATATAACTGGAAAGGAGTTTTCTGCTAAACTACTGGCACTAGAACTACAAGGATTGAGATGTTACACCTAGAATGGACTGGTTGTCGGAGCATGAAGGACAAATGGATTGTGAGTGTAAGGCCGTTGCCCTTACTAGTCCTAATGGAAAAGAAGTTTTGTTCCAACCCTGAGAGGATGTTAGTAGAACACCCAGCCCAAAATCCGCACAGTTCGAAGAAAGAGGTGAACCAGATCCCTGAAGTTGGAAGATGCCCAAGCGTGTTTCCAAAAGAGTTACCAGAAGTGCCCTGATTAAGGTTTTGAACTCAATGTTGCACTGAAACCTAGAACAGCAACCGTATCAAAAACACTATATCGGATGTCATTCAAGGACCAAGAGGAGTATCCTGACCACCTACGAAAAGTCTTGGATAAACTAAAGGAGCAACAATTCTATGCTAAGTCAGATAAGTGTGAATTTGGACACAAGAAATTTCATTTTAGGTCATCTAACGACAGCCAAAGGAGTGCAAGTGGATCGAGTTAAAAGTTGAGACCACGAAAGAGTGGAAACAACCAGAATCAGTGACAGAGGTCAGAAGTTTTCTTGGATTAGCTGAGCACTATCAACGATTCATTGAAGGATTTATCCAAGCTAGCCAAGCCGCCCACTAGTTTGTTGAAAAAGGAATGTCCAATTTGGGTGAACAGAAGATTGTCAGAAGAGCTTCGAAGAGTCGAAACAAAGACTAACAACCACACCAATTCTAGTACTCCCTGATAATAGGAAGAATTTTGAGGTGTAGCGTGATGCATCTAGGCATGAACTGAGTTGTGTCTCAATACAAGGAGGAAGAACAGTCGCATTTGCATCGTGGTAACTGTAGTCGCATGAGAAGAATTACCCGACCCGTGACGTGAAGTTAGCAGCAATGATTCACGCACTAAAAATTTGGAGACATTATCTACAAAGGAATCGAGGTGAAATCTGCTCAAACCACAAGAACTTGAAGCATGTTTTGCCCAGCAGAATTTGAGCATGAGGCAACATCAATGGCTAGAGTTAATAAAGAACCATGGCCTAGACATGCATTACCATTTTGGTAAAGTTAATGTCATTGTAGACGCCTTGAGCAGAAAGGTTTACTGCAGCACCATTGTTACACCAAAGTTAATGGAGGACTGCATCGGCAGATGATTAAATCAGTAGATCAAGGTTCTGTGACCATGTATGTTGTCAGTTACACCTACCTTGGAAGAAGAGATTCGAAAATCACAAGGAAGTGATGAAGGAATTCGGGAGATCAAAGAGGATATGAGGATCAGAAAGATAGTAGAATTTCGGGAAGATGAACAAGGTGCAATTTAGCAAGATAAAAGGATGTGTGTTCCAGAGGTTAAGGAGATCAAGACACTAACTTCGAAAGAAGCTCATAACACTCCATACTATATTCACCCCGGAAGTACTCGGATGTGTTAGGACTCGAAGAATCAATTTTGGTGAAGTCACATGGACAGAGATTGCCGAGTAAGCGGTAAAGTGTAACACATGTCAAGAAGATGAAGATCAAGCATCGAAGACTAGCAGGATTGTTACAGCCACTAACCATACTGGAATGGAAATGAGAAGAAGTTGGAATAAACTTTATCACAGGACTTCTGAAGACTAAGAATGGATAGAACTAGTGAATCAAATACCGGAGGATAAGTTGCAAACATGTGTGCTCAAATATGGAATTTCAGGAGAGTTATACTGCCATACACAGAATTCACCCACAGCAGTAGCTACCATACTAGTTTGCAGGTGTTTCCACTTGAGGCTCTATACAGCCGCAAGTGCAGAATGCCTTTACATTAGTCAGAAATTGGAGAAAGGCAACTAATCAGCTCAGAAATAGCTCAAGATGTAGAAGCTCAGGTACGGATCATTAAGAAGAGGTCAAAAACTGCACAGTCCAGACAAGAAGAGTTATGCTGATAACCGACAGAGAAGACATCTCCCAAGGAAGTAGAGGTCCAATCAGACTCGTTCTACCAAGAATACCCCATCAAGATATTTAAGGTCAGAAGAATGAAATCAAGAACCATTCGATTCGGCAAAATTCAATGGAACAACCACCCAGAAGATGAGTCGACATGGAAAAAGGGAAGAAGGACTGCATCAAGATTTCCCTTATCAATTTTCAGACCTATCAGAATCTCGAGGACGAGATTGTTTTTAAGGAGGTTAGATTTGTAACATCCCGATTTTTCCCAAATCTTGGCTTACCTCGTCCCTCCCTATATCAGAATGAGATCCCAGTTATGCCAGTATCTTACCCCAAAAAGTTGGCAATCAAACTCTTGTCATTCATACCTTTTCACAAATCAGCCCAAGTGTATCACAAATCAGCCCTTTTCAGAATGTCAGAAGCCCAAAAAGACTAAAAGTCTCAGACCATCTCCAAACTTTGATCTGATTCAGTGAACACCTTCCTTTCACTATTCTGAACATTTTTCCCTTCTAGAAGAATTTCCAAATCTTACCCTAAACCTGAGTTTCGACCTTTCCCGTTTTTGAAACCCTAATTACCCTGTTTTACCCTAATTACTCTGTTTTCGGATTTTTGTCGAAACCCTCAAATCTTGTTCAATTTCACCAAATTTCCTGCCAGATGAGTCCCAGCATTTTAGTGTCACCCAGCTGCGAAATCAAAGTTCAATTTGGACCCCCAAATCTCCAGAATTGCAATCAGGTCCAAACTCCAAAGAAAGATCATCGCAAATCAGTCCTTTTATTGAATTTAGGCCCCTGGCCGTGTCTCAGCAGAACCCGCCGCAGTGCATCGCCGTGTTCTTCGCCGCCGGTGAACCTCCTGCCGTGCCAACACCTCAGCCACGTAGCTGACACCCGTGCGCACTCGTGGCACCGCCGTGGACGCCACCTCGGCCGCGCCAGCACAACCAATGTCTTCCCCGCGCGCGAGCCCGCGAACCAGCAAGTCCAGCTTCACCCGTTCGACACGTCTCGGCCACGCGTCGACGGAGCTTTCACTTCACCGTTCCTGGCCTAGGGGGGTACCCCGTCCCTGGCCTATTCCCGGGGCCGGGAGCCCACTTCATGCCGGGGGTTTTCCCTACGCCGGGAGCCAGTCCCGCCCCCCGCGTCGCGTTTACCGCACCGGGGGCGGTTGACAGAGCAGCTCCCGTGCTGCAGCGGACTTCCCCCCGCATGGGCTCCCCGGTTCCAGACGTCGCCGCGGGGGCTCCCCCCTCGCCGGTTCCGGATGTTACAGGGGCTCCCCCCTTTCCGATTCCGGTCGTGGCCACTGGGGCCCCCTCTGCTTCGGTTCCAAATGTCGCCGTGGGCGCCCCCTCCCCAGTTCCGGATAACACAGGGGCTTCCCCCTTTCCAGTCCCGGGGGTCTTCGCAGGGGGTTCCCCCCAGCCGGCCCCTGAAGCCTCCGAGCCGGCAGCTACAGTGCATAAGCTCCCTCCCTCGGCCGAACAGGTCCGTTTCGCCCGGGGGGAGGTCGAGCGAATGCATTCACCTGAGCGCGGGGAAGAATTTCTCCCCGGCCGCGGGCGCGGGGAGCGTCGCTCCCGTACCGGTCGGGGGAAGCGACCCGCTGAAGAGCCAACCTCTCCGGAGGAGAACCCGGACGTCCGGGAACTCAGTCCCTGTCCGGAGGAAAAGCGTCGCCACCGCCACCCTGGCGGACCTCTCGGACCGCTTCCAGACTCAGACAACGAAGGTCCCGTGAAGGAAGACAGCGACCGGGACTCTCCCCGGGAGGTGCAGGGGGCTAACCAGCCCCTGTGCCAAAGACTTCGCAGCATCCGGTGGCCGCGGCCCTACCGCCCTCCGCACATCGAGCACTATAACGGTGAGGCAGACCCTTACGAGTTTGTGCAGGTCTACTCCACAGCCATCTCCGCGGTCGGGGGGGACGAGACAGTACAGTGCAACGTCTTCCCCCTCTACCTCTCCGGCATTGCCCGCTCCTGGTTCTACAACCTGAAGGCGGGCTCCATCAAGTCTTTCTCGCAGCTCAAGCGGGAGTTCTGTGCCAACTTCCAGGGGAACTACGTGCGTCCCCTGGACTCCTCGCAGCTGTACACTGTCCGGCAGAGGACTGAGGAAACCATTAGAAGCTTCTTCAAGCGCTTTGCTCAAGTGAAGAGCAAAGTGGCCCACATCCCCGACTCTACGGTCATCGAAGCCTGCAAAAGCGGCATCCTTCTGGGGGAGCTCCACCGAAGGCTCTCCCGGAGCTGCCCCTCTTCCGCCGATGAGCTCTTCAACGTACTCAAAAAGTACGCCCGGGCGGAGGAAGACGACATCTGGAAGAAGACCCAGGGGGCTCCCGCCCCCGCCGACCGGGGGGGCAGGGATCCCCTCAAGCGCCCTAGGCAGGGGGGGCGTAACGAGCCATGGCCTCGGGACACCTTTGTCCTCGAGGGCGGAGGCGGCTCGCGCGACCCCCCGAGGGGCAACCGCCCCTTCCCCAAGCCAAAGGGCCATGGGGGAGGACAGTCTTAGCGCGGCCGGGAGGGTCCCGCAGGGAGAAGGCGGGAAGGACCGTGGTGCAGCTTCCACAGGTCCAGTACCCACGCTACCCGAGACTGTAGCCTGCTGCTGCAGCACTTCGCGGACTTCCTCGACCAGCGCGGGCAGGGGGGGACTCTGGCCTCCTTGCTCCCTCGGCCAGCTGTTCCGGCCCTTCCCGCTCCCGCGGGGGGTGAGCAGGCGCAGGAGGGGGAGCCTTCAGAAGCTCTCCCCTTTCAAACTTCGCAGCGGCACATCAACGTCATCGTGGGAGGATCCGCCTCCGGGCGGGACTCTAAGCGCCAGCGTAAGGAGTACGCGCGCGAGGTCAAGGTTGTGGGGGTGCTACACGCGTCCCCGCCACCTAAGTGGTCGGACGTCCCCCTCACCTTCACGGCGGAAGACGCGCGAGGGGTTCGCTTCCCCCACGACGACGCGCTTATTGTCTCCGCGACCATCTACAACTGTCACCTGGCCCGCATCCTCGTGGATGGCGGAAGCTCCGCTGACGTCCTATTCCTGAAGGCCTTCAAAGAGATGCAGGTGGATGAGAAGCTCCTGCAGCCCGCTGTCGGGCCCCTGCAAGGTTTTGTCCCGGGGAAGGCGATCCACCCCGTGGGCAAGGTAGATCTTCCTATGACGTTCGGCACCCCAGAGAACTACCGAACCGAGCTGGTCTGCTTCGACGTAGTAGATCTCCCCTCCTCCTACAATGCGATTATGGGGAGGACTACAATCAACCGGCTGGGGGCTACCACCCATCAAAACTACCTCTGCATGAAGATCCCCAGGCCGCATGGTGTGATCAATGTCCGGGGAGACCAAGACATGGCCCGTGCTCTACACGAGCGCACTGCGGCCACAATCGGAAGCGTCAACCTCATAAAGACGCCCGGGGGGGAGGCTTCTCCCCCGGAACTAGACGCCGCTGCGCCACCGCCCGGGAGGCCCCTCCTCAAGCCGCGTCCGGAAGGGGGCCTCCGGAAGGTCCTGTTGTCCCCGGGCGACGAAGACAAAACCGTCCGGATCGGGGCGGAGCTCCCTGAGGAGCATGCAGCGCAACTTGTGGCCTTTCTGCGTGAAAACTCCGATGTTTTTGCATGGAAGCCTTCGAACATGCGGGGCATCGCCCGGGAGGTTATTGAGCACAAGCTCGCAGTGGCCCCCGATCACCCCCCGGTCAAACAAAAGCTGCGGAAACTCTCCCTCGAGCGCCAAGAAGCAATCAAGGTGGAGATGTGCGTGGACTTCACCGACCTTAACCGCACCTGCCCCAAAGACAACTTCCCGCTCCCGCGAATTGATCAGCTCGTCGACTCCACTACGGGGTGCGAGCTCATGAGCTTCCTAGACGCCTACTCGGGCTACCATCAAGTCCGGATGGCGGAAGGGGACGAGGAAAAGATGAGTTTCATAACTCCCCTCGGAACCTTCTGCTACATCCATATGCCCTTCGGGCTCAAGAACACAGGGGCGACCTTCCAGCGCCTCATGACGCTCATTTTCAGAGACCAAGTCGGCCGCAATGTCGAAGTCTACGTAGACGACGCGGTCGTCAAGAGTCCCCGTGCAGCCTCCCACATCGACGACCTGGCTGAAACCTTCCGCAACCTCCGCGGGGGGAAGCTCCTAGGTTTCCTCGTGTCCCAGAGGGGCATTGAGGCAAACCCCAAGAAGATCCGGGCTTTCCTAGATATGCCCCCGCCGCGCTCCGTCAAGGATGTCCAGCGGCTCTCCGGCCGCCTAGCCGCGCTAAGCCGCTTCGTCTCCCGGTCGGGGGAGCGGGGCCTCCAGTTCTTCAAGATCCTCCGGGGGCTCGAGGGGTTCCGCTGGACCCCCGAGGCCCAGGAAGCCTTCAACGACCTCAAGAAGTACCTCACGAGCCCTCCAATGCTCGTGAGTCCATCTCCAGAAGAGCCCTTGCTCCTCTACCTCGCCGCAACCCCTATCGCCGTCAGCGCGGTCTTGGTGAAGGAGCAAGGGGGGCAGCAGCGTCCCGTGTACTACGTGAGTGCGGCCCTCCAAGGGGCCAAAACTCGGTACACGGAGATGGAGAAAATCTGCTACGCCCTCCTCATGGCGTCCCGGAAGCTTCGGCATTACTTCCTGGGGCACCCCATCACCGTCCCGTCGTCCCTCCCCCTCGGGGAGGTGCTGCGGAACAAAGAAGCCACCGGCCGGATCGGGAAGTGGGGGGCCGAGCTCGCCCCCTTCTCCCTGTCCCTTACCGGCCGCTCCGCCATCAAGTCGCAGGTCCTCGCCAACTTCGTCGCAGAGTGGACTCCCGCCTCTGGGTCCGGGGACAAGGATCTCCCTGTGCCGCCCCGACGCAGTGATCATTGGACCCTCATGTTCGATGGGTCGCTGTGTCTTGCTGGGGCTGGTGTGGGAGTAGTGCTCCGGAGCCCCGAGGGGAAGGAACTCGAGTACGCCGCGCGGCTCGAGTTCCCCGCAACCAACAACGTCGCCGAATACGAGGCTTTGCTCCTCGGGATGTGCCTCGCGCGCTCCCTGGGGATCCGGCGCCTCCTAGTCAAGGGAGATTCTCAGCTCGTAGTTTGCCAAATGGACAAGTCTTACCTATGCCATGACGCAAACTTAAGTCTTTATTTGCAGGAAGTGCGAAAGATGGAGAGGCATTTCGACGGCCTCAAGGCCCGGCATATCCCGCGGAGGGACAATGACTGGGCCGACGCCTTGGCCCGGGCGGCAAGCGCCTGGGAATCGCTCCCCAAGGGGGCCTTTCTGGAAATCATCACGAAGCCCTCGGTGGCCTCCCCAGACACGGGTGACGGGCCTCATGTCCCGGAGGTCGCCGAGATCACCCGGACTCCGTCTTGGATGGACCCCCTCGTCTCCTTCATCAAGGGGGAGGGGGACCCTCCTAGTGCGACCGAGGTTAAACGCCTCCAGGCTAAAGCTCGAGCATATCTCCTGCTGGAGGGGAGGCTCTACAAGCGGGGGGCTTCCGCCCTCTTGCGCTGCCTCCCCCGGCCGGAAGGACTTCAACTTCTCGAAGACATCCACGCGGGGAGTTGTGGTTCTCACCTAGCCCCGCGTGCCATCGCGGCCAAGGCCCTCCGGCAGGGCTTCTACTGGCCCACGGTCATGCACGACGCGCGGGACCTTGTCTCCGCGTGCGAGGCATGCCAGAAGATGGCCAAGGGCTCGAACCTCCCCCCTATAGCGCTGCGGACAATCCCCATCACTTGGCCCTTCGTGCGCTGGGGGATGGACCTCTTAGGGCCCTTCCCCCCAGCGCCCGGAGGTTACAAGTATGCGGTAGTCGCGGTCGACTATTTTACAAAGTGGGTTGAGGTGGAGCCTTTGGCCAGCATCACGTCCCGGGCCGTCCAGCGGTTTTTCTGGAAAAACGTCGTATGTCGTTTTGGTGTCCCCCGGGAAATCACTGTGGACAACGGGACCCAATTCGACTCGGCTTATTTCCGGGAATTCTGCGAAGGCCTGGGGCTCGTCATCCACTTCGCCTTAGTGGCCCATCCCCGGAGCAATGGGGCTGTCGAGAGGGTTAACGGTGTGATCCTACAGGGGTTGCGCCGAAGACTCGAGCAAACCGCTTCTAAGCGGGGTGCATGGGCAGAGGAGCTCCCTAGCATCCTCTGCTCCATGCGCACAACCCCGTCCCGGGCGACGGGGCGTACTCCCTTCTCCCTGGTCTACGGGGCGGAGGCAGTCCTCCCCCCAGAGATCGGCTTCCGGTCACTACGGGTCGAGCTCCTGGAGGGAGCCACGCCCGCAGCGTACCAGGCCAACGAGGCCAACCAGCGCCTGGAGATCGACCTCCTGGAGGAGGAACGCGACCGAGCGCTCCTCCGCCACGCCATCTACGAGCAAGAGATGGCGCGCGCGTACAACCAACGCGTGCGCGAGAGAGCTTTCCGCCTTGGGGACCTTGTCCTCAAACGCGTCACAAACCCCCAAGCCCAGGGGAAGCTCTCCCCCAAGTGGGAGGGCCCCTACAGGATCTCCGCGGTCCTGGGCTCGGGGGCTTATAAGCTCTCCAACCTTCAAGAGCAGGAGCTGAAGCACACGTGGAACTTGCGTTTACTTCTCAAGATCTATGTTTAGCCTTACGGGCCTGTCCCCTCCCCCGGAGCGTTCACGCCGGAGGGCGAGGAGGGACACTGTATTTTCCTCCCCTTTCGCGACTTCGCAGGCGGAGGCCCTGTACTTCATTTTATTAGCAATACATAGGTCTTGCTTTTCAAACTGTCTCATTGCAGGTCTTTCTCATTACCGCCCCTAGCGGCGATGCCCTCCCCGCGAGGATGCCCTCCCCGCGAGGACGCCCCTCCCTGCAAGGACGCCCTCCCAGTAAGGATGCCCTCCCTATGAGGATGCCCTCCCCGCGAGGAAGCCCTCCCCGTGAGGATGCCCTCTCCGCGAGGAAGTGGGCCAGGCCCAGCAAGTCCCTCCTGTAGGGCGGCTTACGATCAGCCCTCGTGGACTGAGGGTGTAAGCGGCAACCCGGTCACAGTGGCCACGGTAACGAGTCACTTTGGGAGACTAGTCCCCTGCCCAAACACTCAAGACCCGTCTTCGGGCACTTCCTCCTCCGGGAGTAGACGCTCTCCCCAGTGGGACGTCTAATGGCCTTCTTGGATCTATCTTCCTCCTACGGGAGTCGACGTTCGACGCTCTCCCCAGTGGGACGTCTAATGGAATTCTTGGATATTTCGTCCCCGACGACCTTATTCCCGGCTCCCCGTTCTCACGGCGACCGGATGAATGCCTCCCGGAGACCCTATTCCCGGCTCCCTGTTTTCACGGCGACCGGACGATTGTCTCCCGGAGGAGTCGCGGATTCCTCGGACATTTTCCTTCCCAGAGATCCCATTCCCGGCTCCCCGTTCTCACGGCGACCGGACGATTCTCTCCCGGAAGGTCCTTTCCTTGGAAACCTCGTTTTAAAAATTTTCTAACTTATAAAAATTCCTATGCTACAGGTTGTTTTCACCTCGGGGGCCTTGTTACCCCCACAGCGCCCGGAGCTACCCTCTGGCCCGCTGTGGGCGGGGGGGATAAGGAACCCCCGGGTGTCGACCGCACCGCCCACGAGCAAACTTAGCTCATTCTTGTGAAAAGGAGTCGTCCAGACCATCCAAGAAGAAAAAATAAAAAGACAGACAATGAAAGAAGAAGCAACAACACAGCTTTATTGATTGTCAAACCCGGAGGACATCTTCCCCCTCCGGTGGGCTTCAGAAACGATACAACCCGGGTTCTAGCCCGGGGGATTCTCTACGCCCTAAGGCTCCTACGCCTAATACTCTCGGAGGCTCTCCGCTAGCTCCCGGGTCAAGTCCCGGTACAATGCTCGCACGCGGCGCCGAGCGTCCCGGAGCACATCTTCGGGCCAAAACTCGTATCCCACCGGTGGAAGTATCCGGAGGGGAGGTATCATCCGGAACCCCGGTTGCGGAGGGGACAATTCGGCGCGATGATTGTCAAAGTTGTCCAAGTGCCACTCTGGACGCCACCTCAACCGGATCGGCACCTGGACGCTGTCCCCGCCGCGATTCCCGGAGACAAGGCTTAGCAAGATTAAAGCCGCTTGGGCGTCCCCCGGGGAGCCCCTCCTGGACCTTCGCCCGGGAGCAACCTCCCGGGAACCCTGGTAACAAAACATTCAATTCAAAGACTTAGAAAAAATTCTAAGTTCATTGCATTCAAAATGTTTTTGTACAAGTGTTCGGGGCTTCTTCTAGGAAGCTACCGGGATCAAAATCCTAAGAAAACAAAAAAGGGCCCTAACTAAGACCCGGGGGGAGGCTCATACATGTTCATTGGCGTCCTCCCCCCGGGGGGTTTCCTCCGAGGCCGGGGCTGGGGCGTCCCCCGCCGGAGGCGCTGGAGCCGGGAATCTCGCCCGGATGATCCGGTCGTAGAATCCTCCGGCTAGCTGCTCGACCTCCCGGCGCGAGGGCTCGAAGGAGTCCGGGAAGCTTCGGGGGATGCGGCCCCCGATCGCCCGAGCGCCGACCCCCCGGAACTCGGCAAGCCCCGCAGCGGCCGCGATGATGGGGATCGATCGGCCCCGCGCCCGAGCGTCGGCAGCCTCCGCGAGGGTCGCCGGCGGCACCTCCGAGCTGCTCCCGGAGCCTAAGCTTACGCCAAGGCTCTCGAGGGCCAAACGGATGGAGCGGCCCGCGTCCTCCACCGCCCGGATGCTTGAGCCCTCGAGCTCCCGGAGCGCCTCCTCCCTCACCTTGGCCTCCTCCCGGAGGCGGCCGTTGATGCCCTCGGAAATATGAACCTGGGCCTAGACCCGGGACAGTTCCGCGAGGGCTTCATCGCGTTCCCGGAGGGCCTCCTCACGCTGCCCTACGGAGGTCGCGGCCCGGTCCTCCACTTCCTTAAGCAGCCGGACGACCCGCTGCTCAAGGCCCCAGGTAACAGTTTCCACCTACAAAATATAGAGTTAGAAAAAACTCAGATGCAGGAAATGAATGAAGACATCATCGACTCGGGTTACCTGGGCCCCGAGGGACTGAAGTTCCTAGAAACGCTTATGGAGCGTTCCCTCCGCGACGAAGGCCTGCACCTTCTGGGTGTGCAGGCCCTCCGCGTAGCGGGCGACTTCCCCCGCGGGAAGCAGAGGGGCCTCTCGCCCGGTGCCAGCGTCGCGGCCGGTGGGGGGTCCCCAGACCTGTGAGTCCGGTAACGCGGCCGGCGTCACCGGCGTCTTCGTGGCCGAGGAGGTCTCCTCCGAAGACGTGGCTGAGGAGCTTTGGGCGGGGGTCCCTACCCGGGGGGGGATCATCAGACCTTTCCCGGCCCCGGGCCGGAAGGTCCTCGGGGCCTCCTCCTCCGAAGGAACCTCGTAAACCGAGGGGCTCCCCCCTCGTCCACCGGCCAAACCCGCGGAGGCGAGGCCTCCGCGAATCTCACCTCCAGCCTCTCCGGCTCCAAAGAAGCCGGAAGGGGCAGGAGGTGCTCCTCCGAGGGTGGCGACGGGGCGTAGTTCACCGAGTCGGACGCCGCCCCGCCCGCGGCCGCCTCCTTCCCCTGAGCCTCGACGGAGCTCTTCGGGGGAGGTGGTGTCGCATCTTCCCGGGCCAGCACCCGGGCGCGCCCGGTCCCGGGAGTCGTGTCCCGGGCCTTCACCGGCGTCGAAGCTGGCGTCGTCGATGGGCCGGGGGCCTTTTGGACCCTGGCCTTCTTGGGCTCCGAGCCCCCAGCCGCGTCCTTCCCCCGTTTGTGCGACCCAGGGGTGGGGAGAGGCTTCCTCTCCGGCAGCTTTAGCCCGTAGGCCGCAGCCACCAAGTTCCAGGGGGGCCCTCCACCACGAGGCGCACGACGCGCTCGTGCTCGTCGGCGAAGTACGGCCGGACTACAAGAGGTAAAGAGTTAGTCAAATTTCCAGAAATTTGTAAATGCAATGCAGGTAGTGGACTTACGTCGAGTCACCGGTTTGACCGGGGGCCGCTGCTCGGGGCCCATGCCGATCCCCCTCTTCCCGCCTAAGAAGGGGGAGATCCGGATTAGCATTATCTCCTCGGCGGCGTCCCGCATTGAGCGGGTCTTCTTGGAGAGGACCACCCTGCCGAGGAGCTCGAACTCCTCGTCCGTCCACACCGGAGGCTTCGGCACGGACGATCAGCTGTAGGTGGGGGGCTCCGGGGCATACACCACTACCTCGTCCCAGACCCGGAGGTAAAACCACCTCCGGACCCAGTCGCCCCAGTGGTCCCGGGAGGCCGCCGCAGGGTAGTCGGCCACCCGGGACGGCAGCATTCGTACCATCACCGAACCGAAGGGGGACTTGGGTCCCCCCTTCACCAGGTGGGAGCTCCGCGCCGCCGGTTCGTAGAAGTACCGGAAGGTGCAGAGGGTGGGCTCCCGCCCGGTCGCCGTCTCATAGAGCCAGATGAAGAGGCCCATCCGGACGACCGCGTTCGGGGTGAGGTGGTTGAGCGCCACCCCATACTCCTTTAGAAACTCCCGGAGCATGGGATGCACGGGAGCCGGAGCCCCGCCTCCAGGAAGGCCTCGAAGGCCACGACCTCTCCGGGCCTGGGGAGGGGGGCTCCATCTTTTTTCACGGGGACTCAGATGTCCCCGTCCGCGACGACGCCGCGCTTGACCATGGACTCGACGTCCTCGGCCGTGAACTCCGACGCCCAGAGGAAATCCGGAGGGATCTCCTCCGGGGCACTTCCGTGGTCTTTGCGGACCCTTGGGAGCCATGAGGTTAGTCTTTTCCTGTTCGGTGGCTAACGTTTCAGGGGGCTACAACAAAAATTCCCGGACGCCTGCTACTAGAGACGGCTACCGGGCGCTGGCTACCGAGAGAGCTACCGGGAGAGCAAAAATCGTGAGGCTGAAAGTTTGGAATGAACTTCCGGGTCCCCCAAGGCCCTATTTATAGGGGTGAGACGTGGTCTAGATGGGCGCCACATGGCACCCCGCGGAGCAATCTGGACCGTTGAAGTTCAAACGGCGCGCGGGAAACGAAGGGATGGGCGCGCGAATCGAGGCACCGGTTCGAACCGCGGGCGCATTTATGGCGAAACGGCGCGGCCTTAAGCGCGGGGCACGGCAACCGAAGCGTCGCAGCTCCGGTGACTTCGTCCGGAGATTTTCCCGGTAACGTACGCCATACCCACCGGGGGCTCGAGCTTCGTCCCCGGGGGGCATGGGGGGCTGCCGTCAGGGGAAATCTCCGCGAGACTAAGTCCAGGTAAGTTGCATCACGTTTGCCCGGGGACCTGGCCTCTGGGGCCGCCCCAGGCGCCGCCTTTTGGCTCCCGGGACTTGGCCTCTGGCTCCGTCCCGGGCGCCGCCATTCGCCCGGGGACCTGGCCTCCGGCCCCTCCCCGGGCGCCGCCTTTTGGCTCCCGGGACTTGGCCTCCGGCACCGTCCCAGGCGCCGCCATTTGCCCGGGGACGTGGCCTCCGGGGCCTCCCCGGGCGCCGCCTTTTGGTTCCCGGGACCTGGCCTCCGGCGCCGTCCCGGGCGCCTCCATTTGCCCGGGGACCTGGCCTCCGACCCCTCCCCGGGCGCCGCCTTTTGGCTCCCGGGACTTGGCCTCCGGCGCCGTCCCGGGCGCCGCCATTACCCCGGGCACCTGGCCTCCGGCCCCTCCCCGGGCGCCACCTTTTGGCTCCCGGGACTTGGCCTCCGGCGCCGTCCCGGGAGCCGCCATTTGCCCGGGGACGTGGCCTCCGGGGTCTTCCCGGGCGCCGCCTTTTGGCTCCCGGGACTTAGCCTCCTGCGCCGTCCCGGGCGCCGCCTTTTGGCTCCCAGGACTTAGCCTCTGGCACCGTCCCGGGAGCCGCCATTTGCCCGG
Source organism: Pharus latifolius (assembly GCA_019359835.1). NCBI lineage: Eukaryota > Viridiplantae > Streptophyta > Magnoliopsida > Poales > Poaceae > Pharus > Pharus latifolius. The sequence goes on along the minus strand of CM033325.1, from coordinate 26,773,927 downwards.
GGACGTGGCCTCCGGGGTCTTCCCGGGCGCCGCCTTTTGGCTCCCGGGACTTAGCCTCCGGCGCCGTCCCAGGCGCCGCCATTTGCCCGGGGACGTGGCCTCCGGTCCCTACCCGGGCGCCGCCTTTTGGACCCCGGGAGCCGCCTTTAGACCGGGGACTTGGCCTCCGGGACGTGCCCCGGGCCTCATCTCCCTTCTAAAGGTAAAGTCTCGAGTTGTTTGTCACGTGCAGGTCACGCGAGGAGCGCCTCGGGAATCAGCGGCCACCTGTCAAGCATCCAAGGCGTTTGACCGGGAGAAGGACGGTCCTACCCTTCAATCCGACCGTGGCTTCCGGGGTAGTTTAGGCTTTTTTGCTTCTTTTTGGGGCTATAAATAGCCCTTGTACCCCTCTGTTGTAAAGGATCGGATCACTTTTATTGGAATAGCTAAACTCACAGGCGTGCTCCGAAAGCCTCTCCCCCGGAGAGAGCCTCCCCAGCCGACTCTGGTCGGGAGCGCGTCGACAGGACTAGGGCCCCCACCGGGACCCGAACCTGTATAAATCCTCGTGTCATTTCTTGTGCTTGTCCGGTGGGGCAGGACCGGTCATCCGGTCAACCCGCGCCGCGTAATCTTCGCTAGGATCATTCTCAAAACCTGCCGGGGTATTCGCAATACCACGACACTATCCGTCTCATGTTCGTCACCTGCAGGGTTATCCAAAACAAGAGCCAAATCTTCCTCATCAATATCACTAGCACTAGTATACTCACCGTCGTCTTTTGCAATGAGGGCTCACTGATTTGGACAGTCCTTCATGACATGGCCCCATCCCTTGCAACGGTAGCACTGCGGAAGCCACTGATGAAGCGCTCTTCGCCAGTGCTTGCACCATCGCTGATTTTCTCACTGCGGGAGCACGTGACGATAGTGTAGAATCAGTGGGATGTGCACGGGATGTAGATGTGTCGTGGTATTACGAATACCCCGGCAGGTTTTGTAGACGATCCTAGCGAGGAAAACACAACGCAGGCTGACCAGGTGACTGGTCCTCCCCCGCCGGACAAACACAAGAATTGACACGAGGATTTATACAGGTTCGGGTCCCGGTGGGGGCCCTAGTCCTGTCGGCGTGCTCCCGGCCGGAGTCGGCTGGGGAGGCTCTCTCAGGGGAGAGGCTTCCGGAGCACACCTGTGAGTTTTAGCTACTTAACAATAATGAATCACCTGTTTTACAACAGGTGGAACAAGGGCTATTTATAGCCCCAAAAAGAAGCAAAAAGACTAAACTACTCCGGACGCTACCGTCGGATTGAGGGGTAGCAACGTCCTTCTCCCGATTAAGTGCTTTGGATGCTCGACAGGTGGTCGCTGATTCCCGAGGCGTTCCTTTAGAAGGGCGACGAGGCCCGGGACATGCACCGCAGGCCAGGTTCCCGGGCCAGAGGCGGCGCGCGGGACCGGTACCGGGGGCCATGTCCCGGGAGCCAAAAGGCGGAGCCCGGGATCGGCACCGGGGGCCAAGTCCCGGGCGGCAAAAGGCGACGCCCGGGGCAGGCACCGGGGGCTACGTCCCCGGGCGAAAGGCGGCGCCCGGGACCGGCACCGGAGGCCAAGTCCCAGGAACCAAAAGACGGCGCCCAGGACCAGCACAGGAGGCCTGGTCCTGGGAGCCAAAAGGCGGCGCCCGGGGCAGGCGCCGGAGGCCACGTCCCCGGGCGAATGGCGGCGCCCTGGACCGGCACCGGGAGCCAGGTCCCGGGAGCCAAAAGGCGGCGCTAGGGGCAGGCACCGGAGGCCACGTCCCCGGGCCAATGGCGGCACCCGGGACTGGCACCGGGAGCCAAAAGGCGGCGCCCGGGGCAGGTGCCGGAAGCCACGTCCCCGGCCCAACGGCGGCGCCCGGGACCGGCACCGGGAGCCTGGTCTCGGGAGCCAATAGGCGGCGCCCGAGGCAGGCACCGGGGGCGACGTCCCCGGGCGAAAGGCGGCGCCCGGGACCGGCACCGGAGGCCAGGTCCCGGGAGCCAAAAGGCGGCTCCCGGGACCAGCACAAGAGGCTAGGTCCCGGGAGCCAAAAGGCGGCGCTCGGGGCAGGCCATGGAGGCCACGTCCCCGGGCGAATGGCGACGCCTGGGACCGACACCGGGAGCCAGGTCCCGAGAGCCAAAAGGCGACGCCCGGGGCAGGCGCCGGAGGCCACGTCCCCGGGCGAATGGCGGCGCCTGGGACTGGCACCGGGAGCCAGGTCCCAGGAGCCAAAAGGCAGCGCCCGGGGCAGGCACCGGAGGCCACGTCCACGGGCCAATGGCGGCGCCCGAGACCGGCACCGGGAGCCAGGTCCCAGGAGCCAAAAGGCGGCGCCCGGGGCAGGCGCCGGAGGCCACGTCCCCAGGCGAATGTGACGCAACTTACCTGGACTTAGTCATGCAGAGATTTCCCCCAACAGCAGCCCCCCATGCCCCCCGGGGACGATGCTCGTGTCCCCGGTGGGTATGGTACATGTCACCGGGAAAATCTCTGGACCAAGCCACCGGAGCCGTGACACTTCCGTTCCCGTGCCGCGCGCTTATGACCGCGCCGCTTTGCCATAAATGCGCTCGCGATTCGAACCGGCGCCTCGGTTTGCGCGCTAGTCCCTTCGTTTCCCGTGCATGGTTTGCACTTCAACGGCCCAGATGTGTCGCGAAGTGCCACGTGGCGCCCATCTGGGCCACGCTTCGCCCCTATAAATAGGGCCTTGGGGGGCCCGGGAAGCTCATTCGAAACTTTCCAACCCCAGCGCCCTTAGCTCTCCCGGTAGCTCTCTCCCGGCAGCTAGCTCCCGGTAGCCAAGCGTCAGGAACCTTTAGGTGTAGCTTCATGAAACGTTAGCCACCGGAAAAAACCAAGCCTGATGGCACCGAAGGGTCGAGCGAAGACGACCGAGGTGCCCCCGGAGGAGGTCGCTCCGGACTTCCTCTGGGCGTCCGAGTTCATGGCCGGGGACTTAGAGTCCCTGGTCGAACGGGGAGTCGTAGAGGACGGGGACATCCGGGTCCCCGTGAAGAAGGACGGAGCCCCCCGCCCCAGGCCCAGAGAGATCGTGGCCTTCGAAGCCTTCCTGGAGGTGGGGCTCCGGCTCCCGGTGCATCCATTGCTCCGAGAGTTTTTGAAGGAGTATGGGGTGGCTCTAAACCACCTCACCCCGAACGCTATCGTCCGGATGGGCCTCTTCATTTGGCTGTTCGAGGCGGCGACCGGGAGGGAGCCCACCCTACGCACCTTTCGGTACTCCTACGAACCGGCGGCGAGGAGCTCCCACCTGGTGAAGGGGGGACCCAAGTCCCCCTTTGGCTCGGTGATGGTGCAGATGCTACCGTCCTGGGTAGCTGATTACCCGGCGGCGGCCTCCCGGGACCATTGGGGCGACTGGATTTGGAGGTGGTTCTACATCAGGGTCCGGGACAACGAGGTGGTGTACGCCCTGGAGGCCCCCGCCTATAGCAAGTCGTCCGCGCCGAAGCCTCCGGTGTAGACGGACGAGGAGCTGGAGCTCCTCGATAAGGTGATTATCTCCCGGGGAACCCGCTCTATGCGGGACGCCGCCGAGGAGATGATGCTCCTGAGGATCTCCCCCTTCTCACACTGGAGAAGGGGGATCGGGATGGGCCCGGAGCAGCGGCCCCCGGTCAAGCCGGTGACCCGACGTAAGTCTCGGTTACCTGATGCATTGCAGTTGCAAATTTTATGGAATTTGACTAACTCTTTACCTTTCGCAGTTCGGCCGTACCCGGCGGCGCGGGAGAAGGAGGAGAACCTCCTGGGGAGGTACTTCGCTGACAAGCACGAGCGCGTCGTGCGCGTCGTGGTCGAGGGCCCTCCCCGGAACTTGGTGGCCGAGGCCTTCGGGCTGAAGCTACCGGAGAGGAAGCCCCTCCCCACCCCCGGATCGTACAAGCGGGGGAAGGACGCTGCCGGGGGCTCTGAGCCTAAGAAGGCCAGGGTCCAAAAAGCCCCCGGCCCTCGACGACGCCGGCTTCGACACCGGCGAAGGCCCAGGACGAGACCCCCGGGACCAGGCGCGCCCGGGCGCCGGCCCGGAAAGAAGCAACACCCGCTCCCCCGGAGAGCCCCGTTGAGGCTCGGGGGAAGGAAACGGCCGCGGGCGGGGTGGCATCCGATTCGGCGGACTACGCCCCGTCGCCGCCTTCGGTAGCGGCCCTCCCTACGCCCCCGGCACCTTTGGAGCCGGAGAAGCTGGAGGTGAGATTCGCGGATGCCTCGCCTCCACGGATGGAGTGGCCGGTGGATGAGGGGGGGAGCCCCTCAGTCTATGAGGTCCCTCCCGAAGTGGGGGCCCCGGGGGCCCTCCCGCCCGGGAAGGGGAAGGGCCTAATGATTCCTCCCCGGGCAGGGACCCCTTCCGAGAGCTCCTCGGCCACCTCCACGGAGGCCACCTCCTCGGCGACGAAAACGCCGACCACACTGCCGGACGCCCAGGTCCGGGGACCCCACGCCGGCCGCAACGGGACCGGCGTTGGGCGGGAGACCCCCCTGCTTTCCGCGGGGGAGGTCGCCCGCTACATGGAGGGCCTGCAAACCCGGAAGGTGCATGTGGGACCCTCATTTGAGGATTCCAGTGGCAATCGCCCAGGTGGATTGCACTCAGAAAAGGCACGTTGCAGCTCACAACAATAGAATGCATTATCTAAAAATGCGAGTAATTAAAAACAAGTGCTGATCACAAGGACGAACATTACAATAACTTAGCGCCGAAATGACGCATTTAATTGTTAATACAAATTAAGGGGTTTTCGACACAAGGGTCGGCACAAAATAAAACAGCAACGATAAACAAAAGGACTTCATCAGTCTTCTGCAGCGGCGGTATAGCATGGACCTTCTCCACATCGAACTCCACCTTGGTGCATAACCCTTTAACCAGATGGGTCCTCAGTTTCTTCTTCTTGTTCCACATTGGGTTCAAGACCATAAGATTCAGGGTCGGCGAATCCTTCCTCTAAATTTTGATTGTAAAAGCAAGGGTGAGCACATTGTCCACATGGTGCTCAACAAGTCCCAAGTAACAATGCATGTATATATAGATGAGGGGGAAATTTCTCAAAGAACAGCTCTTTGGCTCTGTGAATAAATATATAATAGATTTTCACATGCAGCTTTGAAGAAAGGTCTTTATTTTTGAAAGCGAGGCTTTTAAAATCCTAAGCTAGATTTTCAGAAATGTTGTGTGTGGCGGTCTTTTATGAGTCACCACTTTACTCAGATTTTGTGAAAAACTTCCAAAAGCTACTTGTGCTGCATCGACGTGAATAGAATTCACAGCGCGCAGACTCCATGACCTGGGAGCTCAGAGTATCTGATACTTTTTAAACTTTGCAAAGGTGTACCACTTTAATCCACCAATCATTCGGCTTTCAAGTCGGATCAGCTTCATGCGACTTTTACGCATGTGACAAGGCCGAGATGACACAACAATTTACAGTCCTAGTATTAACTATTTCCCTGCCCGGTAAATAGACAGTTAAGTCTCAAGTACCGTTGTGGGTCCTCCCCACTGCCTTACTTCCTAGCCTGGGCCTATGTTCTCGCAAGACACATAGCCTCTCTTGATTACAGTCGCGCACACTAGTACAGAAATACAGTCTTCTATCGGTAAAAAAAACCCTTCTACTATCGGTTTTTGTACCGATAGAGATAGACACGATAGAACAAGACTGGACATTTTCTATCGGTAAATAACCGACAGAAGAAGTTCACTATTCTATCGGCATATTATGAATCTACCGATAGAAAACCCGTCGTATTCTTACGTCCAGCAGTTCGAAAAGTACCACTATTCTAACGGTTAACTACAAGATTACCGACAGAAAAAAGCTTAGTACTCTATCGGCATATTAGGAGTGTACCGATAGAAAACTCGTCGCTAGCGGATTGAAAAGTACCACTATTCTAACGGTTAACTACAAGATTACCGACAGAAAAAAGCTTAGTACTCTATCGGCATATTAGGAGTATACCGATAGAAAACTCGTCAATAGCGATTGAAAAGTACCACTATTCTAACGGTTAACTACAAGATTACCGACAGAAAAAAGCTTAGTACTCTATCGGATATGTATGAGTTCACCGGCAGGAAAGGTCAAACTCTTCTAACGGTTAATTTTGATTGTACCGATAGAAAAAAGGACAGTAGTCTCTCAGTTGTTGATGAATTTACCGATAGAGCAATCACATATACAGTACTTTATTTGCATCACAATACAGTACATTCACATATACAGTACAGATGCAATACAGTATAGATTGGATACACAATACAGTACAGATGCAAGGTAAATTCACAGAACAAATTCACACATTAGGCAGTTATTCACATTTATTCACATATGTATGGACAAATACAGATTGCAATCCAATGTGGACATTTATTCACATATATATATTTATTCACATGTATATGAACAGTCTATGCAGAGTACACCAAAAGGAGAAAATTGTCATGCTGGATGGTTGGGTGCTACTTCCTCCATGACATATTGTGCCCAGATTTGTCGAAGATATATAATCTTTGCATTTTCATATTGGTCTTTCGACATGGCGATCTGCAAGCATGTGTGCATACTGAGTAACTAACTTCGATCCTAATTTAGAACGTGACACCCATTTTTGAAATTTGAGTTAGCTATCGATGCTTACCTGGGGGAATCGGGAAAAGTTTGTCTGCACTAGGTCGTACATGTAGCGCAGCACATAAAACCCGCATTCCCACGATTGCGGCTGCTGATGGCACTGAGATAATTGCATATGCGAATACATGTTAGCTATATATTGTTTCCATAAACTAATTAAGCATAAACAAAAAGTCTCGTGAGTACCTCATATTCTTTCCAAGCTAGTAGGGAGCCCTGCGGTGCGGCATGCCTCCCTCCAGCGGACACATATTTATCAAAAGCCCTGCATTTCAGTTAGTATTGCCGGTTAATGTATTATCATTAGCTAGTGAGGTCAAAATTTAAATCAAACATATAAGTTACTTACGCCCCCATATTCCCCTTGAGCACATATTCCATCGATAATCTGTCACGCATCGAATCGAGGTAGTACACCTCGTTCCTCGGCGGACAGATCACGATGAGGATCCAGTGGCCCCTGCATTGTACGTAAAAGAGGACCGCTAGCTCAAAGTACATCTCAGGTGTAACATACAAGATTGAGTTAAATTAGTACGAAATGCACTAACCTTTGGTGGTACGGCACCAGAATGAAGTCCCTGTCCTGCTGCGCCATCAGCGCGCTGGATATGTACTGCTCAGCGTGCGCGGCGTCCTGCTCTAGCATCGTGAGGCTTATTTTCTCTGGGTCGAGGAAACCCACCTTGTCACACGCAGCCTCCGATGCTAGCCTGTACATGCACCTGCATGCGAAGGACGAGATTAATATTAATTTCACAGAAAGTTACTCAGTATTCAAATGAACTGCAACATTAATGCAGAGTTAGCAAACAGAGTTAGAAAACAGCAATACATAGCATCAGCAAACTCACAGGACTCCAGTCCGTATGATGGACATATCGAGCTCCCGCCAGTTGTAGAGGTCGAACAGATCCTCGTGTGCCACGGATATAGTCCCGGGCTCACGGTGGAACTGCCCAGGCCTGTAGGGAACTAAGAAGTTCAGGCTGCGCCGAGCTCGATGTAGGTACCAGTCGTGGAGGTCTCTGGTTGATCGATCCAATTTCCGCAAAGATGCCTCCGACAGGAGTGGGAGCGCGTTCGTGAACGTCCGCGGCAGTCCCTGTCGCCCTTTGCCCTTGCCTTTGCCGCCCTTGCCTTTTGCCGGGGACTGAGCGCGTACCTTCGAAGGCAAGGGCGAGGTGATGGCGGCTTTCTTCCGAGGTGGAGGCGTGGATGCGCTGGGTGGGGTCGAGGCCGTCTTTGATGTGTCCAGGTTCGCACGAGATCGGCCCTCATGCCCCGAGCTGGGGGCGCAGTCCCCTGGTAGCCCCGCGGCAGGCCACTTCAATTAATGAGCACGTATGTTAGATTATGCAAGTTGAGTGTACTGAGTAGGATGTAATCTAAAATGTGTAGGATTTACCGGTTGTATTACAAGACACTTCTTGGGCCACTGTACGTAGGAGCCCACTGCCTCGGCAAGTGTCTGCAGTTCCTCTGTTGGGACTGGCAACGGAGAATCGTTGTAGCCCGGCATGGCCATGTCCACCTGTACCTTTGCGAAACCCAACCGCAGAGGTACACAGTGGACCCGGACATCCGGCCCAGACGGATATACGAAGCCGTGTCCAACCACTTCCTGCCCGGCGCCTACGTGATTCTGTAGGATGCAGCCCTCCGGCCCCTGCAAATTTGTAACAATTAAAATAGGTTAGCGAAACAACTCTAACAGAATGGGAGTGGCATCAACTTAAGTGCACAGATGAAGGCTTGCAGTACCTCAAGTAGATCCACTGGATCCGCGAGTACCTTCGAAGCGCAACTGCTTATCCGACCCCGCGGGGTACCGTCGTCCTGGGGATCCGCATCTAAACTCTTGGCCAGCAATGTTTCTCTCAACCGTGCAAACTCTTCCCTCATTTGTGCGACCTCGGTCTGCACCTCAGACTGTACCTCAGCCCGTATCTCAGCCCGCATCTCCGCCCGTATCTCCTCCCGTACCTCAGCCCGTATCTTATCGGAGAGGTCAGCTTCCTTTTCCTTCCAGGTGCGGGCCTTCTTCCTCGGTGGAGCCGGATCTACGAAACCGGCCTTCCACGACACAATGGCTCCCACGGCCCGTGTCCGCCCGGGATGCTCCTTATTTCCTAGAGCTCGGGTGAGGATGTCGTTCTCCCTCTGCGGGGTAAACAATCCCTCCGCTGCGTCCTTCTCAAAAGAGATCTGTTACATTTGAAGGTACCTTGTGAGACAAATTGCCTTATATACACTTGTGCGCACACAGTTTACGAGGTTAGCCAACTTACCATTCGCCTCACAACGTCGGCGTCCCCAGGGGTTGCGAACTGCACAGACCCCGTGGACGACACGGACCCCCTCCCCCTCCACCATCGCTTGCACCTCTCATCCCTGATCTCAGAGAGCGGCAACTCAGGGGTGTCCATGACAGGATTTTGTTCGTCTTCCTTCTTCCACTGTTCCTCCTTCCCCGCATAGCCCCGGGATCCGAGCCGATGCGGGTGGTCGTTCCTCTTCTGGATCGCCCTATTCTTCTCGCTAAGGGCCTTGAACTCCTCAGTCCCCTTCTGCTTGGTGAATTCCTCCCATACCTCCTCCGATATGAAGGGGTACTTCTCGCAAGGAGATTTCCCCACAGCTAGGAAGTTACTGACGAGCCAGCTCTTAAAGGTTTTCCATGTTCCGTTCATGTCCTTCAAGCAGGCAGTCCTAGGTGTATCGTCGGGGATGTTCCACTTAGCCTGTTTCCGAAAAATGCATACAATTAATCACGAGTTAGTTAAACTTTAGTATAAGCCAAGAGAACGTGATTACGAAAGAGTTCAGCGATTTCAGTTCATTTAACCTTCACTTCCGCCCACAACCTATCCCTCTCGTCCGCCGTCACGTCCTTCCAGCTCTGGACGGTGATCTTCACCCTTTCTTTCGCCAACAGCCCAACGTAGGCCGCGTACCTCCCAGCATTCTTTCCAATCGGCCTCCCAAATTGGTTGAACTCACAAGAAAGATCAGTGCGTTTGGCCAAACGCCCCAACGTCGTCGCGCCTCGCCCCACCCTCTTGCGCTGGGATGTAACAGCCCCATCTTCAGTAGTTACGATGGGGTTGGCCCTAGTCGAACCACTAGTACCATCCGATGAAGACGACGACATGTCTTCCCCTACAAAACCTTCAACAAACCATATATATGGCAATTAATTCGCCTTGGACTTCCATAACTCAGCCCAGGACTGGAGACTAACTAGGGCGGCAAAAGGGAAAATAATACAAAAAGAAAGACATGCATAAATTACTTACTGAACTCTTCAGAAATATTTTCTATCGGTAAACACATGAGCTGCCGATAGACCATAACAATTACCTCCACACAAGACAATTTTTCTATCGGCAAACACGTGAGATACCGATAGAACATAACAATGTTCTCTTCATATGGAATTTTGTTGACAAGCCACCATTCACTGTCATCACATAACATTCTCGATGAGTTGCTACACTAATATTCATGGGCCAGCATTATTATTTCACACGTAAATATGCACACAAGCATCTAAGTGCTACTGTGCATAATCTTTAGCCTAGCCTGTATGTGAGTCATCAGGACTTCACAGCTATTAGGTTGGGAAAAGTCATGTATATAGGCATTTGAAACATATACATCGAAGACCCATCCACATTGCCATATATTCATACGAAGTGAGTAAAAATTCCCAACCAAACTAGTACATTGCATGGCTCATGTCCTTCCAGATCCAAATTAAGTTTTACTACTTGTGCAGAAAATTTTCTATCGGTAAACACATGAGCTGCCGATAGAATATGTGTAAGAACACCTCCAACATATAATCTGCATTACATGGCAGTTGGATACAATTGATCACACATACAGCAGTATAGAGAAGTTAAAATCTCAAAACAGGTTCATTACAGCACTGGAACATATTATGTAAACCCTAATTAAAATCAACATTGCCTGCGGAATGTACATAAGCCAACACAATAGGGAACCCTAGTGTAATTGCAAAACTCCAAGAATTAGTACGTGCAAAACACTAGGATCAAATAAAGAAGATGCTGGAAATAGAACGACGAATTAGGGTATTTACGGCGGCGATCAGTTCTGGTGATGCAGAGGCGGTGTAGAACGCAGCAGCGGCGGGCGAAGGACGAAAATAAGAACCAGTGGCAGTGACGAACCAGTGTCCAGCCGGCGATCGTCGTGTGGGAGAGAGGAAGTGAGTGCTCACGGCGGAGGTTGGGGTTTTCTTCGCTCTCGAAGAGACGCAGTGCTCTAAGGTGGAACTGTTCGAGTGGAGGGAAACTAAAGGGCCGTGTACGAGAAATAAAGTAGCGGAGGAACTTTTCTATCGGTATAACAAAATGATACCGATAGACTTATGTAATTTTCTATCGAAACAACAAAATAATACCGATAGAAAAAGTAAATTTCCCGGAAAAATATTCGAATTAGTGATTGCATTTTTCTATCGGTATAAACAATAAAATCCCGTGAGACCAATTTTCCACAGAAAATTTTTTTAAAGTGCTTGAGATTGGGTGCCATTTTTCTATCGGTAAAAACAACAAAATACCGTGAGAGTAATGAAAAGGTGCCCTTTTCTATCGGTATAAACAAAAAAATCCCGTGAGCCCAATTTTCCCCAGAAAATTTTTTTGATTAAGTGCTTGAGATTTGTGTGCCCTTTTTCTATCGGTAAAAACAATAAAATACCGTCAGAGTTATGAAAAGGTACACAATTTAACATCAAACAGACCGTGGTTGAAAGCTGCAGAATGTTAAAAAAAGAGGGAAGATAGCCGGAAAATTGGAAAATTGACATAAAAAGAAATTGTTCATTCATTGTTGTTTTATCACTTACATAAAAAATAAAACCCAAAATGCTAGGTCAAGGGGTGGTCTTAGCCCTGGCTGCATGTAGAATAGAGTCAGTTAGACTTGCAGCCAGGACGCAGGACTCCTCTAGCGACAAGTTGTCCCTAGGATCAACTACTACCGCGTCAAGAAGGCCTGCGACCTCCGTCAGCTTCGCTATGGTATCCTTCATAGTCAAACCGCAGCCAGCGATGGTCATATCCGCGGCTTTCTTCTCCTCGCGAAGACGCCTCGTCCTCGCCCTAGCATTGTCACCATCCGTCTTCATGCGCTTAATGCGCTGGAAGAGATCGTCAAGGTCAAGCCGTAGCTGAGTGTGCTTGTCTGTAAGGAGCTTGTGCTCCTCCTGGAGGGCCCTCAGGTCAGCCTTCACTTTGGCAGTGTCTTCCACGGCTACCATTCCCTGTGCAAATCAACAGGTCAAGAATGAACTGAACATGGATTAACAATACAGGGGTAAACCGAGGAGATTTAGAGTTCTTACCGGGGAGGCCGTGGATGACGATCCCATGGAGGTTGCCATTGTGAAAGAGAAGATGAGGAGTCGAACCGTTCGAGAATTGGAAAAACAGCAAAATACCGCGACGCATGGCGAGGTACTTATAGAGTTTCCAAGGCGACGCATGGCGACACGGTTGAGAATTCAAAGCGGCAGAGTATTCTTCTATCGGTAAAAACAGGAAAAAACCGTCAGACAACAAATACCGTGAGACTAACGAATTTATTCTAACGGTAAAATAGAACAATACCGATAGAAAACGTTTTGAAGTGCCTGAGAGAAGATGTCCTTCTCTATTGGTATAAATAACAAAATACCGTCAGAAAAAAGGGATTTTTGCAGAACTTAATTTGAAGAGGCTGCGATGAGATTTTTGCAAGTGCTATTTGAAGGGAAGAATTAAATATTTACAGGATAAAGGTACTGTACATGTTAGAACTCATGCTGTGGAGTAAAATTGAGATGTATTAATGCTGTGAACTAGCTTATCATTAAATTCTAAAGAAAAATGTACTGCCTGATGTATTAGTGATAAGTTCCTCACCTTGCTGCAGAACTTGTGGGCTGTTTGCTTGGCATTTATCCCTGAAATAGAAATTAATCATCAATGGTTCTCAACCCATAATCCTTCTTCGTGGTCATCTCGCAGATATGTATTTTTCTATCGGTAAATATGTGCATTTACCGTTAGAATATGCATGACTAAACAAATATATGTGCTTCCTATCGGTAAATATGTGTATTTACCGTTAGAATATGCATGACTGAACAAATATATGTATTTTTCTATCGGTAAATATGTACATTTACCGTTAGAATATGCATGACTAAACAAATATATGTGTTTCCTATCGGTAAATATGTGTATTTACCGTTAGAATATGCATGACTGAACAAATATATGTATTTTTCTATCGGTAAATATGTGCATTTCCGTTAGAATATGCGTGACTGAACAAATATATGTGCTTCCTATCGGTAAATATGTGTATTTACCGTTAGAATATGCATGACTGAACAAATATATATGTTTTCCTATCGGTAAATATGTGTACTTACCGTTAGAGGAGGTACTGTTACCAAACTGGGACAAACATGCACATGCCATTTCTCACATTCAAGGAATCATATCAATGTAACATCAAACAGATCTTACATCAAACGGATCTTAACTAGAAGATAAAGCAATATATTTCAAGAAATGCTAATTTGTGGATTAACTAGGAGACACAAAAATACTTTTCGTAGGTAGTTGGGACTTCATCTTGCCAAAGAAATTACACATGCCAGTTCACAAATTCAGGTACAAACATACACATGCCAGTTCACCAATACAAATTCAGGTACAAACATACACATGCCAGTTCACAAATTGAAGTGCATGTCTGAAACAGCAGTACAAATACACACCTACCTACCAATACAATTAAATACACAAATGCTCCCTGCACATTCAAGTTCATGTCCCAATTAGCAATACATGATACACAAATATACAACAATATACAAATACAACAATTCACACATTCGATGTATATTACAAAAGCCACGTCTGAAATTAACAACAGATCACGACGAGGACCCAGTGGCCCATACATGCATTTTACATAAAAGGGAACCTTTGCAGGTTGCCACAATGCAACTACCGACTACAAGTTAGACCTGATACATCACAAATCCATTCATCCAAAACAGCAAATGTCTGAACCACATTGGACTTAACCATAGGAGTTCAGTTCGAAGACGCCCGAGGAGCTGGAACTGCCGTCGACATACATTTGTACGTAATGGTGATTTCCTCGGACTCAAACTCGATCAACTCAACTCAACTCAACTCAACTCCATTAACAAAAAGAACCTACCTTCCAAGATGTTGTTCTGTGTAGTGATGGTGTAGAATGGCTGTGCAAATAACAACAATTCTTCTTCTCCAAGCAGGTAAGCATCTGGCCACAAGCTGGTGCATGCAAAAACATGTAAGATGCTTTCTATAGGTCCTGATTTGAGAAACACGCCGGGCTTAAGCATCTTCTCGACCGAGCCAACCAAGATCTCGCCCTTCACGTCCTTCCAGCTCTCGACGGTGATCTTCACCTTTTCTTTCGCCAACAAGCCAACGTAGGCAGCGTACTGCGATGAAGAACCGTGAAATACGTTGCCCCTCACGAGCATCATCCAAGGACCTGAACAGATCATAATCATATTGAAAAGAAGACACATCAAAATGAAGGATACAAAAAAAGCAGAATTATTGCCATAATCGGATTAGAATAATCTAACAATATTGCAGAAATTTTACGTACCTTCCTTGGGATGCCGACGTCTAGAGGGCGTCGATGGAGGTGCGGAGGTGCAGCGGTCCCCTGTAGAGGTGCGCCGGCCGTCCATGGAGCTTACGGGTTAGGACTACGAGCCCAGATGAACTGTGAGAATGAAAGAGACATACCCGTGTATTTATACAATTATATATTTTCTATCGGTAAGAAAACAGAATACCGTTAGTAATAAAAACATCTGTAGAAGCCGAATGGTTCTATCGGCACAACAAATATTACCGATAGGAATTTTTGTACATACTCTATCGGTCTGTACGTACACTACCGATAGAATATTACTAGTGTAGAAGGCCAACAGTTCTAAGATATTTTGTGCAATATTCTACCGGTATAAACATGCATTACCGATAGAATAAAACTATTAGAAGACGAACAGTTCTAAGCAATTTTCTATATATTCTAACGGTAAAAGAATCCATTACCGATAGAATAAAAATATTTGTAGAAGGTCAACTATTCTATCGGCGAACTACATATTGCCGATAGGAACTTTTAATATATTCTGTCGGTATATTCATACAGTAGCGATAGAATAAGTCTAGTTGTTGAAGTCGACCAGTCCTATCGGCGCACAACATTCTTCCGTCAGTACTTATGCATCTCTTCTAACGGCAAATATGTTCATCACCGCTAGAGTAAATCATACTATTTATTCTATCGGTAAGTTTCTTAGAAACCGATAGGGAAAATACATCCGTCGGGCTTTTTTGCCCGCGAGGCACATTTTCTATCGGTTTTGTGCTGTTTCGCTAATAACCGATAGAAAATAGGGGTTAGTAGACTGCATTTCTGTACTAGTGGCATGACTTAATCTGGCTTAGGGCGTCTTCCTTCTTTCCACCTTTTCCTCTCATGATTTTTCTGAACTCACATCACTCGTGGCCTTCTGCGGCCCACCAGTTCTCGCAAGAAACTGGACCGACAACCATTGCAGGGAAAAGCTAACACTAAAGAAAGCTACTAAGCTGCGCCCGTCCCATAAACAGGCAGGTGGTTGGTACGTTCTTCATGCCGCATAGAAGCGCAACACAAGGTTCTAGTCCTTATGAATCTCTAGTGAGGAGTCTTTCACATTACCAGTGCGCACACAGCACCATCCAATCAAACCATCCTCACTATCGATTCCAATCACATTTTCTTTCACAAAAAGGGGTTTTGAACATGCTTTTCTCACATGTGACCATTCAACATTTATCATATAATCTTTAAGCATAGCATAGCCTAAGCATGATATTCTAGGGTAACAAGGGTGCAGGGGTATTCAATGTCAAAAGGGGCTTTTCAATCATTTAGGTCATATCTAATCATTTTATTGAAACATAGTTCTTATTTGAATCTAAGGCATGCATATACTGGAAAACAGTTAACATACTTCATTTCAAAATAGCAGGTGAGACATGATCAAGGGTTTGAGACTTGCCTTGCAGTGACGGGTCTAGCTGCTCAAATGAATCTTCAGGGATCTCCTCTGCTCCTTCAACGTCTGGTTCCACGACGGGTACAAACAACACATACACACTATATAAGCATACAAGCACTAGAAAATAATACGTAAATACATCATGCATGCAGGGGAATTGGTTTAGACAAGGTCACTTGACATTGGTTGAAGAGATGGGTTCAGAGGGCTTGAATGTCGAAGGGCTGACATTCGACTCATGGCTTGACATTGCCCTAAATCGGTTCTAGGTTTGTTTTCTGGAGATGTGATAGTAGGGAATGTTGTAGAACATGGCTCAAAAGGCTTAGTGGACAAAGTGGCATTTCAATTGCTCAAAAGAAACAAGTCTAAATCATCCAATGCCACAGGTGGACATGCACTGACATAGTGTTTGACATGGCCAGAAACTAGGGCATTGCATAACTTTTGATCTAGAGCTCCAAATGATGCACAACTTTGTCTGGGGTTTAGGCATTGATAACAGCTACAAAACTCTCACAGGCTCAAGGGCTGAAAGTGGCCGGAGGGTGGCCAAATCCGGTGAGCAAACACGGTGGCCTGGACATGAACTGAGCCACTGGACAGCAACCTTGGCATGGCTATAACTTTTGATTCAAGTCGATTCAGAGGTCGGGCTAGTAGACAAAATTGCTCAGGGGGTTGAGATCTATCTAAATGACAAGGTCTCATCGGCTGGTTTGGCCGGAAAATGAACTCCGGCGATCGGGGCCGAAGACGAAGGCACCGATTTGGGGGTTTTCGTTCCAGGGCGTTTGAACTCAATTCAACGCTCGGGAAGCATCTAGGGGCTGTCACAAGGCTATTGGTGCACTCAATTTTGCCAGAGATCGGCTGGAGAAGCACGGCGGCGTGCTCCGGCGAACTACCGAGGCTCGAACGTGGAAATCCGGCGCTCGGGGCAAAATTGGCGAATCCAAGCTTGCAGGTTTGTTCCTCCTAGCTCACTGATCAATATCCTCTACAGGCACGAGGATCAATTTGGCTTGAATCGCTCGGCATTGCGGGAACAGGGGATTTCGGTTTTCCGGTGATTGCCGGCGTTGAGGTGCGCCGGGGACCAATTAACGGCTATGGTATGAAGAGAGAGGTGTAGGGAGCTTACTGGTGGCGTTGGTTTGGAGGAAGAAGCTTCGGGCGAAGCTGGCGCCGTGAGCTTCAGGAACTGCTCGCCGGAGAAGATGGACTTCGCGGCGGCGCTGAGGACTCGGTTGCTCTCTGGTGCTAAGGCTAAGGCAAAGAAGCTGTGGGGTGGTGCGAGGCAATGCTGGGCAAGGGAGGGGGCTTATATAGCCGCGGGTGAGGCTCTCGGGAGCAGCAGCAATCGCCGGGGAGATCTTCTTCTGACGCCGGGACGGTCATCGATGCACTTCGGGACGCGGCGGGGCTCTGCCAGAGACGGTGAATCGCGGGGAAACAGGATTTGGTCAGGGGGTGGTGGCGATGATCTTCGGGATGGCGGCCAAGTGGCATGAAGCTCCTGGCAGCAGCAGCAGCACGCGCGCTCGAGGAAGAAGATGGCACGGTGGGGTTGAAACGCTCCACGGTGGCGGTACAGCTGCGCACGGCTGGTGGCTACGTGGCCGTGAGGTGGCAGCGCGGCGAACGGCGACGAGTTAACGGCGCGGCAATTTGGCGGTTGCTGGTTGAAAACTTCACAGGGACCTGGTTGTGAACTTTGGACCTATTTGCAATGATTTGGACTGATCTGTGAAGGTTTTGGCTCGGGAGTTTGGGCCTAATTGCAATTCTGAAGATCTGAAGGGCTGATTTGAACTCTGATTTTGCAGATGAGTGCTACTAAATATCTTGGACTCATCTAGCAGGAAAAATGATGAAATCCGATAAGATCTGGTGGTTTTGACAAAATTCGAAAACAGGGTAATTAGGGTAATTAGGGTTTGAAACTTTCGTCGAGGCTGAAACTAGGGTTTTGGTCAAGATTCTGGAATTCTTCCAGAAGGGAAAAATGTTCAGAAAAATGAAAGAAAGGTTATCACTTGATCAGATCTGGATTTTGAGGTGATCTGGGACTTTTAGCCTTTTTGGGTTTTCTGAAATTTCTGAAAAGGACTAAATTGAAACACCTTTGGACTGAAATGTGAAAACGATCTGGTCAATGAAGTTTAGCAGCCAACTTTTTTGGTTAAGGTAGGGGCATACCCAAGATCAAGATAGGGTTAAAATATCAGGGTTTCCAAAGAAGTTATGCTGATTCGCAAGCAGAAAAGAAAATCAAAAACTGGGGTGTTACAACCTACCCTCCTTAGGAATAATCTCGTCCTCGAGATTCCGAACAATCTGAGAATAGGTAAGGAAAATTCTGACGCAGCTCTTCTTCTCTTTCCCAAGTTGATTCTTCTTCGGTGTGGTTGTTCCATTGGACTCTGCAAAATTTTATGGTCCTTGACTTCAATCTCCTTTCACTGACTTCTAACACCTTGACTGGATATTCCTGGTATGTCAGATCCGGTTGAACCTCCATTTCTGTGGGAGACACTTGCTCCGTTGGTTTTCTCAGGCATTTCCTCAGTTGGGATACGTGAAAGACATCATGGACTCCTGCTAACTCAGGCGGTAGCTCTAGTTTGTATGCTACTTCTCCTCGTCTTTCCAAAACCTTGTATGGTCCTACATATCTTGGGCTCAACTTTCCCTTCATCTGGAATCGTCGAACTCCTTTGTAGGGTATCACTTTGAGATATACGTGATCGCCTATCTCAAAGGATAGTTCCCTCCTTCTTCTGTCGGCGTAACTCTTTTGTCGAGACTGGGCCGTTTTCAATCTCTCTTGTATGATCCTCACATGAGCCGTGGCATCTTCCACTAATTGCGGTCCAAGGAATTGCTTCTGTCCCACTTCGGTCCAATATAGCGGCGTACGGCACTTCCTTCCATAAAGTGCTTCGTAAGGGGCCATTTGTAGACTCACTTGATAGCTATTGTTGTAGGTAAATTCTGCGTATGGTAGAAATTGTTCCCAAGAATTTCCATAGTCCAAAGCACAAGCTCTCAACATATCCTCTAAAATTTGGTTCACCCTTTCTGTTTGACCTCCAGTTTGCGGGTGGTAAGCTGTACTGAACTTCAACTTCGTTCCTAAGGACTTCTGTAGCTCTTCCCAAAATATTGATACAAATTGTGCTCCTCTGTCTGAGACGATTGTTTTTGGTACTCCATGTAGCGTAACAATCCTGGTAAGATACAGGTCTGCCAGTTTTTGCGTTGTGTACTGCGTCTTTACTGGTAGAAAATGAGCTACTTTCGTCAATCTATCGACTATGACCCATATAGAATCGTATCCTTGTTGGGTTCTTGGTAAACCAACTATGAAATCCATTCCAATCTCATCCCATTTCCATTCCGGGGTTGGTAGGGGTTGCAGCGGTCCTGCAGGTTTCTGATGTTCTGCTTTCACTCTTTGACAGGTGTCACAAGAAGCTATAAATTCGGCAATTTCCTTTTTCATTCCTTTCCACCAAAACCGATCCTTTAGATCTTGATACATCTTTGTACTACCTGGGTGAATAGAGTACGGGGTACAATGGGCCTCTTGCAGTATCATGTTCTTGATTTCCTTGTCTTCTGGAACACAGATTCGGTCATGATACCACAAAATTCCTTCTTCGTCCTCACGAAGGTTAATCACATCCTCGTGTTTCATGTCTTCTTTCATCTTCTGAATACTCAGATCCACTTCTTGAGCTTTTCGGATTTGGTCCTTCAGCTCACATTTTACTGCTAATGCGGCGACGGTTCCTCGCTCAACGAACTCTAAACTCAACTTCTCGAAATCTCCAAGCAATTGGGGTGGTATTCCTAAGATCTTTGCTTGATTGCAGTAGGATTTTCTGCTCAAGGCATCAGCTACTACATTCGCTTTTCCAGGGTGGTAGTGTATTCCAAGGTCATAATCTTTAATCAGCTCTAGCCATCTTCGCTGTCTCATGTTCAAGTCCTGTTGGGTGAAGATGTATTTCAAACTCTTGTGGTCCGTGTAGATTTCACATCTATTTCCAAGTAGATAGTGTCGCCAAATCTTTAACGCATGAACGACGGCGGCTAACTCCAAGTCGTGAGTTGGATAATTCTCCTCATGTGGTCGCAATTGTCTCGATGCATAAGCTATGACTCTTCCTTCTTGCATAAGGACACAACCTAGTCCTTGCTTTGACGCATCGCAGTAGACTTCAAAATCCTTTTTGTTATCCGGTAACGTAAGGACAGGTGCGGTCGTTAATATCTTCTTCAACTCCTCAAAGCTCTTTTCACATCCTTCTGTCCAGTCGAATAAAACATCTTTCTTTAGTAGTCTGGTGAGTGGCTTTGTAATCTTGGAGAATCCTTTGACAAATCTCCGGTAATATCCGGCTAATCCTAGGAAACTTCTTACTTCAGTCACTGTCTCCGGTTGTTTCCATTCCATGATAGCCTGAATTTTTTACGGATCCATTGAGATTCCTTTTCCAGAGATAATGTGGCCTAAGAACGAAATTTCTTTTAACCAAAAGGCACACTTATCGAATTTGGCATATAGTCGATGTTCTACTAACTTTTCCAGCACCATCCTAAGATGTTGTGCGTGCTTTTCCTCTGACTCTGAAAAAATGAGAATGTCATCGACAAACACAATGACAAACTTGTCCAGAAATTCCATGAGAACCTTGTTCATCAAATTCATGAACACTGCTGGCGCATTCGTTAAACCAAATGGCACTACAGTAAACTCATGCAATCCATATCTTGTTATGAATGCAGTTTTTGGAATATCTTGTTCTCGAATCTTCAGTTGGTGATATCCAGACCTCAGGTCGATCCTTGAGAATATCTTTGCTCCTCTTAGTTGATCAAAGAGATCGTCGATCCTTGGTAAAGGGTACTTGTTCTTGATCGTCATATCGTTTAGCTTCCGGTAGTCGACACAAAGTCGTAGACTGCCATCTTTCTTCTTAGCGAAAAGTACAGGGGCTCCCCAAGGTGAGGAACTTGTTCTAACAAATCCCTTTCTTTCCAATTCTTCCACTTGCTTTCTTAATTCTTCTTGTTCTTCACTTGTCATACGTGCAAGCTTTCTTGCATAAGGGGCAGATCCGGGTTTTAATTCGATTGAGAATTCAATGTCCCGATCTGGTGGCATTCCGAGAAGCTCTTCAGGAAAAACTTCTGGATATTCATTCACTATTGGAACTCCCTCAAATGGAACTCCTTCCAAGCTGTTCAAACTATACACTCGGTTGTTCACTATTGATCTCTCTGCGTGGAGTGTGACTTGTTTTCCTTCAGCATTCGTCAGGGTTATTGCCTTCTTTTCACAGTCCATCTGGCCTTTATGCTTGGCTAGCCAGTCCATTCCGAGAATGACGTCTAGTCCTTGAAGATCCAAAACTAGCAGGTTTGCTAGGAATCCTAGATTGCCAATACTAAAGGCGATATTTCTACAGATAGAGTTGACAGGCATTCGAGCTCCAGGGGATTGAATTAAAATAGGGAACTCTAATGCAGAAACTGGCAACTTATTTCTGAGCACGAAGGGTCTCGACACAAATGAATAAGTAGCACCAGGGTCAAATAATGCAACTGAAAGTTCAGAGTGGATAAAGATCCTACCGATTACGACGTCTGATGCTTCTCCTGCTTCAACGGCGGATGCATAGTTAAGTCTTCCGCGACCTGCAGCAGGTACTCCTCTTCCTCGGCCATTTTGAAACCTTCCTCCTCTGGAGGGTGGAGCATTCCTGGTGAAGCCTTGGGCTGGAACAGAGGGTCTTGCAGCTTGCATACAAGCGACATTGGATGGAAGGTGTTGCAGTGGACAAGTGTTCCTACGATGTCCCTTCCTTCCGCAGTGAAAGCACTCCTCGTTCTTAAGGGGGCAGTCCTTCAAGAGGTGATTTCCTCTACACCCAGTACATTGAGCTATCGTAGTAGGTGCAGGCCTTTGGGGTCTCTGAGGTGGTCTGAAGGCTGGTCGGAAAGTTGGCATCGGTCTCCCTCGACTAGCACTTCCTTGGTAAGAGTTGGGCAAAGCCTTCCTCTTTCGGTCTTCTTCAATTATTCCTCTTTTCTCCTCCATCTTAAGTAGTCGGTTTATTAGGACGTGGAAGTCTGTGAACTCGTGGGATGACAGTTGGTATTGCAGGGAATTCTGTAGTCCTTCACAAAACCTATCAATCTTCCTTTCCTCTGTCGCTATATCTTCAGGTGCGTATCTTGCCAGTTGAATAAATTCATGCAGGTACTGTTTCACGGTCTTACTCCCTTGTCGCAGATTTACGAATTCTCGGCGCTTTGCCTGGACAACGCCTTTTGGGACGTGGTATCTACGGAATTCCTCCTTGAATTCATCCCAGGTGATCGAATCTCTATTGGTGTGCACGGTCTGGTAATTCTCCCACCAAGCAGCAGCAGGTCCAGCCAGTTGGTTCGATCCGTACAAGAGCTTTTCTTCATCATTGCATCTGACGGTATTCAACTTTCTTTCCACCTCTCGGAGCCAGTCATCTGCCACAATGGGGTCTTCTGTGCTTGAGAAAGTCGGGGGTCGCGTCTTTTGAAAATCAGTTAACTTTGCGCCCATCACGGGTCCTTCAGTTTGTCCGGATGCAATATGCTGCATCAGCTGTCCCAAGATTTGGTTCTGCACAGCCGCTGACTCTTGACGATTGCGCTCCATCCATAGCAGCACATCGTTGATGTCACCTCCCTGTGGCATCGTCGAAGATCCTGGTCTATCGGGGTCTGTGCGGCCTCTTGCTCCAGGTGTAGCTCTTGTATTGTTGGGGTTTTCCTCTAGCCCTCCTTCCTGGGGTCTCGCGCGTGTGTTAACCATCCTACTCAAACAGGAGGTTAAGAATAGAAACATTGATTCGGAAAGAATCATTCACACAGGTGCTAGCAGAATGCTGGCATTAACTCAAGAAGTAAGAATAAGGATATGCAAAATGACTTTTTCATAAACCAATTTTTCAAAAGATACAAAGCTTCTAGCCTCATCGGCTTACAGAGCTTGTCTAACAACCAGCATACATAAACCATACTAAAACAACTACTACAACAAAAGGAAATCTAGCGTCTGCTGGGCTAGGCACAAAAGGTCGAAAGTCTGCAGTCACTCCTCAGCATCATCAGAAGAATCACAAGGCTCAACCTCCTCGGGATCCTCCTCCTCATCGTCATCAGCATCCATCGGGTCATCTTCGTTGTCGTCGTTGATGTTGACAATCTCCTTCCCTTTTCCCTCAGGGGTCTTCCCCTTCTTTGCGGTGCAGGGAAGTTCGATCGCTTGACCATTGATGACTATGCCACGCGACGCAGGCATGAAACCACTGAGATACTCTTTCGAGTTTCCTACCTTCTTGCGAGCGGTGATCCTCAACTTTGGGTGACTCTTCTTGGTTACCGACTCTGCAGCTTCAAGGTCCTTTTCTCCACTTGATTCAGCCATTTCTTGAATTTGTCTTTCTTTTTCTCGGATACTTGCACAAGCCCTAATAAGCATGCCCTCAAGGTAGTGGCGATCATCGCGAACACGCTCGTAGTCTCGAAATAGGCGGGTGTACCCAATCTCCGAAGCGCGAACGACGTCTCGAGTCTTCATCAGGATAGCGTTCTCTTGGTCGCTGGACGGAAGAACAACTCGGTACTCCGATCCGGGGACCTGGTAAGGCACGAAGCGGTAAGGGGAATCAGAAAGGTAGTCGCTGTACATCTGCCGGACGGAACCTACAGCACGACGGGCAGCGTCCAAGATAGCATCCTCCTCTTCTTCTCTACGGGCTTGGCGTCTAACTGAGCCTCTCCCATGCTCGGGGATCTCGTAGACAATCACCGAGGCCCGACAACCTATGGGTCGTCCATTTATCTCATCCTGCCAGACGCAATATACCGGTCTCTGACTGTCCCGTGCTCCAAGGAATTGCAGCATCATCCACAACAACAGTGCCCATGATCCGAGCTCGTCTCCATGAAGGTATCTCCTGTCGGAAGCCATCTGAAGACCGAACGAAAGGCATCTATAAGAGAAGTCCAAAATCTTTTTTCAAAGATCAAAAATAACATTTTTCTTAAGGAAAATAGGTTTTCGTAAACAAATTTTGACAAAGAACTAGCGAACTTTTCTTCTAGGGACGCCAAATTCTATCTAAGGGTTACGACCTACAGTCGAGTCTTCCGCTCTGATACCAAGTTCTGTGGGACCCTCATTTGAGGATTCCAGTGGCAATCGCCCAGGTGGATTGCACTCAGAAAAGGCACATTGCAGCTCACAACAATAGAATGCATTATCTAAAAATGCGAGTAATTAAAAACAAGTGCTGATCACAAGGACCAACATTACAATAACTTAGCGCCGAAATGACGCATTTAATTGTTAATACAAATTAAGGGGTTTTCGACACAAGGGTCGGCACAAAATAAAACAGCAACGATAAACAAAAGGACTTCATCAGTCTTCTGCAGCGGCGATATAGCATGGACCTTCTCCACATCGAACTCCACCTTGGTGCATAACCCTTTAACCAGATGGGTCCTCAGTTTCTTCTTCTTGTTCCACATTGGGTTCAAGACCATAAGATTCAGGGTCGGCGAATCCTTCCTCTAAATTTTGATTGTAAAAGCAAGGGTGAGCACATTGTCCACATGGTGCTCAACAAGTCCCAAGTAACAATGCATGTATATATAGATGAGGGGGAAATTTCTCAAAGAACAGCTCTTTGGCTCTGTGAATAAATATATAATAGATTTTCACATGCAGCTTTGAAGAAAGGTCTTTATTTTTGAAAGCAAGGCTTTTAAAATCCTAAGCTAGATTTTCAGAAATGTTGTGTGTGGCGGTCTTTTATGAGTCACCACTTTACTCAGATTTTGTGAAAAACTTCCAAAAGCTACTTGTGCTGCATCGACGTGAATAGAATTCACAGCGCGCAGACTCCATGACCTGGGAGCTCAGAGTATCTGATACTTTTTAAACTTTGCAAAGGTGTACCACCTTAATCCACCAATCATTCGGCTTTCAAGTCGGATCAGCTTCATGCGACTTTTACGCATGTGACAAGGCCGAGATGACACAACAATTTACAGTCCTAGTATTAACTATTTTCCTGCCCGGTAAATAGACAGTTAAGTCTCAAGTACCGTTGTGGGTCGTCCCCACTGCCTTACTTCCTAGCCTGGGCCTATGTTCTCGCAAGACACATAGCCTCTCTTGATTACAGTCGCGCACGACTTAATCTGGCTTAGGGCATCTTCCTTCTTTCCACCTTTTCCTCTCATGATTTTTCTGAACTCACATCACTCGTGGCCTTCTGTGGCCCACCAGTTCTCGCAAGAAACTGGACCGACAACCATTGCAGGGAAAAGCTAACACTAAAGAAAGCTACTAAGCTGCGCCCGTCCCATAAACAGGCAGGTGGTTGGTACGTTCTTCATGCCGCATAGAAGCACAACACAAGGTTCTAGTCCTTATGAATCTCTAGTGAGGAGTCTTTCACATTACCAGTGCGCACACAGCACCATCCAATCAAACCATCCTCACTATCGATTCCAATCACATTTTCTTTCACAAAAAGGGGTTTTGAACATGCTTTTCTCACATGTGACCATTCAACATTTATCATATAATCTTTAAGCATAGCATAGCCTAAGCATGATATTCTAGGGTAACAAGGGTGCAGGGGTATTCAATGTCAAAAGGGGCTTTTCAATCATTTAGGTCATATCTAATCATTTTATTGAAACATAGTTCTTATTTGAATCTAAGGCATGCATATACTGGAAAACAGTTAACATACTTCATTTCAAAATAGCAGGTGAGACATGATCAAGGGTTTGAGACTTGCCTTGCAGTGACGGGTCTAGCTGCTCAAATGAATCTTCAGGGATCTCCTCTGCTCCTTCAACGTCTGGTTCCACGACGGGTACAAACAACACATACACTCTATATAAGCACACAAGCACTAGAAAATAATACGTAAATACACCATGCATGCAGGGGAATTGGTTTAGACAAGGTCACTTGACGTTGGTTGAAGAGATGGGTTCAAAGGGCTTGAATGTCGAAGGGCTGACATTCGGCTCATGGCTTAACATTGCCCTAAATCGGTTCTAGGTTTGCTTTCTGGAGATGTGATAGTAGGGAAAGTTGTAGAACATGGCTCAAAAGGCTTAGTGGACAAAGTGGCATTTCAATTGCTCAAAAGAAACAAGTCTAAATCATCCAATGCCACAGGTGGACATGCACTGACATAGTGTTTGACATGGCCAGAAACTAGGGCATTGCATAACTTTTGACTCAGAGCTCCAATTGATGCACAACTTTGTCTAGGGTTTAGGCATTGATATCAGCTACAAAACTCTCAACAGGCTCAAGGGCTGAAAGTGGCCGGAGGGTGGCCAAATCCGGTGAGCAAACACGGTGGCCTGGACATGAACTGAGCCACTGGACAGCAACTTTTGCATGGCTATAACTTTTGATTCAGGTCGATTCAGAGGTCGGGCTAGTAGACAAAATTGCTCAGGGGGTTGAGATCTATCTAAATGACAAGGTCTCATCGGCTGGTTTGGCCGGAAAATGAACTCCGGCGATCGGGGCCGAAGACGAAGGCACTGATTTGGGGGTTTTCGTTCCAGGGCGTTTGAACTCAATTCAACGCTCAGGAAGCATCTAGGGGCTGTCACAAGGCTATTGGTGCACTCAATTTTGCCAGAGATCGGCTGGAGAAGCACGGCGGCGTGCTTCGGCAAACTACAGAGGCTCGAACGTGGAAATCCGGCGCTCGGGGCAAAATTGGCGAATCCAAGCTTGCAGGTTTGTTCCTCCTAGCTCACTGATCAATATCCTCTACAGGCACGAGGATCAATTTGGCTTGAATCGCTCGGCATTGCGGGAACAGGGGATTTCGGTTTTCCGGTGATTGCCGGCGTTGAGGTGCGCCGGGGACCAATTAACGGCTATGGTATGAAGAGAGAGGTGTAGGGAGCTTACTGGTGGCGTTGGTTTGGAGGAAGAAGCTTCGGGCGAAGCTGGCGCCGTGAGCTTCAGGAACTGCTCGCCGGAGAAGATGGACTTCGCGGCGGCGCTGAGGACTCGGTTGCTCTCTGGTGCTAAGGCTAAGGCAAAGAAGCTGTGGGGTGGTGCGAGGCAATGCTGGGCAAGGGAGGGGGCTTATATAGCCGCGGGTGAGGCTCTCGGGAGCAGCAGCAATCACCGGGGAGATCTTCTTCTGACGCCGGGACGGTCATCGATGCACTTCAGGACGCGGCGGGGCTCTGCCAGAGACGGTGAATCGCGGGGAAACAGGATTTGGTCAGGGGGTGGTGGCGATGATCTTCGGGATGGCGGCCAAGTGGCATGAAGCTCCTGGCAGCAGCAACAGCACGCGCGCTCGAGGAAGAAGATGGCACGGTGGGGTTGAAACGCTCCACGGTGGCGGTACAGCTGCGCACGGCTGGTGGCTACGTGGCCATGAGGTGGCAGCGCTGCGAACAGCGACGAGTTAACGGCGCGGCAATTTGGCGGTTGCCGGTTGAAAACTTCACAGGGACCTGGTTGTGAACTTTGGACCTATTTGCAATGATTTGGACTGATCTGTGAAGGTTTTGGCTCGGGAGTTTGGGCCTAATTGCAATTCTGAAGATCTGAAGGGCTGATTTGAACTCTGATTTTGCATATGAGTGCTACTAAATATCTTGGACTCATCTAGCAGGAAAAATGATGAAATCCGATAAGATCTGGTGGTTTTGACAAAATTCGAAAACAGGGTAATTAGGGTAATTAGGGTTTGAAACTTTCGTCGAGGCTGAAACTAGGGTTTTGGTCGAGATTCTGGAATTCTTCCAGAAGGGAAAAATGTTCAGAAAAATGAAAGAAAGGTTATCACTTGATCAGATCTGGATTTTGAGGTGATCTGGGACTTTTAGCCTTTTTGGGTTTTCTGAAATTTCTGAAAAGGACTAAATTGAAACACCTTTGGACTGAAATGTGAAAACGATCTGGTCAATGAAGTTTAGCAGCCAACTTTTTAGGTTAAGGTAGTGGCATACCCAAGATCAAGATAGGGTTAAAATATCAGGGTTTCCAAAGAAGTTATGCTGATTCGCAAGCAGAAAAGATAATCAAAAACTGGGGTGTTACAATGCAGGCCTTCATTGCCGAGGGGACGCTCCATGAGCGTTTTGGGGAGCTTCAATCTCTCCAAGTCCAGGTACTTCCCCGAGTCGGTGACGCTTTCTTTTGGGGCACCTACATTTGAATTTTTTCTAACTCTAGAGTTAGTAGGCGGCGGCCATTACCTGGGGCCTCGAGCAGCGGATCGCCCGGCTGCATAAGGATGCGGAGGACAGGGCCACGACCTTCCTGGGGTTGTGCGACGAAGCCCTCCAGGAGTTTTCCCGTGTCCGAGCCCAGGTCCACGTCTCCGAGGCCATCAACAGCCGCCTTCGGGAGGAGGCCAAGGCGAAGGAGGAGGCATTCCGGGAGCTCGAGGGCTCGAGCGTCCGGGCGGTGATGGACGCGGGCCGCTCCGTCCGCTCGGCCCTCGAGAGCCTTGGCGTAAGCCTAGGCTCCGGGAGCAGCTCGGAGGTGCCCCCGGCTACCCTCGCGGAGGCTGTGCGTTTTCTAAACGCACAGGTCTCCGTCATCTCGGAGGCCGCCGATGCCCGGGCACGGGGCCGGGCGATCCCTGTCGTTGCGGCAGCGGCAGGGCTTGTTGAGCATCGGGGGGTCAGCGCCCGGGCGATCGGGGGCCGCATCCCCCGGAGCTTCCCCGAGTTCTTCGAGCCTTCGTGAGGGGAGGTGGAGCAACTTGCCGGGGGGCTTCTACGACCAGAGTGTCCGGGTGAGGTTCCCGGCACCGGCGCCTCCGGCGGAGGACGCCCCGGCCCCGGCCCCAGCGGAAGCCCCCCGGGGGGAGGACACCATTGACAAAGTATGAGCCTCCCCCCGGGTCTTAGATAGGACCCTTCTTTTGCTTTCTTAGGATTTTGTTCCCGGTAGCTTCTTAGAAGAAGCCCCGGACACTTGTAAAAAGACATTTGCAATGCAATAGAAATTAGAAATTTTTCTAAGTCTCGAATTAAATGCAATGTTACCAGGTTTCCCGGGAGGTTACTCCCGGGCGAAGGTCCAGAAGAGGTTCCCTGGGGGCGAGGCCTTCGAGCCCCGGCAGGTGCCCCCGGGGGAAGCCCAAGACGCTTTGATCTTGCTAAGCCTTATCTCCGGGAAACGCAGCGGGGAAGCCGTCCGGGAGCCCGTCCGGTTAAGGTGGCATCTGGAGTGGCACTTGGACAATTTTGACAATCATCGTGCCGAATTGTCCCCTCCGCGTCCGGGGTCTCGGATGATCCCCCTCTTCGGATACTTCCGCCGGCGGGCTACGAGTATTGGCCCGAGGATGTGCTCCGGGAAGCTCGGCGCCGCGTACGCGCATTGTGCCGGGACCTGGCCCGGGAACTAGCGGAGGGCCTCCGGGACTATTAGGCGTAGGAGCCTTAGGATGTAGAGAATCCCCGGGTTAGAGTCTGGGTCGTACCGTTTCCGGTTCCCACCGGAGGGGGAAGATGTCCTCCAGGTTGAATGATCAATAAAGCTATGTTGTTGCTTTTTCTGGGTCTTCCTTTATTTTTTCTTGGATGGTCTGGACGACTCCTTTTGATAAGAATGAGCTAAGTTTGCTCGTGGACGGTGCGATCGACACCCGGGGATTCCTTATCCCCCCCACCCACAGAGGGCCGGAGGGTAGCTCCGTGCGCTGTGGGGGTAACGAAGCCCCCGGCGTGAAGATGACTTGTAGCATAAGAATTTTTCCAAGTTAGAAAATTCTAAAAAGAGGTTTTCAAGGAAAGCACTTTCTGGGAGGCAATCGTCCGGTCGCCGTGAGGACGGGGAGCCGGGAATAAGGCCTCTGGGGAAGAGACATCCAAGAAAAACCCGATGGGATTTCCTGGGGATAACCATCCGGTCGCCGTGAGAACGGGGAGCAGGGAATAAGGCCTCCGGAGAGGGAATATCCAAGAAATCTGATATTTTTCTGGGAGACAATCATCCGGTTGCCGTGAGAACGGGGAGCCGGGAGCCGGGAATAAGATCTCCGGGAAAGAAAAATCCGAGAAAGCCTGATTTCCAGGGATAGATCTTCCTGGAGACAATCATCCGGTCGCCGTGAGAACGGGGAGCCGGGAATAGGGTCTCCTGGAGAGAAATATCCAAGAAAGCCTTAGACGTCCCGCTGGGGAGATTGTCTACTCCCGGAGGAGGATGTGCCCGATGACGGGTCTGAGTGTTTAGGTAGGGGACTAGTCTCCCAAAGTGACTCGTTACCACGGTCGCTGGGGACCGGGTTGCCGCTTACACCCTCAGTCCACGAGGGCTGATCGTAAGCCGCCCTACAAGAGGGACTTGCTGGGTCTGGGCCCACTTCCTCACGGGGAGGGCATCCTCGGGGGAGGGCATCCTCGCGGGGAGGGCATCGCCATTAGGGGCGGTAATGAGAAGAACCTGCAATGAGACAGTTGAAGAAAAGAATCTAGTTGTATTGATAATGCAGTAAAATACAACGTCTCCCCCCGCGAAGTCGCGAGAGGGGAGGGAAAGGTAATTACAATGTCCCCCTCCCCCTCTGGCGTGGCCGCTCCGGGGGAGGGGACAGTAAGTACGGGGTCCCCCTTCCCCCTCCGGCATAAACGCTCAGGGGAGGGGACGGGCCTGTATAGGCTAGACGTAAAATTTACGAAGTAAACGCAAGTTCCACGTGTGCTTCAGCTCCTGCTCTTCAAGGTTGGAGAGCTTGTAAGCCCCCGAGCCCAGGACCGCAGAGATTCTGTAGGGGCCCTCCCACTTGGGGGAGAGCTTACCCTGGGCTTGGGGGTCCGTGACGCGCTTGAGGACAAGGTCCCCAAGGCGAAAAGCTATCTCGCACTCGTAGATGGCGTGGCGGAGGAGCGCTCGGTCGCGTTCCTCCTCCACGAGGTCGATCTCCAGTCGTTGGTTGGCCTCATTGGCCTGGTACGCTGCGGTCGTGGCTCCGTCTAGGAGCTCGACTCGCAGCGACCAGAAGCCAATCTTCGGGGGGAGGACTGCCTCGGCCCCGCAGACTAGGGAGAAGGGAGTACGTCCCGTCGCCCGGCTCGGAGTCGTGCGCATGGAGCAGAGGATGCTAGGGAGCTCCTCTGCCCATGCACCCCGCTTAGAAGCGGCTTGCTCGAGTCTCCGGCGCAATTCCTGTAGGATCACGCCGTTGACCCTCTCGACAACCCCATTGCTCTGGGGATGGGCCACTGAGGCGAAGTGGATGACGAGCCCCAGGCCTTCGCAGAATTCCCAGAAATAAGCCGAGTCGAATTGGGTCCCGTTATCCACGGTGATTTCTCGGGGGACCCCAAAACGACACACGACGTTTTTCCAGAAAAACCGCTGAACGGCCAGGGACGTGATGCTGGCCAAGAGTTCCGCCTCTACCCACTTTGTAAAGTAGTCGACCGCGACCACCGCATACTTGTACCCTCCGGGCGCTGGGGGGAAGGGCCCTAAGAGGTCCATCCCCCAGCGCACGAAGGGCCAAGTGATGGGGATAGTCTGCAGCGCTACAGGAGGGAGGTTCGCGCCCTTGGCCATCTTCTGGCATGCCTCGCACGCGGAGACAAGGTCTCGCACGTCGCGCATGACCGTGGGCCAGTAGAAGCCCTGTCGGAGAGCCTTGGCCGCGATGGCACGCGGGGCTAGGTGAGAACCACAGCTCCCCGCGTGGATGTCTTCGAGAAGTTGGAGTCCCTCCGGCCGGGGGAGGCAGCGCAGGAGGGCGGAAGCCCCCCGCTTGTAGAGCCTTCCCTCCAGCAGGAGATATGCCCGGGCTTTGGCCCGGAGGCTCTTAGCCTCGGTCTCGTTGGGAGGGTCCCCCTCCCCCTTGATGAAGGAGATGAGGGGGTCCATCCATGACGGAGTCCGGGTGATTTTGGCGACCTCCGGGACGCGAGGCTCTTCGCCCGTGTCCGGGGAGGCCACCGAGGGCTTCGTGATGATTTCCAAGAAGTCCCCCTTGGGGAGCGATTCCCGGGCGCTTGCTGCCCGGGCCAAGGCGTCGGCCCGGTCATTGTCCCTTCGCGGGATATGCCGGGCCTCGAGGCCATCGAAGTGCCTCTCCATCTTTCGCACCTCCTGCAAATAAAGACTCAAGTTTGCGTCATGGCACAGGTAAGACTTGTCCATTTGGCAAACTACGAGCTGAGAATCTCCCTTCACTAGGAGGCGCCGGATCCCCAGGGAGCACGCAAGGCGCATCCTGAGGAGCAAAGCCTCGTACTCGGCGACGTTGTTGGTTGCAGGGAACTCGAGCCGCGCGGCGTACTCGAGTTCCTTCCCCTTAGGGCTCCGGAGGACTACTCCCGCACCAGCCCCGGCGAGACACAGCGACCCGTCGAACATGAGCGTCCAATGGTCACTGCGTCGGGGCGACGCAGGGAGGTCTTCGTCCCCGGACTCGGAGGCAGGAGTCCACTCCGCGACGAAGTCGGCGAGGACCTGCAACTTGATGGTGGAGCGGCCTGTGAGGGACAGGAAGAAGGGGGCGAGCTCGGCCCCCCACTTCCCTATCTGGCCGATTGCTTCCTTGTTCCGCAGCACCTCCCCCAGGGGGAGGGACGACGGGACGGTGATGGGGTGTCCCAGGAAGTAGTGGCGAAGTTTCCGGGATGCCATCAGGAGGGCGTAGCAGATCTTCTCCATCTCCGTGTACCGAGTTTTGGCCCCCTGGAGGGCCTCACTCACGTAGTACACGGGACGCTGCTGCCCCCCTTGCTCCTTCACCAAGACCGTGCTGACGGCAACCGGGGTCGCGGCAAGGTAGAGGAGCAAGGGCTCTTCTGGAGACGGACTCACGAGCATTGGAGGGCTCGTGAGGTACTTCTTGAGGTTGTCGAATGCCTCCTGGGCCTCGGGGGTCCAGCGGAACCCCTCGAGCCCCCGGAGGATCTTGAAGAACTGGAGGCCTCGCTCCCCCGACCGCGAGATGAAGCGGCTTAGCGCGGCTAGGCAGCCGGAGAGCCGCTGGACGTCCTTGACGGAGCGCGGCGGGGGCATGTCTAGGAATGCCCGGATCTTTTCGGGATTTGCCTCTATGCCCCGCTGGGACACGAGGAAACCCAGGAGTTTCCCCCCGCGCACGCCGAAGGCGCACTTCTTCGGGTTGAGCTTCAGCCCGTACGCGCGGAGGTTGCGGAAGGTCTCCGTTAGGTCGTCGATGTGGGCGGCTGCGCGGGGACTTATGATGACGGCGTCGTCTACGTAGACTTCGACATTGCGGCCGACTTGTTCTTTGAAGACCAGCGTCATGAGGCGCTGGAAGGTCGCTCCCGCGTTTTTGTGCCCAAAGGGCATGTGGACGTAGCAGAAGGTTCCGAGGGGAGTTATGAAACTCGTCTTTTCCTCGTCCCCTTCCGCCATACGGACTTGATGGTAGCCCGAGTAGGCGTCTAGGAAGCTCATCAACTCGCACCCCGAGGTGGAGTCGACCAGTTGGTCAATCCGCGGGAGTGGGAAGTTGTCCTTGGGGCAGGCGCGGTTAAGGTCGGTGAAGTCCACGCACATCCGCCACTTGCCATTCGATTTCTTGACGAGGACGGGGTGTAGGACCTCCCGAATGAACCCCGCCTCTCGGAGTCGGGCGATCTCCCCCTTGATTGCCTCTTGGCGCTCGAGGGAGAGCTTCCTCAGCTTCTGTTTGATTGGGGGGTGACCGGGGGGTCACCGCGAGCTTGTGCTCAATGACCCCCCGGGCGACTCCCCGCATGTCCGAAGGCTTTCACGCAAAAACATCGGAGTTTTCGCGCAGGAAAGCTGCAAGTTACGTTGCATGTTCCTCGGGGAGCTCTGCCCCGATCCGGACGCTTTTGTCCCCATCGCCCGGAGACAGCAGGATCTTCCGGAGGCCCCCTTTCGGACGCGGCTTGAGGAGGGGCCTCCCGGGAGGTGGCGCAGCGACGTCTGATTCCGGGGGAGAGGCCTCCCCCCCGGGCGCCTTAATGATGTTGACGCTTCCGATTGTGGCGACGGCGCGCTCGTATAGAGCACAGGCCATGTCTTGGTCTCCCCGGACGTTGATCACGCCATGCGGCCCGGGGATCTTCATGCAGAGGTAGTTTTGATGGGTGGCAGCCCCCAGCCGGTTGATCGTGGTCCTCCCCATGATCGCGTTGTAGGAGGAGGGGGGGTCCACTACGTCGAAGCGGACCATCTCGGTCCGGTAGTTCTCCGGGGTGCCGAATGTCATCGAGAGGTCCACCTTGCCCACGGGGTGGATCGCCTTCCCCGGAACAAACCCTTGCAGGGGCCTTGCCGCGGGCTGCAGGAGCTTCTCATCCACCTGCATCTCCTTGAAGGCCTTCAGGAATAGGACGTCGGCGGAGCTCCCGCCATCCACGAGGATGCGGGCCAGGTGGCAATTGTAGATGGTGGCGGAGACGATGAGCGCGTCGTCGTGGGGGAAGCGAACCCCGCGCGCGTCTTCCGCCGTGAAGGTGAGGGGGACGTCCGACCACTTGGGTGGCAGAGACGTGTGTAGCGCCCCCACAACCTTGACTTCGCGCGCGTACTCCTTACGCTGGCGCTTAGAGTCCCGCCCGGAGGCGGACCCTCCCACGATGACGTTGATGCGGCACTGAGAAGTTTGGAAGGGGAGAGCTTCTGAAGGCTCCCCCTCTTGCGTCTGCCCCTATTGGCCCCCCGCGGGGGCAGGAAGGGCCGGAACAGCTGGCCGAGGGGGCAAGGAGGCCAGAGTCCCCCCCCCCACCCCGCCCATGCTGGTCGAGGAACGCCGCGAAGTCTTGCAGCAGCTGGTGGCAATCTCGGGTAGCGTGGGTACTGGATCCGTGGAAGCTGCACCACGGTCCTTCCCTGGCTCTCCCCGCGGGGCCTTCCCGGCCGCGCAAAGACTGTCCTCCCCCATGGCCTTTCAGCTTGGGGAAGGGGCAGTTGCCTCTCGAGGGGTGGCGCGAGCCGCCTCCGCCCTCGAGGACAAAGGTGTCCCGAGGCCGTGGCTCGTTACGCCCCCCCTGCCTGGGGTGCTTGAGGGGGTCCGTGGCCCCCCGGTCAGCGGGGGCGGGAGCCCCTTGGGTCTTCTTCCAGAGGTCGTCTTCCTCCGCCCAAGCGTACTTTTCGAGTACATTGAAGAGCTCATCGGCGGAGGAGGGGCAGCTCCGGGAGAGCCTCCGGTGGAGCTCCCCCAGGAGGATCCCGCTTTTGCACGCTTCGATGACCATAGAGTCGGGGACATGAGCCACTTTGCTCTTCACTTGAGCGAAGCGCTTGAAGAAGCTTCGGATGGTCTCCCCTGTCCTCTGCCGGACGGTGTACAGCTGCGAGGAGTCCAGGGGACGCACGTAGTTCCCCTGGAAGTTCGCGCAGAACTCACGTTTGAGCTGCGCGAAAGACTTGATGGAGCTGGCCTTCAGGTTGTAGAACCAGGAGCGGGCGATGCCGGTGAGGTAGAGGGGGAAGACGTTGCATTGTACCGTCTCGTCCCCCCCGGCCGCGGAGATGGCTGTGGAGTATACCTGCACAAATTCGTAAGGATCGGCCTCACCGTTGTAGTGCTCGATGTGCGGCGGGCGGTAGGGCCGCGGCCACCGAATGCTACGAAGTCTGTGGCATAGGGGCTGATTAGCCCCCTGCACTTCCCGGGGAGAGTCCCGGTCGCTGTCTTCCTTGACTGGGGACACGCCCTCGTTGTCGGAGTCGGGAAGCGGCCCAAGGTCCGCCGGAGTGGCGGTGGCGACGCTTTTCTTCTGGACCGGGACTGAGTTCCCGGAAGTCCGGGCTCTCCTCCGAAGAGACTGGCTCTTCGGCGAGTCTCTTCCCCCGACCGGTGCGAGAGCGAGGCTCTCCGCGCCCGCGGCCGGGGTGAAGTTCTTCCCCGCACTTGGGTGAATGCATTCGCTCGACCTCCCCCCGGGAGAAACGGACCTGTTCCGCCGGGGGAGGGAGCTCATGCACTGTAGCTGCCGGCCCAGAGGCTACCGGGGCCGGCTGGGGGGAGCCCCCTGGAAGACCCCCGGAACGGGAAAGAGGGAAGCCCCTGTAATATCCGGAACCGGCGAGGGGGGAGCCCCCGCGGCGACGTCTGGAACCGGGGAGCTGATGCGGGGGGAAGTCTGCTGAGGCACGGGAGCTGCTCTGTCGACCACCCCCGGTGCGATAAACGCGACACGAGGGGCGGGACTGGCTCCCGGCGTAGGGAAAACCCCTCGCATGAAATGGGCCCCCGGCCCCAGGAATGGGCCTGGAATGGGGTATCCCCCCGGTGCCACGAAGGGCCCGGGCATGAAGTACCCTCCCGGCACCGGGAAGGACCCGGGTGCCAGGAAGGGTCCGGACGTATGACCCACAGGGGGAGGGTACCCCCCGCTGGGGTTATACGGGGCGGATAGACCCCCGGAAACCGGAGGGACCGCCGGGTGACCCATAAACGCGGGTATGGTCCCCGGATATGGGTACGGCGCATATGTGGGGGCCGGTGGCCGCGCCAACACGCTAAGCAGCTCATCCATGGAGCGCTGGGTGCGGAGCTGGCCCTCCACTAAAGCCTCGAGCAGGGCATCCCGGGGAGCCGGGGGAGCCGTCGGGGGGAGACTGGTCCCGACCGAGGTTCCCGCAGTCACTGGGAGCGCCTCGGAGGTAGTAGCACCTAAGTTAATAAAGGAGGTGGGAGGCGGTACCTGGGCCTGGCCGCCTCCGGGCGGAAGCGCCGGGACAGCCGTGTCCCGGACAGGCGGCGCCGGGTATCCGAGACCGGCGTCACCGGGAAGGGTGCGAGCCCTTGTTCTTGGGGGAGCCATGGCGTCTTGTCACGAGTCCCCACAGACGGCGCCAACTGTCGTGGTATTACGAATACCCCGGCAGGTTATGTAGACGATCCTAGCGAAGAAAACACGACGCGGGCTGACCGGGTGACCGATCGTCCCCCCGCCGGACAAACACAAGAATTGACACGAGGATTTATACAGGTTCGGGTCCCGGTGGGGGCCCTAGTCCTGTCGGCATGCTCCCGACCGGAGTCGGCTGGGGAGGCTCTCTCGGGGGAGAGGTTTCCGGAGCACACCTGTGAGTTTTAGCTACTTAACAATAATGAATCACCTGTCTTACAACAGGGGGGTACAAGGGCTATTTATAGCCCCAAAAAGAAGCAAAAAGACTAAACTACCCCGGACGCTACCGTCGGATTGAGGGGTAGCAACGTCCTTCTCCCGATTAAGTGCCTTGGATGCTCGACAGGTGGTCACTGATTCCCGAGGCGTTCCTCGCTTGACCTGCACGTGATCAACAACCAAAGACTTTACCTTTAGAAGGGCGACGAGGCCCGGGACATGCATCGGAGGCCAGGTTCCCGGGCCAGAGGAGGCGCCCGGGACCGGCACCGGGGCCACGTCCCGGGAGCCAAAAGGCGGCGCCCGGGACTGGTACCGAAGGCCACATCCCGAGAGCCAAAAGGCAGCGCCCGGGACCGGCACCGGGGGCCAGGTTCCGGGGGCCAAAAGGCGGCTCCCGGGGCAGGCACTGGGGGCTACGTCCCCGGGCGAATGGCGGCGCCCGGGACCGGCACCGGCGGCTAGGTCCCGGGAGCCAAAAGGCGGCGCCCAGGACCAGCACAGGAGGCTAGGTCCTGGGAGCCAAAAGGCGGCGCCCGGGGCAGGTGCCGGAGGCCACGTCCCCAGGCGAATGGCGGCGCCCGGGACTGGCACCGGGAGCCAGGTCCCAGGAGCCAAAAGGTGGCGCCCGGGGCAAGCACCGGAGGCCACGTCCCCGGGCGAATGGCGGCACCCAGGACCGGCACCGGGAGCCAGGTCCCGGGAGCCAAAAGGCGGCGCCCGGGGCAGGCACCGGAGGCCACGTCCCCGGGCGAATGGCGGCGCCCGGGACTGGCACCGGGAGCCAAAAGGCGGCGCCCGGGACCGGCGCCGGAGGCCAGGTCCCGGGAGCCAAAAGGCCACATCCCCGGGCCAATGGCGGCGCCCGGGACCGGCACCGGGAGCCAGGTCCCGAGAACCAAAAGGCGGCGCCCGGGGCAGGCGCCGGAGGCCACTTCCCCGGGCGAATGTGACGCAACTTACCTGGACTTAGTCTCGCGGAGATTTCCCCCAACGAGATGAAGTAGAACAACCAGCAGAGGGTGCAGGTGGCACCCTGGGTGTAGTTGTGGACCGAGCTGAAGTAGATCCTCCAAAAATACCTCCTCGTGATCGAGCTTGTCATCCCTTTACTTCCCTTTTAACTTTGCAAGCAAGATGAAACAAACGAGTGATATTATGATAATCCTTATACTCTAATATGTCCCGGATTTCACGGTATAAACCCCCAACAAATCTAGACATTTTTGCATCCTCATCTTCTTGCACTTTACAACACAACATACCAATTTGTAACTCTTGATAATACTGTTCTACGAACTTATTACCTTGGTTCAAGCGCTGCAAGTTATTCAATAAATCTCTAGCATAATATGAGGGTACAAATCTAGCTGGCATTAATTATTTCAAAGCACTCCAAGTGGTAGGGATATTATCCTTTTTTTTAATTTCATGCCACCAATATGATGCAAAGTTAGTACATTTACTAGTGGCAAGTCTAATTCTATGTTCTTTCGGCACTTCAAAACATGAGAATTTTGTATCCGCGGTTAACTCCCATTCTAAATATTCATCCGGATTATAACGACCAGCAAAATATGGCATGGTAAATTTAACTTTAGAAAATACATCATTAACATTACCATGATATCGATTAACATTACCATTGTTACCTCCCATACCATGACGATTGTGGCGAAGACGATGGCGTAGCCGTGCATCCCATTCAGTAGCACGATCATTCGAAATGCCAACACTCTGTTCACCTTCAACATCCTCTATGTCATCGGCGAGGGAGGCTTCTTCATCTCCATGGGCAGTAAGGTGTCCCACCCTTCGACCTCCATTGGGAGGTGCAGGAGCCACAGGTGGACGTGGCTGCATCTCAAGGTGCTCCATTCTTGTGACGAGGTTAGCAATGCTCCGCTCGATTCGTTCCATCCTATGCTCATTGTCTTGAGTAAGCTTGGTGAGGTTTGCGTCGATGCCTCTCAACGCGCTTTGATGATCCTCCACATATTTCATGAGTTCAATTCTTGTAACACACTCATCTCCATCCGGATCTCCAATCCCTGATCCTGTCATTGTTAGTAGAAGACAAGAGAAAGTACAGTGTATATATTCTTCCTATCATCTACTAGGTGGTGTACAAGGAATAAAAGTCACTCTCGCTCAAGCTTCTTACCAAGCTCTTGCAAGTTTCTTACCAACTGCAACAGGCGAGGCAATCCGGTGGGTTGGTTCGTGACAACTTGTGATAGAAACAAGCAAGAACAAGATGTAAAACAATCTGAAATTTCAGAACAAACAACTAAGATTATCTTTCACCAAACAATGTAGTAAATAACCTAAGGAAGAACTTGAGGAGTTCAGCCATATAAAGGAGAGAGGGGTGGCGGTTAGGGTTGGCTTGCAACCCTAAGCAGGATACATAGGCCGTGGGCCAAAAGAGAGGTGACGCAGTACCTAAAAGTCTGAGTTCTATACAGTCCAGGTTCTATACGTCAACTTGTTTTGATGATTGCAGTCAAGTCAGAAGGAATCTGAAGGTGGGGCCGGATGTTGGAAAGGTCTCGGAATAAACTTTCCATCAAGTACTCAAACATTCCAAACGGACTCCATATGCAACTTTTATGTTCATTTGAAGGTGAGTTGCTCCCTGGTGACCGAACTGGACTCCATCTCGTGTACAACTTGGGCCAAAACTTGCCTTGGTGAAAAATTACATCTTTGCTGGTACATCCCATGATTTCTAAGTACAAGAACATCATCATTATGTAGTAATCTATCCTTCAAAGCATAAGTATATAATCTTAGGAATGAACTCATTTAGTAATTTAACTGCCGTGCACGTATTCTTATAATTGGTCTTTGCATAAGAGTTGATGGAGTTGAAATAGTGTATATATCCGTCGTAGTGATGCACTCATCAAGATATAGGTATAAACAATGGATCGAACCTCGCTGTCGTCGGCGAGAGTGCAACCATCGCGGCCTTCAGATTAGCGTGTAGTTATCTGAAAGCTCAAATGAATCTTGTTTTGGAAGCTAACAACCACGTAGTGGGCCAAATGGGCTGATGCACTTTACTGTTTTGCTTTTTTCTATTGTTTAAATGGGCCAAATAGGCCACCTGGATATATGGATTGTACTTTAACTAGAAGAATTAGATTGGATTGGATTGAATATTTGTTAAATTGAATATAGACTTAATTGGACTGTCACTATTTCGAGTTGGGGAAGTCCCGCCACTTCCACCATCAAATTCGAATCAAAAGAGGTGCTGCATCATTTCGAGGTCACTGCAGAGGACAGATGAGGTTTCGTTGCGCTTCCAACCACGCTTCTTCAGATCGTATACTACCATGACCGCAGCATTGGAACCTCACGGAATGATGGTTTTTTTTTTTTCAGCACGGCAAGTCATCTTCACTAAAGAATCAATAAGTTGCAGAGTTGATGCTGAAAGTCATTGGACATGATTCTTGAATCACCTTTTAGAGTAGCTCACACTTAGTCCGTCTCTCTTGAGGCTTTTTTGCGCTTGCACGCCTTCTTGCGTTCTGTTTCTTTCAATATGCTGTAGTGGACTTTTTGAGATTTAAAAAAACCTGATATTGCTTGAGTTTCATAAGAAACAGGGGCTTTGCTGCCCATTTCTCTCTAAAAAATAAGGAACTTAAGATTTGAACCTAAGTAAGAATAGTTCGCTAGAAGAAATATCTCATTAGCAAGACACCAATAACTTACAAATAAAGAATAAATCAAACTATCATACTCAACTCGCGAGAAGCAAGCTGCAGTAAGTTCATACCTACAAGAAAAAAAAATTGGAGACATACTCTAACTTCACATTTCCTTTTTCCAAGCACTAATTACACATCGGCTAGTTCCTCACATAGTAAAATAAAACACAGCCTACAATTATCAGCAACACCTAAAATAGAAGGAAAATTTTGTAGTACAGGGACCGGGCAGTGAAAATGTAGTTGGAGTTCGAAGGAGGCACAAGGTGATTGATTATAGAACCTTCACACCACTAGGTCGTTTACCT
Organism: Pharus latifolius; assembly: GCA_019359835.1. Lineage (NCBI taxonomy): Eukaryota > Viridiplantae > Streptophyta > Magnoliopsida > Poales > Poaceae > Pharus > Pharus latifolius. The sequence goes on along the minus strand of CM033325.1, from coordinate 26,732,901 downwards.
TCCATGGCATCCTTCTTGTCACGACAATCGGAACAAAGGAAAGGGCCTTCCCATGGCTTAGAGCTGGTGGAAAAGATTGAACCAGCATGAACAGATATTCCCTCACTTGGTTCAAGGTCTACTTGGCAGATGGCACATGTAAACAAGCTTGAGGATGTTCTCCGGCTACTAGAGTCATTTCCTAACCTGCGTCATGCAAGTAAATCAAATGAGCTTTCGTTCCATATTGGGCATTCCAAATTGACAAATGATGATTTTTCAAAACATTACATACATTCACAATTTTTTAAAACATTACATTGTTCTAACAAGAAAGAATTATGAAATACAGAATTTAACACCACTATTACCCATGCTCAACATGGCTCAAAAAGAAACAAAAACAAGCTTAAGAAAGTTTCCAACTCACTTCATACTAAATCATATAACAGGTTAGTCGCAACATGTAATAGGTTACTGATACTAATAGGATAACCGGTCAAGCTGTCAGAAGGTATGGGGCTAAACCAATCGGTTTATGCCAGGAAGATCAAATCACCATTTCAGGCAAGTTATGCACAATTTAAAGTGGGTTCAGACATGTTATGTTTTCAGGTTAAGCATTCACAGATTCAAGTCTTAAACCCATCATTATCTTTAACCATTTTTCAAAATTTAGTTCAAAAGAAGTAAAAAAAAAAAGAGAGCGCAACTCCATGCAAACCAGCTGTTCCTTAGAAAACACCAGGCGAAACCAGTCAGTTCCAGACACAAATTACAGCAGTCAGTTGATATTCATATGATTTTATATCTAACCTTGGTAGTTCCGGCCAGGTCCCCACCAGTAATTGGCCAAGAACAGTACTAGCTAATATTTGAAATCCTGATTACTATTACTGTTGATTCACATTAATCCACTAAACCTAATAGACCAGACTTGACTACAAACGGATGATGACAAGTAAAACAAGAAACTGACAAAAAAGAATGCAATCATACTAGTGGCGACAAAATCACACCTAGAAAAAATAAATTTTCTACAGGGTGATTGGTTGCCCGCATCAACTCCAACCTGACTCATCCATGTAGAATCTCTAGAATGGGTGGCTGTTTAGTTGGTTGAGCTGCATCATTGAGTAAAACTGGGTGGTGCAAAAAGTATAAGTTGAATTAGAGAGAACTATAAATTGAGTTTTCCACTAGGTCTGACTCACTTTAAATTGAGTTTTCCACTAGGTCGGACTCACTTTAGGGTGGTTTGAGATAGATTAAAAATGATTAAGGAAAATTGAATATTATTTAAGTATAATAAAAATAAATTAATAACTCTTGACAGTATTTCTCACCTTATATATCTTCACTTGCATCACTCTAACAACCAACCAAATAATATCTCATCTTCATTTTCATTACCTCTTACAACCAACTAAATAATCCCTAGTTGCATCTCTTCATTCTGTCCCAACTAATCAAACATATCCCACTGAGCCATGTTAAGGTTAGGGTTATGCGGGCAACCAATCAAACCCTTTATTTCTCAGACCAATTTAACAAATTGAGTTGGTCATTGTTGGGGTGAATAGCAAATGTGGATGATAAATATCAAGACCTCCAACGTTTAACCGAATAAATGAAACAATGAACATACTGCCCAAAAAAAGAAGTTTCAGAATTCAATCAGCAATAAAAACCTAGACAAACTAAATGTTGCTGAGACCATAAAGCTATGAACTTTATTAGCCCAAATTACAAGATTGCTTCCATAACTTTTAATCTTTATACTCACCTTTCTATTTTGTCTTGCTCCAAGTAAGTCTACTCACATTTACAGATCCAGTTTCTTACAGTTCAAAAGTCATAATTGTAAACAAATTTCTTGCTCAATAACTATACTACCAATTTTAGACTGCATCTATATGTAGTCTTCAATCTATGTTGTCGGATAAAGCCAAAAAGCTTAAAACAAATACCACTTCAGCATCCAGTTGTTCATATTAAACTTAGCCTTTACAGTTCTCGCTTACCGTGAAATCGTCTTTCCCATTCTTTCCCACCACCATATCCTAAACACAACTGTTGACAACAAACTTGAGGATTTGTGCACCCAATCCCACTAACTGACTGGTTGAGTGTTGTGCAATCCATGCGAATCAATCTGTGGTGCCAGGTCAATCCCAAAGTTTCAACAACTACAGATCTCACACTCATGGCATACTTGTGCAGGTGTGTTATCACCTTGGAGCTCCACCACGAAAATGATATTGCATGGCTACTGGATATGCACCATTTGTTTGATGTTTTACACCAATGAGGACCTAGATCTTCACAACATCTGCATTGGTAGTCTCACACAGGGTTCAAAATCAGGTTTTTGAACTGGTTCTCACCAGTGGGCTGGTACCGGTTTCCAGTTGGTTACATTCCCAGCTAATTACCAGTGGGAAACAGTGATAAGCCAGACAAGATAGTTTTTTCAATTGGGCACCTATCGCATATATATTTTAGCATCCCAACTTCTTCTGGGACTTGTGCATGCCATTGTGGCTATATCCATGTTTGGGCTGCTGCAGTTGCTGGTGAGGTGCATTGCCAAATAGTCACACTGCTCTTCTGTTTTTTTCCTTCTCAACAGCAGTTGAGCGTAATGTGGAGGCTGAGGTGTGGAGGCGCAGAAAGGAGGGTTAGGGTTGTGCATGGGCTGGGTCATGTCCACAGCTGTGTCCTGAGCATGTCCTCACCATGTTAGGTATTAAAATTGGGATTTTTTAACTGGAAATGCTCTTGGACATGTATCGGAGGCGTATCGGAGCCGTGTTCGTGTCCAATGCAGTGCTTGACACAGGTACGAAGCCTAGGCGGACTGTCCGTGCTACATAGCTGCCAGTAATCTGTTGGAAACCAATACCGGCCGACCAGAAGGAATTGAACTGGTTACAGTATTTTGAACCCTGTCTGTGCCTCCTCTCCACTCAAAAAGTGGTATGACCAAATCCAAATCCTATTCTATTTAAGCATAAACTAGTTGTCTTTTTATGTTACTGATGAACATAGATATATACATATTATTTTTTAATTTTTAATGTATATAGCCTTGCCACTGTGTCTGTATCGTGTCATGTACTGTGCCTGTGTCTGTATCGTGTCATGTACTGTGTCTGTGTACATATCTATACAACCTTGATATTGCAGCCATAGACCTCTGATCTGAGTCGTAGACAATGGCTATTGGAGAGTTCACAGGCTATGTCATGCCTGTTGGGTCAATAAATTAATTACACATTACTATCCTCTATATCCTCTAACACAGCGGTTCAGATTTTGTGTGCCATCTGGCAGGTACACTCAAGCAACAATTGTTCAAAGATATTGAAGCTTCATTAGAGGGTGCAGAATCATCACAAGAGGAAGCTCAACATCAGACTACATGAATAATATCACATCAGAATGGCAGAATAAGACTATTGTGATTTTTTTTTCTGCGAAGTGCACGGGTGAAGCTGTGTGTACTCGACAGCACATCAGTAGGTGGTTGTACAAGTTCCTAGCTTGTCTTAATCGAAAGTTTTGTTAGATCCTGGTGGAGATGGAGGGATGTACAAACTACACTGGCTTCCAAGTGGTCCACCCTGTGTTGCGGCATGAGAACCACAGGTTCATATCTGATCATCTATGCCGTCAACAGGGACCAAGCCAACAATTGGACGGTAGCAACAAGATTGTGGTTGGTCATGAGATGCCATGGCTCTAATACTATATTTGGATTGGCACAATGTTAATTCAATCAAATCTACTAGCCTTGTCATTTGAGTACATGCTTATACCCGCACACTTTTACAATAGGATCTTATTAATTTAAACAATCAACAGGAACGAGCAGGAAAACATGACTCAGGAGTTTCATTTAGACAGTAAATTCAGATCAAGAAATATAAATATATTGACCAAATAAACTTAGAACTTTTTGAATTGATGAAGAGTTGGACAACAACTGACCTCTCTGATAGCATCGCTGAACCTTCTTCAAATAACTCCTCAATGATGCCCACAGAAAGCTGCTTAGTTAATTTATTGGAAGGATCCTTTCCTCTTTTTCTAAAGATCAGAGACTTGAATTTGTTCATCTTTTTTGGTGGAGACAGAGGGCGTATCATTTGATCAGGTGGGATTATGTCAACAACAATGCAGGTGGTATCATCTTTTAGCCCCCTTGTCCTGAGCGCCTCCTACATGATTATTGCAGATATGTGATGGATTAGAATAGCATGTCTGATGAGCTAATATTAGGGTTACAACCGTTAGAAGAATTATTTAATTAATATTGCACAAAAAAAAAACTGCTTAGAAGTTATAGACTAGCAGTGAGCATTTTCACCTTAACGACTTGTTTGGCAGCAAGCTCAGCAGGCAACCCTTGGCAAGATTTTGCAGCTGCCTCTGAAGATAATGCATCCCAAATGCCATCCGAAGCAATTATAAGCCTTCCTCCAGCATTTGACAACTATGCAAAAGGAATGGCACATCAAGTACACAGTAGTTATAAGCATTCTGCCATCCTAGCAGAAAGCATTTGCATTCAGAGATATAATCAAAATTATCTTATTGTTAAGGGGGGAAGGAGTAGCATTTTCAACATCCATTCAGTACATGCCACGGTAATACCTTCACTTGCTTGACATAAGGAACAGGGACAATAAATTCACCAACATCTATATCTCCAATAGATCTTGATAGGCATAAACCTCCTGGCCAACAGCGAAGTGGACCAATCTGAAAAAGGAAAACCACAAAAGATTAGCCTAATTCTCTAAGCCTTCCAAAATTGGCTATTTATACTTAACACTAGGCTAACTGATGCAACATACTGAGCAAACATATGAATTGTGCTATTTAATTGAAAAAGGCAGAAAGAGAGCCCCACCTCTGCACCGCCGACAACACTAAGCCTTCCAACTTCACCTCCACTTGCAGTCACACGCTCTCTCCTGCCATTATTTTACATGATGTTAGGGTAAACTGGAGATGAACAGTCACTTGTCTAATTCTTGAGCACATAACGGTTCACTAACAATCTGTCCTCCTGTATAACTTATAATAAATCAGTTGATACACCCTGCCCAGACATTTAAGTGAAAAGATGTATAGTAATACTGCTCAGACATTCAGTGAAAAGAGGAATAGTAACAGTTGAATGGTGAGATTTAAACATTCTATATGACTAGGCATTGAGGAAATACACAATAAGGGCAAAGCAACATGTAAGATCATTCAGATGTAGCATTCTATCTCCACCTTTCCATATTATTTAGCAAGGAAACTGCTACTTAACATATACAGTTCCTCCCACAAAAAAATGCTATACTAAGAGTGATATGCATATTATGAAGAACCGGCACTCACTCCTCAACATTTTCCTCTAGCCTGTGATCCACTGTCAACAAAGAAACAGCCCCACCATGAGCATCCAAAATGCAGCGGGAATCCCCAACTGAGGCAACAGTGATAGTCCATCCATCAATTATCACAAAAGTGGCAGTTGTACCAGAAGTTTGGCCTGATGAATAACCAAATGAACAAAAATCACCATCTGTACGTACCAAAACTTAGGGAGCAATGTTAAAAACTAAAACTCAAAAGGCAAAAAAGCATGCCTTTGCTCTGGAATTCTTTGTCGGTCTTCACAAAACCAGCAACAAGTGCACGGGGTAAAGCATGCAACCACTCTTCCGTGGAGAGCCCTCGGGGCATCGCACTCAAGACATGGTTCAGCAAATTATCCCTCGTGTATATCGCTGCAGCATTACCGTTATGCCCATCAAGAACCTAAAGAGAGCCAAAAAGCAAACAGTTAGTCCACCTCACTCAAGTGACACATCCAACCTCAAAATTCCACCCATCATAGAACAAGAATCCCTCTACTAAGATATTCTCACTCTGCTACAAAATAAGTGAAGTTTTAGCAAAAGTTTCTTGTTACAAAGTAAGTGTGAAGTTCTAGTTTTCATATGCAAAATAAGCATGTTTCTTCTATAGCTACCACTGTATTAATCATCAGGCTACGATTGGTATTTGTGCCATTTAATACAACCTCTACTACATTAAAAGAGGATTGAGTATGACAGAGGAAGAATTAATAAGAGAATTAATAGAGGGTACATGGGAACTATTCAACTATTTCTTAATCTGTGTGCTACATGCTAAAACTTTACTGATCTTATAACGGAGGTAATATTAAGGATAATGTGTAACAGTTACAGTGGAGCACAATAATTGAAGCTCCAAGCAACGAATTGGGCAAGATCACAGAAAAATTCAGGCCTTCTAATCAATGCCTTATTCCTAACTAGTTACGCAGGCCACGAACTGCATCCCCTCCACATTCGAATTGAGCAAACATAACACCATCTCAAACCCAAGCTGAAATCGTAGCAGATGCAGGCAGCCGAGTGGCCAATCGTGCTCCACCACCCCCGCAACAACCCATCCACTCAACTCCACTCCACTCACTGACGAATCGAGCATGAATACAAGTCACTAGAGGCAGACCACTCACAGCGAAGACGGCGAAGGTGGGAGGGGGCGAGGCGGAGGTGGCGGAGGAGGTGGAGGTAGAGGGGCGGGAGCAGTCGGTCTTGAGGAGGAAGAAGTCCTCGCCCTTCTTGGACTGCGCGGCGCAGCCGAACCGCAGCAGGGGCCGCCGCGCGCCCTCCCCGTCCTCGCGCGCGGAGATCCTCCCGCCGCCGGTCCGCCGCTCCGTACGTGCCTCCTCCTTGATAAGCGCGGCCAGCGGCACCAGGCCGCTCCCGCCGGCCTGCCGCCGATGGTGCGGCCCCGACGCCATTCTGCCCGGATCGGATCGGGACAGGGACGCGGAAAGGTGGAGGGGGACGCGAGGGAGATGGCGCACGCGGTTTTGGTTTTTGTTAGGCTCTCCCTGTATTTTTTTCCTTATGTTTTTTTTTTTTTTTTTTTTTTTTTTTTTTTTTTTTTTTTTTTTTTTTTGGTGTTTTAACGTTTTACTTTGTGCGAGAAGGTGATGGAGCGGAGCGGGGATGGGGGTTGGTGTTTTGTCGGGTAATGCACGGATAGCGTCCGCATCCTCCGACTCCCCGATGAGGTACTTGCTTTGCTTTGCCGTAAGAAATTTGACTTTGGCTGAGTCCAGTCCATCAGCATTTTGTGAGACGTTTCAACGAAATATTTTTTAGTATATACATGTACGAAACACCACCTGAAACACTTCCCTTCTACAATATAAAGGCGCTTCGCGAGCCGTTTTGTACGGACCCACCAATAAATTAAATTTAGTTGATTTTAGTAACATCAATAACTTTTAATTTTAAAATCTAATATATATGAAATTTAGTCTCTAAATAAAGATAATTTAAATATCTATAATTTTCTCAATATAATCAACATCTAATTTGAACTAGATTAGTCATAAATTAAGAAACAAAGATTATATACAATTTACTCGCACATAAACCGAGGACTGAGCCCGCATGCAGACTTAAAACAGAGACGCCAGCCGAAGCACCTGCGTTAACGTAAATCGATTTTTTTAATATTTTTTTCTGCGTGGGGTCCGTGTGCAGAGCGCTGGGGAGCCGCGTTAGACTCAGCCTTAGGAGAGGAACAACAACTGAAAACGGAGGAATGCCAAGTCGCTCTAACATCATTCCCGACTATATTCACCAAGTAAATGATCTTCACTTTGTGAGAACAACAAAAACCACTCATTCTTTGGGGGAGGATTTTCAGTCCTATGCTCGAACCAGCTGAGCTATCAGAAGTATAAGTAGTAGGTTATCGATTTTGCTTTATCTAATAACAAAGTAATAGCACCTTATTGACAACTCCCTGGCCGCCTCCCCCAGATTGCTTGGTGCCCACGAGCCACAATGGTTTATACTCTCATGTCATGTTATAGAACTTTTTTTAAGTAATCTAGATTAAAATATAAATTATAAAATTAACCCATAGTGAATCAAAATTATAGAATTGACCTACCACATCAGTTTATTACGGTTCTAAGCCATGATAGGTAGCTAAGCCAATTGCGGCTCTAAACCGTGACATGCGGCTTATCATAGTTCCAAACTACGACAGGTTTGCATCCACTCTCCACCCATCATCTCAAGCTATTGTTTCCTCCTAAATTGCTTGGTGCCCACACGCCACCAAGGTTTTATACTCTCATGCCTTGTTGTAGAATTTTTTTTTTCTAAATAACCTAGATTAAAATTGCTAAACTAACATGTGGAGTCCATACCTGTAAACCCATGTGATTGCTTAAACTTGTGTGATTTGTGATTTGACAATACTTTGAATTAGATACATATTTATGTGTTCGTTTATATTATCATTATGTGTGAACAGTGCTATGTGATTGGTTCTTTTGGTTGTGATACAAGTTTTAGGTATTCTGAAGTTATGGTGTGCTCGCGACAAGGTTAGGACCATCGGAGTGGTGCTCATGGACAAGCAGGAGACTCGATGGTTCAGGATATGTTGGACACACTAGAGACTTGTGGAGATGCTAGATGTTGCTACACCAAATACTTAGAGCCGTGCTACACCAAGATGTACGAAGTGGCTCGAACCGATAGAAGTGTGGAGGTTTCGGTCAGAGTCTGGAATGGGAGAGACTTCCCAGTTGGAGGCGAGCCATTCGTTATTAAGGTGGATACGTGGAGACATCATAGCGAGCACAAGTGATGCTCATAATGCCCGAGAAAGTCATTAAGATGGTTTATGGACTCCGTATGGAAGATTATGCAAAAAGGCTCTACTTGAGAGAGAATTCTGTGCTGATCAAGACTTAATCTCAGAAAAGTGTTGATAGCAAAATTGTAGAGCTCGAAGTTAGCTTTCCAACGAATCTAAGAACATCAAAATCGGAGTTTGGATGATGTGTTTGCTGTGCAGAAAATTTTGTAATTCTGAATATTGTAAAATGAGTAATTAAAAGTTGGGCTAAATGGGCTAAATGGGTTGTGAAGACTATCCTAGATGTGGAGTAAGTCTATATAAGAGGGAGATGCTATAGAGTAACGAAGATTATTACCCAAGTTACTTACTTATGCCTCTCTGTGGTCGCAGGAGACCATGGAGAGAGAGAGAGAGAGCCAAGTTATCTATTTATGTCTTTTCATGGTCGCAGGAAACCACGGAAAGAGATTAGGGGATAGTCCAAGATATTCTGGACTTCATCCGGCCCATTTTGTCAATTAGACACCAAGATCCATCACGGATGACTATTACATTACCGAATTACCTGTGGTTTTAATGTTTGTGGTCGCAAACCTTTGTGATCACAATATCTATTATCGTAGAGCTTGTGGTCTTACATATTACACTACCCGCGATCACTCTGATCATGGAGACATTTACTCACGATCACCCTAGGCGCGGATGCATGGTCGTTGGCAGTACGCGACCAAACAATAAGAGAGTTATTAAATCTGGAAGTGCCTTCGAATCAAGAAAGGAAGATTTGGTCGAGACTTATTTTACCGACCACAGACTAAGGTTTATGCGGTTATACTAACATCAACTATAACCGCTCTATGACCATTATATTCCGTTATTCCCAAGATAATATGAGTTTCTCTTCACTGACAAGAGAACCGTCGACAAGATGAGGATGGATGTGCAGTTATCCATAACCGCACATCATAATCGGCGAACAACAACCGCTGGCAACCGCCAAGTGTCCCTTTATTGAAGCAACCGACGCCCTTTGGCAAACTATAGAAAGGGTTGAGAATTAGAGGGATCGATGGATACAGAAAATAGATACCTTGTAATCCATTATTCTGATAGTGAGAATCCAGTAGGAGTAGGGCTATTACTTAGACTACGAGGGCCCGAACCTGTATAAACATAGCTTATCTTGTTCTATATTTACGTTGATTCCTTTTGAAGATTGATAGAAACTGTCCCCCTACTAAACAAATTAAATTTTTGTAAGTTTGGTTTGAGATATTCTCCCAATTGTCGACAGTTGGCGCCGACCGTAAGGAACGACAGGACATTTTTTGTCTTCTTCAAGGTTTCCCGTATTTATGGATCCTATGCCTTATGCATACGACTTCGAGAACGACTTCAATCTCGCCGACTATGTCGATATCATGGATGAAGACACAATTCCCATGGAAGAAATCGACACCTCTCTCGAGCCTTGTGCCGAGGGGAATTCTTCTCCGGATCTGGTCATGTCCATCGACCAGGAGCTTGAGATGGCAGCTTACTCGATCGCCTTCTGTGAGCCTTGCCACATCCGAAGGCGTGTATGTGCCACAACTCATTGCACTTACCAACGCAGGTGCTGAGGATCCCGATGCTTCTGCATCGAATATGGATGACCCTAGCGGTTACCGTTCGATGGGTCTAGAAGAACCTGCTCCAGACAATTTGCATTCCCTTTTTGACTTTGAGTGTGACTCGGACAAAGAGGAGATGTTCTCTCCATCTACGGTCTCGGCTTCACGGGAAGTCACTGGACTTTCCAAGGAGACCCCGGAGCAATGATTTTCTAGGGAAGAGGACGGACCGCAAACAACAAGAAGATGAAGCTCGCGAACAGTGATAAGTGCTAACTTGGTAGCATTTTTACCTTAGGTTTAGTATTGAAAACGTGCAAAATCATGTTTAAAACTCCTTTGATGTGACATTTTATGCATAAAATTTGATTATTTTTACAAATTTCTTTCACGGTAGTGTCCATCATGTTTCAGGGATCAAACATGCCAAATTTGAGATAATTTCGACCACATTTGAGCCCCATACAACCAAGAAACCTAACTGGACAAGCAAAAAGGTTCTAGTTGAGTACTTCACAGTCAACACTTCTGGTCGAACACTTTTTGATGGGTAAAATCCTTATCCGTACACAGTTGGGCAAAAAAGGAGACCTGTTTGAACACGTCACGACAAAAACGAGCGGACTTTTGCTCGAAAAAGAATCATGGTTGAATACAATGTGGCCGAAAGAGTCCTGCTCGGTTTTGATTACGACACGTGTTTGGCTGCGATTGTGCCACGTGTCCTGGTCGTGTTCGATTAAGTTTCCTCGGCTTTTACTGGTCGGATTTGATCAGAACTAGTCAAATTTGGTCAGTTTTTACTAGATTTGGTCGGTTTAGTCGTATTTGATCAGAACTGGTCGGTTTTGATCAGTTTGAGCTGGGTTTGATCAAAACTAGTCGAATTTGGTCGGTTTTGACTCAGATTTATCTATTCTCATACCGTTTGAAGCCAGACTTCGTAGCCTTCACTTCAAGGAGTTGTTTTGGGGCACGTTAACCGATGTACTATAAATAGAGAAACTTTGGCTTAATTAATTATCTCTTTTCTTAGGTTTAGAAGTCATTAGGGCTTAGTTTTAGTTTAGTTTTAGTTTAGTAGAGCCCCCTTCTCTATTTTTATTGCTTTTGTAAGCCGGCAAGAACGACAACTTCAATTTTCAAGCAATCAAGTGAGTTTTTATTTAATTGTTATTCTTATTTCTGCATTATTATGGCTTTTAGCGTGTAGATCACTTCTAGGGTTAGAGATGACCTAATCCGGAAGGCGTGATTTTTCATCGGTCTTTATTTTAAGTTTTGGAGTTATTTCCTGATGTTTTCTTCCTCTAAACCCTAAATTCTCATTGCTGCAACAGACGTAACAGTTGAGTCTTAGCAAGAATTTAGGGGAGTTCTTGAGTCCTTAGCGTTTTGACGCGGGATCCTGAACAGGAGAGAGGCTCTCGCCAAACGTAACAGTGGAAGCGATCCTCTGACCATTATACCAATGACCATACTGACAATTTAATCTATCTTGGAAAATAATTGAAACTAACTTACAATTCTCGGACCTTGGATAGAATTACGCCGGATAGTTATGGAACTCCCGAAACCCTAAATTTTCATTCCAGCTTACAAACCCTAGATTGATAGCTTTAGTAGTAGAAAAACAAACCCCCAACTTGTTTAGACTTAATTAGTGATCCATTAAGCTAGAAAGACGAATACGCTTGTTCCTTGTGGAATTCGACCGTCAAGTGTTCAACGTTCAACTATCCACTTGCGGTTATTACACAATCACACCCTTTTAGGTGCGAGCAAGTTTTTGGCGCCGTTGCCAAGGAACAACGGTAATTTATCTTTTTAGATTAATTTTCACTGATATAAGTCAGTCTCACTTCTCAATCTTGCTTCTATTTTTCTTTTTCTTCTTTTCTTTGCACCACTAACCTTTCAGGGAAGCAGTGCAAAGCTAGATAGTTTAGACAAACCTATCAAAACCGCAGCCGACTTCGGTAGGAGGCAAGATAGGTAAGATCAGAGGAAAACTCGCAAACTTTTGAAGACATCAAAGAACAACCAACAATAGAGGGTCAAAACAGACTCAAGGATTATGTCATCCCGCTCAGTATGGGGTTGCAAGCAGGTATTCTTCGATTACCTATTGAATCAAATAATTTTGAAATAAAACCATGTCGACGATTGGGACTCAGGGGTCTTTCTGTCGAACTTATGTAGAATTGAGATGGGTTGTGAAGGAAGGCAATCCAGACAAGTACCAACACTACCACAGAAACAGACATCCAGGACGACACATCACAGATGGTTATGAACTGTTCAAAGGAAAACCATCTGCGAAGGCCTGTTGGGAGAATATGTTCAGTTATCACAGTCGGTTCTGATGTCAAAAACAACTGTGATAGTAAACCAGACTGTTCTGAACACAAAACCGTCTGTAATAGTCTACTTATCACAGATGATTCTAACCTAAAACCCGATTGTGATAGATACAATCGGTTCACAGCTGAAAACCGTCTGTGATAACTAGAATATCATAGACGGTTCGGAACTCAGAACCGACTCTGATATATACAGTCAGTTGTGAACTAAGAACCGACTGTGATAGTATAGTTATCACAAACGGTTCTGGGGTCTGAATCGACTGAAAAAGTGCCGGCGCTTCGAATTCTCAACTGTGATCATTTCTGTCTCCGATCTTCGTGCGCGACGCCTAGGAGAACACGAAGCATCGCTTTAGAAGTTCTATAAATTGACAGTGGAAAAATTGTCATTTACTTTACAAGTTTTTATAATTCTCAGACTGTTTGACTCCTTAGCTTCTCTGCGTCAATGGCATCCTCGATGGCATCGTCAGCCTCGCCCTCCCCGGTAAGAACTCTCAATCTTTTGGACTTACCCCTGTATTGTTAATCCCTGTTCAATACATTCTTGACCTGTTGATTTACACAGGGAAGGGGAGCCGTGGAAAACTCGGGCAAGGTGAAAGACAAACTGAGGGCCCTCCAGGAGGAGTACAAGCTCCTTACTGACAAGTGTAGCTTCTAGGCCCCTATAGAGTGTTTTAATAATTAATGACAACTACAAATGCTATACTAACGTTACCTGCCTAGTTGTGTCAAGAAGATACTTAAAAGACAGGTTAATGAAAGGCGAAGAAAGAGCCTCAGGATGAAGAAAGGGCGCATTGATCAATAAGGCAAAGGTACGGAATAGGGTCTTTTCCTTTTTACCGGTCTAAGGTGATTAGAGAAGAATTTTGACCGGATTTTAGGATAGTTGCCGTACTATTAAGAGGGGCATGTGGTGTATCACAAAATACTTCATCTATGTGCCACAAATCATAAAATCAACATGCATTGCATACTAGAAGGTCACATCCTTTGAAAATGCTTGTTTCAGCTCTTTTCTGCTCAGCAACGTCTCAGTCGGTCTGACCGTATGTTGGACCGGTCTGACCGAATTCACGGACTGACCGATTAGAATTCTCGGACTGACCGAACTTATGTCTTAGTATAGTTTGTACTTTTATAAGGTCAGTCTGTCCGTAGTTTAAACCTAAGTCAGTCTCCTGGAACTTCATGAACTATCTTTCTATTGTTTTGAGCTATTACGGTCTGACCGTTTTATCAGACTGGTCTGACCGTGTGTGTGCCTGACAAGGGCAGTTGAGCATTTATTGCGCCTGTTTAATGCCGTTGCAATTGCGGCGGTCTGACCGAGCTTGTGCCTGCGGTCTGACCGCCAGGTGATCTTTTTCTCCCAACGGCCTGTAACGGCTATATTATATGTGGGGGGTATATATACTCCCATGCACGGCCCTGTTCATAACTTTGGCAAAATCTTGAGCATTGTCATCATCCTTGAGAGCCTAAGCTAGTTTCATACACTCTAGGGTTCAAATTCTCGAATTTGTGAGAGTGTGCATTGGAGATCTTCTAGTGCATTGCATTTAGATCATTCAATCAATCTTGTGGCACTAGAAGAAGGCTAAGTGATCATCACCGGCTTGTTACTCTTGGAGCTTGCCGGCTCCTAGACGGCTAGGACAAAGGGTTTTGGAGAGCTCTTCAAGGAAGATTGTGGAGAAGCCTCAAAACGTCTTGTGAAAGGGTTGAGCACACCTTGCCGGAGCGGTAAAGTGCATCCTTAGTGAAAACGAGGTTTGGATAACTCATCACACTAACCCGGCTCAAAATCTAGGTCACTTCTCGAGAGAAGATTGACTAGATAGAGGAGCGGTTAGAGATTTGAGTTTGCCTCAACGTGGATTAGGGGTGATCGGCAAATCACCGAGACCACGGGATATATCCTTGTGTTGAAATTGTGCTTTATTCATATTGTGTTATTTATTTGCTCTCATTATCTATAAATTGTTTGTTTAATTTCTAATTTGCTAAAATCGCCTATTCACCCCCCTCTAGTCGATATCCTAGATCCCTTTCAATTGGTATCAGAGCGAGGACTCCATTTTAGAGGATTTAATCATCCCGGAGTAGGATAAGAATGGCTAGTGAGGGTCGGATCAATATTAATTGGTAAACCACCACTCTTTGATGGATCTAACTATACTTATTGGAAAACTAGAATGATGGTCTATCTTAAAGCCATGGGTGGAAAGATTTGGAAAGTGGTGGATGAGGGGTTTGCAATTCTTGATGATGATGACATGACCAACTTAGATAGAGATAATGCCTTAGCAAATACTCAAGCCATGAATGTTCTTTATAGTGCTCTAAATCTAGGTGAATTTAATAGAATTTGTAAACTTGAAACAGCCCATGATATTTGGAGAAATCTTATGGATATTCATGAAGGAACCTCGATGGTCAAGGATGCTAAACTATTTATCCATAAGGGCCAATTTGAAAAGTTTGCCATGTTGCCCAATGAAGATGTATCGGAGATGTTTAACCGATTAAATAACATCGTAAATGAGTTAAAAGGACTTGGTATGGATGTCACAAACGTGGAGTTTTGTCATAAGTTTCTTAGAGCTTTACCTTCTAAATATGATACAATTGTAATCTTACTTGTGCGTTCGAACTTGAAGAGTGTAACTCCGTTGGAAGTCTTGAGTGAGATTCTCACTCATGATATATTCAAGAAATCTCAAGAAGAAGTGAAAGATGAGGCTTCCGACTCCAAGAAGAAGAACATTGCACTCAAAGCTCAAGTCTCCAAAAGGGAAGACATTGAAGAGGATAGTGATGAGAAAGACACCGATGAGGAAATGGCTCTCTTTGTGAGAAGGTTCAAGCGGTTCATGAAGAAGAGATATCAAGGAAAGTCCTTCAAGAAAGGACAATCATCTAAGAGGAACCCATTTGAAGAGAGAAGATGCTTCGATTACGGTGAAAAGGGTCACATCTCCACACAATGCAAAAATAAGGAAGAAGAAAAATCAATGAAGAAGAAGAAGTACGCAAAAGAAGGAGAAAGCAAGAAGAAGGTTTTCAAGAAATATTATAAGAAGAAGAAGGATGGACAAGCTTGCTTCATTGAATGGGATTCAGATGCTTCAAGTTCCGATTCCAATGATGAAGATGAAGCATCACCCAAAGGACTCGCCGGGGTAGCTATCAAGGAAGCTCCATCTCTATTCTCCACTCCTCATTGCCTCATGGCTAAAGGAGAATCGAAGGTATCATGTGACGAAGATGAATACACTTATGATAACCTAGTTGAGATGATCACCGGTTTTGATTACTATATGAGTAAAGAGAAAGAAAAATTCAAGGAATTGAA
Organism: Pharus latifolius; assembly: GCA_019359835.1. Taxonomy (NCBI): domain Eukaryota; kingdom Viridiplantae; phylum Streptophyta; class Magnoliopsida; order Poales; family Poaceae; genus Pharus; species Pharus latifolius. The sequence goes on along the minus strand of CM033325.1, from coordinate 26,716,870 downwards.
GAAAAGATACAAAACTCTTCAAAATTCCTATGAGGAGCTAAACACATCTCATGAGAGTCTCAAGGAAGCTCATGAGATGCTTAAGGAAGCTCACACTACTACAGAAGTGCATTCCACTAACCCTTATTTTCTAACGGTTGTAAGCAATCTAGGAAAAATCCGATAGAATAGGACGACAGCGGCGGAAAACCATCATTTTACTATCGGTTATACACTAATCCAACGTTAGTGAAATGCAAATACTTTTTACTATCGGTCATTACTGTACAAACCGATATAATATATTAAATAGTACTATCGGTTTTCCTTTTGTAACTGATAGTAAAATTGCGCACTTTATACTATCGGTTATTACTGTACAAACCGATATAATATATTAAATAGTACTATCAGTTTTTCATTTTTAACTGATAGTGAAATTACTGACTTTTTACTATCGGTTATTACTGTACCAACCGATATAATATATTAAAATAGTACTATCGGTTTTTCGTTCGTAACAGATAGTAAAATTACTCACTTTATACTATCGGTTCGTACTGTATTAACCGATATAATATATTGAATAGTACTATCGGTTTTTCTCGGGTAACTGATAGTGAAATTACTGACTTTTTACTATTGGTTATTACTGTACTAACCGATACAATATATGAAATAGTACTATCGGTTATATAAAACAAACCGATAGTAAAATGACTTCATATACACTAATGGTTATGACAGTGGGGACCTTATTTTACTATCGTTTTGTGTTTTTGAACCGATAGTAAAATTGGACAACTTAATTAGGTCGACCCCTGCTCTGCGCTCTACATGTTGGAATCATTTCAGCCGCACACGACTCCAAGCTAGAGTGATTTGGAGAAGCTAGCTGAGAGGTTGATCATATTTCCATCCCCCTCGGTATTGTCATCTTCTCATCACCTCTCTCTCTCTCTCTCGATCACTCTTTCACATGCACTCTCCCTCTCTCTCTCTACTTGCAATTCAGTAAACTAGATACATGTATCTCCAAACTAGCTAGAAGGCTAGGTTGGCTAGCTAGCTATAGCTTGCTGAATTTAAGCAGCTAGCTAGCTGGCTCTTCCAATTAATGCATGCATCAAGTTAATTAGGGTTTCATATATACAAATCCATTTAATGTAATTAAACAGCTCATGTACACACATATGGCCTAGCTAATTATGTTTCATTCATATATGCATGCCCTGAGTCATTAATTATTTATTTGAATTTGTCAATTTTGTGAAATAATTGTAGATGGACCGAGAATATTGGATGTATGGAATAAAACGTAGTACTGTTGAGTATTTGGAGGGTGTGAATGGATTTATTAAATTTGCTGAGCAAGAAAAGGCGAAGAAGGGAGAGAAAGATATGCATTGTCCTTGTATAGATTGTATGAACTTAAAAAGGTTCGGCAACTCTGATCAGATTAGGAGTCATTTGATTCGTCGTGGTTTTAACGCACGCTATACCCGTTGGATATGGCATGGTGAAGATCTTGAGGAAACGAGCACTACCGCTACCACTCAGCAGCACCCGGAAGTGGATTGCAGTAATGATGATCATGATCAAAACATTGATAATGTTCATTCGGAAGTCCATGTAGATGACGACAATTTAGATGAAATGTTACGTGATGTAGAAGAGGACTACAGCGAAAACGATTTAGCTAAATTTCAGAAATTAATTGTTGATTCTGAGAAGCCTTTGTTCCCCGGATGTGAAACATTTACAAAGTTGTCTTCTGTGTTGAGATTATATAACTTGAAGGCAAGCAACGGTTGGAGCGATAAGAGTTTCACGGCGCTATTGGATCTGTTAGCGGACATGCTTCCAGAGGGAAATGAGTTGCCAAGATCTGTTTACCAGGCCAAAAAACTATTGTGTCCGTTGGGAATGGAAATCAAAAGAATACATGCATGCCCAAATGATTGTGTTCTGTACCGTAACGAGTACGAGGATTTGCATGTTTGTCCAAGATGCGGTGCATCGCGGTATAAGCATGGAGACAGAATTTATCAAAATGGATGTGATGAGGTAAAGAAAGGGCCTCCGGCCAAAACTGTGTGGTATTTGCCTATGATTCCCAGATTGAAACGGCTATTTGCAAATCCGAAAGATGCGAAGTACTTGCGTTGGCATGTTGAAGGTCGGAAACAAGACGGAAAACTAAGACATCCAGCTGATTCCATTCAATGGAGAAACATTAACAGAACATTCGGTGAGTTTGGCGGCGAAGTGAGGAATATAAGGTTTGGGCTGAGTACGGATGGTATGAATCCACACGGAAATATGAGCAGTCGACATAGCACTTGGCCGGTTCTTTTATGCATCTACAATCTTCTTCCTTGGTTATGTATGAAGCGCAAGTACATCATGATGTCGTTACTAATTTCAGGACCCAGACAACCCGGGAATGATATTGACGTGTTTCTATCACCGTTAGTCGAGGACTTACATAAATTGTGGAGCGAAGGGGTGCGGGTGTGGGATGCACATAAGCGAGAGGATTTCATGTTGCGGGCCATGATATTTTGTACCATAAATGATTTCCCGGCCTATGGAAATTTGTCGGGGTATAGTACGAAAGGAGTCAAGGCTTGTCCTATTTGCCTGGATGAAACTGAAAGCATGTGGTTATCGAACTGCAGAAAAACAGTGTACATGGGTCACCGCAGATTCCTTCCGATGCATCACGCCTACCGTAAGAAGAGAAAGTCATTCAATGGGAAGCCTGAGAAAGGATCAGCCCCAGTGTTTGTGACTGGTAAGGAGCTTTACTTGCGCCTGGAGGACATCAAAGTTGAGTTCGGTAAATGTTCTAAACCTCCAGGAAAAAATGTTTGGAAGAAGAGATCGATTCTTTGGGATCTTCCATATTGGGAGCACTTACAAGTTCGACATTGCATTGATGTCATGCACGTAGAGAAAAATGTTAGTGACAGTTTGATTGGTTTGTTGTTGAACATTCCAGGAAAGACGAAAGATGGCATCAACGTTCGCCGTGACATGCTCGACATGGGCATAAGGACTGAGCTTGCACCGTTGGAGAAGGGAAAGCAGACATACCTCCCCCCGGCTTGCTATACTTTGTCAAAAAGAGAAAAAACAGAACTCTGCCAGTGCCTACATGGTGTCATAGTTCCATGCGGGTATTCTGCGAACTTGAAAAAACTTGTGTCTATGAAAGACTTGAAACTGGTTGGTATGAAGTCCCATGATTGTCATGTACTGATGTCACAAATGCTTCCCATTTCTATCAGAGGCATTCTCCCAATCAAAGTCAGAGAGACAATTACAAAGCTATGTTATTTCTTCAACACAATATCTGGCAAGGTACGTAAGCGTGTACTCCTAGCAAGTTAATTAGCTCCATTCGTGGAACTTGTCAGATTTTTTGGATCTGAATATTTGCTGCAACTGTGTCCTTGCAGGTAATTGATATGGATGTACTGGACGATTTGCAACGCGATCTGACTACCACTCTTTGTCAGCTGGAGATGTATTTCCCTCCATCCTTTTTTGATGTTATGGTCAATCTAATTGTTCACCTTGTCAGAGAAATTAAGTTTTGTGGACCCGTGTTCCTGCGCTACATGTATCCATTTGAGAGATTTATGGGTATCTTGAAGGGATATGTAAGGAATCGACATCGGCCTGAGGGCAGTATCATTGAAGGTTATGCCACCGAGGAGGTTGACCCAATTGGCGTTCCTACGTCTCGGCATGAGGGCAGGCTTCAGGGCATTGGAACGATTGGATTTAAAGCAGTCGTCCCCTCTAGTGATTTGTATGCAAAAGCCCATTTTTGGGTCTTACAGCACATGACGGGGGTGGAGCCATACATACACGAGCACAAGAAAATGTTACGGAAACAGAATCCCTCGAAGCCAGAGATTTGGGTCACCAGAGAACATAATAGGAAGTTTGCTGGGTGGATCGAAAATAGAGTCCTGCAAGCTTCTGAGGGCGACGTAGATGAAGATGTTACATAGTTGGCCAGAGGGCCTAGATTTACTGTAGGGACTTGGCAGGGGTATGACATCAACGGCTATTCATTTTACACAAGAACTCAGGACGAGAAGAGTGCTATGCAATGTAGTGGAGTGACACTACTTGCTATTTCGGAGGATGCCAGGGCAGTAAGGGCACTCGACTCATATTACGGTGTTATTGAGGAAATATGGGAGCTCGATTATGTATTACTTAAGATTCCTCTGTTTCGATGCCAATGGGTCGAAATCCCTCGAGGTGTTAAAGTCGACAATTATGGGTTTACTCTCGTCGATCTCAGTAGAGTCGCACACAAAGATGATCCATTTATACTTGCTGAGCAAGCCACACAGGTGTTCTACATCGTTGACCCGGCCAACCCAAAGTTGCACGTTGTCCTTCACAGTAAGAGACGTATTGTTGGGGTCGAAGACGTTGTGGATGAAGAAGAGTACGATCAGTTCGACGAACTACCTCCATTTTTAGATGGAATCCTTCAATCTGTCCCTACCGAAGATATTGACGAAACAAGTTACCTGCGAGACGACCACGAAGAAGGATTATGGGTGGACAACCATTCTTGACTAATTTGCAATATGTAAGTGACGTATATTACTTGGATCGAAGAATTCTTCAAATCATTTTTCAAAAATTCTTTGGGAAAACATACGTGATGCATTGAGAATCATTTCTGCAAATTTTCATTTCAATTGGAGTATATACTTGATTTGAGCAATAATTGATTCTTTTCACAAATATATATGAAAACTGCAAATTTTCATTCCATGATTGGTCTTTACTGTTAATTTATTTCAAAATTATTGCAAGCCATTTGCATGGGGTTTTAGGTGTCTTTACAAGTGCAAAATGATGTACTGAGACCCATCTGTAATTGTTTTCAGGAAATACCTTTAGATCAATTTAACAGTATTATACTATCGGTTTCAATCTCCAAACCGATATGAAATTAACATATACTATCGGTTTATTGTCATAACCGATAGTAAAATACAATACAAAATGATGTACTGAGATCCTCTGTAATTCTTCTAAGGGAAATCCTTTAGGGTCAATAGCATTGTATTTTACTATCAGTTATAACTGTGAAACCGATATGAAATTAAACTATACTATCGGTTTATCGTTCACAACCGATAGTGATTTACACTGTGTTATGAGCTCCTGTTCTTAGTTTACTATCGGTTTACTGTTCACAACCGATAGTGATTTACACTGTGTTACGAAAACCCTAACTTACATGTTTTTACTATCGGTTTTGTGGTGATGAACCGATAGTAAATATTCATTTATTAGGTTATAACCTTGCACGATTTTCCCTCCAGTGCAACTGATCACATTCCAATTTCCAAATACTCGCGCGGAAAACCCTAGATTCGCCGACGTTCGCTTCTTCGCTCCTCTGCGCCACTGGTTCTCCACCGCCTCCGGCATTGCATTGCGCCACCGCCTCCGGCCACTCCACGATCGACTGTAAGTGTTCTTGACCAAATCGCTCGCGTGTATTGCTTAATTTTGTATGCAATGGTTCATATCCCGTTCAATGGATTACAAATATAAACCTAGAGTAAAATTCATGAACTACAAACTTGATAGCTATGAGAATGACAGAATTGATGAAAATCACTAGCAATTTGTTATACAGTGTAGTTCACTATCGGTTTCTTATTCAGAACCGATAGTAAATACCTTAAACTGAATTTTCTGTTAATTATTTCCCATTTTCTAATTTTCATCTGAAATTTTGGTTCATTTATATTTTAACATACCTTATGTTCCTGCTGAGCAATTACTTTATGTTCCTGCTGAGCAATTTTGGAAATTTTTCCTAATTCAGACTTGATTACTATCGGTTTGACTTGAAAAACCGATAGGAAATAGTAGTGCCATCATAGTTTGCACTGCTAATTTGAATTTTCTGTGAATTACTTCCCATTTTCTAATTTTCATCTCAAATTTAGGTTCATTTAAATTTTAACAGACTTTATTTTCCAGCAGAGAGATTAGCATAGTTTGCACTGCTAATCTTTTAAATTTTCCTGAATACAGACCTTAGTACTATCGGTTTTCCTTTCAAAACCGATAGGAAATAGAGTATGTGTTAGTTTGCACTGCTCATCTGAATATTCTGTGAATTACTTCCCATTTTCTAATGTTCATCTCAAATTTAGGTTCATTTAAATTTTAACAGACTTTATTTTCCAGCAGAGAGATTAGCATAGTTTGCACTGCTAATCTTTTAAATTTTCCTGAATACAGACCTTAGTACTATCGGTTTTCCTTTCAAAACCGATAGGAAATAATGTATGTGTTAGTTTGCACTGCTCATCTGAATATTCTGTGAATTACTTCCCATTTTCTAATGTTCATCTCAAATTTAGGTTCATTTAAATTTTAACAGACTTTATTTTCCTGCAGAGAAATTAGCATAGTTTTCACTGCTAATCTTTTAAATTTTCCTGAATACAAACCTTAGTACTATCGGTTTTCCTTTCAAAACCGATAGGAAATAGAGTATGTGTTAGTTTGGACTGCTCATCTGAATTTTCTGTGAATTACTTCCCATTTTCTAATGTTCATCTCAAATTTAGGTTCCTTTAAATTTTAACAGACTTTATTTTCATGCAGAGAGATTAGCACAACAATTTTAGTTATGAACTTTGTCATGTACCTTTCTTCATATCAATTGGATGGTTTGTTCATGGTATTTTAGGTAAAGCCATGTCGGCATCTTCCTCAGCTGATACTAGTGATTTGGCGAGGGCGAACGTAGATGGCGCTGCCTCGTCCCAGCGCAAGAGGAAGGCGCGAGGCGCGACGATGTTGGGTCGTTTGGCCAAACGCGCGGATCTTTCCTGTGAGTTCAACCAGTTCGGGAGACCGATCGGGAAGAACGCCGGGCACTATGCTGCCTATGTTGGCTTGTTGGCGAAGGAAAGGGTGAAGATCACCGTCCAGAGCTGGAAGGACGTCAAGGCTGACGAGAGGGATAGGCTGTGGGCGGAAGTGAAGGTAAAATTAATCAAAATCACTGAACTCTTGAGTAATCACATTCCCTTGGTTTATCCTAGAGATTAGGTAAGTCCTACTTATATGCACCATTTGAAACAGGCCAAGTGGAACATCCCGGACGATGGTCCCAAGATAGCTTGCTTGAAGGACATGAACAACACGTGGAAAACCTTCAAGAGCGTCCTCGTCAGTACCTTCCTCGCTAAAGGCGAATCTCCATGCGAGAAGTACCCCTTCATAACGGAGGAGGTATGGGAGCAATTCGCCCAACAGAAGGGGACTCCTGAGTTCAAGGTATGAATGGTTCCTTTGCTTGGTTACACCATTGTATGCAGTAAGCAGTGGTGCATTAATTTTCTTGTTTCTGGTACGAAGGCCCTCAGCGAGAAGAACAGGGCAATCCAGAGGAGGAACGACCACCCACATCGGCTCGGCTCTTGCGGCTATGCGGGGAAGGAGGAGCAGTGGAAGAAGGCTGAAGACGAGGCGTCGCATTTCGTCGACTCCCCTGACCTACCACTCTCCGAGATCCGTGATCAGCGATGCAAGCACTGGTGGCTGGCCAGAGGGACCGTGTCGGCCAGAGGGACCGTGTCGTTCCCAAACCCCAGGGACGTCGAGGTCGTGCAGCGACTCGTAAGTTGGCTAACTATGATCACTAGTGTGCGCACAAGTTTGTATATATTTCTTCCTCACAATGGAGAGCTTTCAATGTAACAGATCTCTTGCTCGAAGGAGGCGACCGAGGGATTGTTCAGTCCCCATAGGGAGAACGACATCCTTACTCGGGCTCTAGGGAACAAGGAGCATCCAGGGCGGACGCGAACCGTGGGGGCTGTGGTGCCATGGAAGGAAGGCTTCTCGGAGCCCGGGCAAAAGGCGAAGAAGGCTGGCAGCTGGAAGGAAAGGGAAGTGGAGATATCTCAGAAGATACGGGCAGATGTGACTGCACAATTCGCAGACATTTTGCTCAAATGAACGAGAAATATGAACGCCTCAGCCGAGTTGTGCAGTCCAAGGGTTCAGATCCAGCTGCCGAGGTCGACGCTGCCAGGCCGAGTAGTGTTGGCTCGAAGGTTCACGTGGATCCGGTGGACCTGATCGAGGTATTGCAACTCTTGAGCTATATATGCAGTTCGGCTGATGCCACTCCCGTTACGTTAGAATTGTTTCGCTAACCTGTTATAATTGTTGCAAATTGCAGAAGCCGGAGAGCTGTAGCCTATTGATCAACATAGGCTACAAACCTGTTGCGGTTGCAAACGGGGTCGTATACCAGTCTTGGGAGGATGTCCGGATCCACTGCGTACCTCTGGAGCCTGGATTCGCAAAGGTACAGGTGGACATGGCCCTCCCGGGCTACAGCTCTTTTCCGTTGCCCGTCCCAACGGACGAAATGCGGACAATTGGCGAGGCATTGGGCTCGTACATACAGTGGCCCAAGAAGGGTGCACGACCGCGACCACCGCGCTGCCACGCCAGGAGCTTCGTCGCCGGTGAAGCCCCGTGGTCGCCACCCCTGCCACCGCGTTCCTGCCACGTGTGCGCACGTCGTTCGCCACCGTGGAGCCACCGCGGCCGCACCAGCATCTCCAATTTTGCCCGCGCACGCACGCCATCGCTGCAGCCACTGCAGAAGCTCTGTGCCACGTTGCAAGCATGCCGGAGGAGCCCGTCAGTTCGCCGTTGCATCACCCGGGACAGCGCACGCCAGCCTGCAAAGCCGGCACGGCCGCTGGAGCGCGTCACTTCGCTGCTGTCCCGCCCGGCCAGTCAATTCGCCGTCGATTCACAGCTCCAAGTCTCCAGGCATTTTCAACCGTTGCTGCTCACTACGCTTATTTAAGCTTGCCCTGGCCTTTGCCTGCACACACACACACCAGAACTCACCTCAGTCTTCAATCTCGCCACCTTCATTGTCTTCCCCGGCGAGCTCGAGAAGAGGCTCACGGTGCCAGGCCAATCCATTGCACCGAGCTCCAAATTGAAGCTACCAGTAAGTAACCCTCATCCACTTACCTGTGTAGTAGCAGCCAATTGAACTCTATCGCACCACCTCGCCGGAAATTGCTGTTTTTCCCCGACAACTCCGGCGAGCAATTAAACCCTAATTAAACCGATTTAGCTCTCAAGCCTGTGATCAATATTGATTAGTGAACTTATCTAAGCATCTCTAAGCAACCAGAATCGAAGAATTTGCTAAAATATGAAGAATCCCAACTTTTCACCTTGCATGTAAGCTGGAGCTCGCTGTTAAGCTTCTCTGGTGTTTCCCCAGCCAATCTAGCTTCACACCTAGCTTACTTATGCCCCCGAGACCCTCCTCAAGCAAGGAATTGAGTTCAATCACTTTAAATCAGAAATGCCCAAATCAGGTTTGAGTTAATCTTTTCTCCAGCCAATATCTCCTAAATCCAGCCAATCCAGCCATAGAAACCTTGCCATCTAGATGTTTTGGACCATTCTGAGCAACTTTGTCTTCTATCCCGACTTCTAATTCGGCCTAGATTGTGAGATATCGCTATGCCCTAGTTTGCTGTACTGTTCACATTACATGTGCTCCAGGCCAGCCAACTTCTTCGCCGGTTTTCATCACTTTCCGGCCATCTCCTGCCCTAGATCCTGTTGAGACATTTGTTCCTGTTACAAATGCCTAACCACCAGACAAAGTGGTGCATCATTTGGAGCCTTTAATCAAAAGATATGGCTAACCCTAGTTTCTGGCCGTGTCAAGCCTATGCCAGGCTATGTCAGCCAGTGGCATTGAGCCTTTTCACCCACTTCCAGCCATGCATTTTGAAAATAACTTTGTCCCTTAGACTCCTGATGTTGTGATCTACACTTTTCTCTACTGTCACAACTTGAGTTGAGCCCTCTATCACCCATCGACCTTATGTCGATGCCTTGAACCGAATGCCAACCTAAAGACATTCACTGTTTTTGGGCGAACCAGTCACCACCTTGATATTACCCTGATATTTTGGAACCTTGTAAACCTTAACAGCTAATTTTAACCCTGGTTTCCATAGTTAAACTCAAATCGCTTTCAAACCTTGTATCACCAGAGTATTTTCTCCTTGCATCTTTGCATGTAGTGGATTGGTAAGAATATGATTGATTGTAATGCCTGTTTGCTTGTTTGATCTTGTTCAGAGCAAGAGTCCGGGGTTGAAGATCTTGTCGCTGAACCGTCATCGACTGCTGATACTTACGACGCGGAAGGCAAGTCATACTTTGATCATATTGAAACCCATATTTTATGAATTGCTATGCTATTCCATGAATAGATATCTCATTAATATTGCATGTGTTGAGATCAATGATATTATGGCAGTGATAGATTGAATACTTGAGAAATGTGAACTTGATAAGATAGTAAGCCACGAACTAATAAAAGTATAAACATGTACATTTATATTCATGAAATAGAACCCCTAGCCGTGACCAGTATTTTGGTATGGAATGGTGGTAGCACTGGAGGTGCTTGGCTGCACGGAATGTGTAGGCACTGAAGGTGCATGGTTTGTGGTATGATCTGGTCACTGGCATGTAAGGACTAGAACCTTGTGTTATGCGTCTAGTGGCATGAAAAACGTTCCAACCACTTACCTGGTATGGGACAGGCGCAACCTAGTAGCTTTCTTAGTATTATCAGTTCCCTGCATGGCTTGTCGATCCGGTTTCTCGCGTGGAAACTGGTGGGACGCAGTTCGTCCATGAGTGATGTGAGATCAGAAAAATTATGAGAGGATAAGGTGTAAAGAAGGAAGACGCCCTACGCCAGATTAAGTCGTGCGCGACTGTAATCAAAAGAGATTATGTGTCCTGCGGGAACATAGACCCAGGCTAGGAAGTAAGGCAGTGGGGAGGACCCACAACGGTACTTGGGACGGCATTGTCCATTTACCGGGCAGGGATACTGTTAATACTAGACTGCAAAAACGTTGTGTGATCTCGGCCTTGTCACATGCGTATAAGTCGCATGGAGTTGGCCCGACTTGGAAGTCGAGTGAAAAAGTGGATTTAAAAAGAGGTACATCTCTGCAGAGTTTAAAAATGTATTCGAATACTTCGTACTCCCGAGTTTTAGGAGTATGCCGCGGTGGGTTAAATCCATGGGGTGTGACACAAGTATTGTTTTATAAACTAAAATTTGTTAGTTCAAGATTACCCAAGTGGCATGTGTTGTCACGATAAGGGGCGTTGCCGTGGGCTGTCATGTGTTGACGTGTCGCGGTAATACCATAATCTAGTAAACATGTAATAACTAAGAGGCATGTGGGTTATGCCCTAAGTTATGAAATACTGTTATGAGTATAAGATTGAAGGGCTTGAATAAAAATAATGTGATATGAGGATATATCGCCTTGGATATGGGATATATGTATCACCATCAATATGATTTATTTACTGCCATGGGTATGATCGGGATTTGAATAAGAAAAGAGAAAGAAATGTATTTTGAAAAACCTTTCGCTCTTTCCCCAATAGCATAGGTTCATGTCATATATATATGTATCTCTACCTTCCCTATGACTTGCTGAGTACGTAAGTACTCACCCTTGCAACAACTCATCAATAGATGGAGCGTTCTACGACCTTGGAGGATACCCTGAAGATGCTGCGGACCCAGGAGATGATGAGCAGTTCCCTCCGGAGCCCTGATGTGGTGCTGTCTTGCTGTCAACCTCTGTTTCCTGTGGATTGCTTTTGGGCCTAGCTTCCGCCGACTAGATGTGTTATTTTGTTAGACCCTTGTGCCTTGTAAGGCACTGTACCTCGTTTTGTACTAAGGCCTGATGGCCATACAATTATGACTATTGTACTATTTTGCTGCTGCAATGTAATCCTGTGATTGACTCATCCTGGGAAGTCAAGTGGTTTATGGGACCAGCTGCACCGAGCTGGGCCCCTCACAGGTGATGTCACAGTCGTGGCAGACGCGACATTATCACAGTTCGTTTCATAAATCTAATCACTTTTTGTATGCACTACTTACTAATGTCTACTTTGCATCCAGGTGCATGTATAGGCTGGCGTCGATGAGGGCATGTGACAAGGTGGGTTTCCTCGACCCAGAGAAAATAAGCCTCACGATGCTAGAGCACGACCAAGCACATGCAGAGGAATACATATCAAGGGCACTACTAGCGCAGCAGGACCGAGAGTTCATCCTTGCGCCGTACCACCAAAGGTTAGTGCATTTCCTACTAATTTAACTCATTCTTGTATGTTACGCCTAACATATGTATGAAACGGTTCGCTTATATATGCAATGTAGGGGCCACTGTGTCCTCGCCGTCATTTGCCCATGGATGAATGAGGTCTGTTACCTCGATTCGATGAGCGACAAGGTGGCGCATGTTTTCACCCTCACATGGCACATAGACGCGTAAGTAACATAGTTGTCTTAAATTTTTCTCTGACTAGCTAATTAATGATAAGATATTAATCGGCAATGCTAAATTAAATACAGGGCTTTCAAAAATTATGCTAGTGCTGGAGGGAGGCATGACGCGTCGAAGGGCACAACAATTTCTTGGAAAGAATATGAGGTAATTAATACGGATGGAAGTACTCATGATGAGTCTTTTAATTTAAGCTTAATTAGTTCTTTCGAGTTAATGTGGGTTTATGTCTTTGCATATGCAATTTTTCCAGTGCCATCAGCAGCCACAATCGTGGGAATGTGGCTTCTATGTCATGAGATTCATGTATGACCTGATCAGGAGAAACTTTGCCCAATTCCCTAAGGTAACCATTTTTCCTGACTCAAAGTCGAACTTTAATTGGATGTGACGTACGATCCTAACTTCATACACGCATATATGCAGAGCACCATGTTGAAAGAGCAATATGAGTTGCCTCAATTGAAGGAGCTGCGAACAATTTGGGCTCAATATGTCATGGAAGAAGTGGCTATCAACGATTGATAGTAACTGACTTGTGTTGATTGCTGTATTTGTGAATATATATTGAATGTGTTGATTGCTGTATTTGTGAATAAACTCAATATGTGAATAGATTCATTGATGTATTTGTGAATAAACTCGATCAATATGTGCATAAATTCAATCTGTCCAATTTGTGAACAATATGTGAATATGTGAATATTGCTGAATTAGTGTATTTGTGAACAAATTGATCAATATGTGAATATTGCTGAATATTTCTAAATATTGATGTATTTGTGAATGATCCAATGTATCTCTGTATAGCTGTATGTATATGTGCATGATTCCAGTACTAACCGTGCCAGTACATAACCGATAGGAAAAACTAATATTACTATCGGTTATATAACACAACCGATAGAATAAATATTACATTACTATCGGTTCAGATGCAACAACCGATAGAATAAAGTTTTCAGTACTAAACGTGTCTACAAATTACTATCGGTTATATACTACAACCGATAGAATAAATATATCAGTGCTATCAGTTCATATACAACAACCGATAGAATAAAGTTTTCAGTTCTAAACGTGTCTACAGAATACTATCGGTTATATAATATAACCGATAGAATAAAGTTTCCCGTACTAACTGTGTCCAGACAATACTATCGGTTTAGATAATACCCGATAGAAAAAAACATTAACATTACTATCGGTTTAGATCCTAGCCGATAGAAAAATACTAAACAATAATATCGGTTTATATACGAGCCGATAGAAAAAATGTATATAATACTATCGGTTTAAATTTGAGCCGATAGAAGAAATAGTCGATAGTGATTAGTGAACGTTGGGAATGTAGGTGTTTTACTAACGGTTTTTGAACCGATAGAAGTGTTCTGCTCCTCTGCTATCGTGCCGACCACTATCGGTAAGAGAACCGATAGTAGAGTGGATTTTTAACCGATAGTGAAAAGCATTTCTGTAGTAGTGTCATGACTCACTACTTACTCATAAAGCCAACAAAACGGGTAATGAAATAGGCATCACTTGCAATATTTTGAATGACTTGCCCATGATGTCTACTTCTAGCATATCTACTTCGTGTGAAGATTTAATTGAATTCCCATCTAGACCTAAAATTGATGATAATGTGCTTAGTCTTGAAAACAATGAACTTAAGGACAAAATTGAAAAACTAACAAATGACCTAGCTAAATGCTATGTAGGAGAATCAAAATTAAGACATCTTCTAGATAGTCAAAGGTTTTCCTTAAGAAAAGAAGGACTAGGCTACATTCCCAAAAAGGGTAAACATGCTTTTGTTCCATCTAAAACCGGGTTTGTAAAAGAAAAGGGATATTGTAACAAATGTAAAAGTTTAGGTCACATTGAAAAGAATTGCCATGCTAGCAAAATTAATTCATCTCTTGTATTCAATTCTTGCTATGTTTTAAAGAAAATGAATAATGGCGACATTAAAGCCAAATTTGTTGGAACCCCAATCATTGGTGCCAAAAAGAAAGCCATTTGGGTCCCAAAATCCTTGGTAACTAACCTCCAAGGACCCAAAAAGATTTGGGTACCTAAAAGGACCTAACCTTGTTTTGTAGGTAAATTACAAGGCCGGAGGACAACATTGGGTGCTCGATAGTGGATGCACTCAACATATGACCGGTAATCACAACATGTTCTCCTCTCTAAATAACGAAGGTGCGGAATATGACAAGATCACGTTTGGAGACAATAGCAAAGGAAAGGTAAAAGGTTTAGGTAAAATTGCCATCTCAAACGACCTCTCCATATCTAATGTATTGCTTGTTGAATCTCTAAATTTCAACCTCTTATCCGTAGCTCAACTGTGTGATCTTGGATTTATATGTGCATTTTTTCCAAAAGAGGTGATTATCACTAGTATTGTTGATAATAAGTTGATTTTCAAAGGTTTTAGACATGGCAACCTCTATTTAGTTGATTTCGATTCAAATGATGCTAATCTTGGTACATGCTTGTTTACTAAATCGTCTAAAGGTTGGCTATGGCATAGAAGGCTTGGGCATGTTGGAATGAAACAATTAAATAGACTAGTTAAACATGATTTAGTTGTTGGATTAAAAGATGTAAAGTTTGAAAAAGATAAATTATGTAGTGCTTGTCAAGCCGGAAAACAAGTTGCAAACTCACACCCAACTAAAAGCACCATGTCAACTTCTAGTCCACTTGAATTATTGCACATGGATTTATTTGGACCAACTACTTTTGTGAGCATTGGTGGCAATAGTTATTGCCTTGTCGTTGTAGATGATTTTTCTAGATATACATGGATATTCTTTTTACATGATAAGTCAATTGTGTTTAACACTTTCAAAAGCTTTGCTCAAAGGGCCGAAAATGAATTTAGCTTCAAGATCAAGAAAGTGAGAAGTGACAATGGCTCCGAATTCAAGAATACCAAGGTTGAAAATTGGTGTGATGAAAAGGGCATCAAACACGAGTTTTCGGCCAAGTATACACCGGAGCAAAATGGAGTAGTCGAACGAAAGAACCGGACATTGATAGATATGGCAAGGTCTATGCTTTCGGAGTACAATGTTTCGGACACCTTTTGGGCCGAAGCAATCAACACCGCGTGCCATGCATCAAATCGTCTTTATTGTCATCGACTACTAAAGAAAACTCCTTATGAGCTTCTCATTGGAAGGAAGCCAAACATTTCCTACTTCTGTGTGTTTGGGTGTAAGTGCTATATCTTGCGGAAAGGTACACGCTTATCTAAATTTCAAAGTAAATGTGATGTAGGATTTTTGTTAGGATACTCATCAAATAGCAAAGCATATCGTGTTTACAACCAAAACTCCGGTTTGGTTGAGGAGATACATGATGTTGAATTTGATGAGACTAACGGCGCTCAAGAGGAGCAAGACAATTTGGATGATGTAGGTAATGCAGTGTTGAGAGTGGCAATGAAGAACATGACCATTGGGGACATCAAGCCGAAAGAAGATAGTGATCAAGATGAAGATCCATCCACTCAAGCTATCCTCTCTTCATCAACTCCTCAACACGAAGATCAAATAGTTGAAGTGGTCAATGTGGAAGACTCCTCTCAACAACAACCGGAAGTACCTTCTACCTCTACTTCACAAATCCCGGTTGACCATCCAAGAATTCATCACTCAATTTCCAAGGATCACCCCGTCGATCAAATTGTTGGTGACTTGCGTGAGGGTGTCCAAACTCGTTCTCGTCTTGCTTCATTTTATGAAAATTACTCTTTTGTCTCCTCTTTTGAGCCCACACTTGTAGATGAAGCTTTAAAAGATCCGGATTGGGTGAATGCTATGCACGAAGAATTAAACAACTTCACCCGCAACAATGTTATGGAATTGGTAGAAGAACCAAATCCGGATGAGCATAATGTCATTGGAACCAAATGGATTTTCAAGAATAAACAAGATGCAAACGGAGTGGTAGTGAGAAACAAGGCAAGATTGGTGGCTCAAGGATACACTCAAGTTGAAGGTTTGGACTTCGGTGAAACCTTTGCTCCCGTAGCTAGACTTGAGGCTATTAGAATCTTGCTTGCTTTTGCTTCATCTCATAATATTAGACTTTATCAAATGGATGTCAAAAGTGCATTTTTAAATGAAAAAATTAATGAATTAGTATTTGTTAAACAACCTCCCGGATTTGAAGATCCTACAAAGCCGAATCATGTGTATAAACTCTCCAAGGCTCTTTTACGGTCTTAAACAAGCACCTCGTGTTTGGTATGAAAGACTTAGAGACTTTTTAATTTCAAAAGGCTTTAAAATTGGGAAAGTTGATACCACCTTATTTACTAAGAAAATTGGGAATGATTTCTTTGTATGTCAAATTTATGTTGATGACATCATATTTGGATCTACTAACCAAGATTTTTGCGAGGAATTTGGTAATATGATGTCCAGGGAATTTGAGATGTCTTTGATAGGTGAACTAAGTTTCTTTCTCGGACTACAAGTCAAACAACTCAAGGAAGGAACTTTCATCAGTCAAAGCAAGTATGTGAAGGACCTACTCAAGAAGTTCGGACTTGAAGAAGAAAAGCCAATCAAGACACCAATGGCTACAAACGGTCACCTTGTCTCTGACGAAGGAGGTAAACCAGTAGACTCAAAGCTTTACAGATCTATGATTGGTAGTCTATTGTATCTTACTGCTTCTAGGCCCGATATTATGTTTAGTGTTTGTATGTGTGCAAGATTTCAAGCCTCTCCTAAAGAAAGTCACTTAATGGCCGTTAAGCGCATTTTGAGGTATCTAAAATATTCATCTAGCATAGGGTTGTGGTATCCTAAAGGTGCAAAATTCGAATTAATTGGATATTCTGATTCCGATTATGCGGGATGTAAAGTGGATAGAAAAAGCACCTCTGGCAGTTGTCAACTGTTAGGAAGATCTTTAGTATCTTGGTCCTCTAAGAAACAAAACTCTGTAGCTTTATCAACCGCCGAAGCAGAATATGTTTCCGCGGGTAGTTGTTGTGCACAATTGCTTTGGATGAGGCAAACATTGTTGGATTATGGAATAAAATTTGAAAAAGTGCCTCTTTTGTGTGATAATGAGAGTGCGGTGAAAATAGCCACAAATCCGGTTCAACACTCTCGGACCAAGCATATAGATATTCGACACCACTTCCTTAGAGATCATGTTAGCAAAGGTGATGTGGTGGTGGATAATGTGAGAACCGAAGATCAATTAGCGGATATATTCACTAAGCCCTTAGATGAAAGTCGTTTTTGCAAACTTTGAAATGAGCTTAACGTCATTGATTTCTCAAATGTGGCTTGAAATGTTGAACTCATATGAAATGTGCTTAGAGTATCACTTGGTTGCTTGAACTTCCTCTTTTAGAGCTTTTTAGTCTCCTTTTTCGGCAATTGAGTGAAATGAACCAAAAATATGTTAAGTTGTAAGATAAATACTTCCCCTTTGGTGATATTGCCCATATCTTACTTATAATCATCTTATAATTATATATCTCTCTATCCAAATCTCTTAGAGCTTCAAATCAATCAAAATCCTCCAAGAATTTTAATCCTTCCAGCGGTCTGATCGAACCAATTGCGGTCTGACCGAATGAATCTCCAGAGAGCATCTTAGATTTCTGCTTACAGCGGTCTGACCGATATATTTTCTACGGTCTGACCGAAAATCCATGACCAGAGATCTTTTAACCCGAATCTCCTGTCCTTTTTCACTTTCTTCCCCACCTGTCTCTTTCACGTGCGCCTCAAATCTTTGGATTCTTTCTCTCCAGTCAAACCCTCGTCAAGCTCGGACAAACCGTGGTTCAAGATCATCACCAAATCATGTCTTCTAGGTACATTGCTCAGATTCTTCTTCGTTTTCCTTTTCTCTTCTGTTCATCTTGAGGGTTAGGGCAAATGTGGTGAATCTTGTTTAAATTCTATCAATATCCTGAAATTGATTCATCCAGTTGATGCAATAAGTATTCTCACACATATATCTGTCTACATTGCACCCTAAAATCAAGTAAATCTCAGGAATCATGGCAAACCCTATCTCTTCGGTTGCGCCGGTCTGACCGCCCCTGTATCGGTCTGACCGAATGCAACAGCAGAGACAGGTTGTGCTGGTCTGTTGTCGTATCTTTTCTCGTCATGCTTTCCTATTTTCCTGTACCTTACCTGCTGTATATCTTCCAAATCTTCTAGTGGTCGAGGTGTTCAAGGCACTGCCTCCATTCGGACAAACAAGAAGAAATTGGCTAAGCGGCCAAAAAGGGCTCTACCCTCGAGTAGCAGCGACAGTCACGATGACGATTGGGTGCCCTCGGCCGGTGATTCAGAGACAGAACAGTCATCTCATCGTGGTGGATCTTCTCATATGGGCATGGACATCGAGAGTGAGGACGATGAAATAAACGTCCACGCTTATCAAGGCCCAAAGAGGAATTGGACCTCAAGCGACTATACAAAGGCTAGGACCATCTACGCCTATAATCATGAGAATGACGCCTCTACTCCTCATTTCCACACAATGACACAGCAGGATGCCTTCTATGGTCATTTGGTCCACAAGAATATCTTCGAACACAAATGGATCAAATGGGCTTATGTTGTGAATCAGCCCATTATGGCTCCCTTGGTGCAGATCTTCAAGGATATAGGGCTGTATGACTTTGTGGAGCACAAGTGCCCATGGAACGCCACTGCCATCAGACAGTTCTATGCTACAGTTGAGATCAGATGGGTGGACCAGCAGATCATATGGATGACAGGTTCTAGGCGGTATGAGGCCACCTTTGAGGAGTTTGCTGCGGCAAACAAGTTAAATTATGAGGAGATGAAGGAAGGGATCGATATGGAGGATGAGGATTACCTCCATGAGGACGACTGGCTCCAGTTTTATGAGCAGCCGGGAGGTGGACAGCGGATTGTACCTGGCACTGTTACAGGTCTCAAAGTCCTCCCTGCTGTCGTCAACAAGATCGTACGAGCCACGATCCATCCAAAGAGTGGAAACCGAGAGGCGGTCCGGGATTACTACTGGAACTTCATCGACCACATCCTCAAGAGTCATCGGATCAACATTGTCTCTTTTATATTGAAGACAATTGAGGATGTCTCGGCGACCACTCTTCCGAATCTCTACTATGCTCCGTTTATCATGTCCTTGCTGCTCCAGAAGACAAAGTTTCCTCGCGGTTCTTGCGACATCAGACATCTCGGCTATAAGCCGTTTAGTGTCAACCCGCGTGTCTTGGCTCGAGGCCACGGAGCACAGCATCAGCAGCAGGCTCAGCCTATGCCTCCTCCTCCTCCACCTCAGGCTCAGCAGGCAGCTCAGTCTAGCCAAGCCCCCGCCTGGTTCACATAGTTCCAGCAGCAGTTCCATCAGCCGATGATGGATCAGTTTGCTACTCTTCTCCAGGGGCTTGAGCTCGCTCGCTCGGACTTGGCGGCATTGCATGATCAGTTCCAGACTTTCTCGTCGCGCTAGGATTAGTTCGAGCAGCGCTTCGACTCCTTCTCCGCTCACTTCTACACCCGTTTCCCTCAGACTCCTCCTCATCCCGATGATGATGCTCCAGCCGCTCCGTAGCTTTTATGGCAATTGATGCCAAAGGGGGAGAGAGAAGAGAGTAGAAGAATAGGAGAGATGTTGAGAGATGAACCTTAAATGAAAATTTTTTGTTGAAAACTTTTGGTGTAAAGTTTTAATTAACTTGTTTAGCTAAATATCTCTTTTATGATCTATGTGGATGTCATTTATGTTGGATGACTCTTGTATGAGAGTATTACTTCATGATATATGAGATATGCTTATGTTATTTTCATATGACCTTGTGATGATGATATCATGTGTAGAATTGAATGTCTTATTTGTGATACCTCATGCATATATAATGAATGGATCAAGATAGCTCCTTATTCACATGTTTGAACTCCACTAAAATGCCAAAATTTTCTTATTCATACATTTAGGGGGAGTGTCTTATTCTTCGATGCTTATTGTAAAATTCCCTTTATGCTTAAAACTCCTTCATCTACTCTTTATGTTGTCATCAATTACCAAAAAGGGGGAGATTGTAGCTTATAGGCCCCTATAGAGTGTTTTAATAATTAATGACAACTACAAATGCTATACTAACGTTACCTGCCTAGTTGTGTCAAGAAGATACTTAAAAGACAGGTTAATGAAAGGCGAAGAAAGAGCCTCAGGATGAAGAAAGGGCGCATTGATCAATAAGGCAAAGGTGCGGAATATGGTCTTTTCCTTTTTACCGGTCTAAGGTGATTAGAGAAGAATTTTGACTGGATTTTAGGATAGTTGCCGAACTATTAAGAGGGGCATGTGGTGTATCACAAAATACTTCATCTATGTGCCACAAATCATAAAATCAACATGCATTGCATACTAGAAGGTCACATCCTTTGAAAATGCTTGTTTCAGCTCTTTTCTGCTCAGCAATGTCTCAGTCGGTCTGACCGTATGTTGGACCGGTCTGACCGAATTCACGGACTGACCGATTAGAATTCTCGGACTGACCGAACTTATGTCTTAGTATAGTTTGTACTTTTATAAGGTCGGTCTGTCCGTAGTTTAAACCTAAGTCAGTCTCCTGGAACTTCATGAACTATCTTTCTATTGTTTTGAGCTATTACGGTCTGACCGTTTTATCAGACCGGTCTGACCGTGAAAACGGTCTGACCGTGTTTTTGTACTACGGTCTGACCGTATGGCCGGTCTGTCCGTATATATCGGCCTGACCGTATAAGGTGTCCAGAAACTAGGTCGTCTCTAGACAGCTTCACGGTCTGACCGAAATAGGCTCCGGTTTGACCGTGTGTGTGCCTAACAAGGGCAGTTGAGCATTTATTGCGCCTGTTTAATGCCGTTGCAATTGCGGCGGTCTGACCGAGCTTGTGCCTGCGGTCTGACCGCTAGGTGATCTTTTTCTCCCAACGGCCTGTAACGGCTATATTATATGTGGGGGGTATATATACTCCCATGCACGGCCCTGTTCATAACTTTGGCAAAATCTTGAGCATTGTCATCATCCTTGAGAGCCTAAGCTAGTTTCATACACTCTAGGGTTCAAATTCTCGAATTTGTAAGAGTGTGCATTTGAGATCTTCTAGTGCATTGCATTTAGATCATTAATCAATCTTGTGGCACTAGAAGAAGGCTAAGTGATCATCACCGGCTTGTTACTCTTGGAGCTTGCCGGCTCCTAGACGGCTAGGAGAAGGGTTTTGGAGAGCTCTTCAAGGAAGATTGTGGAGAAGCCTCAAAACGTCTTGTGAAAGGGTTGAGCACACCTTGCCGGAGCGGTAAAGTGCATCCTTAGTGAAAACGAGGTTTGGATAACTCATCACACTAACCCGGCTCAAGATCTAGGTCACTTCTCGAGAGAAGATTGACTAGATAGAGGAGCGGTTAGAGATTTGAGTTTGCCTCAACGTGGATTAGGGGTGATCGGCAAATCACCGAGACCACGGGGTATATCCTTGTGTTGAAATTGTGCTTTATTCATATTGTGTTATTTATTTTCTCTCATTATCTATAAATTGTTTGTTTAATTGCTAATTTGCTAAAATCGCCTATTCACCCCCCTCTAGTCGATATCCTAGATCCCTTTCAACAAGCACACTCGGCTACGGCTTGACCTTGACGATCTCTTCCAGTGCATTCAGCGCATGAAGACGGATGGTGACAATGCTAGGGCGAGGACGAGGCGTCTTCGCGAGGAGAAGAAAGCCGCGGATATGACCATCGCTGGCTACGGTTTGACTATGAAGGATACCATCGTGAAGCTGAGGGAGGTCACAGGCCTTCTCAACGCGGTAGTAGTTGATCCTAAGAAGGACAACTTGTCGCTGGAGGAGTCTTGCGTCCTGGCTGCAAGTCAAACTGACTTTATTCTAGATGCAGCAGGGCTAAGACCACTCCTTGACCTAGCATTCTGTATTTTTACTTTTTTTTGTAAGTGATGAAAAAAAATTATTGAAAACTTTGTTCTTATGTCAACTTTCCAATTTTCCAGCACATTCTTGGACTGCATGCTATCTTCCCTCTTTCTTTATCTTTCTTTAGCTTTTGGCGAACATTCGACCATACAAAGGTATGTGCACTGTGTGCGATCAAGGAACGACTATCGCGATCTTTGGCTTGTGAGGGCAGTCCATCGGAGCCCTTCAAATAATATAGAAACAATATAGAAGTAATGGGAACGGGGATGCCCGAACTTCCGTCAGGTGGAGGATTAGTCGATTAGGCGGCGTGAGACACACACGATCCGGCTTCTTGATCGGCACGATCTAAACCCCTGCAATCACAGCACCACGCGTCCTCTGGTTATCAACCGTGCGCTGCCCAGTTGACCTCGCCACGAAGGCTAATCCCTGCCAGTGAATCGAGAACACAAGCAAGAACAAGAAAGATGCAACTGAATTTGCAATTGAGGATGAAACTCACGAGTTGGGGTCTCACAAACCGATGAACGGCGACACTGTTCAAAGACAGAATTGATCTAAGCAAAACCCAAGTCTAAACGACAGCCATGGCGGCCATATATATACTGTATGGGGCGGCCATGGGGTGGAGGAGGAAACCCTAGGGGTACATGGGCCTTGGGCCCAAAGTGGAGCGTCGCAGCGCATGTCAGATTCTGGTCGTAATCTTGTTTTGACGATTTCTGTTGATCCGTAAGGAATTTGGACATGGGACTGGATCCGTTGGAAAGATCTCGTCGTTCTCTTGTCCGTAGAGTCCAAGAACGTCGAAAACGGACTTCGTATGTGGCCTGTACGTCCGTTTGAAGTTGGACTACGCGCAGATGGCCGAATCGGACTCGCGGATGAATTGAGCTCACTTGTGGGCTGGCCTTGGAGCGACGTGGCTTGTGCGACCTTAGAGGTGTAGAGGCGCCTTTCTTGAGCACGTCTTGTGTTTGGGGAGGTGGCCAAGGTGGAGGCCGAACTTGTGGCGGTGACAGCACAAAATCCAGACGGCGTACGTGCTGCCAGCTTTCGCGTCCTGGCCAAGGTGGCGGACGATGACATCTTGATGACCACCATGTTGATGTCGTCTTGGTCATAACCATGATGTACATGGTCTCATCATTCTCCCTTTCTTGATGTGGAGTCGTCCTCGACTCCATTGTGTTTTTCTGCAAAATGTTAGCACCAACAGAGAGCACAGCAATATGCATATCTTTGATAATCAAAGCATTAGACACAGAACCATTAACATTTATATACTCCCTTTCTTGAAAACTATCATATACCTTGAAAATTGAATTAGAGTGACATGGCAAGACATGATTAGTGGCATTTTCATTAATTGCAGCAAGATCAGATTTTGTAGCAAGCAAGACGGGATTCCTCAATTTAATTTGGTTGGCTACATGCTGAATTTCAGATTTTTCATCAATGGTTTTCTTGTCATTAGCAAGCCGCTCCCTATCGGATTTAACAATTTCAGCGGGGGTCAAAGGTAGAAGTGTAATTTTCTTTCCCTTATGCATAAAAGTGTATTTATTACTTCTACCGTGGTGAAGTGCATCAGTGTCATATTCCCATGGGCGACCCAATAAAAGAGAGCAAGCTTGCATCGGCACCACATCACAATCAGCAAAATCAGAATAGGAACCAATGGAAAAATGAACCCGAACTGTTTGTGTTACCTTAGCTCTGCCGGAATCATTCAGCCACTGAATGTGGTATGGATGTGGGTGCGGGCGTGTGGTCAAGCCAAGCTTCTTGACCAAATCTGTACTCACCAAGTTGTTGCAGCTGCCGGAGTCAATGATCACGTGCGCTCGTCGGTTGTTGATGACGAAGAAAATCTAGAACAAGTTGTGGCGCTGCTGCTGCTCGGCTTGCTCCATTTGTGCGCTAAGGACACGCTGGACAATGATGGACCTGTACGCAGCGGTATCCTCGGCGCCAAAGGTGGCATCATCATCAACCTCGTCGTCGTCCAACCTGGTGTCGTCGATCTCATCCTCAACATCAGAGGCGCTGATGTAACCTCCGTCGTCTGTGGCGATGTATGCCCGCTGGCTGGGGCACTCTTTCTTGACATGGCCAATCCCTTGGCACTTGTGGCAGCGAATTCCTGTCAATGTACGGCCCGTGGAAGTGACGGAGGAGGAGCTCTTGACCGGTGTTGGCGGGGTCGACTTGCTGCTGTCCGCGGCACGGGCGGGCGGTGCCGTCGATGCCGGTCGTGTGCTCGTCGAAGGTGGCGGTGCAGCTGGTCGGAAGGTGGAAGAAGGCACTGTCTTCGCTTGTCCCGTAGTCATTCGGGCCGTGAAGGTGCTGCCGGTGTTGCTCCTGCTCTTAGAATGGCGTCCCTGCAACTCCTTCTCTGCTAACATAGCAAGTTGAAACAAGCGATTGACAGTTGTATATTCTTTATAATCAACAATATCCTGAATTTCTGGACGCAAACCACCGTAAAAACGAGCAATTTTATCCTCAGGTTCCTCTACTACCCCACAACGTAACATACCCTTTTGAAGCTCTTGGTAATATTCCTGAACAGTCATAATACCTTGATCTAATCGTTGCAATCTCTTGCGCATATCACGTTGGTAGGAAGGAGGAACAAATCTATTACGCATAGCATCTTTTAATCTCGCCCAAGAATCAGGTTGTAAACGGGCATTTACTAGTTCATTCCACCAGATTATAGCAAAATCTTTAAATTCACTAGTGGCTTGTCTAACTCTATGAATCTCGGGAACTACATGGGAATTAAATTTCTGCTCGACCGTCATCTCCCAATCTAAGTAAGCATCAACATCATAAGCTCCAGAAAAGGAAGGGATGGTGAATTTTACCTTAGCGAAAGGATCATCATTGCGGTTCTGGTTATTACCTCCCATACCGTGCTGGTTGCGGCGAAGACGGTCATGCAGACGGCCATCTAGTTGAGCAGCACGTTCCCTGGCGGCACGTTGCTGCTCATCGTCATCTTCCTCAAAATCACCATCCTCATCGTGGTCGTTGTTGCCGTGGTTGGCGCCGCTGTTGACGGAGGCATCTCCATCAATGGTCGCGGGAGGGCGTTTTTCGACGGCATCCATCCTCTCGGTGAGGGTGGAAACTCGTCGATCGATGCTCTCAAGGGTCTTGTTCGTCGTCGTGGCATGCTCCTTGAACATCGTTTTTATCTCATCCAGCATGGTCGACAACTCTGAATGAAGGACACAGTCTTCGATGGTAACATCATCCTCGTTCCTGCCCTTCTTGCCACCTGCCATGGTTAGCACAGAAAAAGGACAGAAGGAAAACAAGCACAAGTATTATGAGCCCTATGAACTACTAGGTGGGATCTCGCGCTCTCAAGCAATATTACCAAGTTCTTACCCGGTTCTTACCAACACAGCGAGGGACGGTGCAACCGGTGGCTGGTTCGTGACACCGTGAGGGCGTGATGAAGCGATTGCAAGGGTCAATAACCTGTGCTGATCAGAAGGATGTATTTGGGGAGCTGTAGGTGGCCAAAAATATGTAGCAAAGGAATAGCAATTGTTCAATATAAGTAATGCAAAATTGAAGATTAGCCCAAACTATCAACGTGCTTGACCGGCCTAGACCTAGACTAGTCTGAAGCGAACGGGTTGAAGAAAGGTGTGGTTCCCCAATATGCAACACGAAAGATGAAGTTTTTCCTTTGCTCACTTTTTCATTCAAACAGCGCGGCCCTTTTTTTTTTTTTGTGCGGCTTTTCTTTATGCACTTGCCTTTTTTTTTTTACCAACACAACAAAATTATGCCGCAAGAGCAGAAACTTTGCGGAGCAATTATGCACCACGCAATCTTCAAATTTGTGATATGTTCCAAAAGTAAAGTTGTGGGGAATCTTTTAAGCTTTCCAGAACTTCCAAGATCATCTAAAACGGAGTTCGTATGAAGAAGTTATGGCAAAAATACAGAACCAAACCGTAATAGATCTAAACTTGAAAACCCTAACAAAGATGGCACGAAATATCATAGATAGAAGCCGAATGTGGGGGTGGTTCCATTGCTGAAAGCAATAGCTTTTCCTCTAGGAAATTTTGTCAGCTTTCCAACGAGCTCAAGAACATCAAAATCCGAGTTCGTATGTGAAAGTTATGCCCGTTTTACTGAAGGGGTCACAGATTGGACGCGAACTCGAATCGGGCTCGGTTTTGTGACGAGTGGTTTTTGGATTGGATGAATGGGGAATATGTATAATTCGACCTGAGGTTATGGAGGATACAATCAAAACCAATCTACTATTTGTTTTTTTGATATTTTCTTGACAAGAACACAAACCCTAAGCGGCGGATTCAACGGCGGATGCAGACTCGAGACTAGATCTAGAAACTAGACACGGACAGCGGCAACGACGACGATGGGCGAAAATTCAATAATGCAAAACAGTAAAGAAACAATGCAAAGGCTCAAAAGTCTTGGACAATGGATGCAAATATTTTTGTGTGGCAATTTTCTGGACTCTAGGGCGAACGCAAAACTAAATCAAACTAAGGGAAAAGGCGGACCTGACGGTAACCTTGCTCTGATACCACTTAATGGGAACGGGGATGCCCGAACTTCCGTCAGGTGGAGGATAAGTCGATTAGGGGGCGCGAGACACACATGATCCGGCTTCTTGATCGGCACGATCAAGACCCCTGCAATCGCAGCACCACGCGTCCTCTGGTTATCAACCGTGCGCTGCTCGGTTGACCTCGCCACGAAGGCTAATCCCTGCCAGTGAATCGAGAACACAAGCAAGAACAAGAAAGATGCAACTGAATTTGCAATTGAGGATGAAACTCACGAGTTGGGGTCTCACAAACCGATGAACGGCGACACTGTTCAAAGACAGAATTGATCTAAGCAAAACCCAAGTCTAAACGACAGCCATGGCGGCCATATATATACTGTATGGGGCGGCCATGGGGTGGAGGAGGAAACCCTAGGGGTACATGGGCCTTGGGCCCAAAGTGGAGCGTCGCAGCGCATGTCAGATTCTGGTCGTAATCTTGTTTTGACGATTCCTGTTGATCCGTAAGGAATTTGGACATGGGACTGGATCCGTTGGAAAGATCTCGTCGTTCTCTTGTCCGTAGAGTCCAAGAACGTCGAAAACGGACTTCGTATGTGGCCTGTACGTCCGTTTGAAGTTGGACTACGCGCAGATGGCCGAATCGGACTCGCGGATGAATTGAGCTCACTTGTGGGCTGGCCTTGGAGCGACGTGGCTTGTGCGACCTTAGAGGTGTAGAGGCGCCTTTCTTGAGCACGTCTTGTGTTTGGGGAGGTGGCCAAGGTGGAGGCCGAACTTGTGGCGGCGACAGCACAAAATCCAGACGACGTACGTGCTGCCAGCTTTCGCGTCCTGGCCAAGGTGGCAGACGATGACATCTTGATGACCACCATGTTGATGTCGTCTTGTTCATAACTATGATGTACATGGTCTCATCAAGAAGTCGCAGGTCCCATGCAAATAATATAAAAAGAATATAGAAGTTGGGCTTATGTGGCTGGATGGCATTGTGGCATGCCAAACGCCTCGAGTTATCAACGTACTTTGAATATCACAAACGGTTCGGAGGTAAAAAAGTCTGTGATAGTCACATTACAGACGGTTTTTATGTAAGGCCCGACTGTGATAGTCCCAACAGTGTCCGACGCTTCGAATTCTCAACTTCTTTCAATATCATAGACGGTTTTTAACTCCAAACCATCTGTGATAGTAACATTACAGATGGTTTTTATGTAAGGACCGACTGTGATAGTCCCAACAATGATTGACGCTTCAAATTCTCAACTTCTTTCAAATTCTCAGCGGTTCAACTGGAAGCAAAACTCCAGGGAGGGAACAAGTATTTGTAGAAGTCGAACAATTCAATATTCCACAGGCATATTAAAGACGGTTCGGACATCAGAACCGTTTGTAATATAAAAGCAGACGGTTTTGATCTCCCAACCGTCTGTGATAGTCCCAACAGTGCCTACGCATCAAATTCTCTACATGCAATTGTTGATAACCGCACATAATAACTGCGCAGATGAAGAGACTTAATTAGTTACTTCAAATTTAATTTGCATCGAATTATGTAATCTGACGCTTCAACTTCCTAAGTGGGCACTACTATTTTGCCATGTTGCAGTTTATCTCCCGAGAAGTTATCATGAATTTATTGATCTTGAAAACAAGTAGTGCGCTCCACTT
This sequence comes from Pharus latifolius, assembly GCA_019359835.1. Lineage (NCBI taxonomy): Eukaryota > Viridiplantae > Streptophyta > Magnoliopsida > Poales > Poaceae > Pharus > Pharus latifolius. Next base: position 26,688,212 of record CM033325.1, on the reverse strand, counting down.
CAAATTCTCAACAGTGTGTTGTGTCTTTTCCGTTTCTGATGTTTGCGCGGCGCACTAGCCTGGGAACACGAAGCGTCGACTTGGAAATTCTATAAATAGCTTGTTTTTCATTAATGATGAAAAAATTAACTAAAAATTTGTTCTTATGTAAATTTTACAATTTTCCTACACGTTCTTGGAGAAAGAGAAGTGGAGCGGTTCAACTGGAAGCAAAACTCCAGGGAGGGAACATGTATTTCTAGAAGTCGAACAGTTCAATATTCCAGGCATAGTAAAGACGGTTCGGACATCAGAACCATCTGTAATAGTCATATTACAGACGGTTTAGACATGAGAACCGTTTGTAATATTAAAGCAGACGGTTTGATATCCCAACCGTCTGTGATAGTCCCAACAGTGCCCACGCATCGAATTCTCTACATGCAATTGTTGATAACAGCATATAATAACTGCGCAGATGAAGAGACTTAATTATTTACTTCAAATTTAATTTGCATTGAATTATGTAATCTGACTCTTCAACTTCCTTTGCCGTGTTGCAGTTTATCTCCCGAGAAGTTATCATGAATTTATTGACCATGAAAACCAGTAGTGCACTTTTTAAAACTCGAGGCACCCGCGCATATGAACTGTCACCTTCTGGTTCTATAAATAGCGAGACTCCTAAATCCCTGTCTTTATTCCCTCCTCAACTCCCACCTTGATGGCGAGCCGAGATTCCAATGGGGTTATTGAAATTGAGAGTGATGAGGAAGAGATAAGTAATGAACTCGATCTGGATCTTTAGAAAGTAAGTCGATCCTCTTTGATACTCTACTGTAGATCTTTCTTTTATGACTTGATTACCTCCAAACAAATGCATTTCGAAATCTACAGGTGCCTAAGGAATGCTCCCTCCAAAGAAGAGACTCAGAAATGATGAAAGATCCTCTAATGGAGCTGCAGCGAAGACTCTAGAGGGTGCTGAGGCCTGTGTTGCCACATTGCCCCTTGCAACCCCTCCAGTTGCAGCTTCATCTCCACCTTTGGAGATCCACAACAATCCTTCCAATATCCCCTCTTCAACACCTTTTTTGTATCATCAGCTTTCATTTCTTGGATGATCCTATTGATGCCAAATCCACTCCTTTGCTGAGAGATGATGTAGATAGTCTTAGAGCCATTGGTAGTTCTCCTGGGGCGGCCAGTGTAGATCCTACTGATGCCAATACGTCCCTAGGAGAACTTTGTAAATTACTTTCGGAACAGGTCGACGCTAATTTGGTCGCTTGTATCCCTTATGTATGCAAAGATTGTAAGAAATAAGAAATTTCTTTTCCTTATATATCTGGCTTTTCAATTGATTATGTAACTGATAATCACCAAATGATGTTCTGTATGAAAATGTTAACAAGAAAATACTGTTGCAATCAAGACGGTTTTTACCTCAAAACCGTCTCTGATAGTAACATTACAGACAGTTTTAATTTCAGGACCGACTGTAATAGTCTCAAAATTCTTTGAACATCCACAGACATATATATACAACAAATATGAAAAACAATATAAACCAAATAGTCTCAACGTTCATTTTTTTAAATACTAACATTGAAAATAAGATAGAACCAAATATGAAAAACAAGTGGAACAACTGAGCACTAGTCAAACGGTTCGACTGCAAACAATCCATGATATTATAGACGGTTCGGACCTTATCACCGTCTGTGATAGTAGAGCAAAGTGTTGATTTTATAATTATCATAGACGGTTCTGAGGTAAAAACTGACTGTGATAATCACAGACGGTTCTGAAGTAAAAACTGACAGTGATAATCATAGATGGTTCTGAAGTAAAAACCGACTGTGATAGTAGAGCAGAGTGTTGATTTTATAATTATCACAGACGGTTCTGAGGTAAAAACCGACTGTGATAGTAAAGCGGACGGTTTTGAGCTCGGAACCGTCTGTGATATTGTAATTATCATAGACGGTTCTTAATTAAAAACCGACTGTGATATTAAAGCGGACGGTTTTGAGCTCATAACCGTCTGTGATATTTTTGTCATAGTTCTACACAAAACGCACCGATATTACCGACGGTTTAATAAAGTGAAACCCGTCAGTGATATTCTGTTCTTCAAAAATGTACCGATATTACCGACGATATTATATAGAACAGTCTGTATTGAATGGTATAAAAGGTCTTTTGGTGGATGTTTTGAGCTAGTCGTACACTCTTGCTCGACATACACTGTCCATTTCGAAGAGATTTGGGGCAAGGAAGAGCGAAATCTCGAAAGGCCGGGAGAGCATTTGGGGGCAAAAATTTGAGGATCTAAGGTTGGTACTTGCTCCCAAGGCATACACATTACTTAATTTCATCATCAATATCGATCTCCATTGATTGATCAAATTAGAGTGAGAGAGAGGGGAAGCTACACTAGCAAATCCTGGTTGTAACTCATTTTCGACCTGTACTGTAGCTATTTAATTGCTTTATGATGTGTGTTATCCACGCCCCCAACTAATTGCTTGCAGTTCAAGTAGTAGTTAACTATTTATACCGCAAACTCCGCATCAAACACTAGCTAGCTAGATTTATATAATTTATTGCGTGTCGACCGTACATAGAGTATTACTAATTTGCTTGTGTATGAATTTGATTAATTGTAGATGGTCCGAGACTGGATGTATAATGACAACCGAGTGGGTGAGGAATACATGAAAGGTGTTTTTGATTTCCAAAAGATTGCTGAGCAAGACATGGCGAAGAAGGGTTTACCATATATGTATTGTCCTTGTGTAGACTGCCAGAATCTTAAGATGTTCACCAACTCATCTCAAATTGTCGCCCACTTGATCCGACGTGGTTTCAAAAAGGGGTACACGTGTTGGGTCCACCATGGAGAAGAGCCAACTGCAGAAACAAGTGCCACTCAGGTTGAGGAACAGGACATGTCGGATCCGAACAATGACTTCGACGAGGATATGCCAGAGGATGACAATTTAGATGACATGTTGCGTGATGTGGAAGGAAATTACAGTGAAAGGGAGTTTGGCAAATTCAAGCGCTTGATTGAGGACTCAGAAAAGCTGTTGTTCCCTGGTTGCAAGTCGAAGTACACAAAGTTGGCCTTTGTGCTTGAACTGTTAAAATTGAAGGCAAGTAACAGCTGGACCGACAAGAGTTTCACGGCACTGTTAGATCTTTTGGTGGACATGCTCCCAGAAGGAAACGAGTTGCCAAAAAACGCCTACCAAGAGAAAAAGCTGTTGTGTCCTTTGGGAATGGAAGTAGAAAGGATACACGCATGCCCTAATGATTGCATCCTTTACCGTAACGACTACAAGGATATGCATGTTTGTCCGGTGTGCGGCGCATCCCGCTATAAGCGTAAGGACCGAACCGACGACGGCGACTGTGCTGAGATAAAGCAAGGACCTCCTGCTAAGGTGTTGTGGTATTTGCCCGTCATTCCCCACTTGCAGCCTTTGTTTGCAAACTGTAAAGAGGCAAAATTATTGCGTTGGCACTCGGAAGACCAGAAGAAGGATGGAAAGCTGAGACACCCCGCTGATTCTTCATAGTGGAGAAACATCGACAGGGAATTTGTTAACTTTGGAGCAGAATTGAGGAATATAAGGTTCGGGTTGAGTACCGATGGAATTAATCCTTTTGGTAACATGAGCAGTCGGCATAGCACTTGGCCAGTTCTTTTGTGTATCTACAACCTTCCTCCTTGGTTGTGTATGAAGCGCAAGTACATCATGATGTCTCTACTTATCTCAGGACCAAAACAACCCGGAAACGATATTGATATGTATCTAGCTCCATTGATAGAGGATCTCCTAACAATGTGGAACGAAGGGGTGCAGGTATGGGACGCATACAAACAAGAGACCTTCATCCTACGTGCTATGATATTCTGCACCATCAACGATTTCCCTGCCCTTGAAAATTTGTCGGGCCGTAGTACGAAAGGAGCCAAAGCCTGCCCCCACTGCGACGATGAGACTGAGAGCGTGTGGCTGAAGAATTGCAGGAAAATAGTGTACATGTGTCACCGTAGGTTTCTTCCGAAGAATCATGCGTATCGGAAGAGGAAGAGGGAATTTGATGGCTACAAGGAAGATGGTTCAGCCCCGAAGCCTACGCGCGGGAAAGATGTTTACTCACGAGTGAAGGACATAGACGTTGTGTTTGGAAATGGTCGTAAATTGAAACCCCGCACAAAGAACTCTTGGAAGAAGAGATCGATATTTTGGGACTTACCATATTGGGGGCATTTAGAGGTTCGTCATTGCATTGATGTCATGCATGTAGAGAAGAATGTTTGCGACAGTTTAATCGGCCTATTGCTGAACATTCCGGGGAAGACAAAGGATGGCGTCAATGTGCGGCATGACATGATCGAAATGAGAATCAGGCCCGAGCTAGCACTGAGAGAGGACGATAAAGGCTGTATATACCTCCCCCCTACATGCTACACTTGGTGCAAGGCTGAGAGGACAGAACTCTGTAAGTGTCTCTATGGTGTTAAAGTTCCATCGGGTTACTCTGCAAATATGAAAAAATTTGTGTCCATGGGCGATTTGAAATTGCTGGGTATGAGTCTCGTGATTGTCATGTGTTGATGACACAAATGCTTCCTGTTGCCATCCGGAGTATTCTGCCGCATAAGGTCAGAGAGACGATCACGAGGCTGTGTTTTTTCTTCAATGCAATTTCTTGCAAGGTCATTGATCCCGATGGACTGGATTCTCTGTAGAGCGAGATGGTTCGAACTTTCTATCAGCTTGAGATGTATTTTCCTCCATCGTTTTTTGATATCATGGTCCATCTCACCGTCCACCTTGTCAGAGAAATCAAGATATGTGGACTCGTGTTCCTACGTTATATGTATCCATTCGAGAGGTACATGGGTGTACTTAAGGCCTACGTAAGGAATCGGTCCTGGTCCGAGGGTAGCATTGTCGAAGGTTATGCAGCAGAAGAGGTTGTTGAGTTCTGCGTCGATTACATGGCCGAGGTAGAAGCAATAGGAGTTCCTGTGTCTCGTCACGAGGGGAGGCTTGATGGTGTTGGCACTATTGGACGGAGAGCCATCACTCCTGATTTCGATATGTACTTGAAAGCTCATTTTTGGGTCTTGCAACACATGACGGAGGTGTCTCCGTACATCGACGAGCACAAGGAGATGCTACGACAAGACAATCCTTGTCGATCCGAGGTTTGGATCACGGGAGAACATAACAGGGGTGTCACTTTGCGCCAAGACGGGTTGGGCCGTGTGGTGTTGCAACGGATCTGATCCCACGTCCAAAATCCTTCTGAGTCAATCACAATCATCGAAATAAGTGGAGACCAGATTCTGTTGGGCCGTGTGGTGTTGCGTCACCTGTCTATTGGGCCTCGGCCCGTGTATCCCGCATGGGGGGGGGGGGGGGGGTGCGCCCCAAACCCTTGATGCCACCCCTCTCTCATATTAAAACCTCGTAGCCGTCATTGTTAGACTCGGGTTTTGCTTAGAATTTTTCTGCTGTCGCAATTCGCCGTCTTTCGGTTTGTGGAACCCCAACACTTCGTGATCTTAGTACATACTTGCAATTCGAGATTGCTTCTTCTGTGTTCTTGCACGTGTTCTTCGATTCACTTGCAGGAACAGTCCTTCGTATCTAGGTCAACCGCGCCTCTGTACGGTTGATAACGAACAGAGCAGTGGAGTAACGATTGCAGGCCTAGATCGGTTCTGGTCGAAAGTCGGATCGTCAATGTCGAGTCTCCACCAATCGAACTATCCCCTACCTGTCGGAAGATCGGGACCCCGTTCCTCATCAAGTGGTATCAGAGCTCCGGTTTCCCGTCAGGTATCTCGTATCCCATCTGTTCATTGTTCATCATTTTACCCATCGTCCAGAAAAAAGCCAAAAAAAATTAGGTCATAGTCTTCCGCTGTCCAAACCACTTCGAGCCCTCGCAATCTTTGCTTTCAGTTAGCGTTGTTGAGTTTGTGTCCTTAGTTCGTCGTCTGGTTGCTGGTTTAGATTGTGTTCGTAGTTCTGTCCATCACCTCCCCGTTGCATCATCCGTCCTACCACCGCCAGACATCCAGAAAACCAAATCGAGTCCTACTCGGTTTGCCCCCGCTAGGCGCCTTGTGTTACTGTCCCGCTTCGCAAACCCTAGATAGGTCACAAACCGCCTTGTGTCAAATGCCCTGCATCGCTAGCCTCCCCTTTGTTCATCCCGCCAACCCACCGTCACGTTCCCTACTTGCGAAACCGAAAGTTCGCATTGCCCAGAAACCCTGATCCGGAGCACCTTCACAAAAACGGCCATAACTTTTGCATCCGAACTCCGTTTGAGCTCCACGACCACTCGTTTTGAAGCTAACGAAAAGTTACACTTGAATTTCACCAAATTTGCTGGTTTCGGCAAAATTTCGGAGGCCAAAATCCCTTTGGAAGATTGACTATCCGGCCTCAGAAGTTTTAGCACAGTTTTCGGAGCAAGCACCAGAATTTATATCGGCCACCCCTTACCTCCAAATTGAGGGGAACCTGCTTTGTTTCCATATCTCTGTGTTGCTGAACTTGAAAAAAAATATCATAAAAATAAAAAAAAAAATAAAAAAAAAATTATCAAAAAGAGGCAGCGCACAGAAAAGAGCCGCGCAGTGAAAAAAAAATCCGGGGTTCGTACTTGCCATACTTGCTATCTTTGGGATCAGAATTGCTTCAATATTGATTGTCCTTGCTATCATCTTGCTGTTTCCATTTGTTACCTTGTTGTCTTTGCTTGCTTGAACAGTTCTAGGGGCGCATTTAGGCCAGCAACACTACTGGGTTCTTTGGACACTTATTCAACTTAGCATTCTGATTTCAATTATTGCTAACCTTTGCTACCATAACTGCCTTCCAAGCTCCACATACTTTCTATCAGAACAGGATTCAACCTTGCAATCGTTACACTTAAGCTCGTCACGATATCACGAACCAGCCACCGGTTGTACCTTCTGCAGCGTTGGTAAGAACCTTGCAAAAGCGTGGTAAGACGCTTGAGAGGGTGTGAATCCACTTGTCTGAACCTGGTAGTTTGTAGGGATAATACTTCTTGTGTTTCTTCTACTTTCTACTAATCATGGCAGGATCTGATAAAGAGGACAACGAGTGTGTCCTTCATGCTGAGCTGAAAACCATGATGGAAGAGATAACCAAAGGTATTGAAAGATTGGAACGACGTGTTGCCTAGCTTGATGACAGGGTTCAGGTGATCGAGAACCGCCCACCTGCTGTCCAACAACAGCAAAATGATGCAGCCCAGGAGCACGATGATGATGTAGAGGGACATGTGGCACCTCGCAATGAACCCGCTATGCGACGTGCGGCACATGACTTAGAGCGCTTCAACCGAAATCGTCAAGGTATGAGAGGTAACAATGGTAATAATAACTATTGCAATGATGATCCATTTGCTAAAGTTAAGTTTACCGTACCTTCTTTTTCTGGTACATATGATGCTGAGGTGTATTTAGATTGGGAAATGGAGATTGAACAAAAATTTAACTCCCATCTTGTTCCTGAAATTCATAGAGTTAGACAAGCCACTAGTGAGTTCAAGGATTTTGCTATAATTTGGTGGAATGAACTAGTAAAGTCTAACGTACATCCTGGTACTTGGCATGATCTGAAGAGACAAATGCGCGCTAGATTTGTGCCTCCTTCCTTTAAACGTTATTTGCGTAAAAAATTGCAACGCTTAGATCAAGGTAACAAATTGGTAGAGGAGTACTACTAAGAGCTTCAAATAGGCATGTTGCGTTGTGAGGTAGAGGAAACCGAGGAGGATAAAATGGCTCGTTTCTATGGGGGTTAAGGCATGATATACAAAATATTATTGATTACAAGGACTATCATGATGTTAATAGATTGTTCCAGCTTGCTGTTTTGACAAAAAAAGAATTGCAGAGTTGACGACAGCGGCCACGGAGCAACTTTGGTAGTACCTTCACCCCAAGACAAGCGTCAACCAAATCAGAGCCACCTCCTGCTGTTCGGTCTACTGCCCCCTCGACCAGTAGGGCGCGTTCAGTAGCACCATTACCACCGCCACGTACACCCGAGGTAAGCAAAACTTCTAATGTGCAGGCACCAGCGAAGTCGTCTTCATCTGTTGCCTCCACGGGACGTACAACATGTATCATATGCCACCGTTGCAAGGGGATGGGCCATGTCATGAAGGACTGCCCAAGTCAGCGAGCTTACATTGCGATAGACGATGGTGGGTACGTTAGTGCTTCTGATGTTGAAGATGAATATGCTCTTGCAGCTAACCTTGCAGGTAATGTTGATGACGAATCCGAACATGATGATGATGGGGAAGCTTTGGGTACGGTAGCCACACAAGAATACCGGACCATCATTGTCCAGTGGGTCCTTAGTACTCAAATGAAGCAAGCCAAGCGAGCCCAACGCCACAACTTGTTTCAAATGTTCCTCGTCGTCAACGACCGGCGCGTCCGAACAATCATTGATGGTGGGAGCTACAACAACTTGGTGAGTTCTGATCTGGTCAAGAAGCTTGGCTTGACCACACAACCACATCCCCAACCATATCATGTTCGATGGTTCAACAACAGCACTAAGGTTAAGGTAACACAAACGTCAAGAGTACCATTTTTCATTGGTTCATACCATGATGTTGCTGATTTTGATGTAGTGCCTACGCAAGCATGTTCACTTTTATTAGGCCGACCTTGGGAATATGACACTAATGCAACTCATCATGGTAGAAATAATTGGTACACTTTCATGCACAAAGGAAAGAAAATAACCTTGCTTCCCATGACTCCATCTGAAATTGTGCATTTTGATAGGGAAAGACTTGAAAATGTGAAGAAAGAGAACACCACAGAATCTGAAAATTAGCAAGTAGCTAAAACTGTTTTTCCGCATAAGAAAGATAAGAATGTACCTGCTTCTAAGACTAAGGGAATTAAATTGAAGGGTGGTGTTTTGCTTGCTACAAAATATGATCTTACTGAACCGTCATGCTTTGCTTTGATATGTAAAGAGACCTTGTTTTCATTTGATGATATGCCTGTCTCTTTTCCACCTACTGTTACTAACCTTTTGCAGGAGTATGACGATGTGTTCCTCGCTGAGGTGCCCCCGGGACTACCACCTATTCGAGGTATTGAGCATCAAATTGACTTGATCCCGGGAGCGACATTGCCAAACCGTAATGCATATAGGACCAATCCAGAGGAGACTAAGGAAATTCAACGACAAGTCCAAGAGCTTTTGGACCGTGGGTACGTGCGACAAAGCCTTAGTGTTTGTGCTGTTCCTGTTCTTTTGGTTCCTAAGAAAGACGGTAGTTGGCGCATGTGTGTGGATTGTAGATCCATTAACAATGTCACAATAAGGTATCATCATCCTATTCCTAGTTTAGACGACATGCTTGATGAGTTAAGTGGTTCTATTATCTTCTCAAAAGTTGACTTGCGTAGTGGGTACCACCAAATTCGAATGAAATTGGGAGACGAATGGAAAACTGCTTTTAAGACCAAGTTCGGTTTATATGAGTGGTTAGTTATGCCTTTTGTATTGACTAATGCACCTAGTACTTTCATGCGCTTGATGAATGAGGTCTTACGTTCTTTCATTGGTAAATTTGTGGTGGTCTATTTTGATGATATCTTGATCTATAGCAAGTCACTTTCTGAACATCTCGAACATTTACGTGCTGTTTTTAATGCTTTGAGAGAGACACATTTGTTTGGTAACCTCGAGAAGTGCACTTTTTGCACCGATTGAGTCTCGTTTCTTGGCTATGTTGTGACTCCGCAGGGAATTGAGGTTGATGAAGCCAAGATCGAAGCTATCAAGAGTTGGCCGACTCCTAAAATGGTCACACAAGTGAGAAGCTTTAATGGACTTGCTGGTTTCTACCGCCGTTTCGTGAAGGACTTCAGCACCATTGCCGCACCATTGAATGAATTGACAAAGAAGAGCGTTGCATTCCATTGGGGACAACCACAAGAGGACGCCTTCAACCTTTTGAAAGAAAAGCTAACAAATGCACCATACTCCAACTTCCAGATTTTGGTAAGACTTTCGAATTGGAATGTGATGCTAGTGGAGTTGGCATTGGTGGTGTGCTCATGCAAGAAGGTAAGCCCGTTGCATATTTTAGTGAGAAATTAAGTGGGCCTGCTTTAAATTACTCCACGTATGATAAAGAGTTGTACGCTCTTGTGCGAACTTTAGAGACGTGGCAACATTATTTATGGCCTAAGGAATTTGTTATTCACTCTGATCATGAGTCGCTGAAACATATTCGCAGTCAAAACAAATTGAACCGTCGACATGCCAAGTGGGTAGAATTTATTGAATCTTTTCCTTACATCATTAAACACAAGAAAGGGAAAGATAATGTAATTGCTGATGCTTTGTCTCAGAGATATGCTATGTTGTCTCAACTTGACTGTCGAATTTTTGGACTTGAAACTATTAAAGAACAATATGCTCAAGATGCTGATTTCAAAGATAATTTGAGTAATTGCAAGGATGGGAGGGCTTGGAATAAATTTGTACTCAATGATGGGTTCTTGTTTAGAGCTAACCGCCTATGCATTCCAGTTGGATCCGTTCGTCTTTTGTTGTTGCAGGAAGCTCATGGAGGAGGCCTAATGGGACATTTTGGTGTCAAAAAGACGGAGGATGTTTTGGCCACGCACTTCTATTGGCCAAAGATGAGGCGTGATGTTGAGCGCTTCGTGGCACGCTGCACCACGTGTCAAAGGGAAAAGTCGCGGTTAAATCCACACGGTTTGTATATGCCTCTTCCTACTCTTAGTGTCCCGTGGGAGGATATCTCGATGGATTTTGTTCTAGGTTTGCCTAGGACAAAGAGTGGGAGGGATAGTATATTTGTTGTTGTGGATCGATTCTCCAAGATGGCATATTTTATTCCTTGCCACAAAAATGATGGCGCCACTCACATTGCCGACTTATTTTTCAAAGAAATTGTTCGTTTGCATGGTATGCCTTCCACTATTGTTTCAGATCGCGACACAAAATTTTTGGGTCATTTCTGGAGGACATTATGGAATAAATTGGGGACAAAGTTACTGTTTTCTACTACTTGTCATCCCCAAACTGATGGCCAAACGGAAGTGGTAAATCGCACCTTGTCCACAATGTTGCGAGCTGTTTTGAAGAAGAACTTAAAGATGTGGGAGGAGTGCCTTCCTCATGTGGAGTTTGCCTACAACCGTGCGCTACACTCGACTACCAAGGTAAGTCCTTTCCAGGTAGTGTATGGTTTCAACCCTCGTGCTCCTATTGACCTATTGCCTCTTCCATCATCTGAAAAGGTCAATCTTGATGCTAAGAAACGTGCTGAGTTTATTTTAAAACTACATGAAACAACAAAAGAAAATATTGAGTGAATGAATGAAAAATATCGCATTGCTGGTAGTCATGGTAGAAAGGAATTGATATTTACTCCTGGAGATCTTGTATGGCTACACTTACGTAAAGAGCGTTTTCCTGAGTTAAGAAAGTCAAAATTAATGCCTCGTGCGGATAGTCCATTTAAGGTGTTAGAGCGAATAAATGATAATGCCTACAAACTTGAGTTGCCTGCAGATTTCGGGGTTAGCCCCACTTTTAACATTTCAGATTTGCGGCCATATTTGGGAGATGAAGATGAGCTTGAGTCGAGGACGACTCCAATTCAAGAGGGGGAGGATGATGAGGACATCACCCCTAACGATGCGTCCATTCTTCCAACACCCGTTGTGCAAGGACCAATAACAAGGGCACGTGCACGTCAACTAAATCACCAGGTGAGCTCGTTTCTTAGTACACGAGAGAATATTGACAAGAGAGAGTTACTACCTAATAATATTGTGCTTGTGCTCAGGAATCATGGTGTTGATCAGCGAGGGTGTCACTTTGCACCAAGACGGGTTGGGAATCAAGTCTACCGCGAGCTGGAGTCCGGGTCGGCCACGGCGGAGCAGCCTGTCTTCAAACGGGCGTAGCAGATGCATACAAACTCTATTTGGGGCGTTCAAGTACATTACGGAGAAGCCCTCGACGAGACCTTTCCAACAGATCTGATCCCACGTCCAAAATCCTTCTGAGTCAATCACAATCATCGAAATAAGTGGAGATCAGATTCTGTTGGGCCGTGCGGTGTTGCGTCACCTGTCTATTGGGCCTCGGCCCGTGTATCCCCCTCTCGCATATTAAAACCTCATAGCCGTCATTGTTAGACTCGGGTTTTGCTTAGAATTTTTCTGCTGTCGCAGTTCGCCGTCTTTCGGTTTGTGGAACCCCAACACTTCGTGATCTTAATACATACTTGCAATTCGAGATTGCTTCTTCTGTATTCTTGCACGTGTTCTTCGATTCGCTTGCAGGAACAGGCCTTCGTGGCTAGGTCAACCGCGCCTCAGTACGATTGATAACTGTCGGGGGGGAAATCTCCGCGGGGCAAAGTCCAGGTAGGTTGTGTCACGATTGCCCGGGGACCTGGCCTCCGGGGCCTCCCCGGGCGCCTCCTTTTGGCCCCCGGGACGTGGCCTCCGGTGCCCTCCCGGGCGCCGCCATTAAGCTCCCGGGAAGCGGCCTCCGGTGCCCTCCCGGGGCGCCGCCATTTGGCTCCCGGGACGCGGCCTCCGGTGCCGTCCCGGGCGCCGCCATTGGCCTGGGGACGTGACCTCCAGGGCCTCCCCGGGTGCCGCCTTTTGGCCCCCGGGACCTGGCCTCCGGCGCCGTCCCGGGCCTCATCGCCCTCCCAAAGGTAAAGTCTCGAGCTGTTTATCACGTGCAGGTCACGCGAGGAGCGCCTCGGGAACTAGCAACCACCTGTCAAGCATCCAAGGCGTTTGACCGGGAGAAGGACGGTCCTACCCTTCAATCCGACGGTGGCTTCCGGGGTAGTTTAGGGTTTTTGCTTCTTTTTGGGGCTATAAATAGCCCTTGTACCCCTCTGTTGTAAAGGATCGGTTCTTTTATTGGAATAGCTAAACTCACAGACGTGCTCCGGAAACCTCTCCCCCGGAGAGAGCCTCCCCAGCCGACTCCGGTCGGGAGCGCGTCGACAGGACTAGGGCCTCCACTGGGACCCGAACCTGTATAAACCCGTGTGTCATTTTTTGTGCTTGTCCGGCGGGGGAGGACCGGTCATCCGGTCAACCCGCGCCGCGTAATCTTCGCTAGGAACATTCTCAAAACCTGCCGGGGTATTCGCAATACCACGACAGTTGGCGCCGTCCGTGGGGACTCGTGACAAGACACCATGGCTCCCCCAAGAACAAGGGCTCGCACCCTTCCCGGTGACCCGGGTCTCGGAGACCCGGCGCCGTCCGCCCGGGACACTGCTATCCCGGCGGTCCCTTCCAGAGGTGACCTGGCCCAGGTACCACCTCCCTCCTTTCCTCTTAACTTAGGTGCTTCCACCTCCAGGTCGTTCCCGGTGACCGCGGGGACCTCGGCCGGGACCAGCGTCCCCCCGACGGCTCCCCCGGCTCCCCGGGACGCCCTGCTCGAAGCTCTCGTGGAAGGCCAGCTCCGCGCTCAGCGCTCTATGGACGAGCTCCTTAGCGTGTTGGCGCGGCCTCCGGCCCCCACATTTGCGTCACACCCGTATCCGGGGAACATGCCCCCGTTTATAGGTTACCCGGCGGCCCCTCCGGCCTCCGGGGGGTTGTCCGCCCCGTATGATCCTGCCGGGGGGTTCCCTCCCCCTGCGGGATATACGTCCGGACCCTTCTCGGCACCCGGGCCCATCCCGGTGCCGGGAGGTTACTTCATGCCGGGGCCCTTCGTGGCACCAGGGGGGTACCCTGTCCCTGGCCTATTCCCGGGGCCGGGAGACCACTTCTTGCCGGGGGTTTACCCTGCGCCGGGAGCCAGTCCCGCCCCCCGCGTCGCGTTTACCGCACCGGGGGCGGTTGACAGAGCAGCCCCCGTGCCGCAGCGGACTTCCCCCCGCATGGGCTCCCCGGTTCCGGACGTCGCCGCGGGGGCTCCCCCCTCGCCGGTCCCGGGTGTTACAGGGCCTGCCCCTTTCCCGGTTCCGGTCGTGGCCACTGGGGCCCCCTCCACTTCGATTCCAGGCGTCGTCGCGGGCGCCCCCTCCCCGGTTCCGGATGATACAGGGGCTTCCCCCTTTCTGGTCCCGGGGGTCGTCGCAGGGGGCTCCCCCCAACCGGCTCCGGAAGCTATAGCGCACGAGCTCCCTCCCTCGGCGGGACAGGTCCATTTCGCCCCGGGGGAGGTCGAGCGAATGCGTTCACCAGAGCGCGGGGAAGAACTTCCCCCTGGCCGCGGGCGCGGGGAGCCTCGCTCTCGCACCGGCCGGGGGAAGAGACCCGCTGAAGAGCCAACCTCTCCGGCGGAGAGCCCGGACGCCCGGGAACTCAGTCCCGGTCCGGAGGAAAAGCGTCGCCGCCGCCATTCTGGCTGACCTCTCGGACCGCTTCCAGACTCAGACAACGAAGGTCCCGTGAAAGAAGACAGTGACCGGGGCTCTCCCCGAGAAGTGCAGGGGGCTAACCAGCCCCTGTGCCGAAGACTTCGCAGCATCCGGTGGCCGCGGCCCTACCGCCCTCCGCACATCGAGCACTATAACGGTGAGGCAGACCCTTACGAGTTTGTGCAGGTCTACTCCACAGCCATTTCCGCGGCCGGGGGGGACGAGACGGTACAGTGCAACGTCTTCCCCCTCTACCTCTCCGGCATTGCCCGCTCCTGGTTCTACAACCTGAAGGCCGGCTCCATCAAGTCTTTCTCGCAGCTCAAGTGGGAGTTCTGTGCCAACTTCCAGGGGAACTACGTGCGTCCCCTGGACTCCTCGCAGCTGTACACTGTCCGGCAGAGGACTGGGGAAACCATCAGAAGCTTCTTCAAGCGCTTTGCTCAGGTGAAAAGCAAAGTGGCCCATGTCCCCGACTCTACGGTCATCGAAGCCTGCAAAAGCGGCATCCTCCCGGGGGAGCTCCACCGAAGGCTCTCCCGGAGCTGCCCCTCTTCCGCCGACGAGCTCTTCAACGTACTCGAAAAGTACGCTCGGGCGGAGGAAGACGACATCTGGAAGAAGACCCAGGGGGCTCCCGCCCCCGTCGACCGGGGGGCCAGGGATCCCCCCAAACGCCCCAGGCAGGGGGGCGTAGCGAGCCACGGCCTCGGGACACCTTTGTCCTCGAGGGCGGAGGCGGCTTGCACGACCCCCGGAGGGCCAACCGCCCCTTCCCCAAATCGAAGGGCCATGGGGGAGGACAATCTTCGCGCGGCCGGGAGGGCCCCGCGGGGAGAAGGCGGGAAGGACCGTGGTGCAGCTTCCACAGGTCCAGTACCCACGCTACCCGAGATTGTAGCCAGCTGCTGCAGCACTTCGCGGACTTCCTCGACCAGCGCGGGCAGGGGGGGACTCTGGCCTCCTTGCCCCCTCGGCCAGCTGTTCCGGCCCTTCCCGCTCCCGCGGGGGGTCAGCAGACGCAGGAGGGGGAGCCTTCAGAAGCTCTCCCCTTTCAAACTTCACAGCGGCACGTCAACGTCATCGTGGGAGGATCTGCCTCCGAGTGGGACTCTAAGCGCCAGCGTAAGGAGTATGCGCGCGAGGTCAAGGTTGTGGGGGTGCTACACACGTCCCAGCCACCGAAGTGGTCGGACATCCCCCTCACCTTCACGGCAGAAGACGCACGGGGGGTTCGCTTCCCCCACGACGACGCGCTCATTGTCTCCGCGACCATCTACAACTGCCATCTGGCCCGGATCCTGGTGGACGGCGGGAGCTCCGCCGATGTCCTATTCCTGAAGCCCTTCAAAGAAATGCAGGTGGATGAGAAGCTCCTGCAGCCCGCTGCCGGGCCCCTGCAAGGTTTTGTCCCGAGGAAGGCAATCCACCCCGTGGGCAAGGTAGATCTTCCAATGACCTTCAGTACCCCGGAGAACTACCGGACCGAGCTGGTCCGCTTCGATGTAGTGGACCTCCCCTCCTCCTACAACGCGATTATGGGGAGGACGACAATCAACCGACTAGGGGCTGCCACCCATCAAAATTATCTCTGCATGAAGATCCCTGGGCCGCATGGTGTGATCAACGTCCGGGGAGACCAAGACATGGCCCATGCTCTATACGAGCGCGCTGCGGCTACAATCGGGAGCGTCAACCTCATAAAGACGCCCGGGGGGGAGGCTTCTCCCCCGGAAATAGACGCCGCTGCGCCACCGCCCGGGAGGCCCCTCCTCAAGCCACGTCCGGAAGGGGGCCTCCGGAAAGTCCTGCTGTCCCCGGGCAACGAAGACAAGACCGTCCGGATCGGGGCGGAGCTCCCCGAGGAACATGCAGCGCAACTTGCGGCTTTTCTGCGTGAAAACTCCGATGTTTTTGCGTGGAAGCCTTCAGACATGTGGGGCGTCGCCCGGGAGGTCATTGAGCACAAGCTCGCAGTGGCCCCCGGTCACCCCCCGGTCAAACAGAAGCAGCAGAAACTCTCCCTCGAGCGCTAAGAGGCAATCAAGGCGGAGATCACCCGGCTCCGAGAGGCGGGGTTCATTCGGGAGGTCCTGCACCCCGAGTGGCTCGCGAACCCCGTCCTCGTCAAGAAATCAACCGGCAGGTGGCGGATGTGCGTGGACTTCACCGACCTTAACCGCGCCTGCCCCAAAGACAACTTCCCGCTTCCCCGAGGCCCAGGAAGCCTTCAACGACCTCAAGAAATACCTCACGAGCCCCCCAATGCTCGTGAGTCCGTCTCCGGAAGAACCCTTGCTCCTCTACCTCGCCGCGACCCCAGTCGCCGTCAGCGCGGTCTTGGTGAAGGAGCAAGGGGGGCAGCAGCGTCCGGTGTACTACGTGAGTGAGGCCCTCCAAGGGGCCAAAACTCGGTACACGGAGATGGAGAAAATCTGCTACGCCCTCCTCATGGCGTCCCGGAAGCTTCGGCATTACTTCCTGGGGCACCCCATCACCGTCCCGTCGTCCCTCCCCCTCGGGGAGGTATTGCGGAACAAAGAAGCCACCGGCCGGATCGGGAAGTGGGGGGCCGAGCTCGCCCCCTTCTCCCTGTCCCTTACCGGCCGCTCCGCCATCAAGTCGCAGGTCCTCGCCGACTTCGTTGCAGAGTGGACTCCCGCCTCTGGGTCCGGGGACGAAGATCTCCCTGTGCCGCCCCGATGCAGTGATCATTGGACCCTTATGTTCGATGGGTCGCTGTGTCTCACCGGGGTTGGTGCGGGAGTAGTCCTCCGGAGCCCCGAGGGGAAGGAACTCGAGTACGCTGCGCGGCTCGAGTTCCCCGCAACCAACAACGTCGCCGAATACGAGGCTTTGCTCCTCGGGATGCGCCTCACGCGCTCCCTGGGGATCCGGCGCCTCCTAGTCAAGGGAGATTCTCAGCTCGTAGTTTGCCAAGTGGACAAATCTTACCTGTGCCATGACGCAAACTTAAGTCTTTATTTGCAGGAAGTGCGAAAGATGGAGAGGCATTTCGACGGCCTCGAGGCCCGGCATATCCCACGTAAGGACAATGATCGGGCCGACGCCTTGGCCCGGGCGGCAAGCGCCTGGGAATCGCTCCCCAAGGGGGCTTTCCTGGAGATCATCACGAAGCCCTCGGTGGCCTCCCCGGAGACGGGCGACGAGCCTCATGTCCCGGAGGTCGCCGAGATCACCCGGACTCCGTCTTGGATGGACCCCCTCATCTCCTTCATCAAGGGGGAGGGGGACCCTCCTAGTGAGACCGATGCTAAACACCTTCGGGCTAAAGCCCAGGCATATCTCTTGCTGGAGGGGAGGCTCTACAAGCGGGGGGCTTCCGCCCTCCTGCGCTGCCTCCCCCGGCCGGAGGGACTTCAACTTCTCGAAGACATCCACGTGGGGAGCTGTGGTTCTCACCTAGCCCCGCGTGCCATCGCGGCCAAGGCCCTCTGGCAGGGCTTCTACTGGCCCACGGTCATGCGCGACGCGCGAGACCTTGTCTCCGCGTGCGAGGCATGCCAGAAGATGGCCAAGGGCTCGAACCTCCCCCCTATAGGCTGCAGACGATCCCCATCACTTGGCCCTTTGTGCGCTGGGGGATGGACCTCTTAGGGCCCTTCCCCCCAGCGCCCGGGGGATACAAGTATGCGGTAGTCGCAGTCGACTATTTTACAAAGTGGGTTGAGGCGGAGCCTTTGGCCAGCATCACGTCCCGGGCCGTTCAGCGATTTTTCTGGAACAACGTCGTATGTCGTTTTGGTGTCCCCCGAGAAATCACCGTGGACAACGGGACCCAATTCGACTCGGCTTATTTCCGGGAATTCTGCGAAGGCCTGGGGCTCGTCATCCACTTCGCCTCGGTGGCCCATCCCCGGAGCAATGGGGCTGTCGGGAGGGTCAACGGCGTGATCCTACAGGGGTTGCACCGGAGACTCGAGCAAACCGCTTCTAAGCGGGGTGCATGGGCAGAGGAGCTCCCGAGCATCCTCTGCTCCATGCGCACGACCCCGTCCCGGGCGACGGGGCGTACTCCCTTCTCCCTGGTCTACGGGGCGAAGGCAGTCCTCCCCCCGGAGATCGGCTTCCGGTCACTGCGGGTTGAGCTCCTAGAGGGAGCTACGCCTTCAGCGTACCAGGCCAACGAGGCCAACCAGCATCTGGAGATCGACCTCGTGGAGGAGGAACGCGACTGAGTGCTCCTCCACCACGCCATCTACGAGCAAGAAATGGCGCGCGCGTACAATCAGCGCGTGCGTGAGAAAGCTTTCCGCCTTGGGGACCTTGTCCTCAAGCGCGTGACGGACCCCCAGGCCCAGGGTAAGCTCTCCCCCAAGTGGGAGGGCCCCTACAGGATCTCCGCGGTCCTGGGCTCGGGGGCCTACAAGCTCTCCAACCTTCAAGAGCAGGAGCTGAAGCACACGTGGAACTTGCGTTTACTTCGCAAGTTCTATGTTTAGCCTTACGGGCCTGTCCCCTCCCCCGGAGCGTTCACGCCGGAGGGGGAGGAGGGACACTGTATTTTCCTCCCTTTTCGCAACTTCGCAGGGGGAGGCCCTGTACTTCATTTTATTAGCAGTACATAGGTCTTGCTTTTCAAACTGTCTCATTGCAGGTCTCTCTCATTACCGCCCCTAGCGGCGATGCCCTCCCCGTGAGGAAGTGGGCCAGGCCCAACAAGTCCCTACAACGGGAGTCCCACTCCCGTAGGGCGGCTTACAATCAGCCCTCGTGGACTGAGGGTGTAAGCGGCAACCCGGTCACAGTGGCCGTGGTAACGAGTCACTTTGGGAGACTAGTCCCCTGCCCAAACACTCAAGACCCGTCTTCGGGCACTTCCTTCTCCGGGAGTAGACGCTCTCCCCAGTGGGACGTCTAATGGCCTTCTTGGATCTATCTTCCTCCTACGGGAGTCGACGTTATTCCCGGCTCCCCGTTTTCACGGCGACCGGATGATCGGCCCCTTGCGGCTTGATTGGATCTATCTTCCTCCTCCAGGAGTCGACGTTATTCCCGGCTCCCCGTTTTCACGGCGACCGGACGATCGGTCCCCGGCGACCTTATACCTGGCTCCCCGTTCTCACGGCGACCGGATGAATGCCTCCCGGAGACCCTATTCCCGGCTCCCCGTTCTCACGGTGACCGGACGATTGTCTCTCGGAGAAGTCAGATTTCTCGGGCATTTTTCTTCCCCGAAGATCCTATTCCCGGCTCCCCGTTCTCACGGCGACCGGACGATTGTCTCCCGGAAGGTGTTCTCCTTGAAAACCTCGTTTTAAAGTTTTCTTAGAAAATTTCCTATCCTACAGGTGACTTCTATCCCGGGGGCCTTGTTACCCCCACAGCGCGCGGAGCTATTCTCCGGCCCGCTGTGGGCGGGGGGATAAGGAACCCTCGGGTGTCGACCGCACCGCCCACGAGGAAACTTAGCTCATCCTTGTTAAGATGAGTCGTCCAGACCATCCAAGAAGAAGAAAATAAAGAGGCAATGAAAGGAAACAACAACAGCTTTATTGATTCTCAAACCCGGAGGACATCTTCCCCCTCCGGTGGGCTTCGGAAACGATACAACCCGGGTTCTAACTCGGGGGATTCTCTAAGCCCTAAGGTTCCTACGCCTAATACTCCCGGAGGCTCTCCGTTAGCTCCCGGGTCAAGTCCCGGTACAATGCCCGTACGCGGCGCCGAGCGTCCCAGAGCACATCTTCAGGCCAGAACTCGTATCCCGCCGGTGGAAGTATCTGGAGGGGAGGGATCATCCGGAGCCCCGCTCGCGGAGCGGACAATTCGGCACGATGATTATCAAAGTTGTCCAAGTGCCACTCCGGACGCCACCTCAACTGGATCGGCTCCCGGACACTATCCTCGCCGCGATTCCCGGAGACAAGGCTTAGCAAGATCAAAGCCGCTTGGGCGTCCCCCGGGGAACCCCTCCCGGACCTTCGCCCGGGAGCAACCTCCCGGGAACCCTGGTAACAGTAAATTCAATTCAAAGACTTAGAAAAATTCTAACTTCATTGCATTCAAAATGTTTTTGTACAAGTGTCCGGGGCTTCTTCTAAGAAGCTACCGGAATCAAAAAGTCCTAAAACAAAAAAGGGCCCTAGCTAAGACCCGGGGGGAGGCTCATACATGTTCGTTGGCGTCCTCCCCCCGGGGGGCTTCTTCCAAGGCCGGGGCTGGGACGTCTCCCGCCGGAGGCGCCGGAGCCGGGAACCACGCCCGGATGGTCCGGTCGTAGAACCCCCCGGCAAGCTGCTCGACCTCCCGGCGCGAAGGTCGAAGGAGTCTGGGAAGCTTCCGGGGATGCGGCCCCCGATCGCCCGGGCGCCGACCCCCCGGAACTCGACGAGCCCTGCAGCGGCCGCGACGACGGGGATCGCCCGGCCCCGCGCCCGAACGTCGGCAGCCTCCGCGAGGCTCGCCGGCGGCGCCTCCCTGCTCCCGAAGCCTAGGCTTACGCCAAGGCCCTCGAGGGCCGACCGGACGGAACAGCTCGCGTCCGCCACTGCCCGGACGCTCGAGCTCTCGAGCGCTCGGAGCGCCTCCTCCCTCGCCTTGGCCTCCTCCCGGAGACGGCCGTTGACGACCTCGGAAATATGGACCTGGGCCCGGACCCGGGTCAATTCCGCGAGGGCTTCGTCGCGTTCCCGGAGGGCCTCCTTGCGCTGCCCTACGGAGGCTGCGGCCCGGCCCTCCGCCTCCTTAAGCAGCCGGGCGACCCGCTGCTCAAGGCCCCAGGTAACAGCTGCCACCTACAAAATACATAAGAGTTAGAAAAATTTCAAAGTGCAGGGGATGAACGAAGGCATTATCTACTCGGGTTACCTGGGCCCCGAGGGACTGAAGCCCCTCGAAACGCTCATGGAGCGTCCCTCCTGCGACGAACGCCTGCACCTTCCGGGTATGCAGGCCCTCCGAGTAGCGGGCGACCTCCCTCGCGGGAAGCAAAGGGGTCTCCCGCCCGGCGCCGCCAGCGCGGCCGGCGGGGGGTCCCTGGACCTCAAGGTCCGGTAACGCGGCCGGCGTCACCGGCGTCTTCGTCGATGAGGTAGTGCCCCCCGAAGACGTGGCCGAGGAGCTCTCGGCGGGAGCCCCCGCCCGGGGGGGAACCATGAGGCCTTTCCCTGCCCCGGGCCGGAAGGTCCTCAGGGCCTCCTCCTCCGGAGGAACCTCGTAGACCGAGGGGCTCCCCCCCTCATCCACCGGCCAAACCCGCGGAGGCGAGGCCTCCGCGAATCTCACCTCTAGCCTCTCCGACTCCAAAGAAGCCGGAAGGGGCGGGAGGGGCTCCACCATGAGCGGCGACGGGGCGTAGTTCGCCGAGTCGGACGCCGCCCCGCCCGCGGTCGCCTCCTTCCCCCGCGCCTCTACGGGGCCCTTCGGGGGAGGTGTTGCTTCCTTCCGGGCCGGTGCCCGAGCACGTTCGCTCTCGGGGGTCTCGGCCCGGGGCTTCGTCGGTGTCGCCGCCGGCGTCGTCGATGGGCCGGGGGTCTTCTGAACCCGGGCCTTCTTGGGCTCCGAGTCCCCGGCCGCCTCCTTCCCCCGTTTGTGCAACCCGGGGGTGGGGAGAGGCTTCCTTTCCGGCAGCTTTAGCCCGTAGGCCGCCGCTACCAAGTTCTTGGGAGGGCCCTCCCCCACGGCGCGCACGACGCGCTCGTGCTCATCGGCAAAGTACCTCCCCAGGAGGTTCTCCGCCTTCTCCCGCGCCGCCGGGTACGGCCGGACTGAAAGAGGTAAAGAGTTAGTCAAATTCTTAAAAATTCGTAAGTACAATGCATCAGGTTCCTGGAGCTTACGTCGCATCACCGGCTTTACCGGGGGCCGCTGCTCGGGGCCCATGCCGATCCCCCTCTTCCCACCGGTGAAGGGGGAGATCCGGAGGAGAGCCATCTCCTCGGCGGCGTCCCGCATTGAGCGGGTCTTCTTGGAGAGGATCACCTTGCCGAGGAGCTCGAACTCCTCGTCCGTCCACACCGGAGGCTTCGGCGCGGACGACCGGCTGTAGGTGGGAGGCTCCGGGGCGTACACCACCGCCTCGTCCCGGACCCGGAGGTAAAACCACCTCCGGACCTAATCCCCCCAGTGGTCCCGGGAGGCCGCCGCCGGGTAGTCGATTACCCGGGTCAGCAACATCTGGACCATCACCGAACCAAAGGGGGACTTGGGGTCCCTCTTCACCAGGTGGGAGGTCCGCGCCGCCGGTTCGTAGAAGTACCGGAAGGCGCGAAGGGTGGGCTCCCGCCCGGTCGCTGTCTCGTAGAGCTAGATAAAGAGGCCCATCCGGACAAGCGCGTTCGGGGTGAGGTGGTTGAGAGCCACCCCGTACTCCTTGAGAAACTCCCGGAGCATGGGATGCACCGGGAGCCGGAGCCCCGCCTCCAGGAAGGCCTCGACCTCTCCGGGCCTGGGGCGGGGGGCTCCGTCCTTCTTCACGGGGACTCGAATGTCCCCGTTCGCGATGATGCATCTTTCGACCAAGGACTCGGCGTCCTCGGCCGTGAACTCCGACGCCCAGAGGAAATCCGAGGGGATTTCCTCCGGGGGCACTTCCGTGGTCTTCGCTCGACCCTTAGGTGCCATGAGGTTAGTCTTCTTTTTCGGTGGCTAACTTTGCAGGAGGCTACTACTAAAAACTCCCGGACATCTACTACCGGAAAGGGCTACCGGAAAGAGCTACCGGGAGAGGGCTACCGGGAGAGCAAGAATCGTTGAGGCTGAAAATTTGGAATGAGCTTCCGGGCCCCCCAAGGTCCTATTTATAGGGGCGGGATGTGGCCTAGATACACGCCACGTGGCACCCGCGGATCAATCTGGGCCGTAAAAGTTCAAACCGTGCGCGGGAAACGAAGGGACGGGCGCGTGAATCGAGGCGCCGGTTCGAACCGCGCGCGCATTTATGGCGAAACGGCGCGGCTTTAAGCGTGGGGCACAGAAACCGAAGCGCCGCGGCTCTGGTGACTTGGCCCGGATATCTTCCCGGTGACTTGAACCATACCCACCGGGGACTCGAGCGGGGCTGCTGTCGGGGAAAATCTCCGCGGGGCTAAGTCTAGGTAGGTTGTGTCACGATTGCCCGGGGACCTGGCCTCCGGGGCCTCCCCGGGCGCCTCCTTTTGGCCCCCGGGACGTGGCCTCCGGTGCCCTCTCGGGGGCCACCATTTGGTTCCCGGGACGGGGCCTCCGGTGCCCTCCCGGGCACCACCATTTGGCTCCCGGGACGCGGCCTCCGGTGCCCTCCCGGGCTCCGCCATTTGGCACCCGGGACGCGGCCTCCGGTGCCGTCCTGGGCGCCGCCATTTGCCCGGGGACGCGGCCTCCGGCCCCTCCCCGGGCGCCGCCATTTGGCTCCCGGGACGCGGCCTCCGGTGCCGTCCCGGGCGCCGCCATTGGCCCGGGGACGTGACCTCCGGGGCCTCCCCGGGCGCCGCCTTTTGGCCCCCGGGACCTGGCCTCCGGCGCCGTCCCGGGCCTCATCGCCCTGCCAAAGGTAAAGTCTCGAGCTGTTTATCATGTGCAGGTCACGCGAGGAGCGCCTCGGGAACTAGCGACCACCTGTCAAGCATCCAAGGCGTTTGACCGGGAGAAGGGCAGTCCTACCCTTCAATCCGACGGTGGCTTCCGGGGTAGTTTAGGGTTTTTGCTTCTTTTTGGGGCTATAAATAGCCCTTGTACCCCTCTGTTGTAAAGGATCGGTTCTTTTATTGGAATAGCTAAACTCACAGACGTGCTCCGGAAGCCTCTCCCCCGGAGAGAGCCTCCCCAGCCGACTCCGGTCGGGAGCGCGTCGACAGGACTAGGGCCCCCACCGGGACCCGAACCTGTATAAACCCGTGTGTCATCTTTTGTGCTTGTCCAGTGGGGGAGGACCGGTCATCCGGTCAACCCGCGCCGCGTAATCTTCGCTAGGAACATTCTCAAAACCTGCCGGGGTATTCGCAATACCACGACAATAACGAACGGAGCAGTGGTGTAACGATTGCAGGCCTAGATCGGTTCTGGTCGAAAGACGGATTGTCAACGTCGAATCTCCACCAATCGAACTATCCCCTACCTGTCGGAAGATCGGGACCCCGTTCCTCATCATCCACTGAGACCTGAACCTGTATAAATCATTGTGTCACTCTGTGCTTGCCCGACAGGAGGTGATCGGTAACGCGGTCAGCTTGCGTTGTTATCTGTTAGCTAGGATCTTCCCCAAAACCTGCCAGGGTATTTGCAATACCTCGACAGTTGGCACCGTCCATGGGAACTCGTGACGAATCGCCATGGCTCCCCCAAGAACGAGGGTCAAGGCCCTCTCCCTTCCCGGTGGTGTTGGTCCCAGTGACCCAGCGCCGCCCATGCGAGAAGACGCCGTTGTGACAACACTACTGTCGTGCCCTGAACAGGGTACGACGACTACTCCCGTGGAGACCCAGCTCGCTGCGGCTGACCTCATACATACATACCATTGACTTCCCAGGATAAGTCAAGCACAGTAGTTCATTGCAGCAGAGTAACTTACAAAATATCATTCATAAACAGTATGGCCTGCTGGCCTTATACATCAAAAGGGTAATACAGTGCCTTCATGGCACAAATGGTCTAATTAAAACAAATAACAACTATACGGCGGAAGCTAGGCGAAGCCCCACAGTCGTAAGAAGTTGACAGCAGAACAACACACATCAGGGTTCCGGCAGAATTGGCTCTTCTCCTTCTGGATCCACGAAATCTTCCAAGGATTCATCTTGATCATAGATCACTCCATCTATTTGATGAAAGATTGCAAGGGTGAGCATTTACGTACTCAGCAAGTCATAGGTAAGAGTAGATATACATATAGTATAGATGATATGAACCTATGCAACTAGAGGAAAGAGGGGAGGGGTTTCAAAATACTTTTTCTTTCATGCTTCTCAAACCTTATGCTCATGGCAGCATGTCAATACTTAGGGCACAATCCATGTGCCTCTTAGCTATTATATGATCACTAATTTATGGTACTACTGCGACACGTCGACACACGACAGCCCACGGCAGCACCCCTTATCATGACAACACATGTCATTTTGGTAATCTTGACTTATCAAATTTTAATTATAAAAGTATACTTGTGTCACACCCCGTGGATTTAATCCACCGCAGTAGACTCCTAAAAACCCTAGAGCTCGGAGTATTCGAATACGTTTTTATCTCTGCAGAGAGGTACCAATTTACCCGCAAGATATTCCACTTTCATGCCCTTCCTATCAAAATGATTGGACCCCTGACTCACTTCATATTGTGAGTGGCAAGGTGGAAATAATAAGAAATTTTGTTACGTTTCACCCACAATTCACCCCTGACCCTGTGGATCTCTCGCGAACCACAGTTGTGGAAGGTACTCCCTACCACCCCTAAGCCTCTTTCCATTACTGGGTCAGTGTGAAAATCACATTCAGTGATATGTATAGGAGCCGCACTCCGTGCCAATCGTGCATCACTTCCCATCTCATGCAGGGGTTTCATGTGAGATTCACATAACTACTTGTTCAGGCCTGTCCCATACCAGGCTTATGGTCAGTACGTTGTTCATGCCACTAGACGCACAACACAAGCTTCTAGTCCTTATATGCCAGTGACCAGATCATACCACAAACCATGCACCTTCCGTGTCTGCACATCCAGTGTTTCCACCATTCCATACCAAAATTCTGGTCACGGCTAGGGGTTTTATTTCATGAATATAAGTAAGTACATATATGTATTAGTTCATGGCTCACTAATTAATTACTTCACATTTCGCAGGCATCCAGCCTAGTACTGCCATTTTATATCTCAATCATCCTTTTCTCATCACATGCAATACTACTTTATAATCAAGGAATATTCTAGCAATTCATAAAATATAGGTACGTTCAAGATGTTCAAGAATATGACTTGCCTTCCGCGTCATAAGAAACAGTAGTCGATGTCGGGTCTGCGACGAAGTCTTCGAACTCGGGCTCTTGCTCTTGCTCTAATCAGAGATCAAACAAGCAAACAGGGATCACAACCATTTCAATACCATATTATTACGCTACATGCGATAATGCAGGGAAAAGCACTTTAGCGATACTGAGATATGACGATCTGAAAGCTGGTTAGGGTTAAATCCTTGAGATCATGGCTAAGGATGGTTGTTAGAAGGTTCAGAGGGCTCCAAGGTATCAAGATGACATTAGGTCCGTGACTGGTTCACCCAAAAACGGCGAACATCTTTAGGTCGACATTTGGTCCAAGGCATCGACATAGGATCAACGGATGCTAGAGGGATTATCTCAACTTGTGGCAGTAGAATAAAATGTAGAACATAACTCTACAAGCTTAGGGGACAAAGTTGATTCCAGTTTGCATACCCAGAAGGGGTCAAACTGGCCCAATGCCACTGGCTGTCATAGGATGACAAGGGCTGGCAATGCCCAAGAATGGCATTGACATAGTTTAGAAGATTTCCAGTGGGAAAAATGGGTTTTGATTCAAACATTGGGTGCATAATGCCATGAGGTAGCTAATTGACAAGGTGGTTTTTGATTTGCATGACCAGAGGTGGGTGAATAGGGCCAATGCCACTGGTTGGCATGAACTGACACAGGGCTGACACTGTCAAAAACTAGGGCTTAGCAGCAACTGTAATTCAAGGCTTCAATTGCTGTGCTAACTATGTCTAGGAGGTAGGCACAAGTAACAGGAACACAATGGCTAAGGTTTCAAGGGTTTAGGTGTCCGGACGGTGATGAATGCCGGCGAGGAACCACGGTGGCGACATGGCAAGACACAGGTACTGGACAGATCTTGGCACAGCGATATCTGGTGATTCTGTGCAGAACCAGAAGTTGGGGTAGAAGAGAAATATGCTCAGGAGATTGAGGCGGATCTGAAGGACAAGGTGGTGTCGACGGTGGTGGCCGGCGGTGACCGGGCGGCACGGTGGCGGCACGGCAGCGAAGGGTAAAACACCCAAATCGGGTTTTGGTGCCGTGAAACTGAAATCTGGAGTGACTGAAGCTAGATAGGGTTAACTAGTACTGCTCGAAGCACTAGACAAGGCTGGAGGTGGGTTGACGGCGAACGGCGACGAGCTGCGCCGGAGAAGGAAGTGCCTCAACGGCGAGAAGGCGTCTGGATGATTCAAACCAGAAATTGAAAGCACGGTTGAGTCTCTCGGTTGGTCCATATGGTGAGGTGAAGGGGAATCGAATTGGGGCGGCGCCGGCGAGGAGTTCGTCGTCGTGGCCGGAGAAGAAGAGGTGAGATTTGGGCGTTTCACACACAGAGCATTGGAGTTCAATTCAAAGAAGTGGGAGCAACAGTGAGGCAAGGTAAAGCTGTTGGTACTGCTAGTTTGGCCGGAGAAGAAGTGGCACGGGCCGGCGACGTGAGCTATTCACGGCGGCGCACGAAAATTAAGGAAGACTCGAATCCAAGCTTCAATTTGAAATCTAACAGCATGGATTTGCTAAGAGAGGTCTACTGACCATAAATTTCTACTAAAGGGGAGACTAATTTGGTCTAAATCGAGTGGCATTGCCGAAACAGGGAGTTTTAGATTTTACGACGATCGCCGGCGTTAGAGGTTGCCGGAGTTCAATTGGCTGCTACTACAGAGTTAAGTGGATGAGGGGTACTTACTGGTAGCTTCCATTTGAAGTTCGGTGCAGTAGATCGGGCTGGCACTGTGCTCCCTCTTCTGGGCTCGCCGGAGAAGAAGACGAAGGCGGCGAAGATAGCGATTTAGTGGGTTCTGGTGAGGTGTGAAGCTTCAGTAGGCGATGCGGATGCTTAAATAGGCACAGGCGAAGCTGCAACGGCTGGAAATTCTTGGAAACTTGAAGCGGCTGAAGACGCGATGGCACACGGTGATTTCTTCGGCTTTTCCTGCTGGCGTGCAACTTTCTCTGGCTGGTGCGACGGTGAGGTGACTGCTTCTCTCGGCATGGCTGCAACGTGGAAGGAGTTTGCTGCAACGGCGGCTACAGGCTGTGGCGTGCGCACACGAGGCAACGGGACGCTGTTGCAGTGGCTCCACGGTGGCGAACGACGTGCGCACACGTGGCAGGAACGCGGTGGCAGGGGTGGCGACCATGGGGCTTCACTGGCGATGAAGCTCCTGGCGTGGCAGCGCGGTGGTCGCGGTCGTGCACAGCTGCTGGTCGTGCAGTGTCTCTGGTCGAACCAGGGACTTGATTGCAAGGATTATTATTTGAAATCTGGACCTATTTGTAATTTCTGGCTTGGAGAGGGTTTAAGTGAAATCTTACTTCACAGCTGAGTACTTTATACTCATCCAGCAGAAAGTTTGGTGAAAATTGGCAAGATTTGATGAAATTTGGTATAATATGAAAATAGAGTACTTTAGGGTATTTCAAATCTAGATCTTGTTGATTTCAAATTCTGGGCATTTGGGGTGAGATTTTGAAGTTTTGGCAGAAGAGAACTTAGTACCAAATAACATTTGGGAGGTATTCCCTGAATCAATTTCAAATTTGGAATCGATTGGTGGCTTTTAGCCTTTTCGGGCTTCAGATACCTGAAAAAGGACTAATTCGCAGTAAAATTTGGACTGATCTTCGAAAAGGGCTTAGATGAGGGAATCTGGTTGCCAACTTTTTCGATTAAGGTATTGGCATACCCATGATCATAATCCTGATATAATTTGATCTGAATTAGGTCAAGACTTAGCTAAATCTAGATTCTGATACTCAGGGTAATTAGGGTAATTTAATTAATTCTGTTTTGGCAAACAGAATGGAGTTGATGGATCTAGGAGTTAGGGGTCAAATTTGATCTGGCTCCTGAAGACTTTTATCTTCGGGGTAACTAGTAGGTTAAATCTGGATGGTCAGATCTTGATCTGGGTCTACAGGATAGATTTTGGAGATTTTTGGGGATCAGATCTGGCTTAAGCTCAAAGATTTGGTTATTACTACCAAGATACATGCATGCATGATTTTTCATAAAAAGGAAAATTTCACCCCCAAAACCAGGGTGTTACAACTACCGGCCGGGGACGTCCGGAGAGAGGTACTTCCCCCAACTCCCGAAATCCCCGGTGTAGGTATTCCCACTTCCGGGCCATCGGACGTGACTGCGCTTGCGGGGCCTAGTGCCCCCCAACTGGTGGTCCAGACCCCCAGAGACCCCTTGCTTGGTGATCCGTTGGAGATCTAGTCTTGGATTTCGCACTAGGCTCGCCCAGATTCTAATATGTGGAATAACGGGATCTTATTCGGAAATACCGAAACCCAAAGTAATTGCACAACTCTTTATTTCAAAGAGGGCTTTACACGTCGAACGTTAGGAACACTTGCCTACGTCGAAGGAATTATAAGTGTCTAAAACTCAAATAAGTTCTATGACTCTTTGATGATCTAAACTAGACCTATTACAAGGTATTTATAGTCCAATCGTATGAGTACGTATTAAACTTAATAACCTAAACGTATTAGACTCATATAACTAACTAACTAATCCTAAACAGATAAGCTTAGTTATATATATTCGGATCGGATTACAATTTCGAACAGAGAACAAATTCCTTTTCATGGTCGCGAACCAATCCATGGTCGCGAAACCTTTCCGAACATGGTTAAGGTCGCGAAGCCGTATGCGATCAGGACTTGGTCACAAATCCGTATGCGATCAGGACTTGAAGATCCTCTCAGATCATGACTCCCTTGTTGAGAAGGAGCCAACCCGTGTTGCGACCTCTCGATCAAACTGGAGATGTGGAAATTGGACTTGTCCATGTTCTTTGGTGTACCACTTTGCCGCACGTGCTCGTTGATCTTTCCGACTGATTCGAAAAGTCTCTTTGGTGCCATTGCGGGTGGTAGTCACCTTCTTCTCCAGAATCACATCGTCACGTAGAGGTTCGTCTCGTTGATAGACCAAGTCTTCAACAAATGGTACTATAGTATCTAGCTCATCATCCAGCATTGAAGGCTCGAAGAGTTTGAGATGCTCAACATTGACAACCGAGTAAATATCCATGTATGGAGGTAACTCGAGCTGACAAGCATTATTACCCACTTTCCACAAAATCCGAAAAGGACCATAATGAATGGGTTTGAGTTTCTTACCTTCACCTTTAGGTCTCTCCTTACTCAGATGTAACCATACCATATCACCTTCTTAAAATTGCGCATCAACTCGGTGCCGATCATGTCGCGCCTTATACTTGAGTTGAGCTTTCAGCAAGTTCTGTTCAACCTCACGATGGACTCGTTGAATACCTTCCAGGAACTTTTGTGCTCGATCCTGATCAGATGCTTCCTTGCTATTCTGTGCTGAGGTAGGGATCACAAACTCCATGTCGAATGGACTCTGTGGTAGAAATCCTAAACAGACCTCAAATGGTGACTTTCCAGTCGAACCATGCACTGCTCGATTAAAAGCAAACTACAGGTACGGTATGCTTTCATCCCAGGTCTTTGGGTGCTTCGAGTTATATCCTCTCAAGAAATGAACGACTGTGCCATTTACCACCTCGGTTTGACCATCAGTTTGAGGATGAAAAGCAGTACTCCTCTTCAGCTTGGTGTCCATCATCGTCCAAAGCGATCGCCAAAAGTGACTAAGGAACCGGGTATCGTGATCAGACACAATAGAAGTCGGCAGTCCGAAGTGTGTCCAAACATTTTGAAAGAAAACCCGAGTTGCTTCTTCTCCCGTGATAGTCTTTCGACAAGGTATAAGAACAATCATTTTGGAGAACCGATCAATGATCACGAATAGATAGTCGTTGCCACGTCGAGTAGGTAATCCTCCCAAGAAATCCATGGATATGTTCTCCCATGGTCGCGATGGAACTGGCAAAGGAGTGTACAAACCTAATTTTCGGTTTGCCGGTTTCGAGATGCTGCAGAGACCACAGCCTCGAACAAAACTAGCCACATCTTGTTGCATACGCGGCCAGAACACATGTCGGTGAAGATTTTGCAACGTCTTTGTAACCCCAAAGTGACCAGCTACCTTCGATGTGTGCGCTTCTCGCATCCATTGAATTCGAGGTGCTCCACGAGGTATGCAAAGTAATTTGCCCTTGTACAAGAGTCCTTCGCGACGAACGAACTCCGTAGGTTTCCCTGTTTCAAGCTCAGTCAGTGCTGTTTGAAAATCAGGGTCTTCATTGTACATAGTGGCATAATCATCATGACATGAGGGCTCGATCTGCATGAACGCTGACAAACAGAGGGTCATAACTGGTGGTCGTGACAACATGTCCGCCAATTTGTTGTGTACGCCCTTCTTATACTTAATGACCAGATTAAACTGCTACAGATACGACATCCACTTCATGTGCCGAGCTTGCTGTAGCTTGGATTGAGTTTGCAAATATTGCAACGGTTGATGGTCGGTGTGGACAACAGTCTCTTTACCCAAGAGATAACACCGCCAATGTTTCACGGCCTGATGCAGTGCGCATAACTCCTTATCATAAGTCGGGTAGTTCTTCTGAGCTCCCTGGAATAACTCGGAGTGATATGCCACTGGTCGACCTTCTTGCATGAGCACTGCGCCCATCGCATAACCTGAGGCATCGGTTTCTAGCTCGAACGGTTTCTGGAATCACGGCAAAGCTAACACAGGCGCCTCGCTGATCTTCCTTTTCAGCAAGAGAAACGTGTCCTCATGTTTCCTTGTCCACTCGAACTTTTGATCGATCCTGGTTAATGCATGCAATGGAGAAGCCATAATCGAGAAGTGTCAGATGAACTTCCGAAGGTATTGGCATGCTCCCACAAAACTACGCACATTCGTAACTGTTCGCGGTCGTGTCCATTCGTGAATCACTTTTACTTTGTCCGGGTCGATTTACAACGTACCGTTGCCGACCATGAATCCGAGGTAAAGTAGAGTTTGTTGGCCGAACTCGCACTTCTTACGGTTGAGTCAAAGTCGATGTTGCCGAAACTGTTCGAACACCTTTTCAACATGAATGAGGTGCTCATCCCACGAACGACTATAAACTAGTATGTCATCGAGGTAAATGATCACAAAGTCGTCGATGAACTGTCTCAATACGTCATTCATAAGACGCATGAAAGTTTCCGGGGCGTTGCAGAGACCAAACGGCATGACCAGCCATTTGAACAGACCTTGTCGTGTTTTGAAAGCGGTTTTCCACGTATCCTCCTCTCGAATGCTGACTTGATGATATCCTGACTTAAGATCCAATTTGGAGAAGACCACAGCATGCTTCAATTGGTCTAGCAGGTCATCAATACGAGGAAGGGAGTACCGGTTCTTGATGGTGATCTTGTTCAGTGCTCGATAGTCGATGCACATACGCCAAGTCCCATCTTTCTTGGTACTAATACCACAGGAGATCCACAAGGTGAACTACTCGGTTGAATGACACCATCGTTCAGCAACTCACCAAGTTGTCTCTTGATCTCTTCATTCTCCAATACTGAGTTGGATACATACTTAGATTGGGCAGTGTCGCATCAGACACAAGCTGAATTTCGTGCTCGACTGGACGTTTTGTCGAATGACCTTGGGTAGTCTCGAACAGATCATTGTATTTCTCCAGTAGTCCCGACAAACGACCAAAATCCTCTCGGCACGCCAACGACAATGCTGGTCGAGTACCCTCACCTTGACCAATGGGTCGAATCATGACAAGCACATACTTGTGACATGCATTAACAATTCGTTTGGCTTGATTTGCGGTAATCAAGTTCGAAGTGTTGACGTGGATGTCTCTACTGATCATGAACTTAACTCCGTCTTTGGTGAGGTCGTACTTTTGCGCTCGCCGATGGAAGTGAGCGTCTCGATCATACAGATACGGACTCCCAAAGATCACCTGACAGATATCTATAGGGACAACATCGGATTGCACCTCATCGATATATCGTGTAGAGATCGCAAACTTCAACACACACTGACTCGTAATCTGTTGGTTCACGTCGGATGTAAACCAACCCAGCGGATATGGTCGCGGGTGTGTGGTTGTCTTCAAACCAAGTCGCTGAACCAGTCCAACGGAGACCAGATTCTTCTGACTTCCTGGATCGAATATCACTGCGACCACTTCGTGCTTCACCTGGATGTTGATGGTGAACAAGTCCTCCGTTGGGTGATGGTCGTTCGGTGGATTGGAACCCTTCTCCTTCGGCATTGCCATCAGAGACAAGGTCGTATCTGCCTCATTAACCGAATTCACTCAGACAACTTCTTCGTCGGGTGAAGTCGCAGTAGCCGTGGCTGTTCTTTTCCCTGGTTCGTTTTTCTTTGGTCGAAGTTTAAAATGAAGCTTGTAGCATTTGTCCTTGGTATGTCCCGTGACTTGACAATGTTTGCAAAAGGCACCCGTGCCCGATTTTGAAGCGTTCTTCTTCGGACTTGGCTTTTTCTTTGTCGAGGTCGCACTTTCCTTTGTGCTTTTGTCGCTACGGGATTTGTTCTATTTCTCGATCGCCATAGCAGTTGTACTCACGGTCTCAATGTCTTGGACGCCGAACAGACTTAGCTCAGTACTGATCGATTTCTGAAGTCCAGATATGTATTTCTGAAATACCTGAGGGTCGGATAGTGAGATGCCAATGACCATTGCTTGTAGCCGAAACTCTGTCGTATAGTCTTGAACGGTCTGGTCGCACTGTTGGTACAATCTGTGCCAACACTCCCATCTCTCCTCAAGGTAACCCATCGGATAGAATTCTTATCACAGAAGTCGTTTGAATTGACCCCACGCAAGGTTGTCAGCTTTACCACTGGTGACAAGGGCCTTCCACCATGTCTTGGCGTGGTCCTTCATCTTCAAAGGTGCAAATTTGACCTTTTGAGCACCACTGAACCCTTTCAGGTCAAAGTAGGTCTCTAGCTGGTCGATTCAAGAATCCAACTTCTCGGCATCGATCACCCCATCATATATGGGTATATCAATCTTAGCGTTGACCTTAAAAGATCCGACAGCTAAGGAGGTATTGGCGAGGTCGTCGGTCTTGTGGTCGCCTTCGTCTACATCTTTGTCTGCCCTGTGCAAGTCTTCACTAGTCTTCTCGCCCATAACCTTCCCTACTTCAGGAGGTACAATCATGGCCTGCTGCTTAATCCAAGCAAGCACGGTTTCCATGTCGGTGGAGAGCTTAGCCACTTGTTCGGCTAGGTTAGCTTGAACGGAGGTATCGTCAGACATTGTAGGAGACGCGGCTGTAGGAACCGTCAACTGATCGCCTGGAGTTTCACTGGAAGTTTTGTAACCATGGCGAGTCTTCACCATCCACAAGATAGGAAAGTTGCTCTGATACCAACTTGATCCGTTTGAGACCTAGCCTTGGTTTTCGCACTAGGCTCGTGCAAATTCTAATATGCGGAATAACGGGATCTTATTCGAAAATACTGAAACCCAAAGTAATTGCACAACTCTTTATTTCAAAGAGGGCTTTACACGTCGAACGTTAAGCACACTTGCCTACGTTGAAGGAATTATAAGTGTCTAAAACTCAAATAAGTTCTATAACTCTTTGATGATCTAAACTAGACCTATTACAAGGTATTTATAGTCCAATAGTATGAGTACGTATCAGACTTAATAACCTAAACGTATTAGACTCATATAACTAACTAACTAATCCTAAACATATAAGCTTAGTTATATATATTCAGATTGGATTACAATTCCGAACTGAGAACAAATTCCTTTTCATGGTCGCGAACCAATCCATGGTCGCGAAACCTTTCCGAACACGGTTAAGGTCGCGAAGCCGTATGCGATCAGGACTTGGTCGCAAATCTGTATGCGATCAGGACTTGAAGATCCTCCCGGATCACTTGGGGCTTTGGTCGATGGCCAACTCCGTACCCAGCACACGCTGGAGGAGTTGTTACGCATCTTAGCACGGCCCCCGGCTCCTGCTTACCCGCCCCCATATCCGTTTATGTGGGGACCACCACCATTCTTCATGGGGCTTCCAGCCACCTCCCCCACACCAGGAACATCCAGAGCTTTCCCCGTGCCAGGAGCATTTCCGGTCCCGGGAGACTTCCCCACGTCCGGGGCCTTCCCCGTGCAAGGGATGTTCCCCACGTTCGGAGCTCGGTCTATGCCCGGGACCCTCCCCTTCGCGGGAGGCTATCCGGCGTTTGGTTCGGAACCCCTGTTACCTGGCATCGAGCCCCGGGTGGTTGCGCAAGCACCGGAGGCGGAGGCTTTCCGTACGCCGGGGGTCCCCCACGTGTCCGGAGGCCTCCCCGGGTTAACACCCGGGAGTGCCCTGGCACCCACTCCGGTGGCAGCTCCGGGGGCTTACGCCGGCCCCGCACCTGCCCCCCGTCGCCATTTCGGGCGCTCACTCGGCGCCGGGCCCGTCCTATGCACCGGTGGCCTCCCCCGAGCCGGCAAAAGTTGCGCATGAGCTCCCTCCTCCCCCGGGGCCGCCTCCGAGGGCTCGCCCAGCAAACCAGACCCGCTTCACCCGCGAAGTCTAGGGAGGCCCCCTCCCGCTACCGATTGGAACTCCCCCCGGCCCGCGGTCGCGATGAGCCATGCTCCCGTCCCGACTGGGGGAAACGACCAGCCGAGGAAGCGACTGCCACCTCCGGGGGACACCTGGACATCTAGGAGGTTAGCTCGACTAACCCCGAGGAGAAGAGGCACTACTGTCGCACCGGCGGACTGTTGGGACCCCTCCTCGACTCTGATAACGAGTGCACGTCTCCGGTCAAAGGGGACAGTGACCGAGAGTCTGCCAAGGAGGTTGAGGGGGCTAATCAGCAGCTGTGCCGCCGTCTCGGATGCATCCGTTGGCCGCGGCCTTACCGCCCACTGCATATCGAGCATTACAACGGTGAGGCTGACCCTTACGAATTTGTGCAGGTGTACTCTACCGCTATATCGACGGCTGGGGGGGACGAGACGGTGCAATGCAACGTTTTTGCCCTCTACCTCACCGGGATCACCCGCTCATGGTTCTACAACCCGAGGGCCGGTTCCATCAAGTCCTTCACGCAACTCAAGTGCGAGTTCTGCGCGAACTTCCAGGGGAACTACGTGCGTCCCCTGGACTCGTCGTAGCTTTACACCATCCAGCAGAGGACGGGGGAGACCATCTGCAGCTTCACTCAGGTCAAGAGCAAAGTGGCTCACATCCCTAACTCTACAGTCATTGAGGGGTGCAAGAGTGGGATCCTCCCCGGGGAGCTCCATCGGAGGCTCACTCGGAGCTGCCCCACCTCCACCAACGAGCTCTTCACTGTGCTTGAGAAATATGCCCATGCGGAGGAGGACGACCTCTGGAAGAAGAACCAGGGGGCTCCTGCCCTCGTCGACCGGGAGGCCAGGGAGCCCCTCAACAAGCATTCTAGGAGGAGCAATCGCAGTGAGTCACGGCCTCGGGACACCTTTGTCCTCGAGGGCGGAGGCGGCTTACGAGATGGCAACAAGGGCAATCGCCCTTTCCCTAAGTCGAAAGGCTAGGGGGGACAGCCGTCCCGTGGTCGTGAAGGGCCCCCCAGGGAAGGCAAGGAGGGCACAGCCAACTTGTGGTGTGCCTTCCACATGTCAAATACCCACGCTACCTGAGAGTGCCACCAGCTCCTACAACACTTCGCCGCTTTTCTCGACCAGCTGGGCAGGGGGGAGGGAGCTCTGCCTCCTTGCCCGCCGCTGGCTTTACTGGCTCTCCTTGCTCTTGTGGGAGAGCAGCAAAGGCAAGCACATGAAAGGGGCTCAGCTGAAGAACTCCCCTTCCAAACCTCCCAAAGGCACGTAAACGTCATTATGGGGGGATCCGCCTCGGGGCGGGACTCCAAACACCAGTGCAAGGAGTACGCGCGGGAGGTACAGGTTGTGGGGGTGCTACATACGTCCTGGCCACCAAAATGGTCGGACGTCCCCCTCATGTTCACGGCAGAAGACGCGCGCGGGGTCCACTTCCCCCATGACGATGCGTTCATCGTCTCCGCCACCATCTACAACTGCCACTTAGCACGTATCCTCGTCGACAGCGGAAGCTCCGCCGACGTCCTGTACCTGAAGGCATTCAGGGACATGCAGGTCGATGAGAAGTTGCTGCAGCCTGCAGTCGGGCCCTTGCAGGGCTTCGTCCCGGGGAAGACCATCCACCCGGTGGGCAAGGTGGATCTCCCCATGACCTTCGGCACCCCAGACAACTACCGAACAGAGATGGTCCAGTTTGACGTAGTGGACCTACCCTCTTCATACAACACAATCTTGGCGAGGAGCACAATCAACCGTTTGGGGGTGGCGATCCACTAGAGCTATCTCTGCGTGAAGATCCCTGGGCCTCACGGCGTGATCACCACCCGAGGCGACTAGGACGTGACCCGCGCTCTGTACGAGTGCGTCACTGAGATGATCGGGAGCATTAACCTGATCAAGGGCCCGGGGGGAGAGGACTATTCCCCGGCATCAGACACCCCGGTCGTCCCCTCCGGGAAGTCTCTTCCGAAACCACGCCCAGAGGGGACCTTCGAAAATTCCAGCTATCCCCGGAGGACGGAGAGAGGACCGTCAAGATCGGGGCAGACCTCTCCGAAGAGCTCGCAGAGCAACTCACGGCCTTCCCCCGCAAAAACATTGACATTTTTGCGTGGAAGCCCGCCGACATGCGGGGCGTCGCCCGAGAGGTGATCGAGCATACACTACTACAGAAATGCAATCCACTAACCCATATCTTCTAACGGTTATAAGCAATCTGGGAAAAATCCGATAGAATAGGACGACAGCGGCGGAGAAGAGGCTTTTTACTATCGATTATATACTGGTACACCGTTAGTGAAATGCAAATATTTTTCACTATCGGTCATTACTGTACCAATCGATATAATAGATGAAATAGTACTATCAGTTTTTCTTTCGTAACTGATAGTGAAATTACGGACTTTATACTATCGGTTCGTACAGTACCAACTGATATAATAGATGAAATAGTACTATCCGTTCTTCTTTCGTAACTGATAGTGAAATTACGGACTTTATACTATCGGTTTGTACTGTACCAACCGATATAATAGATGAAATAGTACTATCAGTTTTTCTTTCGTAACTGATGTGAAATTACGGACTTTTTACTATCGGTTACTACTGTACAAACCGATATAATAGAGTAAAGTTTACTATCGGTTATATAAAAAAAACCGATAGTAAAATGACGTTATATAAACTAATTGTTATGACAGTGGGGACCTTATTTTACTATCGGTTGTGCTTTTGAACCGATAGTAAAATTGTACAACTTAGGTCGACCTCTGCGCTGCGCTCTGCATCCTCGATTCATTTCTACCGTATGTGCATCCATGCTCCAAGCTAGAGTGATCTGGAGAAGCTAGTTGAGAGGTTGATAATTCGATCCCCCTCGGTATTGTCATCTTCTCATCACCTCTCTCTCTCTCGATCACTCTTTCAAACTCTCCCTCTCTCTCTCTACTTGCAATTCATTAAACTAGATACATGTAGCTCCAAACTAGCTAGAAGGCTAGGTTGGCTAGCTATCTATAGCTTGCTGAAGTTAAGCAGCTAGCTAGCTGGCTCTTCCAATTAATGCATCAAGTTAATTAGGGTTTCATACATATCCATTTAATGTAATTAAGCAGCTGTACACACATATGGCCTAGCTAATTGATGATGTTTTATGCATGCATGCCCTGAGTCATTAATTATTTATTTCAATTTGTCAATTTTGTGAAATAATTGTAGATGGACCGAGAATATTGGATGTATGGAATAAAACGTACTACTGTTGAGTATTTGGAGGGTGTGAATGGGTTTATTAAATTTGCTGAGTAAGAAAAGGCGAAGAAGGGGGAGAAAGATATGCATTGTCCTTGTATAGATTGTATGAACTTAAAAAGGTTCGGCAACTCTGATCAGATTAGGAGTCATTTGATTCGTCGTGGTTGTAACGCATGCTATACCCGTTGGATATGGCATGGTGAAGATCTTGAGGAAATGAGCACCGCTACCACTCAGCAACACCCGGAAGTGGATTGCAGTAATGATGATCATGATCAGAACATTGGTAATGTTCATTCGGAAGTCCATGTAGATGACGACAATTTAGATGAAATGTTACGTGATGTAGAAGAAGATTACAGCGAAAACGATTTAGCTAAATTTGAGAAATTAATTGTTGATTCTGAGAAGCCTTTGTTCCCCGGATATGCAAAATTTACAAAGTTGTCTTCTGTGTTGAGATTTTATAACTTGAAGGCAAGCAACGGTTGGAGCGATAAGAGTTTCACGGCGCTATTGGATCTGTTAGCGGACATGATTCCAGAGGGAAATGAGTTGCCAAGATCGGTTTACCAGGCCAAAAAACTATTGTGTCCGTTGGGAATGGAAATCGAAATAATACATGCATGCCCAAATGATTGTGTTCTGTACCGTAACGAGTACGAGGATTTGCATGTTTGTCCAAGATGTGGTGCATCGCGGTATAAGCATGGGGATAGAATTTATCACAATGGATGTGATGAGGTAAAGAAAGGGCCTCTGGCCAAAACTGTGTGGTATTTGCCTGTGATTCCTAGATTGAAACGGCTGTTTGCAAATCTGAAAGATGCGAAGTACTTGCGTTGGCATGTTGAAGGTCGGAAACAAGATGGAAAACTAAGACATCCAGCTGATTCTATTCAATGGAGAAACATTAACAGAACATTCGGTGAGTTTGGCGGCGAAGTGAGGAATATAAGGTTTGGGTTGAGTATGGATGGTATGAATCCACACTGAAATATGAGCAGTCGACATAGCACTTGGCCGGTTCTTTTATGCATCTACAATCTTCCTCCTTGGTTATGTATGAAGTGCAAGTACATCATGATGTCATTACTAATTTCAGGACCCAGACAACCCGGGAATGATATTGACGTGTTTCTATCACCGTTAGTCGAGGACTTACATAAATTGTGGAGAGAAGGGGTGCGGGTGTGAGATACACATAAGCGAGAGAATTTCATGTTGCGGGCCATGATATTTTGCACCATAAATGATTTTCCGGCCTATGGAAATTTGTCGGGGTATAGTACGAAAGGAGGCAAGGCTTGTCCTATTTGCCTGGATGAAGCTGAAAGCTTGTGGTTATCAAACTGCAGAAAAACAGTGTACGTGGGTCACCGCAGATTCCTTCCGATGCATCACGCCTACCGTAAGAAGTGGAAGTCATTCCATGGGAAGCCTGAGAAAGGATCAGCCCCAGTGTTTGTGACTGGTAAGGAGCTTTACTTGCGTGTGAAGGGCATCAAAGTTGAGTTCGGTAAATGTTCTAAACCTCTAGGAGTCCCTGAGTCCAAATTGTCGACAAGGCTCTTGCCAAACGTGACAATAGAAGCGATCCTATAACCGTTGTGCCAGTGATTGTACTGACAACTTAATCTGTCTTGGAAAACCATTGAAATTAACTTACAATCCTCAAACCTTGGATAGAATTACGCCAGATGGTCATGGAACTCCCAAAACCATAGATTTTCATTCCTGCTTTATAAACCCATATTTCATACTTGAAATTTACTACTTTAAACCCTAGATTGATAGCTTTAGTAGTAGCCTTAGTTGTAGAAAAACACACCCATAACTCGTTTAGACTTAATCAGTGATCCATTAAGCTGGAAAGACAAATACGCTTATTCCTCATGGAATTCAACCCTTAAGTGCTCAACATTCAACCATTCACTTGCGGTTTATTACTTTACACATCGCGCTCAACTGTTTTGAGTGAGATCAGTAGCAGCTAAGTAAATGAGCAAAGGCTCTCTCCCATGTTTGGGGAAACCAACACTTGAGCACTTGATAAATGTGCTTTGACTTCCTGAAAAGCTTTTTCGGCTTCGTTCGACCACTGGAAACCATTGGGTTTACGTATAACCTTAAAAAATGGTAATCCACGTTTGCCTAACAGCGAGATGTAACGACTCAAAGCCGCCATTCGACCTGTTAGGCTTTGAACTTCCTTCATTGTCAAAGGAGATCGCATTTGTTCAATAGCCCGGATTTTGTCCGAATTAACCTCAATGCCTCTCGAATAAACAAGGAAACCTAAAAGTTTACCAGAAGAAACTCCAAAAGAGCAATTTCCAGGATTCAACTTGATTCCATGTTTATTTAAATTATAGAAAGTCTCAGTGAGATCATTTATATGATTAGAGCTTTTTAAGCTTTTTAGAAACAGATCATCAACGTAAGCCTCTAAATTGCGCCGTAATTGAGATAGAAAGGTCTTTTGCATCAAGCGTTGATATGTGGAACCAGCATTCTTGAGCCCAAATGGCATTCTGATGTAGCAGTAGGTGCCAAATCGTATGATGAGGCTGTTTTCTCTTCATCTACTTCTGCCATGCTAATTTGATGGTAGCCTGAGTAAGCATCTAGGAAGCTCATCAGTTCACAACCCGCTGTTGAATCGACCAACTGGTCGATGTGAGGAAGGGGAAAGTCATCCTTCGGTTAGGCATTGTTAAGATTAGTGTAATCGACACACATGCGCCACTTACCATTAGATTTCAGGACCATGACTAGGTTCGCGAGCCATTCTGGATGGTTAACCTCGTGAATGAAACCAGCCTCCTGGAGTTTAGCTAACTCCGAACAAATGGCCTCTTGTTGATCAGGAGCAAAGCGTCTGAGCTTTTGCTTTATTGGTCGCAATCCAGGCCTCTTGTTCTTGGCCACAGATTGTGCAGTTTTGACCATTGGAGCAGGCCTTGTAGTGGTCGAGGGAGCTCTGTACATCCAGTTCCAAGTTTGATAAGTTATTCCTAACTAAGTACTGTAACTCAGTTAGAGAGAAAACAAATATTTACTTGATACTGAGTCTCAAGAGATTTCGGGAACTCAAGGTCCCGCCCTTGGGAGACAAAAGCAAGGATAGTGCCATGGGGGAGGATTGATCGGAGGTAGTTGATGGCCTCCTCAAAACGAATAGAGAAACTTCCTGTTCCTCCTCCACATTGCTCCCCTCTCCCTGTATGACCATGAGGTAATGCCTAGTCGTATTTAATAAAATTTGGGGAGTTGAAACCCTTACCGTAACAACCCTCATGGTTGTGACTAGAGAGTCGGTTGTGGTCATGACCGTAGTGGGGCTTGGTTGGCTTACTACAGCCATCACCCCCGCGGTCGCTGGAATTCCCATGGCTGCGATAGTTGACATAGCCGTAGGGATACTTGTGGCCACGGTCACCACTGTGGTCACTACGACTGGCCGAATTTGTAAGGTTCTAGGCCTGGCCAAATCTTTGGATGCATTATGGGCCTTCTTTAGCATTTTCGATGTAGAACTACTCGAGAGTCCTACATCATTGCCGGTTCGCCTCTTCTGGGCCGCCTGGTGCTCGAACAGCAGAGATGAACAAAAAAGAACTACATTGGTAAACTGTTGTTCAAAATCAAACATAGACAAGATTATTCGAAAGATCAATACCTTTCGACGCGCCCGAGCGAAGTCATCTGTGTTGCTGACCATGCTCTATGGCCTTGGCGCCTGAGCATCACCTTTGGTGGCCATGTTATAGGCTTTTAGGAGATAATTTGTTCTCCTATCAACCTCAGAAGTAGGCAAGACTGTTGAAAAGGAAGAACAGTCAAAATTAGTCAATAGAAATCAATTTGAATAAATGAAGAACAGATTGAAAAGGATGTACCAATTTGCAAGACTAGACAATTACCCGGGTTATAGTCCTTGGTTCCGTCTTCTATAACCCTAACCTCCTAGGCAGGGTGTTCCCTTTCTTCAAAGGGCTGATCCAGTTCTTCACAAAGTCCCAGATCACGTCGCCATAGTCAAGCCCCCATTCACCAAGTAT
Organism: Pharus latifolius; assembly: GCA_019359835.1. NCBI lineage: Eukaryota > Viridiplantae > Streptophyta > Magnoliopsida > Poales > Poaceae > Pharus > Pharus latifolius. The sequence goes on along the minus strand of CM033325.1, from coordinate 26,644,964 downwards.
TGAATTACCTGGGCATTCCTCTTCTGCTCATCATCGAGGGGAGGAGCAGTATCCTTCTCCCCACTCTTCTCTGGTTGACGATTCTTTCGCTAGGAGCCAAGCAGTAGAACCATCGTTGGTACCATCCATGGACAGAATCACAGAGGAGAAAATGTGGGAAGTCCTTCTTCTCCCACAGTCGGAAGTAGACGCATCTACAGGCGTTTGAGCAAGGATGCTCAGGAAGAATTGGTAGGGCGCACAAGTGTTGGAAAACAACATATGCCTCGCACAAGTGCTGGAAAACAACAAGAATCAAAATGGAGTTGGGGTTGAGATTTACCAACTCTAAATCATAATGAGCAAGGATGCTCAGAATAAATCGCTCTCTGGGAGGTGAAACCCGCAGCGTAAAAAGTCTTCGAAGACTACCAGCTCGCTCGGTTGCACAACTGGGCTTTCTTCTTCATCTCCGGTAGGCCGCCATGGGATCAGAGCCCTTGAGGGGACATAACCCTCTAGTTCTAGGGCTAGCATGTTCTCCACTGTGCGGTGATGGGAATGGGTCCAATGGAATGCCACCAGACCAGAACATAGAGTTCACAATTGAGTTGAAACCAAGATACGCTCCATATGTGAGGAAGCTTGCACGCATGAAGAGTAAGGAGCCAGAGGGATTGAGGAAACAAGTGGAAGAATTGGAGAGAAAAAGATTTATCAGAACAAGTTCTTCACCATGGGGAGCCCCTGTACTCTTCGCCAAGAAGAAGGATGGCAGTCTATGACTCTGTGTTGACTACCGAAGGTTGAATGACATGACAATCAAGAACAAGTACCCTCTACCAAGAATCGATGATCTCTTCGATCAACTAAAAGGAGCAAAAATATTTTTGAGAATCGACTTGAGGTCCGGGTATCATCAACTGAAGATTCGAGAAGAAGACATCCCTAAGAATGCATTTATAGCAAGATATGGACTGCATGAGTTTACTGTGGTGCCATTCGGTCTGACAAATGCACCGAAAGTGTTTATGAACTTGGTGAACAAAGTCCTTATGGAATTTTTAGACAAGTTTGTCATCATATTTGTGGACGACATTCTTATCTTCTCTGAGACGGAGGAAAAGCATGCTCAACATCTCAAAATGGTGCTAGAGAAGCTTGCAGATCATCAGTTGTACGCCAAGTTTGATAAGTGTGCCTTTTCGTTGAAAGAAATCTCTTTTCTAGGCCACATCATCTTTGGCAAAGGAATATCCATGGATCCATCAAAAGTTCAAGCTATCATGGAGTGGAAGCAACCTGAAACAGTGACTGAAGTAAGAAGTTTCCTGGGGCTAGCCGGCTATTACCGAAGGTTTATTGAAGGATTTTCCAAGATCACTAAGCCACTCACCAAACTACTAAAAAAGAATGTTCCATTCACATGGACTGAGGATTGTGAAAAGAGTTTTAAAGAGCTAAAGAAGATATTGAGAACTGCATCTATTCTCACGTTGCCAGACAACAAGAAGGACTTTGAAGTCTATTGTGATGCATCGAAACAAGGCCTAGGATGTGTTCTTATGCAAGAAGGAAGAGTTGTGGCATATGCATCGAGACAATTGCGGCCACACGAAGAAAACTATCCAACTCGTGATATGGAATTAGCCGCTGTGGTTCATGCATTGAAGATTTGGCAACACTATATGTTGGGAAATAGATGTGAGATCTATATAGACCACAAGAGTTTGAAATATATCTTCACACAGCTAGATTTGAATATGAGGCAACGAAGATGGTTGGAGCTAATCAAAGATTATGACCTTGGGATACACTACCACCACGGCAAAGCAAACGTAGTAGCGGATGCTTTAAGTTGAAAATCCTACTGCATTCAAGCAAAGATCCTAGAAGTATCACCCCAATTACTTAAAGATTTCGAGAAGCTAAACTTGGAATTTGTTGAGCAAGGGACCATTTCCGCTCTGAAGGTAGATTGCAACCTAAAGAATCAAAGTCAAAAGGCTCAAGAAACAGATCAGGATATTCAAAAATTGAAAGGATACATAAAGCATAGAAGTGCAACCAATTTCTGAGAGGATGAGCAAGGAATCTTATGGTATTACAATCGAATTTGTGTCCCAGACGACAAAGAAATCAAGGACTTAATATTGCATGAAGCTCACTACACCCCTTACTCTATGCACCCAGGTAGTACAAAGATGTATAAGGACCTAAAGGATCGATTTTGGTGGAATGGAATGAAGAAGGAAGTTGCTGAGTTCGTAGCATCTTGTGACACCTGCCAGAGGGTGAAAGCAGAACATCAGAACCTGCTGGACCACTACAACCTCAACCAACCCCCAAATGGAAATGGGACAAGATTAGAATGAACTTTATAACTGGATTGCCAAGAACCCAAAAAGGTTGATTCTATATGGGTGATAGTTGACAGATGGACGAAATTACCTCATTTTCTACCAGTAAAGACTCCATACATGACCAATAAGCTAGCAGAGCTATATCTCACCAGAATTGTTGTCTTGCATGGAGTACCAAAAGCAATTGTTTCAGATAAAGGAGCCCAATTCGTTTCAAGATTTTGGGAACAATTCCTGCCGTACGCAGAGTTTACTTACAACAATAGCTATCAGGCAAGTATGCAAATGGCACCTTTTGAAGCACTCTATGGAAGGAAGTGCTGCACACCATTGTATTGGATCGAGGTGGGACAGAGACAATTTTTGGGACCACAACTCGTAGAAGATTCCAAAGCTCATGTAAAGATTGACGAGGATTGTTACCCGAGCTAGTTCGGAGTAATGCACATCTGGTTCCAGACAGATTCGAACCAGACAAGTGTCCGAAGGTCCGTTGCTATGATCTCAGACGACCTGGGAAGCGTGGACACATGGTCGCAGGCTTTGCGCGATCATGAGATCGCGGACACTACGCGGTCAGGAGGTCACGGACATTACGAGGTCAGGAGATCGTAGACGATGCGTGGTCAGGAGGCCGTAGACAATGCGCGATCAGAAGATCGTTGACTACTCTCAACCTGAGTAATTTGGGATTGCTTAGCACTCTGTACAAGCATATCCCGAGTATCACGAAGATCCTTCCATGTATGAAGACAACTGCCAGGAGGTTAACATGTGCGGTTATCCCTCAATTGCACGTGTTAAACCTGCATGGAAGTTAAGTGCAGTTATCAAAATTGCACCCAAGAAACCGTTCAAAGTCATTGTGCATTGGCGCCCTTTCGATCAGTATAAAAGGGTGAGCGAATGTACGACACAGAGGACAGATCCCAGAGATCCGACACAAGAAGACCATAAGCTTTCATAGGCTAGTTTAGTCGTGTTTTAGACAATCACACAGGAAAGATCTTCGCCTGTGATGATCCTTTCTACAATTTTGTAACCTTTTTTCCATACATAGCGAAATCACAACAGGAGGTAGGGCTATTACTCCCACCATCGAGGGCCCGAACCTGTATAAATCTCTTTGTGCCCCAACAGACGTTGCTCATCATCTCTTTCTGGAGGGACACCTTGAAAGGCCTCATAACTCACAAAAATCTGCATAAGTTCAACCAAGGACCCCGAGTCCGAATCGTCGACAGCTGGCGCCCACCGTGGGGCTCTTTCTCAAGGCGTTCTTTTTTCTATCCGGAGGTTCGATGAGCCATGTCTGGAGCATATGATTCCGAGAACGACTTCGATATTAAGGATTATGCCCACCTCTAGATGCCTTCACCTAGTGATCCTGTTCCAATGGAGGAAACCAGAGGCGAAGACGCCTCGGAGGTCGATTCGACCACTCAGGTCATGTCTATCGACCAGGAGACAACCGACGCAGAACCGGAGCCCAATGTGGTTTCTACTGCATTAGAAGTTGAACCCGGTCCATCGCACGACCCTGCTGAGGGTAAGCACGATGTCGATCAAGAATTTAGCCCGGGGAGGTTTGATCCTGATAACCTCCACCATCTCTTTGATTTCGAGTCCGATTCGGAACAAACAGATATGTTTTCCCCATCGGCGACCTCGGTCCCTAGGCAATTCGCTGCCTTATCGGAAGAAACTCCCGACCAGTGGGCTGCTAGGGAAGAACTGGAATGCAAGCAAAAGGAGGATCAAGATCGTGAGCAGCAAGATAAAGAACTTCGCAGAACAGCCCTAGAGGCTCTTCAAAATGCGCAAGCTCGATACGACGCTGCTCCTAGTTCCTCTCGTCGTCCGCATGGTTGCAGAAGCGACTGGACACCTTCTTTACCCCCGGGACATTTACTGGCGGACGAGGAGACGGTGACACCTGGCGCACCCAGGAGGAGCACGCATGGTCGGCTTCGATCCATTGTAGAAGTCCTGTGTAATTTTCCTCCTACGGTCACAGATGCGCAGAAACCAGCTTTCGCCAGAATCCTGGTGGAGAGGTTGGATGAGGTCGCATCCGAGCCGACCCCTACAGCCTCTTCTTGGTCAGCGATACGTTCCCATGACAGAGATTACTCTAACTCTAGTTCTGGTAGACAAAATCATCCACCACTAGTGCCTTCTCGGCATGATAAAGCCAGACGGGCAGGAAATTCTCATGATCGGGAACGAATTCCTATCCACTCTCGACTGGGGCCACGCATGGCCTCTCCTTCACGTGAGGTCGCCCGAGATCAGGTCGAGAGTCGCAGATCCATCCATGGTCCTTATGTCGGTTGTAAAGCTTTCTCGCCCGGCCTTCGTGCGGTCGTGTGGCCAGATAAGTTCAAACCAGGGGCCATAGAAAGATTTCACGGAACTAGAATCCATCGGAGTTCCTTCAAATTTACATCACTGCTATTCAGGCAGCAGGTGGCGATGACCGTGTCATGGCCAACTATTTGCCTACAGTCCTCGAGGGACCGGTAAGAACCTGGCTGTTCAACCAGCCCGAGGGTTCGATATATAACTGGGAAATGTTGTGCGATGCCATCCTCAACAATTTCCAGAATTGCTATCAGAAGCCGGGAAAAGAGGACGACCTCCATCGACTACGACAAACATCGACCAAAACTCTTTGTCAGTTTGTCAAGAGATTTGTCGGGGTGAGAAATACCATCCCGAACATATCTGATAATTCCGTTATTAGGGCGTTTAAACACGCCGTTCGATATCGAAGGTTCACCGAGGATTTGCTCATCCATCCCCCTCGATCAGTAGCCAATCTTTTTGATATGGCTGATCGATTCTGGTCAAAAGTCGGATCGTCAACGTCGAGTCTCCACCAATCGAACTATCCCCTACCTGTCGGAAGATCGGGACCCCGTTCCTCATCAAGTGGTATCAGAGCTCCGGTTACCGTCAGGTATCCTCTCTGTTCGTCATTCATCTTCTACCTAGAGTCCAGAAAAAGCCAAAACAAAAAAAAAATTGTGATCATAGTCTTCCGCTGTCCAAACCAATTTGAGCCTTTTGCAATTTTCGTTTTCAGTTTTGCATTGTTGAATTTGTGTCCGTGGTCATCGTCGTATTGCTGGTCAATTCGTGTTCTTGGTCTAGGTCGAGTATCAAATCCCAATTCTAAACCGAAACCAAATTCGAGTCGCAATCGGTTCGGATTTCTCTTTTGCGTTGCTGTTTTTATAAGGACAATATCTTTGTCTTCTGAACACCAATTTGGGCGATTAAATAGTCTAAATTGTATCTCTCGAAGAGATCTACAACTTTGTTCATTTCACCAAATTCCAGAAACGCCATATTCGTGGCGAAAATCGCGTTGGAAGTTAATCTGTTCCATCTTGGAGTAATCTATACAGCCTGTATTTCGGGGGCCATATCTCCTAGTTCCAAACCCCAAATTGGGTGTTCCATATATTCAAATTGATGAGAAAGAAAAGGGCTACAACTTCCTAGTTATAAGTTTTTGCATTTGAGGTCTCCAAGAGCCCCAAATTGTTATTGGAAGTTTTTGCAGAGTATCTTTGCTAAACTGCCGAGAGTATTGTGATAGGATTTGTGCGTAATTCTTAAATTTTGAGTTGTAATTCATCCTTTGTAGCACTCTTGTAAAAAAAAAAAAGAAAAAGGCAAGTGCATAAAAAAGAGCCGCACGAAAAGAAAAATTAGCCAAAAAAAAAAAAAGATCAGAAGTTCTTGCATCCTTTCATGTCCATCGCCTGTGTCGATCACTTTGCTTACTTGAACTAGTTTTAGGAACGCGTTTAGGCCAGCAACTGTGACACATACTTTGGACACTTATTCAACTTAGCATTCTGATTTCAATTATTGTTAACCTTTGCTACCATAACTGCCTTGCAAGCTCCGCATACTTTCTATCAGAACAGAATTCAACCTTGCAATCGTTACACTTAAGCTCGTCACGATATCACGAACCAGCCACCGGTTGTACCTGCTGCAGCGTTGGTAAGAACCTTGCAAGAGCGTGGTAAGACGCTTGAGAGGGTGTGAATCCACTTGTCTGAACCTGGTAGTTTGTAGGGATAATACTTCTTGTGTTTCTTCTACTTTCTACTAATCATGGCAGGATCTGATAAAGAGGACAACGAGTGTGTCCTTCATGCTGAGCTGAAAACCATGATGGAAGCGATAACCAAAGGTATAGAAAGATTGGAACGACGTGTTGCTCAGCTTGATGATAGGGTTCAGGTGATCGAGAACTGCCCACCTGCTGTCCAACAACAGCAAAATGATGCAGCCCAGGAGCACGATGATGATGTAGAGGGACATGTGGTACCTCGCAATGAACCCGCTATGTGACGTGCGGCACATGACTTAGAGCGCTTCAACCGAAATCATCAAGGTATGAGAGGTAACAATGGTAATAATAACTATCGCAATGATGATCCATTTGCTAAAGTTAAGTTTACCGTACCTTCTTTTTCTGGTACATATGATGCTGAGGTGTATTTAGATTGGGAAATGGAGATTGAACAAAAATTTAACTCCCATCTTGTTCCTGAAATTCACAGAGTTAGACAAGCCACTAGTGAGTTCAAGGATTTTGCTATAATTTGGTGGAATGAACTAGTAAAGTCTAACGTACATCCTGGTACTTGGCATGATCTGAAGAGACAAATGCGCACGAGATTTGTGCCTCCTTCCTTTAAACATGATTTGCGTAAAAAATTGCAATGCTTAGATCAAGGTAACAAATCGGTAGAGGAGTACTACCAAGAGTTTCAAATAGGCATGTTGCGTTGTGAGGTGGAGGAAACCGAGGAGGATAAAATGGCTCATTTCTATGGAGGGTTAAGGTATGATATACAAAATATTATTGATAACAAGGAATATCATGATGTCAATAGCTTGTTCCAGCTTGCTGTTTTGGCAGAAAAAGAATTGCAGGGACGACAACAGTGGCCACGGAGCAACTTTGGTAGTACCTTCACCCCAAGACAGGCGTCAACCAAATCAGAGCCACCTCCTGCTGTTCGGTCTACTGCCCCCTCGACCAGTAGGGCGCGTTCAGTAGCACCGTTACCACCGCCACGTACACCCGAGGTAAGTAAAACTTCTAATGTGCAGGCACCAGCGAAGTCGTCTTCATTTGTTGCCTCCACGGGACGTACAACAGGTATCATATGCCACCGTTGCAAGGGGATGGGCCATGTCATGAAGGACTGCCCAAGTCAGCGAGCTTACATTGCGACAGACGATGGTGGGTACGTTAGTGCTTCTGATGTTGAAGATGAATATGCTCTTGTAGCTAACCTTGTAGGTAATGTTGATGACGAATCCGAACATGATGATGATGGGGAAGCTTTGGGTACGGTAGCCACACAAGAATACTGGACCATCATTGTCCAGCGGGTCCTTAGTACTCAAATGAAGCAAGCCGAGCGAGCCCAACGCCACAACTTGTTTCAAATGTTCCTCGTTGTCAACGATCGGCGCGTCCGAACAATCATTGATGGTGGGAGCTGCAACAACTTGGTGAGTTTTGATCTGGTCAAGAAGCTTGGCTTGACCACACAACCACATCCCCAACCATATCATGTTCAATGGTTCAACAACAGCGGTAAGGTTAAGGTAACGCAAACCGCAAGAGTACCATTTTTCATTGGTTCATACAATGATGTTGCTGATTTTGATGTAGTGCCTATGCAAGCATGTTCACTTTTATTAGGCCGACCTTGGGAATATGACACTAATGCAACTCATCATGGTAGAAATAATTGGTACACTTTCATGAACAAAGGAAAGAAAATAACCTTGCTTCCCATGACTCCATCTGAAATTGTGCATATTGATAGGGAAAGACTTGAAAATGAGAAGAAAGAGAACACCACAGAATCTGAAAATCAGCAAGTAGCTAAAACTGTTTTTCTGCATAAGAAAGATAAGAATGTACCTGCTTTTAAGACTGAGGGAATTAAATTGACGGGTGGTGTTTTGCTTGCTACAAAATATGATCTTACTGAACCGTCATGCTTTGCTTTGATATGTAAAGAGACCTTGTTTTTATTTGATGATATGCCTGTCTCTTTTCCACCTGCTCTTACTAACCTTTTGCAGGAGTATGACGATGTGTTCCCCGCTGAGGTGCCCCCGGGACTACCACCTATTCGAGATCGCGACACAAAATTTTGAGTCATTTCTGGAGGACATTATGGCATAAATTGGGGACAAAGTTACTGTTTTCTACTACTTGTCATCCCCAAACTGATGGCGAAACGGAGGTGGTAAATCGCACCTTGTCCACAATGTTGGGAGTTGTTTTGAAGAAGAACTTAAAGATGTGGGAGGAGTGCCTTCCTCATGTGGAGTTTGCCTACAACCGTGCGCTACACTCGACTACCAAGGTAAGTCCTTTCCAGGTAGTGTATGGTTTCAACCCTCGTGCTCCTATTGACCTATTGCCTCTTCCATCATCTGAAAAGGTCAATCTTGATGCTAAGAAACATGGTGAGTTTATTTTAAAACTACATGAAACAACAAAAGAAAATATTGAGCGAATGAATGAAAAATATCGCATTGCTGGTAGTCATGGTAGAAAGGAATTGATATTTACTCCTGGAGATCTTGTATGGCTACACTTACGTAAAGAGCGTTTTCCTGAGTTAAGAAAGTCAAAATTAATGCCTCGTGCGGATGGTCCATTTAAGGTGTTAGAGCGAATAAACGATAATGCCTACAAACTTGAGTTGCCTGCAGATTTCGGGGTTAGCCCCACTTTTAACATTTCAGATTTGCGGCCATATTTGGGAGAAGAAGATGAGCTTGAGTCAAGGATGACTCCAATTCAAGAGGGGGAGGATGATGAGGACATCACCCCTAACAATGCGTCCATTCTTCTAACACCCGTTGTGCAAGGACCAATAACAAGGGCACGTGCACGTCAACTAAATCACCAGGTGAGCTCGTTTCTTAGTACACGAGAGAATATTGACAAGAGCGAGTTACTACCTAATAATATTGTGCTTGTGCTCAGGAATCATGGTGTTGATCAGCGAGGGTGTCACTTTGCACCAAGACGGGTCGGGAATCAAGTCTACCGCGAGCTGGAGTCCAGGTCGGCCACGGCGGAGCAGCCTGTCTTCAAATAGGTGTAGAAGATGCATACGAACTCCGTTTGGGTCGTTCAAGTACATTATGGAGAAGCCCTTGACAAGACCTTTCCAACGGATCTGGTCTCACATCCAAAATCCTTCTGAGTCAATCACAATCGTCGAAACAAGTGGAGACCAGATTCTGTTGGGCCGTGCGGTGCTGCGTCACCTGTCTATTGGGCCTCGGCCTGTGTATCCTGCGTGGGGGGGTGCGCCCCAAACCCTAGACGCCACCCCTCTCGCATATTAAAACCTCGTAGCCGTCATTGTTAGACTCGGGTTTTGCTTAGAATTTTTCTGCTGTCGCAGTTCGCCGTCTTTCTGTTTATGGAACCCCAACACTTCGTGATCTTAATACATACTTGCAATTCGAGATTGCTTCTTCTGTGTTCTTGCACGTGTTCTTCAATTCACTTGCAGGAACAAGCCTTCGTGGCTAGGTCAACCGCGCCTCGGTACGGTTGATAATGAACGGAGCAGTGGTGTAACGATTGCAGGCCTAGATCGTTTCTGGTCAAAAGTCGGATCGTCAACGTCGAGTCTCCACCAATCGAACTATCCCCTACCTGTCGGAAGATCGGGACCCCGTTCCTCATCATCAAGGCACTGGATGAGATGCAAATTCCTCGTTCGAAAATCAAACCCATAATTCATCCATTTTATGGGATAATTCCTGGTCCCTCCATGATGCAATTGGGACAGGTGGTGCTCCCAGTCACGCTGGGTGAACCAGATAACTTCTGAACAGAATTGATTACTTTTGATGTAATTGATTGTGATTCGGCTTATAACGCAATCTTTGGCAGGCCAACTCTCGCTAAATTCATGATGGCTATGCACTATGCTTACCAGTGCGGTAAGTTGCCTGGCCCCAAGAGCGTTATTTTGGTCCGAGGCAGTCGCAACATGGCATTTACATGTGATCGGTTATCCCTGGAGATGGTCGATTAGCTTCCCCTCCGAGAAGCCCAGATTGCCACAATGTCTACTGATACGATCAAAGCCGCTCCTCGACCAGATGAAACATTAAAATTGGTTCCGTTGTACCCAGATGATCCATCCAGGACAATTCGGGTTGGATCAGGCCTGGATGACAAATAAGAACTCGAGCTCATTGCTTTCCTTCGAGCTAATGCAGATGTGTTTGCGTGGAAACCATCCGACATGCCCGGTGTCCCAAGGGAGGTAATTGAGCACAGGTTAGCAACTCGACCTGGACAGTGACCAATAAAGCAGAAGCTCAGGCGTTTTGCTGTTGATCGGCAAGGAGCCATCCGAGAGGAGTTAGATAAGCTCCAAAAGGCCGGCTTTATTCGCGAAGTCGATCATCCGGAATGGCTTGCAAATCCGGTCATGGTCCGCAAGTCAAATGGCAGGTGGCGCATGTGCATCGACTACACTAGCCTAAATAGTGCCTATCCGAAGGATGATTTTCCCCTTCCCCGCATCGACCAACTAATCGATTCTACTGCGGGTTGCGAACTGATGAGTTTCCTGGACACTTACTCAGGATATCATCAAATTAGCATGGCGGAAGAAGATGAAGAGAAGACTGTCTTCATCACACCATTCGGCACCTACTGCTACGTCAGAATGCTATTTGGTTTCAAGAGCGCTAGTTCCACATACCAGCGCTTGATGCAAAAGACCTTTCTTTTCCAGATGGGGCGTAATCTTGAAGCTTATCGCTACTACAGAAATGCAATCCACTAACCCATATCTTCTAACGATTATAAGCAATCTGGGAAAAATCTGATAGAGTAGGACGACAGCGGTGAAGAGCCTTTTTACTATCGGTTACATTCTGGTACACCGTTTGTAAAATGCAAATATTTTTTACTATCGGTCATTACTGTACCAACCGATATAATAGATGAAATAGTTACTATCGGTTTGTCTTTCGTAACTAGTAGTGAAATTACGGACTTTTTACTATCGGTTCATACTGTACCAACCGATATAATAAAGTAAATTTTACTACCAGTTTGTCTTTGGTAACTGATAGTGAAATTACAGAATTTTTACTATCGGTTACTACTGTACCAACCGATATAATAGAGAAAATTTTACTATCGGTTATATAAAACAAACCGATAGTAAAATGACGTCATATAAACTAATGGTTATGACAGTGGGGACCTTAATAGAGAGAAAAGTTTACTATCGGTTGTGGTTTTGAATTAGTAAAATTGTACAACTTATCTCGACCCCTGCTCTGCGCTTTGCATCCTCGATTCATTTCTACCGTACGTGCATCCACGCTCCAAGCTAGAGTGATCTGGAGAAGTGTAACATCCTGAGTTTTGGGGTGAAAAGTTTCTTTCTTAAAAAGTCATGCATGCATATGTCTCTTCTAGATCAGCCAAATCAGCCTCAGCTTTATTCTGTTCTAGCCCTAAAATCTCCAAAATCTATCCTGTGACCCCAAATCAAGATCAGATTGTTCAGATATGATCTATCGGTTATCCTAACCCTAAAAGCCTTCAGAACCCAGATCCAATTCTATCTCTAACTTCCAGATTTTTCAAATCCTTTCTGTTTTCGAAAACAGAAATATCTTATATTACCTAAATACCCTAAGTTTCAGAAATCCAGATTTAATCAAAATCTTGACCAAGTTCAGACCAGATTATTCTTGGGTTATGATCAAGGGTATGCCAATACCTTAATCCAAAAAGTTGGCAGCCAGATTTCACCATCTAAACCTTTCTCGCAAATCAGTCCAAGAGTTATTACAAATTAGTCCTTTATCTGATATCTGGAAACCCAAAAAGGCTAAAATCTCCAGATTAACACCAAATTCAGAATTTCTTCGGCAAATCTTTTCTAGATGCTATTTGAAACAAATTTCTCTTCTGTGCAGATTCCAAGATCTCATCCTAATTACCAGAATTCGAAATCAATTGAAACTCAGATTCAATTACCCTAAAAATACCCTATTTTCAATTTGTATCAAAGACTATTCAAATGTGCCAAATTTTATCAAATGTTCTTGCCAAATATTCTGTTGAATATAATCTGCCAGATCAGTGAAATCAAATTCAGTTTAAACCTTCCAAATCATCAGACTTACATTTCTGCCCAAAATCAAGAATTGGAAATTGCAAATCAGCCCTAATTCGACCAAAACAGCTGCTGTGTGCACGACCAGAGTTCGCCGTGACTTTGCACTGCATTTGCTCGCCGCCGGTGAAGCTTCGCCAGCGCTTGTGACCGTGCATGTTGTGTGTACGTGTCCTCGCCTCAGCTAATGCCGTGGCAATGTCGCTGCAACGTCGACGACCAGCGCCTGCTCCCGCGCGCGACCAGCAGCCTTTTGTCAGCAACTCCCCGCCACGTTGCTTTGCCGTGCCAGTAGTTGTCGCCACCGCTTGCTCCAGCTTTGCAAAGTCCCGATGAACCGACATGGTGATCAGTTGCAGTCCTGTCGCCGTCGCAATCACCGTTCTTCACTGTGTCTTCGCCGCTGCTGCTTCTGCACGCAATCAATCTCATCACCGATGCCAAATCACTTCGTTGTTCCCTCCTTGCAAGCTTTGCCTGGCCTATTTAAACGCTCCTGTACTCAGCAGCTTCCTTACTTCACTGGAAATCAGCTAAGTCTCGAAATCCTTCTGTATTCGTTTTCTTCTCTGGCGAGCCGTCGAGGAGGCTCACGGTGCCAGCACGCCTTGCTGCACCAACCTTCGAATTAAAGTCATCAGTGAGTTCCTCTTCTCTTTCTCTCTGTGTGATATCATCTAATTGCTCACCGGTGACCTCTAACGCCGGCGATCACCGGAATTGCCGATTACCCTGTTCCTGCAATGTAGCTTAATTCAGCCCGAATTAGCATTCGAAATTGTAATCTAATTTGATCAGTGAGTTATTTCAAGCAAGCCTGTAAGCTCAGAATCTCCAGTTGAACCCCAATCGAAGTTTTTCCTAAAATTGAATTTCACCAGTCGCTGGCTCACATCGCTAGGCCACACCGGCGATCCTCCGACCAAATTGACGTCGCCAGTAGCTAACTTGTACCATTCTATCACTCCTAGAGCAAGGAATCGAGTTCAATCGGCTTGTATCGAAAATACCCAATTCCAGTGCTTTTTCTCCGGCGCCAATCACCGAAAAACTTTTCCCAGCCGTTTCAGCCCTAATAACTTTGTCCAGTGTGTGTACCTTAACCTCCTGAGCATTTTTGTCTTCTAGCCCGACACCTAGATCGGCCTAGATTGGAAGTTACAGCTTTGCCAAAATTGTGTCCAGAACTGATTCAGTGCAGTGAGTTCACCAAGTTCATCATTGAATTTCATCATCTTCCAGCTATTTTCAGCTTTGGATCCTGTTGAATGATTTGTTCCTGTTATCATTGCCTACCTCCCAGACAAAGTGGTGCATCATTTGGAGCCCTAGATCAAAAGTTATGCCAAGCCCTAGTTTCTAGCCATGTCAAGATCAATGCCAGACTATGTCAGTCAGTGGTATTAGCCCTTTTCACTCCCTTCTAGATGTGCATTTTGAGCATAACCTTGTCCCTTAGATTCGTGAAGTTGTGATCTACAATTTCTTCTTCTATCACAATTTGATTTGAGCCCTTGAAATGCATTTTATGCTAAACCCTAGTTTTTGACACTGTCCTAGTGCATGCCAGCCAATGGCATTGGCCTTGTTTACCCACTTCTAGTTGTGCATTTTGAAAACCACTTGGTCCACTGAATTTGTAGAGTTATGATCTACACTTTCTTCTACTTTCACAACTTGAGATAAGCTCTCTAGCTTTCCTTGAAGTTATGTCAGAGCCTTGATCCGAATGTCAATCTGCTGACATTCGCTGTTTTTGATCAAACCAACTACAAAACTAATGTTCTTATTGCAACCTTGAGATCCTAAGAGCATCTAACACCCATTCTTAGCCAATTCCTTGAAACCCTAGAATCTTGACTCAGTTCAGATTGCAATCTCAATTATCTCCAGTATCGTTCAATCATTCTTGTAAAGCATATATGCATATAGATCCTAAATCATTTTAATATAATAAGTAATATTTGTGTGTATTGTTTGTCGGGGGAAATCTCTGCGGGACTAAGTCCAGGTAAGATATGTCACGATTGCCCGGGGACCCGGCCTCCGGTGCCCCCCGGGCCCCGCCATTTGGCTCCCGGGACGCGGCCTCTGGTGCCCTCCCGGGCGCCGCCATTTGCCCGGGGACGTGGCCTCCGGGGCCTCCCCGGGCGCCGCCTTTTGACTCCCGGGACGCGGCCTCCGGGGCCTCCCCTGGCGCCGCCATCTGCCCGGGGACGTGGCCTCCGGGGCCTCCCCGGGCACCGCCTTTTTGGCTCCCGGGACCTGGCCTCCGGCGCCGTCTCGGGCCTCATCGCCCTCCTAAAGGTAAAGTCTCGAGTTGTTTATCACGTGCAGGTCACGCGAGGAGCGCCTCGGGAACTAGCGACCACCTGTCAAGCATCCAAGGCATTTGACCGGGAGAAGGACGGTCCTGCCCTTCAATCCGACGGTGGCTTCCGGGGTAGTTTAGATTTTTTTCCGCTTTTTGGGGCTATAAATAGCCCTTGTACCCCTCTGTTGTAAAGGATCGGTTCTCTTTTATTGGAATAGCTAAACTCACAGACGTGCTCCAGAAGCCTCTCCCCCGGAGAGAGCCTCCCCAGCCGACTCCAGTCGGGAGCGCGTCGACAGGACTAGGGCCCCCACCGGGACCCGAACCTGTATAAACCCGTGTGCCATTTCTTGTGCTTGTCCGGCGGGGGAGGACCAGTCATCCGGTCAACCCGCGCTGCGTAATATTTGCTAGGATCATTCACAAAACCTGCCGGGGTATTCACAATACCACGACAGTTGGCGCCGACCGTGGGGACTCGTGACAAGATGCCATGGCTCCCCCAAGAACAAGGGCTCGCACCCTTCCCGTCGATCCGGGTCTCGGAGACCCGGCGCCGTCCGCCCGGGACACTGCTGTCCTGGCGGTCCCTTCCGGAGGCGACCTGGCCCAGGTACCGCCGCCCCCCTTTCCTCTTAACTTAGGTGCTTCCACCTCCAGGTCGTTCCCGGTGACCTCGGGGACCTCGGCCGGGACAAGCGTCCCCCCGACGGCTCCCCCGGCTCCCCGGGACGCCCTGCTAGAAGCTCTCGTGGAAGGCCAACTCCGCGCTCAGCACTCTATGGACGAGCTCCTTAGCGTGCTGGCGCGGCCTCTGGCCCCCACATTTGCGTCACACCCGTATCCGGGGAACATGCCCCCGTTTATGGGTTACCCGGCGGCCCCTCCGGCCTCCGGGGGGTTGTCCGCCCCGTATGATCCTGCCGGGGGGTTCCCTCCCCCTGCGGGATATACGTCCGGACCCTTCCCGGCACCCAGGCCCGTCCCGGTACCGGGAGGTTACTTCATGCCGGGTCCCTTCGTGACACCAGGGGGGTACCCCGTCCCCGGCCTATTCCCGGGGCCAGGAGCCCACTTCTTGCCGGGGGTTTACCCTGCGCCGGGAGCCAGTCCCGCCCCCCGCGTCGCGTTTACCGCACCGGGGGCGGTTGACAGAGCAGCCCCCGTGCCGCAGCGGACTTCCCCCCGCATGGGCTCCCCGGTTCCGGACGCCGCCACGGGGGCTCCCCCCTCGCCGGTTCCGGGTGTTACAGGGCCTGCCCCCTTCCCGGTTCCGGTCGTGGCCACTGGGGCCCCCTCCACTTCGATTCCAGGCGTCGCCGCGGGCGCCCCCTCCCCGGTTCTGGATGATACAGGGGCTTCCCCCTTTCTGGTCCCGGGGGTCGTCGCAGGGGGCTCGCCCCAACCGGCTCCGGAAGCTACAGCGCACGAGCTTCCTCCCTCGGCGGGACAGGTCCGTTTTGCCCCGGGGGAGGTCGAGCGAATGCGCTCACCAGAGCGCGGGGAAGAACTTCCCCCCGGCCGCGGGCGCGGGGAGCCTCGGTCTCACACGGGCCGGGGGAAGAGACCCGCTGAAGAGCCAACCTCTCCGACGGAGAGCCCGGACGTCCGGGAACTCAGTCCCGGTCCGGAGGAAAAGCGTCGCCACCGCCATTCTGGCGGACCTCTCGGAGCGCTTCCAGACTCAGACAACGAGGGTCCCGTGAAAGAAAACAGCGACCGGGGCTCTCCCCGGGAAGTGCAGGGGGCCAACCAGCCCCTGTGCCGAAGACTTCACAGCATCCGGTGGCCGCGGCCCTACCGCCCGCCACACATCGAACACTATAACGGTGAGGCGGACCCTTACGAGTTCGTGCAGGTCTACTCCACTGCCATCTCCGCGGCCGGGGGGGACGAGACAGTACAGTGCAACGTCTTCCCCCTCTACCTCTCCGGCATTGCCCGCTCCTGGTTCTACAACCTGAGGGCCGGCTCCATCAAGTCTTTCTCGCAGCTCAAGCGGGAGTTCTGTGCCAACTTCCAAGGGAACTACGTGCGTCCCCTGGACTCCTCGCAGCTGTACACTGTCCGGCAGAGGACTGGGGAAACCATCAGAAGCTTCTTCAAGCGCTTTGCTCAGGTGAAGAGCAAAGTGGCCCACGTCCCCGACTCTACGGTCATTGAAGCCTGCAAAAGCGGCATCCTTCCGGGGGAGCTCCACCGAAGGCTCTCCCGGAGCTGCCCCTCTTCCGCCGACGAGCTCTTCAACGTGCTCGAAAAGTACGCTCGGGCGGAGGAAGACGATATTTGGAAGAAGACCCAGGGGGCTCCCGCCCCCGTCGACCGGGGGGCCAGGGATCCCCCCAAACGCCCCAGACAAGGGGGGCGTAGCGAGCCACGGCCTCGGGACACCTTTGTCCTCGAGGGCGGAGGCGGCTCGCGCGACCCCCCAAGGGCCAACCACCCCTTCCCCAAACCAAAGGGCCATGGGGGAGGACAGTCTTCGCGCGGCCGGGAAGGCCTCGCGGGGAGAAGGTGGGAAGGACCGTGGTGCAGCCTCCACAGGTCCAATACCCATGCTACCCGAGATTGTAGCCAGCTGCTGCAGCACTTTGCGGACTTCCTCGACCAGTGTGAGCGCGGGGGGGGGGGGGGACTCCGGCCTCCTTGCTCTCTCGGCCAGCTGTTCCGGCCCTTCCCGCTCCCACGGGGGGTCAGCAGACGCAGGAGGGGGAGCCTTCAGAAGCTCTCCCCTTTCAAACTTCGCAGCGGCACATCAACGTCATCGTGGGAGGATCTGCCTCCGGGTGGGACTCTAAGCGCCAGCGTAAGGAGTACGCGCGCGAGGTCAAGGTTGTGGGGGTGCTACACACGTCCCCGTCACCGAAGTGGTCGGACGTCCCCCTCACCTTCTCGGTAGAAGACGCGCGGGGGGTTCGCTTCCCCCACGACGATGCGCTCATTGTCTCCGCGACCATCTACAACTGCCATCTGGCCCGGATCCTGGTGCACGGCGGGAGCTCCGCCGATGTCTTATTCCTGAAGGCCTTCAAAGAAATGCAGGTGGATGAGAAGCTCCTGTAGCCCGCTGCCGGGCCCCTGCAAGGTTTTGTCCCGGGGAAGGCGGTCCACCCCGTGGGCAAGGTAGATCTTCCAATGACCTTCAGCACCCCGGAGAACTACCGGACCGAGCTGGTCCGCTTCGACGTAGTTGACCTTCCCTCCTCCTACAATGCGATTATGGGGAGGACGACAATCAACCGGCTGGGGGCTGCCACCCATCAAAACTATCTCTGCATGAAGATCCCCGGGCCGCATGGTGTGATCAACGTCCGGGGAGACCAAGACATGGCCCGTGCTCTATACGAGGGGGGGAGGCTTCTCCCCCGGAACTAGATGCTGCTGCGCCACCGCCCGGGAGGCCCCTCCTCAAGCCGCGTCCGGAAGGAGGCCTCCGGAAGGTCCTGCTATCCCCGGGCAACGAAGACAAAACCGTCCGGATCGGGGCGGAGCTCCCCGAGGAACACGCAGCGCAACTTGCGGCTTTTCTGCGCGAAAACTCCGATGTTTTTGCGTGGAAGCCGTCAGACATGCAGGGCGTCGCCTGGGAGGTCATTGAGCACAAGCTTGCAGTGGCCCCCGGTCACCCCCCGGTCAAACAGAAGCTGCGGAAACTCTCCCTCGAGCGCCAAGAGGCAATCAAGGCGGAGATCACCCGGCTTCGAGAGGCGGGGTTCATTCGGGAGCTCCTGCACCCCGAGTGGCTTGCGAACCCCGTCCCCGTCAAGAAATCAACAGGCAGGTGGCGGATGTGCGTGGACTTCACCGACCTTAACCGCGCCTGCCCCAAAGACAACTTCCCGCTCCCGCGGATTGATCAGCTCGTCGACTCCATTGCGGGGTGCGAGCTCATGAGCTTCCTAGACGCCTACTCGGGCTACCATCAAGTCCGGATGGCGAAAGGGGACGAGGAAAAGACGAGTTTTATTACTCCCCTCGGAACCTTCTGCTACGTCCATAGGTCCTTCGGGCTCAAGAACGCGGGGGCGACCTTCCAGCGCCTCATGACACTGGTTTTCAAAGAGCAAGTCGGCCGCAACGTTGAAGTCTACGTAGACGACGCGGTTGTCAAGAGTCCCCGCGCAGCCTCCCACGTCGACGACCTGGCTGAAACCTTCCGCAACCTCCGCGCGTTCGGGCTCAAGCTGAACCCGGAGAAGTGCGCCTTCGGGGTGCGCGGGGGGAAGCTCCTAGGTTTCCTCGTCTCCCAGCGGGGCATTGAGGCAAACCCCGAGAAGATCCGGGCGTTCCTAGATATGGCCCCGCCGCGCACCGTCAAGGATGTCCAGCGGCTCTCCGGCCGCCTAGCCGCACTCAGCCGCTTTGTCTCCCGGTCGGGGGAGCGGGGTCTCCAGTTCTTCAAGATCCTCTGAGGGCTCGAGGGGTTCCACTGGACCCCCGAGGCCCAGGGGGCGTTCGACGACCTCAAGAAGTACCTCACGAGCCCTCCAATGCTCGTGAGTCCGTCCCCGGAAGAACCCTTGCTCCTCTACCTCGCCGCGACCCCAGTCGCCGTCAGCGCGGTCTTGGTAAAGGAGCAAGGGGGGCAGCAGCGTCCGGTGTACTACGTGAGTGAGGCCCTCCAAGGGGCCAAAACTCGGTACACGGAAGTGGAGAAAATCTGCTACGCCCTCCTCATGGCGTCCCGGAAGCTTCGGCATTACTTCCTGGGGCACCGCATCACCGTCCCGTCGTCCCTTCCCCTTGGGGAGGTACTGCGGAACAAGGAAGCCACCGGCCGGATTGGGAAGTGGGGGGCTGAGCTCGCCCCCTTCTCCCTATCCCTTACCGGCCGCTCCGCCATCAAGTCGCAGGTCCTCACCGACTTCGTCGCAGAGTGGACTCCCGCCTCTGGGTCCGGTGACGAAGATCTCCCTGTGCCGCCCCGACGCAGTGATCATTGGACTCTTATGTTCGATGGGTCGCTGTGTCTCGCCGGGGCTGGCGCGGGAATAGTCCTCCGGAGCCCCGAGGGGAAGGAACTCGAGTACGCCGCACGGCTCGAGTTCCCCGCAACCAACAACGTCGCCGAATACGAGGCTTTGCTCCTCGGGATGCGCCTCGCGCCCTCCCTGGGGATCCGGCGCCTCCTAGTCAAGGGAGATTCTCAGCTCGTAGTTTGCCAAATGGACAAGTCTTACCTGTGCCATGACGCAAACTTAAGTCTTTATTTGCAGGAAGTACGAAAGATGGAGAGGCATTTCGACGGCCTCGAGGCCCGGCATATCCCACGTAGGGACAACGACCGGGCCGACGCCTTGGCCCGGGCGGCCAGCGCCCGGGAATCGCTCCCCAAGGGGGCTTTCCTGGAGATCATCACGAAGCCCTCGGTGGCCTCCCCGGACACGGGTGTCGAGCCTCATGTCCCGGAGGTCGCCGAGATCGCCCGGACTCCATCTTGGATGGACCCCCTCATCTCCTTCATCAAGGGGGAGGGGGACCCTCCTAGTGAGACCGTGGCTAAACGCCTCCGGGCTAAAGCCCGGGCATATCTCCTGCTGGAGGGGAGGCTCTACAAGCGGGGGGCTTCCGCCCTCCTGCGCTGCCTCCCCCGGCCGGAGGGACTTCAACTTCTCGAAGACATCCACGCGGGGAGCTGTGGTTCTCACCTAGCCCCGCGTGCCATCGCAGCCAAGGCCCTCCGGCAGGGCTTCTACTGGCCCACGGTCATGCGCGATGCGCGAGACCTCGTCTCCGCGTGCGAGGCATGCCAGAAGATGGCCAAGGGCTCGAACCTCCCCCCTATAGCGCTGCAGACGATCCCCATCACTTGGCCCTTTGTGCGCTGGGGGATGGACCTCTTAGGGCCCTTCCCCCCAGCGCCCGGGGGGTACAAGTATGCGGTAGTCGCAGTCGACTATTTTACAAAGTGGGTTGAGGCGGAGCCTTTGGCCAGCATCACGTCCCGGGCCGTTCAGCGGTTTTTCTGGAAAAACGTCGTATGTCGTTTTGGTGTCCCCCGGGAAATCACCGTGGACAACGGGACCCAATTCGACTCGGCTTATTTCCGGGAATTCTGCGAAGGCCTGGGGCTCGTCATCCACTTCGCATCGGTGGCCCATCCCCGGAGCAACGGGGCTGTCGAGAGGGTCAATGGCGTGATCCTACAGGGGTTACGCCGGAGACTCGAGCAAACTGCTTCTAAGCGGGGTGCATGGGCAGAGGAGCTCCCTAGCATCCTCTGCTCCATGCGCACGACCCCGTCCCGGGCAACGGGGCTGATATTTACTTGATTTGCCTCATTTTTGTGTACATTTTCCCCATGCTTTTGCGCATATCAGTCATTAACCTCGGCATATGTCTAGATTATTCCAGATTTGTCGCCAAATCGAGCGGATTACTCGTTTTGCAATTTTTATCGTAGGTCGGCGATGATTGGATGGATTTCTGGCTAGCGGTCGCGCCTCATCGACTTATTCTGACCTTCGGTCGATTCTGGATGGAAGTGCGTGTTCCCGCGGACGCGTGGGATCTGATCGCACCGAAATTGGAGTCTCCGGGGGCCCGGAATCCCAAACCCTAGCCAGGAGGTCACATTTCTAATTCTCCAAAACCTCGAGGGCTTTTCTGCAAAAGTGCCAAATTTCCCTTTCTTCTCCTTGCCGCCGGCCACTGAAGCCAGGAGCCCGGCATTTAATTTTTTTACTCCTTTCTTCTTCCCCAAATCACTCTTCCACACCTCCCTCCACCTCGCCGCCGGTGGCCGGGCCATACACCGGCGGTGCTCCATCCTCACCATCGACGAGCCAGACCACGGTGCAGTTCCTTTTTCTTGATCCTTCCTTCCCTCCTCTCCCCATTTCTTCTCTTCTTTCCTTCTTTTCTTTTTCTCGCCGAAGTCTTCTCCTTCTTCTCTGCTGCAATTTCTTCTTCTGCCTCCCCCAAAATCTTCCACACCTCCGTCCATCCCCGGCCCTAGCCGGTTCCCTTTTCCTCTCATCTCCCTCTTCCTTTTCTCCCTGGTTCCTAGCTTCCTCCTCCACACCTAGATACAGGGCATCAAAAGCCCCAAATCTTCCTCTGCCGATCCTCCACCGGATCCGGCCATCCTGCGCCGCGCCACCACTAGGTCGCCGATCCATCGCCATCCCGTGTACACCGGACCGCCACCGTCGCAGCTCCGTGCCGGCGCCTCCCCAGATCCACCCGAGCCGCCGCCGTCCAGATCTGCTGCGAGGCGCCTCCGGCCTCCGCGCCACGCCTCCATCCCGCGTCGCCGCCACAAGCCGCCGTCGTCGATCCCCTGGTGCTCCCGCCGCACCGCCACCACATCGCGAGCGCCGCCGGGTCCTCCGCTCCATCTCACGCCGCTCTCCTCGCGCCGTCCCCGAGCTCACACCTCCACGAGCTTCCCCAGGCACCGGATCTGTGCCTCCACGGGTGTCCTCGCCCACGGCTCCCGAGCCGCCTCCTCTGCCCATCCTGCACCGCGCCGCCACCCATCAGGCACCTCCATCCACTCCGGTCGCCGCCACAAGCCGCGCCGCCCTCTTCATCAACTTCGACGCCTTCTTGGGTCCCCTTGGCCACGGGCTTCATCCTCAACTTCGGCATCGACGACCTCTTCTCCAGCTACTCCAGCAGCCATCACACTGGTTCTACTTCTTCTCGCTTTCTTTATTCTTGAATTGTGATGAACTGAAATGGATTCAGTGTATGAGATGATAAAATTGTGTAAATGCTGAGAATCAATACTCATTTCTGAATCAAATGCAAAGTAAATTCCTTAGTCTATCCTATTTGAATTGAGTTAATTTCCTCTGTCTCTCTGTGATGTTCTTGTTTGGTCTATCTGTATTGAGTTTAAATGGTGTTGTGATAAACTGAAAGCTGTGCTGGATTAGTTTTCATCCCCTGTTTATCAGTACCCTGTTGCTTCAAATACCTGAACTGAAATTTGATGGATCAATTCTTAGTCTTTGGACTGAATTGAAAGGTTTTAAAATCTGTAATTGTTCTTTGCTCATAATTGATGAATCAAAGTCCTGAAGCTGAATTCCATTGGTTGCAATTGAATCCATTTTACTGTTTGAGATGATTCGAGCTGATTTGAGCTTTTGTTCTTGACATTTGTTTGTTCATGGATAGCCAAGAACTTGGATTTGCATTGTTTCTGTTGATAGTGTTGAGCTATGGATTTTTGCTTGTGCTTGCTTGGGGATGGCTGTTAAGAGGAGTTGAAGTACGTTATGTGCTATTTAATCATGCATTTGTTCGTTGATTTCATCGACAGCTCACTTGTATTAGTTGTTTTCGCCGTGCTTTTGCGAGACTACTAAACGACAATGATTCTATCGCATGTACTCACGAACGTATGTATAGATTTAGCACAGATCGTTTGTATCCCTCTCTTTTCTTTCATCCGATTTATTTTCTTTTGCCATTGATTTAGTTTAGCTATTCACGATTTGTTTTCTCTAGTCCTTGTGGAAAGAACGACTAGAATACTCGCCTTACTGCATCGTCCTCGTTCTATTGCGAGACGGTCTAGGCCGGTATCAATTTTTGGCGCCGTTGCCGGGGATTAGATGAAAGTGAATGTGTTTGACTAGATTAAATCATTTTGTTTCTGTTTTTCTTTTTGGTTTTTGTCCTTTCTCCCTGGTCTACGGGGCGGAGGCAGTCCTCCCCCCGGAAATTGGCTTCCGGTCACTGCGGGTGGAGCTCCTGGAAGGAGCCACTCCCTCAGCATACCAGGCCAATGAGGCCAACCAGCGCCTGGAGATCGACCTCGTGGAGGAGGAACGCGACCGAGCGCTCCTCCGCCACGCCATCTACGAGCAAGAAATAGCGCGCGCATACAATCAGCGCGTGCGCGAGAAAGCTTTCCGCCTTGGGGACCTTGTCCTCAAGCGCGTGACGGACCCCCAAGCCCAGGGTAAGCTCTCCCCCAAGTGGCAGGGCCCCTACAGGATCTCCGCGGTCCTGGGCTCGGGGGCCTACAAGCTCTCCAACCTTCAAGAGCAGGAGCTGAAGCACACGTGGAACTTGCGTTTACTTCGCAAGTTCTATGTTTAGCCTTACAGGCCTGTCCCCTCCTCCGGAGCGTTCACGCCGGAGGGGGAGGAGGGACGCTGTATTTTCCTCCCCTTTCGCGGCTTCGCAGGGGGAGGTCCTGTACTTCATTTTATTAGCAATACATAGGTCTTGCTTTTCAAACTGTCTCATTGCAGGTCTTTCTCATTACCGCCTCTAGCGGCGATGCCCTCCCCGCGAGGATGCCCTCCCCGCGAGGAAGTGGGCCAGCCCCAACAAGTCCCTACAACGGGAGCCTGCACTCCCATAGGCGGCTTACGATCAGCCCTCGTGGACTGAGGGTGTAAGCGGCAACCCGGTCACAGTGGCCGTGGTAACGAGTCACTTTGGGAGACTAGTCCCCTGCCCAAACACTCAAGCCCCGTCTTCGGGCACTTCCTCCTCCGGGAGTCGACGTTATTCCCGGCTCCCCGTTTTCAAGGCGACTGGAAGATCGGCCCCTTGCGGCTTGATTGGATCTATCTTCCTCCTCCGGGAGTCGACGTTATTCCCGGCTCCCCGTTTTCACGGCGACCGGAAGATCGGCCCCTTGCGGCTTGATTGGATCTATCTTCCTCCTCCGGGAGTCGACGTTATTCCTGGCTCCCCGTTTTCACGGCGACCGGAAGATCGGCCCCTTGCGGCTTGATTGGATCTATCTTCCTCCTCCGGGAGTCGACGTTATTCCCGGCTCCCCGTTCTCACGGTGACCGGACGATTGTCTCTCGGAGAAGTCACGGGTTTCTCGGGCATTTTCTTCCCCAAAGACCCTATTCCCGGCTCCCCGACCGGACGAATGTCTTCTAGGAAGCTCGCCTCCGGAAATCTCACCGGGTTTTCTTGGATGTTTCTTCCACAAGAGGCCTCCTTCCCGGCTCCCCGTTCTCACGGCGACCGGACGATTGTCTCCCGGAAGGTCTTCTCCATGAAAACTACGTTTTAAAGTTTTCTAACTTAGAAAATTTCCTATCCTACAGGTGACCACTATCTCGGGGGCCTTGTTACCCCCACAGCGCGTGGAGCTATTCTCCGGCCCGCTGTGGGCGGGGCGGGGGGGGGGGGGGGGGGGGGGATAAGGAACCCCCGGGTGTCGACCGCACCGCCCACGAGGAAACTTAGCTCATCCTTGTTAAGATGAGTCGTCCAGACCATCCAAGAAGAAGAAAATAAAGAGGCAATGAAAGGAAACAACAACACAGCGCTTTATTGATCAGCAAACCCGGAGGACATCTTCCCCCTCCGGTGGGCTTCGGAAACGATACAACCCGGGTTCTAACCCGGGGGATTCTCTAAGCCCTAAGGCTCCTACGCCTAATACTCCCGGAGGCTCTCCGCTAGCTCTCGGGTCAAGTCCCGGTACAACGCCCGCACGGGGCGCCGAGCGTCCCGGAGCACATCCTCAGGCCAGAACTCGTATCCCACCGGTGGAAGTATCCGGAGAGGAGGGATCATCCAGAGCCCCAGTCGCGGAGGGGACAATTCGGCACGATGATTATCGAAGTTGTCCAAGTGCCACTCCGGATGCCACCTCAACCGGATCGGCTCCCGGACACTATCCTCGCCGCGATTCCCGGAGATAAGGCTTAGCAAAATTAAAGCCGCTTGGGCGTCCCTCGGGGAGCCCCTCCCGGACCTTCGCCCGGGAGCAACCTCCCGGGAACCCTGGTAACAGTAAATTCAATTCAAAGACTTAGAAAAAATTCTAACTTCATTGCATTCAAAATGTTTATGTACAAGTGCCCGGGGCTTCTTCTAAGAAGCTACCGGAATCAAAAAGTCCTAAAACAAAAAAAGGGCCCTAGCTAAGACCCGGGGGGAGGCTCATACATGTTCGTTGGTGTCCTCCCCCCGGGGGGCTTCCTCCAAGGCCGGGGCTGGGACGTCTCCCGCCGGAGGCGCCGGAGCCGGGAACCACGCCCGGATGATCCGGTCGTAGAACCCTCCGGCGAGCTGCTCGACCTCCCGGCGCGAAGGCTCGAAGGAGTCCGGGAAGCTTCGGGGGATTCGGCCCCCGATCGCCCGGGTGCCGACCCCCCGGAACTCGACGAGCCCCGCAGCGGCCGCGACGACGGGGATCGCCCGACCCAGTGCCCGAACGTCGGCAGCCTCCACGAGGGTCGTCGGCGGCACCTCCCTGCTTCCGGAGCCGAGGCTTATGCTAAGGCCCTCGAGGGCCGTCCGGACGGAGCGGCTCACGTCAGCCACCGCCCGGACGCTCGAGCTCTAGAGCTCCCGGAGCGCCTCCTCCCTCGCCTTGGCCTCCTCCCGGAGGCGGGCGTTGATGGCCTCGAAAATATGAACCTGGGCCCGGACCCGGGTCAATTCCGCGAGGGCTTCGTCGCGTTCCTGGAGGGCCTCCTCGCGCCGCCCTACGGAGGCCGCGGCCCGGCCCTCCGCCTCCTTAAGCAGCCGGGCGACCCGCTGCTCAAGGCCCCAGGTAACAGCTGCCACCTACCAAATATATAGAGTTAGAAAAATCTCGAAGTGCAGGAAATAAATGAAGACATCATCGACTCGGGTTACCTGGGCCCCGAGGGACTGAAGCCCCTCGAAACGCTCATGGAGCGTCCCTCCCGCGACGAAGGCCTGCACCTTCCGGGTAAGCAGGCCCTCCGAGTAGCGGGCGATCTCCCTTGCGGGGAGCAAAGGGGTCTCCCGCCCAGCGCCGCCAGCGCGGCCGGCGGGGGGTCCCCGGACCTCAAGGTCCGGTAACGCGGCCGGCGTCTTCGTCGACGAGGTAGTGCCCCCCGAAGACGTGGCCGAGGAGCTCTCGGCGGGAGCCTCCGCCCGGGGGGGAACCATCAGGCCTTTGCCTGCCCCGGGCCGGAAGGTCCTCGGGGCCTCCTCCTCCGGAGGAACCTCATAGACCGAGGGGCTCCCCCCCTCGTCCACCGGCCAAACCCGCGGGGGCGAGGCCCCCGCGAATCTCACCTCCAGCCTCTCCGGCTCCAAAGAAGCCGGAAGGGGCGGGAGGGGCTCCACCGTGAGCGGCGACGGGGCGTAGTTCGCCGAGTCGGACGCCGCCCCGCCCGCGGTCGCCTCCTTCCCCGGCGCCTCGACGGGACCCTTCGGGGGGGGGAGGTGTTGCTTCCTTCCGGGACGGTGCCCGGGCACGTTCGCTCCCGGGGGTCTCGCCCCGGGGCTTCGCCGGTGTCGCCGCCGGCGTCGTCGATGGGCCGGGGGTCTTTTGAACCCGGGCCTTTTTGGGCTCCGAGCCCCCGGCCGCCTCCTTCCCCCGTTTGTGTGACCCGGGGGTGGGGAGGGGCTTCCTCTCCGGCAGCTTTAGCCCGAAGGCCGCCGCTACCAAGTTCTTGGGGGGGCCCTCGCCCACGGCGCGCACGACGCACTCGTGCTCATCGGCGAAGTACCTCCCCAAGAGGTTCTCCGCCTTCTCCCGCGCCGCCGGGTACGGCCGGACTGCAAGAGGTAAAGAGTTAGTCAATTTCTTAAAAATTTTAAGCACAATGCAGCGGGTTCCCGGAGCTTACGCCGCGTCACCGGCTTCACCGGGGGCCGTTGCTCGGGGCCCATGCCGATCCCCCTCTTCCCGCCGGTGAAGGGGGAGATCCGGAGGAGAGCCATCTCCTCAGCCGCGTCCCGCATCGAGCGGGTCTTCTTGGAGAGGATCACCTTGCCGAGGAGCTCGTACTCCTCGTCCGTCCACACCGGCAGCTTTGGTGCGGACGACCGGCTGTAGGTGGGGGCCTCCGGGGCGTACACCACCGCGTCGTCTCGGACCCGGAGGTAGAACCACCTCCGGACCCAATCCCCCCAGTGGTCCCGGGAGGCCGCCGCCGGGTAGTCGATCACCCGGGCCGGCAACATCTGGACCATCACCGAACCAAAGGGGGACTTGGGGCCCCCCTTCACCAGGTGGGAGGTCCGCGCCGCCGGTTCGTAGAAGTACCGGAAGGCGCGAAGGTTGGGCTCCCGCCCGGTCGCTGTCTCGAAGAGCCAAATGAAGAGGCCCATCCGGACAAGCGCGTTCGGGGTGCGGTGGTTGAGAGCCACCCCGTACTCCTTGAGAAACTCCCGGAGCATGGGATGCACCGGGAGCCGGAGCCCCGCCTCGAGGAAAGCCTCGAAGGCCACGACCTCTCCGGGCCTGGGGCGGGGGGCCCCGTCCTTCTTCACGGAGACTCGGATGTCCCCGCCCGCAACGATGCCTCTTTCGGCCAAGGACTCGGCGTCCTCGGCCGTGAACTCCGATGCCCAGAGGAAATCCGAGGGGATTTCCTCCGGGGGCACTTCCGTGGTCTTCGCTCGACCCTTGGGTGCCATGAGGTTAGTCTTCTTTTTTGGTGGCTAACTTTGCAGGAGGCTACTACTAGAAACTCCCGGACGCCTGCTACCGGAAAAAGCTACCGGGAGAGCGAAAATCGTTGAGGCTGAAAATTTGGAATGAGCTTCCGGGCCCCCCAAGGTCCTATTTATAGGGGCGGGCCGTGGTCTAGATGCACGCCACGTGGCACCCGTGGATCAATCTGGACCGTAGAAGTTCAAACCGTGCGCGGGAAACGAAGGGACGGGCGCGTGAATAGAGGCGCCGGTTCGAACCGCGCGCGCATTTATGGCGAAACGGCGCGACTTTAAGTGTGGAGCACGGAAACCGAAGCGTCGCGGCTCCGGTGACTTGGCCCGGAGATCTTCCCGGTGACCTGAACCATACCCACCGGGGACTCGAGCATCGTCCCCGGCGGGCATGGGGGGCTGCTGTCGGGGGAAATCTCTGCGGGACTAAGTCCAGGTAAGATATGTCACGATTTCCCGGGGACCCGGCCTCCAGTGCCCCCCCGGGCGCCGCCATTTGGCTCCCGGGACGCGGCCTCCGGTGCCCTCCCGGGGGCCGCCATTTGCACGGGGACGTGGCCTCCGGGGCCTCCCCGGGCGCCGCCTTTTGACTCCCGGGACGTGGCCTCCGGGGCCTGCCCGGGCGCCGCCATCTGCCCGGGGACGTGGCCTCCGGGGCCTCCCCGGGCGACGCCATTTGCCCGGGGACGTGGCCTCCGGGGCCTCCTTGGGCGCCGTCTTTTTGGCTCCCGGGACCTGGTCTCCGGCGCCGTCCCGGGCCTCATCGCCCTCCTAAAGGTAAAGTCTCAAGCTGTTTATCACGTGCAGGTCACGCGAGGAGCGCCTCGGGAACTAGCGACCACCTGTCAAGCATCCAAGGCATTTGACCGGGAGAAGGACGGTCCTGCCCTTCAATCCGACGGTGGCTTCCGGGGTAGTTTAGGTTTTTTTCCGCTTTTTGGGGCTATAAATAGCCCTTGTACCCCTCTGTTGTAAAGGATCGGTTCTCTTTTATTGGAATAGCTAAACTCACAGACGTGCTCCGGAAGCCTCTCCCCCGGAGAGAGCCTCCCCAGCCGACTCCGGTCCGGAGCGCGTCGACAGGACTAGGGCCCCCACCGGGACCCGAACCTGTATAAACCCGTGTGCCATTTCTTGTGCTTGTCCGGCGGGGGAGGACCGGTCATCCGGTCAACCCGCGCCGCGTAATATTTGCTAGGATCATTCACAAAACCTGCCGGGGTATTCGCAATACCACGACATTGTTGTTTGTCACCGAGCAGATCCAGAAGCTAAGTTCGAGGACTTCGCTGTTGATCCGTCATCAACTGCTGTTTCTTACGACGCGGAAGGCAAGTCATATCCTTGGTCATCTTGAACCTATATTTTAAATGTTGCTAAAACATAACCTTGAATATAGATAATATTGCATGAGAAAGATTGAGAATGGTTGATTTATGAATTGGCAGTACTAGACTGGTTATCTGTGAAATGTGAAATAAACAAGTTTTGAGCCATGAACTATTATATATGTATTTATATACTTATATTCATGAAATAAAACCCCTAGCCGTGACCAGAAAAATGGTATGGAAGACGGTAGCACTGGAGGTGCTAAACTGCGAAGGAATGCAGGCACTGAAGGTGCAGGGTTGTGGATGGTCTGGTTACTGGCATATAAGGACTAGAACCTTGTGTTGTGCGTCTAGTGGCATGAACAACGTGCTAACCGCAAGCCTGGTATGGGACAGGCCTGAGCAAGTACTTATGTGGATTGCACATGACACCCCTGCTGGAATTGTGTAGTGATGCACGTTTGGCACGGAGGATGGCTCCCACACATATCACTGAAGGTGATCTCGCACGTTGATCCAGTAATGGAAATATATGTAGGGGTGGAGGTTAGGATACAACCTACCACAACTGTGGTTTGCGGAGAGCCACAGGGTCAGGGGTGAATTGTGAGTGATACATAACAAAAGTTCTTGTTATTTCCACCTTGCCGCTCACAATATGAAGTGAGTCAGGGGTCCAATCATTTTGTTATGATAGGAAAGGCTTGAAAGTGGAATATCTTGCCGGTAAATTGGTACCTCTCTGCAGAGTTAAAAACGTATTCGAATACTCCGAGCTCCCGGGTTTATAGAGTCTGCTGTGGTGGATTAAATCCACGGGGTGTGACACAAGTATTATTTTCTAAATAAAATGTGTTAAATCAAGATTACCCAAATGACATGTGTTGTCATGATAAGGAGAGCTGCCGTGGGCTGTCGTGTGTCGACGTGTCGCGGTAGTGCTATAATCTAGTGAACATGAATGATGATGTTATATTATGAAAAGTGTTGCCATGAGATGAGATATGAAAGAAAAATGTTATTTTACAAACATCCATAATTCTTGACTAGTCTAGGTTCATATCACCACTACTATATGTATCTACTCTTACCTATGACTTGCTGAGTACGTAAGTGCTCACCCTTGCAACCTACAAATCAGTAGATGGAGCGTTCAATAACCAAGATGAAGGCATGGAGAACTTCTTGGATCCAGAAGGAGGAGCGTCAGTCCCGTCATTGCCTTGATGTGTGTTGTTCTGCCGTCCACTTCTCTTTGTGGGTGGGTCACCTATCTTCTGCTATGTAGATGTTATTTTGCTAAACCATGTATGCCATGAAGGCATTGTAATCTTCTTATGTAATATTAAGGCCAGCAGGCCACACTGCTTAAATATTTTGTAAGTTACTCTGTTGCAATGTGAATATACTCCTGTGCTTGACTTATCCTGGGAAGTCAAGGGTATGTGTATGCTATGCATATATGGGACTAGCTGCAGCGGGCTAGGTCTCTACAGGAGTAGTCATAGTCCCAGTTTCGGGGCGCGACAAGAAGCTAGCTGAGAGGTTGATAATTCGATCCCCTCGGTATTGTCATCTTCTCATCACCTCTCTCTCTCTCTCTCGATCACTTTTTCACACTCTCCCTCTCTCTCTAGTACTTCCAATTCATTAAACTAGATACATGTAGCTCCAAACCAGCTAGAAGGCTAGGTTGGCTAGCTAGCTATATCTTGCTGAAGTTAAGAAGCTAGCTAGCTGGCTCTTCCAATCAATGCATCAAGTTAATTAGGGTTTCATACATATCCATTTAATGTAATTAAGCAGCTGTACACACATATGGCCTAGCTAATTGATGATGTTTCATGCATGCATGCCTTGAGTCATTAATTATTTATTTCAATTTGTCAATTTTGTGAAATAATTGTAGATGGACCGAGAATATTGGATGTATAGAATAAAATGTACTACTGTTGAGTATTTGGAGGGTGTGAATGGGTTTATTAAATTTGCTGAGCAAGAAAAGGCGAAGAAGGGAGAGAAAGATATGCATTGTCCTTGTATAAATTGTATGAACTTAAAAAGGTTCGGCAACTCTGATCAGAAATGGTACATTGCAGCTCACAACAACAAGATGCATTATATAAAAATGCAAGTAATTAAAACAAGTGCTGATCACAGGGACCAACATTACAATAACATAGCGCCAAAATGAAGCACTTTAATGTTGATACAAAATTAAGGAGTTTTTCTTCGACACAAAGGTCGGCACAAAATAAAACAACGACAGTAAGAAAAAGGACTTCGTCTGACTTCTTCAACTGCAGCGGTGTTACACGGGCCTTTTCCACATCGGACTCCACTTGGTACGTGACCCTCTAACAGGCTGGATCTTCTGGAGCAGTTTCTACTTCTTGTTCCATGTTGGGTTCAAGACCGTAGGACTCAGGGTCAATGAATCCTTCTTCTAAATTTTGTTTGCAAAAGCAAGGGTGAGCACATTGTCCACATGGTGCTCAACAAGTCCCAAATAAGAATGCAGGTATATATAGATGAGGGGGAAATTCTCAAAGAATGGCTCTTTGGCTTATAGAATAGATTTTCACTCTCAATATTGAAGAAAAGGTTTTTGTTTTCAAAAGCGAGGTTTTTAAAACCCTAAGCTAGATTCTCAGAAAATGTTATGTGTGGCGGTCTTTCATGAGTCACCACTTTACTCAGATTTTGTGAAAAACTTTCCAAAAACTACTTGTGCTGCATCGACGTGGATAGAATCCACCGCGCGCAGACTCCATGACCTGGGAGCTTAGAGTATCCGATACTTTTTATAACTTTGCAAAGGTGTACCACCTTAATCCACCGATCACTCAGCTTTCAAGTCGGTACCTCTCCATGCGACTTTTAGCATGTTACAAGGCTGAGATCACACAACAGTTTACAATCCTAGCATTAACAATTCCCTGCCCGGTAAATAGACATTCTAGTCCTCATTACCGTTGTGGATCCTCCCCACTGCCTTACTTCCTAGCCTTAGTCTATGTTCTCGCAAGACACATAGCCTCTTTTGATTACAGCCGCACACGACTTAATCAGGCATAGGGCGTCTTCCTTCTTTCCACCTTTTCCTCTCATAATTTTTCTGAACTCATATCACTCATGGCCCTCATTGGCCCACCAATTTTTCGCAAGAAACTAGACCGACAACCATTGTAGGGAAAAGCTAATACTAAGAAAGCTACTATGTTGCGCCCGTCCCATACCGGGCAAGTGGTTGGTACGTTTTTCATGCCACATGAAAGTACAACACAAGGTTCTAGTCCTTATGAATCTTTAGTGAGGAGTCTTTCACATTCCCAGTGCGCACACAGCACCATCCAATCAAACCATCCTCACTATCGATTCCAATCACATTTTCTTTCACAAAAAGGGGTTTTGAATATGCTTTTCTCACATGTGACCATTTAACATTTAACATATAATCTTGAGCATAGCATAGCCTAAGCATGATATTCTAGGGTGACAAGGGTGCATGGATATTCAATCATAAAAGGGGCTTCACAATTATTTAGGTCATATCTAATCTCTTTATTTGAACATAATTCTCATTTGAATATAAGGCATGCATATATTTGAAAACAGCTAACATACTTCATTTCAAAATATTAGGCAAGACATGATCAAGGGATTGAGACTTGCCTTGCAGTGATGGGTCTAGCTGCTCAGACGATTCTTCGAAGATCTCTTCCGCTCCTTCAACTTCTGGTTCCACGGCGGATACAAATAATACATACACACTATATAAGCACACAGAATAGTTGTACTAGAGAGTAATACATCATGCATGTAGGGGAAAAGGTTTGAACAAGGTCACTTGGTGTTGATTGAAGAGATGGGCTCAAAAGGACTTGAATGTCGAAAGGTTAACATTCAGTTCATGGCTAGACATAGCCCTAAGTTGGTCCTAGGTATGTTTTCTGGAGATGTGACAGTAGGGAATATTGTAGAACATGGCTCCAGGAGCTTAGTGGACAAAGTGGCATTTCAATTTCTCAAATGGAAAGGGTTAAACAGGGCCAATGTCAGTGATTGACATACATTGACACTGCACTAACACTGTCAAAAACTAGGGCAGAGGGTTAAATTTCGTTCTGGGCTTCAAACTCTTCACCAACTATGTCTAGGAGGTAGGCGTGGATGCCAGGAACACGTTGGCGGTGGTTTCAGGGCAAAAGATAGCCGGACGGCGATGAACGGCGGCGATGAACTACGGTGGCGACACGGCACAGACATG
Source organism: Pharus latifolius (assembly GCA_019359835.1). Lineage (NCBI taxonomy): Eukaryota > Viridiplantae > Streptophyta > Magnoliopsida > Poales > Poaceae > Pharus > Pharus latifolius. The sequence goes on along the minus strand of CM033325.1, from coordinate 26,611,110 downwards.
GTTCTGGACAGGGATTTGGCAAGGGAATAACTTTTGATCTAGGCCGATTTAGGGTTCAGGCTAGTGGAATAAAATACTCAGGGGGTTGAGGCCTAGCTAGATGACAAGGTCGCATCAGCTAGATCGGCCGGGAAGCGAACTCCGGTGAACTGAGCCGAAGACAAAGGCATAGAAATTGGGCGTTTTCGATTCAAGGCATTTGAGCTCAATTCCAAGCTTGTGAAGCATCTAGGGGACAGTAGGAAGCTACTGGGGGTTTCAATTTGGCTAGGGGATTACTGGAGAAGCTTGGCGGCGATCTCCGGCGAACTGTCGAAATCCCAAATTGGGGATTCGTCGCTCGGGGCAAAATTGAGGATTTCAATCTCGCAGGCTTACCTCTCTTGGCTCACTGGACACTTTACTCTACTAGCACGAGGTTCAATTTGTCTTGAATCGCTCGGCATTGGAGGAACAGGGCAAAAGATAAATTCGGTGATCGCCGGCGCTAGGTTTCGCTGGTGTTCAATTAAACGCCATGAAACAGAGAGGAAGGTGAGGGGAACTCACCGGTGAACTCAGATTGAAGAGAGAAGCTGAGGCTTGGGCTGGCGGCGAGAGCTCCTCCGGTAGCTCGTCGGGGAAGACGATGGCAAATGAGAGAGCTAAGCTACGAGGGTTTGCTAGTGAGCTGTGGTGTGAAGTGGGAAGCTCTGGGCGAGGGGCTTTATATAACCAGGGGCTGGGTCCTCGGAAGTTGCAGTGAATTGAGCGGGAGATGCTCGACTGGCGCCGAAGTAGGATTGAGGTGGCGTTGGGACACGGCGGTAGCTCTGCCAGAGGAGAAAAATCGTGTGATATCCGGTTTTGCAGATCGATGGGATGGTAAGCCTTGGCATGGCACCAGCGGTGGAGTTTGCGCCGGAGTAGGATCGAGGCGTCAAATTTCATCGACTCCCCTGACCTACTGCTCTCCGAGATCTGCGATCCGCGATGCAAGTGCTGGTGGCTGGCCAGAGGGACCGTGTCGTCCACGGGGACAGTGGAGTTCCCAAACCCCAGGGACGTCGAGGTCGTGCAGTGAATCGTAAGTTGGCTAACTTCCTGGTTGGAATCATAGAGTGTGGTAGAAAAAACTATGATCACTAGTGTGCGCACAAGTTTGTATATATTTTTCCTCACAATGGAGAGCTTTGAATGTAACAGATCTCTTGCTCGAAGGAGGCGATCGAGGGATTGTTCACTCCCCATAGGGAGAATGACATCCTTACCCGGGCTCTAGGGAACAAAGAGCATCCTGGGCGGATGCGAACTGTGGGGGGTGTGGTGCCATGGAAGGAAGGCTTCTCGGAGCCCGGGCAAAAGGCGAAGAAGGCTCGCAGCTGGAAAGAAAGGGAATCAGAGTTGTCTCAGAAGATACGGTCAGATGTGACTGCACAATTTGCGGACATGTTCGCTCAAATGAACGAGAAGTATGAATGTCTCAGCCGAGTTGTGCAGTCCAAGGGTTTAGATCCAACTGCCGAGGTCGACGTTGCCAGGCCGAGTAGTTGTGGCTCGAAGGTTCACGTGGATCCGGTGGACCTGATTGAGGTATTGCAACTCTTGAGCTATATATGCAGTTCGGTTGATGCCACTCCCGTTACGTTACAACTGTTTCGCTAACCTGTTATAATTGTTGCAAATTGTAGAAGCCGGAGAGCTGTAGCCTATTGATCAACATAGGAGACAAACCTGTAGTGGTTGCAAACGGGGTCGTATATCAGTCTTGGGAGGATATCCGGATCCACTGCGTACCTCTGGAGCCTGGATTCACAAAGGTATAGGTGGACATGGCCCTCCCGGGCTACAACTCTTTTCCGTTGCCCGTTCCAACGGACGAAATGCGGACAATTGACGAGGCATTAGGCTCGTACATACAGTGGCCCAAGAAGGGTGTTAGACTATAGGAGGTAAACCCTAGCTATTGGGGGAAATCTCCACGAGACTAAGTCCAGGTAAGAGGCTGTCCAATTTGCCCGGGGACATTACCCCCCGGTGGCTCATCCCGGGCGCCGCCTTTTGCCCGGGGACAAGGCCCCCCGGTGGCTTGTCCCGGGCGCCGCCTTTTGCCCTGGGACATTGGCCCCTGGGGGCTTGTCCCGGGGCGCCACCTTTTACCAGGGGATAAAGCCCCTGGTGGCTTGTCCCAGGCGTTGCCGTCCTTCCGGAGGCAGGAGTCTCCGGTCCTGGGTCACGTGAGGGTCACGCGAGAAGCGCCTCGGGAATCGGCGGACACCTGTCAAGCATCCAAGGTGCCTGGCTGGGAGAAGGACATTGCTACCCCTCGATCCAACGGTGGCAGGCAGGGTAGTCTAGTCTTTTTGCGTCTTTTGGGGCTATATAAGCCCTTGTAACACCTCATGTAAAGGGGACAATTCATTATTACTTAGAATGGATAATCTCACAGGTGTGCTCCGGAGCTATCTCTCCCCCGAGAGAGCTCCCCTAGCCAACTCCAGTTGGGAGCGCACCGACAGGACTAGGGTCTCCACTGAGGCCCGAACCTGTATAAATCTTCATGTCATTCGCTGTGTTTGCCCGACGGGAGAGGACCGGTCACTCGATCAACTCACGTCGTATTTTCTTCGCTAGGATCTTCCACAAAACCTGCCGTGGTATTCGCAATACCACGACAGTTGGCGCCGACCGTGGGGACTTCGTGATGAGACACCATGGCTCCCCCAAGAACAAGGGCTCGCGCCCTTCCCGGTGACGTCGGTTCCGGTGACTCGGCGCCGTCCGCCCGGGACGGGACCGTCCCGGCGCTTCCAGCCGGAGGCGGCCAGACCCAGGTACCGCCTCCCACCTTCCCTATTAATTTCAGTGGTTTGACCTCCGGGTCAGTCCCGGTGACCGCGGTCGCCTCAGCCGGGACCAATCTGCCCCCGACGGCTTCCCCGGCTCCCCAGGACGCCTTGCTCGAGGCCCTAGTGGAGGGCCAACTCTGCGCCCAGCGCTCTATGGACGAGTTGCTCCGTGTCTTGGCGTGGCCACCGGCCCCCACTTACCCACCATACCCATTCCTGGGGCCTATGCCCCCGTTTATGGGTCACCCGATGGCCCCTCTGGCCCCGGGAGGCCCGGCTGCTCCGTACGACCCCGCCAGAGGGTATCCTCTCCCGGCGGGCCATCCATCCGGAGCCTTCCCGATGCCGGGGGCTTACTTCATGCCCGGGGCCTTCACGGTACCGGGGGGACACCCTGTTCCGAGCCCCTTCCCGGGGCCGGGGGCCCTCTACTTGCCCGGGATTTTCCCGGCGCCGGGAGCCAGTCTCGCCTCGTAGGTCGCATTTACCGCACCGGGGGCGGTTGATAGAGCAGCTCCCGCGTCGCAGCGGGCCTCCCTCTGCAACGGCGCCCCGGTTCCAGACGTCGCGGTGGGGGTTCCCCTCTCTTCGGTTCCAGATAATACAGGGGTTTCCCCCTTTCCGGTTCCGGACGTCGTCGCGGGGCTCCCTCCTCTTCGGTTCCGGATAATATAGGGGTTTCGCCCTTTCCGGTTCCGGACGCCGCCACCGGGGTTACCCCCTCTCCGACCCCGGTAGCTACAGCGCATGAGCTCCCTCCCCTGGGGCCGCCCCCGAGGGCACCTCCGGCGGATCAAGTCCTCTTCACCCGGGAGGAGGTTGAGCAAATGGGTACAACTAAGTCCGGGGAGGAACTCCCCCCGGGTCGTGGACGCGGAGAGCTTCGCTCCCGCTACGGCCGGGGGAAGAGACCCGCCGAAGAGCCAACCTCCCCGGAGGAGCGCTCGGACGTCTTGGAGGTCAGCTCCACCAACTCGGAAGAAAAGCGCCGTTACCGCCATGCCGGCGGACCCCTTGGAAGAAAAGCGCGCGTCCCCCGTCAAAGGGGACAGCGATCGGGATTCTCCTTGAGAAGTGGAGGGGGCTAACCAGCCGCTGTGCCACAGACTCCGGTGCATCTGATGGCCACGGCCTTACCGCCCGCCACACATCGAGCACTACAATGGTGAGGCCGACCCTATGAGTTTGTGTAGGTGTATTCCACAGCCATCTCGGCGGCTGGGGGAGACGAGACGGTGCAATGCAACGTTTCCCCCTCTACCTGTCCGGGATCACCCGCTCGTGGTTCTACAACTTGAAGGCCGGCTCCATCAAGTCCTTCGCGCAGCTCAAGCACGAGTTCTGCGTGAACTTCCAGGGAACTACGTGCGTCCCCTGGATTCCTCGCAGCTTTATACCATTCGGCAGAGGACGGGGGAGACCATCCGCAGCTTCTTCAAGCGTTTTGCCCAAGTTAAGAGCAAAGTAGCTCACGTCCCTGACTCCACAGTCATTGAGGCGTGTAAGAGTGGGATCCTCCCGAGGGAGCTCCACCGGAGGCTCTCCCGAAGTTGCCCCTTCTCCACTGACGAGCTCTTCAACGTACTTGAGAAGTACGCTCAGGCGGAGGAGGATGACCTCTGGAAGAAGAACAAGGGGGCTCCTGCCCTCATCGACTGGGGGCTAGGGACCCCCTCAAACGCCCCACGCAGGGGGGCCGTAGCGAGCCGCGGCCTCGGGACACCTTTGTCCTCAAGGGCGGAGCCGGCTCGCGCAACACCTCTAAGGGCAATCGTCTTTGCCCCAAGCCGAAAGGCCGTGGGGGAGGGCAGTCGTCCCGCGGTTGGGAAGGCCCCGCGACGGGAGGCAAGGAAGGCCCGTGGTGTACCTTCCACAGGTCCAATACCCATGCCACCCGGGAATGCCATCAACTACTACAACAATTCGCCGCATTCCTCGACCAGCATGGGCAGGGGGGGGACTCCGGCCTCCTTGCCCCCTGTAATACCCTAGTTTTGGGGGTGAAAAGTTTTTGCATGAAAATCCTGCATGCATGTATCTCTGTAGTGATAGCCAGATCAGCTGAACTCTAATCTCTCCCAAACCCTAAAAATCTCCAAATCTATCCTTTAGATCCAGATTAAGATCTGCCCATCCAGATTTAACCTACCAGTTACCCTGAAGATAAAAGTCTTCAAGAGTCAGATCAAATTCTGACCCTAACTCCCAGTACCTAAGCCTCCTTCTGTTTTCGAAAACAGGAAATTCAGATTTACCCTAAGTACCCCAGTTTTCAGATAATTGAGTTATCTTGATTTAACCCTATCCAGACTCAAGTATCTTTTGGAATATGTTCCATGATATATCCTCAACTTACCCCAAAAGGTTGGGAGCCAGATTGTCTCATCTAAGCACTTTTCGCAGATTAGTCCAAATTTTACTGCGAATAAGTCCTTTCTATTTACCTGGAAGCCTGAAAAGGCTAAAATCTACAAATCGACTCCAACTCCAGAATTTCTTTAGGGAACACCTCCCAAATGCTATTTGATACAGATTTCCCTTCTGATCAGACTTCAAAATCTCACTTCAATTACCAGAATTCGAGATCGACAAAATCCAGATCTATTTTACCCTATTTTCAAAAATAGGTGAAATCCCTCAAATCTTATCAAACTTTCTCCAAATTTGAGCTAAATGAGTATTAATAGAAATATTATACTCAGCCATGAAATCAAATCCCAAATTAAACCTCTCTAAGACCAGATTTACAATTCAGTCCAAAACTAATCAAAAACCATTACAATTATGCCCCTGCTTCACCACCTCAGCCAAACCGACCAGAGCTAGTGCAATCGACCAGACTTCAGTTTCGACCGGTTCTGCTGCCTTCGTCCACGGCCGCAGCTCACGAATAGGAGCACTCGACAGCGACCCTGGCTTCAAACGCTGCTGCTACTGCCGCTGTAACTTCGTCGCCATTGATCACCAGCACTGCCACCTTCGCCGTTGCTTCATTGCCACGTGTGTCACCGTGGAACAGCCGCACCTCGCCAGCATCGCCTTCGTTCTCCCGCGCGCGCGCCCGACAACAGCAGCACAGTTGCGCTACGTTGCAAGCATGCAAAAGGGGACCATCAGCTCGCCGTTGCATCAACCAGGACTGCGCGCCAGTCTGCAAAAGCCAGCATGGCCGCTGGAGCGCGTCACTTCGCTGCTGTCCCGCCCGGCCAGTCAATTCACCATCGATTCACAACTTCAATTCTCCAGGCACTTTCAACCGTTGCTGCTCACTTCGCCTATTTAAGCTTGCTCTGACCATTGCCTACACTCACACACGCCAGAACCACTCAAGTCCCTAACCTCGCCATCTTCGTCGTCTTCTTCGGCAAGCTCGAAGAGAGGCTCACAGTGCCAGGCCAATCTACTGCACCGAACTCCAAATTAACACCCCCAGTGAGTTCCTCCCATCTCTCTTATCGTTCTGTAGCAGTGAATTAAACTATTATGCACCACGTCGCCGGAAATCGCTGATCGTCTCTAGTAGCTCCGGTGAGCAATTAGTCCCTAACTAAACAGATTTAGCTCTCGAGCCAGTAATCAAATATGATCAGTACACTTATCTAAGCATCTCTAAGCAACCAGAATCGAAGATTTTGCTAAAATATGGAAAACCCCAACTTTGCACCTTGCATGTGAACTGGAGCTTGCTGTTAAGCTTCTCTGGTGCTTCCCCAGTTAATCTAACTTCACACCTAGCTTTCTTATGCCCCAGAGACCATCCTCAAGCAAGGAATTGAGTTCATTTGCCCTAGAACAGAAATGCCCAATTTTTGTGGTTTCTTCTCTAGCGCCGGTCGTCGGATTTTGTTTCCGGCCGTTTCAACCCTAACCACCTTGTCTACTAGATGTACCTTGACCCCATGAGTATTTTTGTCTTCTAGCTCGACACCTGGATCGGCCCAGGTGAAGAGGTATCGCCATGCCAAAGTTTTGTCCAGAGACTGTTTAGAACAGTTCGGCCACCGTGTTCTTCGCCGGATTTCCTTGCCTTCTGGCCATCTTCTGCCCAAGGCCCTGTTGAATAAATTGTTCCTATTTCAAATGCCTAACCACCAGACAAAGTGGTGCATCATTTGGAGCCTTGAATCAAAATATATGGCTAACCCCAGTTTTTGGCCATGTCAACCCTATGCCAGGCTGTGTCAGCCAGTGGCATTAGCCCTGTTCACCCACCTCTGGTCATGTAAAATAGAAAATACCTTGTCAAATAGTTGTCTCACTACCTTGTGCACCATATGCTTGAATCAAAACCTACTTTGGCCACTGGGAACTGTTCAAACCCTGTTAATGCCATTCTTGGGCACTGTCAACCTATGTCAGCCAGTGGCATTGAGCCTTTCCACCTACTTCCAGCCATGAACTTTGAAAATAACTTTGTCCCTTAGACTCTTGACGTTGTGACCTACATTTTTCCCTACTGTCACAACTTGAGTTGAGCCCTCTATCATCCATCGACCTTATGTCGATGCCTTGAACCGAATGCCAACCTAAAGACGATCGCTGTTTTTGGGCGAACCAGTCACAACCTTGATATTACCCTAATATTTTGGAACCTTGTAAACCTTGAAAACTAATCTTAACCCTGGTTTCCATAGTTTAACTCAAATCGCTTCCAAATCTTGTATCACCAAAGTGTTTTCACCTTGCATTATTGCATGTAGTGGATTAGTAAGAATAGGATTGATTGTAATGCCTAGCTATTTGCTTGTTTGATCTTGTTCAGGGCAAGAGCCCGAGGTTGAAGACCTTGTCACTGAACCATCATCAACTGCTGATACTTACGACACGGAAGGCAAGTCATACTTTGATCATATTGAACCTATATTTTATGAATTGCTATGCTATTCCATGAGTAGATATCTCATTAATATTGCATGTGCTGAGATCAATGATATTATGGCAGTGATAGATTGAATACTTGAGAAATGTGAACTTGTTAAGATAGCAAGCCATGAACTAACAAATATATATATATATATATATATTCATGAAATAGAACCCCTAGCCGTGACCAGTATTTTGGTATGGGATGGTGGTAGCACTGGAGGTGCTTAACTGCAAAGGATGTGCAGGCACTGAAGGTACATGGTTTGTGGTATGATCTGGTCACTGGCATATAAGGACTGGAACCTTGTGTTGTGCATCTAGTGGCATGAAAAATGTACCAACCACTTACCTGGTATGGGACAGGCACAATCTAGTAGCTTTCTTAGTATTAGCAGTTCCCTGCATGGCTTGTCGATCCGGTTTCTCGTGTGGAAACTGGTGGGACGCAGTTCGTCCATGAGTGATGTGAGATCAGAAAAATTATGAGAGGATAAGGTGTAAAGAAGGAAGACGCCCTACGCCAGATTAAGTCGTGCGCGACTGTAATCAAGAAAGGCTATGTGTCCTGCGGGAACATAGGCCAAGGCTAGGAAGTAAGGCAGTGGGGAGGACCCACAACGGTACTTGGGACTGGATTGTCCGTTTACTGGGCAGGGATACTGTTAATACTAGACTGCGAAAATATTGTGTGAGCTCGGCCTTGTCACATGCGTATAAGTCGCATGAAGCTGGCCCGACTTGAAAGTCGAGTGAAGAAGTGGATTTAAAAAGAGGTACACCTCTCCAGAGTTTAAAAATGTATTTGAATACTTCGTGCTCCCGAGTTTTAGAAGTATGCCGCGGTGGAATAAATCCACGGGGTGTGACACAAGTATTGTTTTATAAACTAAAATTTGGTAGTTCAAGATTACCCAAGTGGCATGTGTTGTCACGATAAGGGGCGTTGCCGTGGATTGTCATGTGTTGACGTGTCGCGGTAATACCATAATATAGAGATCATGTGATAACTAAGAGGCATGTGGATTTTGCCTTAAGCATGTGATAACTAAGAGGCATGTGGATTTTGCCCTAAGCATGCGATAACTAAGAGGCATGTGGATTTTGCCCTAAGTATATGAAATACTGTCATGAGTATAAGATTGAAAGGCTTGAATAAAAGTAATGTGATATGAGGATATATCGCCTTGGATATGGGATATATGTATATTGCCATCAGTATGATTTATATACTGCCATGCGTATGATCAGAAGTTGAGTAAGAAATGAGAAAGAAATGTATTTTGAAAAACCCTTCACTCTTTCCCCAATAGTATAGGTTCATGTCATTTATACTATATGTATCTCTACCTTCCCTATGACTTGCGGAGTACGTAAGTACTCACCCTTGTAACAACTCATCAATAGATGGAGCGCTCTACGACCTTGGTGAATACCCTGAAGATGCTGCAGATCCAGGAGAAGACGAGCAGTTTCCTCTGGAGCCCTGATGTGGTGCTGTCTTGCTGTCAACCTCTGTTTCCTGTGGGATTGCTTTTGGCCCTAGCTTCCGCCGACTAGATGTTTTATTTTGTTGTACCTTTGTGCCTTGTAAGGCACTGTACCCCGTGTTGTACTAAGGCCTGATGGCCATACAATTATGACTACTGTAATATTTTGCTGCTTCAATATATTCTTGTGTTTGACTCATCCTGGGAAGTCAAGTGGTTTATGGGACCAGCTGCACCGAGCTGGGCTCCTCACAGGTGATGTCACAGTCGTGGCAGACACGACACCCCCTCAGCTGGCCCTACCGGCCCTTCCTGCTCCCGCAGGGGGATAGCAGGGACGAACACAGGAGGGGGAGCCATCAGAAACTCTCCCCTTCCAAACCTCCCAGAGGCATGTCAATGTCATCACGGGAGGGTCCGCTTCCGGGTGAGACTCTAAAGGTCAGCGTAAGGAGTACGCGTGCGAAGTGAAAGTGGTGGGGGTGCTGCATACGTCCCCGCCACCTAAGTGGTCGGACGTCCCCCTCACCTTCACGGCAGAAGAGCGCATGGGGTTCACTTCCCCCACGACGACGCGCTCATCGTCTCTGCCACCATCTACAACTATCATCTGGCCCGCATCCTCGTGGATGGCGGGAGCTCCGCCGATGTCCTCTACCTAAAGGTGTTTAGGGAGATGCAGGTGGACAAGAAGCTCTTGTAGCCCGCAGTAGGGCCTTTGCAAGGATTCGTCCTGGGGAAGGTGATCCACCTCGTGGGGAAGGTGGATCTCCCCATGACCTTCGGCACCCCGGACAATTACCGGACAGAGATGGTTTGGTTTGATGTGGTAGACCTCCCCTCTTCTTACAACGCGATCATGGGGAGGACCACAATCAACCGCTTGGGGGCCGCGATCCACCAGAACTATCTCTGTGTGAAGATCCCCGGGCCTCACGGTGTGATCACCGCCCGGGGAGACCAAGACGTGGCCCGCGCTCTATACAAGAACGTTGCCGCAATGATCGGGAGCGTCAACATCATCAAAACCCTGGGGGGTAGGCCTCTCCCCCGGAGTCAGACGTCGCTGTGATACCTTCCGGGAGGCCCCTCCCCAAGCCACGTCCGGAAGGGGGCCTCTGGAAGATCCCGCTGTCCCCGGACAACGGGGACAAGACCGTCAAAATCGGGGCAGAGCTCCACGAGGAGCATGCGGAGCAACTCGCGACTTTCTTGCGCGAAAACTCTGACGTTTTCGCCTGGAAGCCCTCCGACATGCGAGGTGTCGCCCGGGATGTCATCGAGCTCAAGCTCGCGGTGACCCCTGGTCACCCCCCGATCAAGCAGAAGCTGAGGAAACTCTCCCTTGAACGCCAAGAGGCGATCAAGGTAGAGATTGCCCGTTTCCGAGAGGCGGGGTTCATTCGGGAGGTCTTGCACCCCGAATGGCTCGTGAACCCCATCCTCGTAAAGAAGTCGAACGGCAAGTGGCGGATGTGCGTGGACTTCACCGACCTCAACCGCGCTTGCCCCAAGGACAACATCCCGCTCCCACGAATTGACCATTTGGTCGACTCGACCGCGGGGTGCGAGTTGATGAGCTTCCTGGACGCATACTCAGGCTATCACTAAGTCCGGATGGCGGAAGTTGATGAGGAAAAGACGAGTTTCATTACTCCCCTTGGAACCTTCTGCTACGTCCACATGCCCTTCGGGTTGAAGAACGCTGGAGCGACCTTCCAGCGGCTCATGACGCTGGTCTTCAAGGACCAAATCGGTCACAACGTCGAAGTCTACGTCGACGACGCGGTCGTCAAAACTCCCCGCGCGACTGCTTACGTCGACGATTTGGCAGAGTCCTTTCGCAACCTCAGCGCGTATGGGTTGAAGCTCAACCCGGAGAAATGCGCCTTCGGCGTGCGAGGGGGAAAGCTCCTCGGCTTCCTTGTGTCCCAGCAGGGCATAGAGGCAAACCCCGAGAATATCCGGGCATTCCTGGACATGCCCCCACCGCGCTCGGTCAAGGACGTTCAACGACTCACCGGCCGTTGAGCCGCACTGAGCCGCTTTGTCTCGCGGTTGGGGGAACGCGGCCTCCAATTCTACAAAATCCTCTGAGGGCTCGAGGGGTTCCGCTGGACCCCCGAGGCCCAGGAGGCCTTCGACGGCCTGAAGAAATACCTCACAAGCCCCCCCATGCTCGTGAGCCCATCTCCAGAAGCGCCCTTGCTCCTTTACCTCACCGTGACCCCGGTCGCCGTAAGCGCGGTATTGGTAAAGGAGCAAGGCGGGCAGCAGCGTCCCATGTACTACGTGAGCGAAGCCCTCCAAGGGGCCAAAACTCGGTACATGGAGATGGAGAAGATTTTCTACGCCCTCCTTATGGCCTCTTAGAAACTTCATCATTACTTCCTAGGGCACCCCATCACCGTCCCATCATCCCTCCCCCTGGGGGAGGTGCTCAGGAACAAAGAAGCCACCGGCCGAATTAGAAAGTGGGGGGCCGAGCTTGCCCCCTTTTCCTTTCCCTCACAGGGCTCTCCGCCATTAAGTCACAAGTCCTCACCGACTTTGTGGCAGAGTGGACTGCTGCCTCCGGGCCAGGGGACGAAGACCTCCCCGCACCACCCCGACACAGTGAACATTGGACACTTTTGTTCGATGGTTCTCTGTGTCTCACCGGGGCCGGCGCGGGAGTAGTCCTCTGGAGCCCCGAGGGCAGGGAACTAGAGTACGCGGTGCGGCTCGAGTTCCCCACCAGGAACAACGTCGCCGAATATGAGGCCTTGCTCCTCGGGTTGTGCCTCGCGCGCTCCCTGCGGATTCGACGCCTCCTAGTGAAAGGAGACTCCCAGCTCGTGGTTTACCAAATGGACAAGTCTTACTTGTGCCATGACGCGAACCTGAGCCTTTATCTGCAGGAGGTGCGCAAGATGGAGAAGCACTTCGACGGCCTAGAGGCCCGGCACATCCCGCGGAGGGACAACGACCGGGCCGACGCCTTAGCCCGGGCAGCTAGCGCCCGGGAACCGCTCCCCAAAGGGGCTTTCCTGGAGATCATCGCGAAGCCCTCGGTGACCTCCCCGGACGCGGGCGACGAGTCCCGTGTCCCGGAAGTTGCCGAAATCATCAGGACCTCATCCTGGATGGATCCCCTCGTCTCCTTCATCAAGGGGGAGGGGGACCCTCCCAAAGAAACTGAGGCCAAGCTCCTCCGGGCCAAGGCCCGAGCATACCTCCTTTTGGAGGGGAAGCTCTACAAGCGGGGGCCTTCCACCTTGCTCCGCTGCCTCCCATGACCGGAGGGGCTTCGGCTTCTCAAGGATATTCACGTGGGAAGCTACGGGTCTCATCTGGCCCCACGTGCCATCGCGGCCAAGGCCCTTCGCCAGGGTTTCTATTGGCCCACGGTGATTTGTGACGCGCGAGACCTCGTCTCTGCGTGCGAAGCCTGCCAGAAGATGGCCAAGGGTTCGAACCTCGCCCCTGTAGCACTGCAGACTATCCCCATCACTTGGCTCTTCGCGTGCTGGGGGATGGACCTGCTGGGCCCCTTCCCCCCAGCGCCCGGGGGCTACAAGTATGCGGTGGTCGCGGTCGACTACTTTACTAAGTGGGTAGAGGCTGAACCTTTAGCCAGCATCACGTCCTGGGCAGTACAGCGGTTTTTCTGAAAAAATATCGTGTGTCGTTTTGGTGTCCCCCGAGAGATCACTATCGATAACGGGACCCAATTCGACTCGGCGTATTTCCGGGAATTATGCGAAGGCTTGGGGCTCACCATCCACTTTGCTTCAGTGGCCCATCCCAAGGGCAATGGGGCTGTTGAAAGAGTCAACGGCATAATCCTACAAGTGTTACGCCGACGGCTCAAGCACGCCGCTTCCAAGCGGGGTGCATGGGCAGAGGAGCTCCCTAGCATCCTCTGCTCCATGCGCACGACTTCGAGCCGGGCGACGGGACGTACTCCCTTCTCCTTGGTATACGGGGCTGACGCAGTCCTCCCCCCGGAGATTGGCTTTCGATCGCTGCGGGTCGAGCTCCTAGACGGAGCTACGTTCGTGGTGTACCAAGCCAACGAGGCAAATCAACAACTGGAGGTCGATCTCGTGGAGGAGGAACGTGACCGAGTGCTACAGGGGCGCGCATACAACCAGCGCGTGTGCGAGAGGGCTTTTCGACTCGGCGACCTTGTCCTCAAACTCGTCACAGACCCCCAAGTCCAGGGCAAGCTCTCCCCCAAGTGGGAGGGCCCCTACAAGATCTCGGCAGTCCTGGGCTCGGGGGCTTACAAGCTCTCCAACCTTCAAGAGCAGGAGCTGAAGCACACGTGGAACGTGCGTTTACTTCACAAGTTCTACGGCTAGCCTACGGGCTCGTCCCCTCCCCCTGAGCGATTATGCCGGAGGGGGAGGGGGGACATTTTTACTCACTGTTCCCTCCCCTATCTCGATTTCGCGGGGGGAGGTGTTGTACTTTGGTCCATTATCAATACAACTGGTTTTTTCCTTCAGCTCTTGTCTCAATACAGGTTCTTACATTACCATCTCTCACGGCGATGCCCTCCCCGTGAGGATGCCCTCTCAACGAGGATGCCCTCCCCGTGAGGAAGTGGGCTATCACGACCCAACAAGTCCCTACAACGGGAGTCCCACTCCCGTAGGGCGGCTTACGATCACCCCTCGTGGACTCAGTGTGTAAGAGGCAACCCGGTCCTCAAGGACCGCGGTAACGAGTCAAGTTGGGAGACTAGTCCCCTACCCAAACACTCAGACCCGTCATCAGGCGCATCCTCCTCCGGGAGTCGATTGTCTCCTCAGTAAGATGGAATTCTCGGATATTCTTTCTTGGAGATCTCGTTCCCGGCTCACCGTTTTCACGGTGACCGGACGGTTGTCTCCCGGAAAAATTATCCCCGGGAATTTCACCTCGGACCTTCTTGGATGTTCTTCCCCGGAGATTTCGTTCTCGGCTCCCCGTTTTTATGGTGACCGAAGGTTTCCCTCCCGGGAAAATTCCCGGAAACATTGGGCCTCCCGGAAGACTTACCCGGATCCCCATTCTCACGGTGACGGGGGGGGGGGGGGGGGGGTTTTACCCCGGGGAGAATTTCTTGGAATTTCGGAATTCTCGGATATTTTTCTCAGAAACCTCATTCCTGGCTCCCCGTCTCCACGGCGACCGGAGGGTTGTCTCGATCTCCCGGAGGGCATCCTCCTTCGCCTTCGCCTCCCTCCGGAGCCGGTCGTTGGCAGTCTCGGAGGCATGGATTTGGGCCCGGATCCAAGCTAGCTCCCGGAGGGCATCGTCCCGCTGGTCCAGATAGGCGGTGGCCTTCTCCTCCGTGTCCTTCAGAATCCCCCAGGTGATGGCTGCCCCTACAAGCGCAAGAGTTAGAAAAAATTCAAGTCGGGATCGCCGAAGGAAACCTTCCACCGGCTCGAGAAGATACATGGATCTGGAGGGATTGAAGCTCCCTGAAGCGCTCGCGGAATGTCCCTTGCGAGACATAGTCCTGGACCTTCCGGGTCTGTAGGCTCTCCGCGTATCGGTCGACCTCCCCCGCGGACAGCAGGGGGTCTCCCTCCCGGTGCCAAACCCGTCGCGGCCGACGACGGGTCCCCTCACAAAAGATGCGGGGAGATGTGGACCAGGGTGGCAGTGGCTGGCGTCCTTGCCGCCGAGGAAGTGGCCACCGAAGAGGAGGTCGACGAGCTCTCGGAGTGGGTTCCCCCCGGGAGGGATCAGAAGCCCCTTTCCCTTTCTGGGCCGTGGGCCCCCAGGACCTCTGCAGCCGGGGGAGCCTTGTAGACCGAGGGGCTCCTCCCTCGTCTACGGCCACTCGACACGCGGAGGAGAGGCCTCCACGAATCAGACCTCCGGTCTCTCCGGCTCCAGTAGCGCCGGGGCAGCCGGGAGAGCTATCGCCGAAGGTGGCGAGGGGGCGTAATCCACCGAATCAGACGCCCCCCTCGTCATTAGCTGGTCCCTTCCCCCGAGCCTATCCAGGGTTCTTCGGGGAAGGTGGCATCGCTTCCTGTCGGGTAGGCGCCCGTGCGCGCCCTGGCCCGGGGGCTGCGTCCCAGGCCTTCACGGGCGTGGAGCCCGGAGTTGTCGATGGACTCGGGGCTTTCTGAGCCTTGGCCCACTTTGGCTCAGAGCCCCCGGTGGCCTCCTTCCCCCTCTTGTGGGAGCCGGGGGTAGGGAGAGGCGTTCTCGCCGGTAGCCTCAGCCTGAAGGCCTCGGCCACCAGGTGTCGGGGAGGGCCCTCCCCCATGACGCGCACGATGCGCTCGTGCTCGTCGGCGTAGTACCTCCCGATGAGGTTTTCCGCCTTCTCCCGGGCGGCCAGGTACGGTCGGACTACAAAAGGTAAGAGTTAGAAAAATACGCGAAAAGAAAATGAGCAAGGTAACCGGGAGCTTACGTCGGGTCACCGGCTTCTACGGGGGCCGCTGGGCCGGGCACATCCCGATCCCCCTCCTCCCGTGTGAGAAGGGGGAGATCTTCAGTAGGGTCAGCTCCTTGGCGGCGTCCCTCATGGAACAGACGCCCCGGGAGCCCATGACCTTGTTGAGGAGCTTCAGCTCCTCCTCAGTCCACACCGGAGGCTTGGGAGCGGATGACCGGCTGTAGGAGGGGGCCTCCGGGGAGTACACCACCTCGTCGTCCCGGACCCGGAGGTAGAACCACCTCCGGATCCAGTCCCCCCAGTGGTCCCGGGAGGCCACCATCGGGTACTTCGCTACCCGGGACGGCAGCAATTGGATCATCACCGAGCCGAAGGGAGACTTTGGCCCTCCCTTCACCAGGTGGGAGCTCATCGCCTCCGGCTCGTAGAAATACCGGAATAGCCGGAGCGTGGGCTCCTGTCTGGTGGCCGTCTCGAAGAGCCAAATGAAGAGGCCCATCCAGACGAATGCGTTTGGCGTCAGGTGGTTCAAGGCCACCCCGTACTCCTTCAAAAACTCCCGTAGCAATGGATGCACCGGGAGCCGGAGCCCGGCCTCGAGGAAAGCCTCGAAGGCCACTACTTCCCCGGGCCTGGGGCGGGGGGCTCCGTCCTTCTTTGCGGGGATCCGAACGTCCCCGTCCACAACCACCCCCCGGTCCACCAGGGACTCCAGGTCCCCGGATGTAAACTCGAAGGCCCAGAGGAAGTCCGCGGTGACTTCCTCCCGTGGCACCTCCGCGACCTTGGCACGGCCCTTGGGTCCCATCTAATTTTTCAGGTGGCTTAGGCTGTAGGAAAAAAGTGGGGCTTAGGGGTTCCGGAGGCTAAGCTTCCAGGAGCGAGCTTCCGGGAGTGAGCTTCCGTGAGAGGGATACCGGAAGAGCTAAGGGCGCTAAGAGAGTTTGAAGGTTTGAAGTTTGGAGTGATTTCTCTGGGCCCCCCGAGGCCCTATTTATAGGGGCCAAGCGCGGCCCCGATGGGTGCCACGTGGCCCTTCGTGGTGCATCTGCGGCGTTCAATTCAAACAGCGCGCGGGAAACAAAGGGGCGGGCGCAAGAAACGAGCATCACCGGTCCAAACCGCGAGCGGCCATTATAGCCGAACGGCGCGCTCCCATCGAGACAAGACCTTAATGAACGACAGCGCGGTAATAAACGTGCGGCACGGGAATCGAAGCATCATGGCCTCAGTGGCTTGTCCCGGAGATTTTCATGCGAGACAGGTCCATCAGCCTGCCTACGCTCTACAAACTATCCCTCTATCATGGCCCATCGCAGTTTGGGGGATGGATATTGTTGGTCCTATGCCACAAGCGGTTAATGGATACAAGTTCTTGTTCGTAGCCATTGACACGTTTACAAAGTGGATTGAGGCTGAACCAGTACGCAGTGTCACTGCTGCTTCTGCTGCACAAAAGTTCTTTCATAAGAACATTGTGATTCGATTCGGTGTTCCGAATCGTCTCATCACTGATAATGGTTCCCAATTTGCTAGCAGTCTCTTTCTGGACTATTGCGACAATATTGGAACCAAGGTGTGCTTTGCTTATGTAGCTCATTCGCAGAGCAATGGTGTTGTTGAACGTGCCAATGGGTAAATATTACAGGGCATCAAAAAGCGCATTTTTGATCGCCTTAGGACACGCTCGGGGGCTTGGGTATATGAGCTCTATACCGTTCTATGGTCACTGCGTACTACTTCTAGTCGAGCCACTGGTGAGACACCTTTCCATTTGGTATATGGAGCTGAGGCTGTGTTACCCATGGAAATTAGTATTGGTTCTGTCCGAATAGGTCAATTCAAACAAGTCGATCAAAGCGGACAACGATTACAAGACCTAATCCTCCTAGAAGAAAAACGTGATCGAGCTCTGGTCAAGTCTGCGCTGTATTTGCAAGCTTTGTGCAAATACCATAACAAAAGGGTGCGGCCACGTAGCCTTCACGTGGGTGATCTCACTACCACAGAAACAGACATCCTGGACGGCACATCACAGACGGGTATGAACTGTTCAATGGAAAACCGTCTGTGAAGGCCTGGCGGGAGAATATGTTCAGCTATCACAGACGGTTCTGATGTCAAAAACAACTGTGAGAGTAAACCAGACGGTTCTGAACACAAAACCGTCTGTGATAGTATACTTATCACAGACGGCTCTAACCTAAAAACCGACTGTGATATATACAATCGGTTCCCAACTAAGAACCGTCTGTGATAGTCTAATTATCACAGACGGTTCTAACCTAAAAACCGACTGTGATATATACAGACGGTTCTGAGTTCCGAACCGTCTGTGATAATTAGACTAGCACAGACGGTTCGGAACGCAGAACCGACTGTGATTTATACAGTCGGTTGTAAACCACGAAGCGTCTGTGATAGTGTAGTTATCACAGACGGTTGTGATGTATGAACCGACTGGAAAAGTACCGGCGCTTCGAATTCTCAACTGTGATCATTTCTGTCTCCGATCTTCGCGCGCGGCGCCTAGGAGAACACGAAGCATCGCTTTGGAAGTTCTATAAATTGACAGTGGAAAAATTGTCATTTACTTTACAAGTTTTTATAGTTCTCAGACTGTTTGACTCCTTAGCTTCTCTGCGCCAATGGCATCCTCGATGGCATCGTCAGCCTCGCCCTCCCCGGTATGAACTCTCAATCTTTTGGACTTACCCCTGTATTGTTAATCCATGTTCAATACATTCTTGACCTGTTGATTTGCACAGGGAAGGGGAGCCGTGGAAGACACTGCCAAAGTCAAGGCCGAGCTGAGGGCCCTCCAGGAGGAGCACAAGCTCCTCACGGAGAAGCACACTCGGCTACGGCTTGACCTTGACGATCTCTTCCAGCGCATTCAGCGCATGAAGACGGATGGTGACAATGCTAGGGCGAGGACGAGGCATCTTCGCGAGGAGAAGAAAGCCGCGGATATGACCATCGCTGGCTGCGGTTTGACAATGAAGGATACCATCGCGAAGCTGAGGGAGGTCGCAGGCCTTCTCGACGCTGAAGTAGTTGATCCTGAGAAGGACAACTTGTCGCTGGAGGAGTCCTGCATCCTGGCTGCAAGTCAAACTGACTTTATTCTAGATGCAGCCAGGGCTAAGACCACTCCTTGACCTAGCATTCTGTATTTTTACTTTTTTTTTGTAAGTGATGAAACAAATTATTGAAAACTTTGTTCTTATGTCAACTTTCTAATTTTCCAGCACATTCTTGGACTGCATGCAATCTTCCCTCTTTCTTTATCTTTCGTTGGCTTTTGTCGAACATTCGACCATACAAAGGTATGTACACTGTGTGCGATCAAGGAACGACTATCGCGATCTTTGGCTTGTGATCGGAGCCCTTGAAATAATATAGAAACAATATAGAGGTCGCAGGTCCCATGCAAATAATATAAAAAGAATATAGAAGTTATATATCAACGTGCTTTGAAATATCACAAACGGCTCTGAGGTAAAAAACATCTGTGATAGTCACATTAGAGACGGTTTTTACGTAAGGCCCGACTGTGATGGTCCCAACAGTGTCCTCGAGTCGACTCGAATTCTTAACCTCTATCAATATCACAGACGGTTCTTAACCCCAAACCGTCTGTGATAGTAAACGGACATATTAAAGACGGTTTGGACATCAGAACCGTCTGTAATATAAAAGCAGACGGTTTTGATCTCCCAACCGTCTGTGATAGTCCCAACAGTGCAATTCTCTACATGCAATTATTGATAACCGCACATAATAACTGAGCAGATGAAGAGACTTAATTATTTACTTCAAATTTAATTTGCATCGAATTATGTAATCTGACTTTTCAACTTCCTCGCCTCGAATTCTCGACCTCTATCAATATCACAGACAGTTTTTAACTCCAAACCGTCTGTGATAGTAAACGGACATATTAAAGACGGTTCGGACATCAGAACCGTCTGTAATATTAAAGCAGACGGTTTTGATCTCCCAACCGTCTGTGATAGTCCCAACAGTGCAATTCTCTACATGCAATTGTTGATAACCGCACATAATAACTGAGCAGATGAAGAGACTTAATTATTTACTTCAAATTTAATTTGCATCGAATTATGTAATCTGACTCTTCAACTTCCTCGCCTCGAATTCTCGACCTCTATCAATATCACAGACGGTTTTTAACTCCAAACCGTCTGTGATAGTAAACAGACATATTAAAGACGGTTCGGACATCAGAACCGTCTGTAGTAGTAAAGCAGACGGTTTTGATATCCCAACCGTCTGTGATAGTCCCAACAGTGCAATTCTCTGCATGCAATTGTTGATAACCGCACATAATAACTGAGCAGATGAAGAGACTTAATTATTTACTTCAAATTTATTTTGCATCGAATTATGTAATCTAACTCTTCAACTTCCTTTGCCGTGTTGCAGTTTATCTCCCGTGAAGTTGTATATCATGAATTTATTGGCCTTGAAAACCAGTACTAGTGCGCTTTTTAGAACTCGAGGCACCCGTGCATATGAACCGTCACCTTCTGTTTCTATAAATAGCGAGGCTCCTAAATCCCTGTCTTTATTCCCTCCTCATCTCCCACCTTGATGGCGAGCCGAGATTCCAGTGAGGTTATTGAAATTGAGAGTGATGAGGAAGAGATAAGGAATGAACTCGATCAGGATCTTCAGAAAGTAAGTCGTCTCTGAAACTCTAATGCAGATCTTTCTTTTATGACTTGATTACCTCGAAACAAATGCATTTCGAAATCCACAGGTGCTTGAGGAAATGCTCCCTCCAAAGAAGAGACTTAGAAATGATGAAAGATCATACAGTGGAGCTGCAGCGAAGACTCTAGAGGGTGCTGAGGCCTGTGTTGCCACATTGCCCCTTGCAACCCCTCCAGTTGCATCGACTCCACCTTTGGAGATCCACAATAATCCTTCCAATATCCCCTCTCCAACACCTTTGTATCATCAGCTTTTCTGGGGTAAGGCTCACACTTCCACGTCCAAATCCACTCCGAAGCTTGGCAATCATCTTCACCCTCCCAGCATACGCCCCTAGGAGAAGCTGGAGAAGCATATGTGCAGGAGGAGAAAGCTGCCTTGTGCAGAACTCTCCAAAAAAAAAAAGAGGCGCTGGAGAAGCATTCTGAGGGGATGTCTTTTGCCATTCTGCACTTGGCAGAGTGCATGCTTTGAGTTGCAGCTTCATCTCCACCTTGGTTGTATCAACTTTAATTTCTTGGATGATCCTACTGATGCCAAATCCACTCCTTTGGTGAGAGATGATGTTGATAGTCTTAGAGCCATTGGTAGTTCTCCTGGGGCGGCCAGTGTAGATCCTACTGATGCCAATACGTCCCTAGGAGAACTTTGTAAATTACTTTCAGAACAGGTCGACACTAATCAATTGGTCGCTTAATTAATAGTATCTCTTATGTATGGAAAGATTGTAAGAAATAAGAAATTTCTTTTCCTTATATATCTGGCTTTCGATTGATTATGTAACTGATAATCACCAAATGATGTTCTGTGTAAAAATGTTAACAAGAAAATACTGCTGCGATCAAGATGGTTTTTAACTCAAAATCGTCTCTGCTTGAAAGATTACAGACGGTTTTAATTTCAGACATATATATAAAACAAATATGAAAAACAAGATAAAACCAAACAGTCTGAACGTTCATTTTTGTAAATACTAACATTGAAATAAGATAGAACCAAATATGAAAAACATGTGGAACAACTGATGACCAGTAGTCGAATGCAAACAAAAAAACCGGGATATTAAAGACGGTTCGGACTTTAAAACCGTCTGTGTTATCACAGACGGTTCTGAGGTAAAAACCGACTGTGATAACAACATACACAGACGGTTCTGAGGTAAAAACCGACTGTGATAATAACGTAGACGGTCGGATGTGATAACACAGACGGTTCAGATGTGAGAACCGACTGTCATAATCAAATACACAGACGGTTCTGATGTAAAGCGGACGGTTTGGAGTTCATAACCGTCTGTGATATTTCTTTTCTTCAATAATGCACCGATATTACTGACGGTATTATATAGAACCGTCTGTACTGAACCTGGTATAAAAGGTCTTTTGGCGGATGTTTTGAGCTAGTCGTACTCTCTTGCTCGACCTACACTGTCCAGTTCGAAGAGATTTGGGGCAAGGAAGAGCGAAATCTCGAAAGGCAGGGGGAGCATTTGGGAGCAAAAATTTGAGGATCGAACCAAGGTTGGTTACTTGCTCCCAAGGCGTACACATTACTTGATTTCATCATCAATATCGATCTCCATTGATTTACTAATTAGCATGTGTATGAATTTGATTTATTGTAGATGGTCCGAGACTGGATGTATAATGACAACCGAGTGGGTGAGGAATACATGAAAGGTGTTTTTGATTTCGAAAAGGTTGCTGTGCAAGACATGGCGAAGAAGGGTTTACCATATATGTACTATCCTTGTGTAGACTGCCAGAATATTAAGATGTTCACCAACTCATCTCAAATTGTCGCCCACTTGATCCGACGTGGTTTCAAAAAGGGGTACACGTGTTGGGTCCACCATGGAGAAGAGCCAACTGCAGAAACAACTGCCACTCAGGTTGAGGAACAGGACATGCCGGATCCAAACAACGACTTCGACGAGGATATGCCAGAGGATGACCATTTAGATGACATGTTGCGTGATGTGGAAGGAAATTACAGTGAAAGGGGGTTTGGCAAATTCAAGCGCTTGATTGAGGACTCAGAGAGGCCGTTGTTCCCTGGCTGCAAGTCGAAATACACAAAGTTGGCCTCTGTGCTTGAACTGTTAAAATTGAAGGCAAGCAACAGCTGGACCGACAAGAGTTTCACAGCACTGTTAGATCTTTTGGCGGACATGCTCCCGGAAGGAAACGAGTTGCCAAAAAACACCTACCAAGCGAAAAAGCTGTTGTGTCCTTTGGGAATGGAAGTAGAAAGGATACACGCATGCCCTAATGATTGCATCCTTTACCGTAACGACTACAAAAATATGCATGTTTGTCCGGTGTGCGGCGCATCCCGCTATAAGCGTACTAAGGACCGAACAGACGACGGCGACTGCACGGAGATAAAGGAAGGACCTCCTGCTAAGGTGTTGTGGTATTTGCCAGTCATTCCCTGCTTGCAGCGTTTGTTTGCAAACCGTAAAGAGGCAAAATTACTGCATTGGCACTCGGAAGACCGGAAGAAGGATGGAAAGTTGAGACACCCCGCTGATTCTTCGCAGTGGAGAAACATCGACAGGGAATTTGTTAACTTCGGAGCAGAATTGAGGAATATAAGGTTCGGGTTGAGTACCGATGGAATTAATCCTTTTGGTAACATGAGCAGTCGGCATAGCACTTGGCCGGTTCTTTTGTGTATCTACAACCTTCCTCCTTGGTTGTGTATGAAGCGCAAGTACATCATGATGTCTCTACTTATCTCAGGACCAAAACAACCCGGAAACGATATTGATGTGTACCTAGCACCATTGATAGAGGATCTCCTAACAATGTGGAACGAAGGGGTGCAGGTATGGGACGCATACAAACGAGAGAACTTCATCCTACGTGCTATGATATTCTGCACCATCAACGATTTCCCAGCCCTTGGAAATTTGTCGGGCCGTACTACGAAAGGAGCCAAAGCCTGCCCCCACTGCGAAGATGACACTGAGAGCGTGTGGCTGAAGAATTGCAGGAAAACAGTGTACATGCGTCACCGTAGGTTTCTTCCGAAGAATGACGCGTACCGTAAGAGGAAGAGGGAATTTGACGGCCACAACGAAGATGGTTCAGGCCCGAAGCCTACGCGCGGGAAAGATGTTTACTCACGGGTGAAGGACATAGACGTTGTGTTTGGAAAGGGTGGTAAATTGAAACCCCGCACGAAGAACACTTGGAAGAAGAGATCGATATTTTGGGACTTACCGTATTGGGAGCATTTAGAGGTTCGTCATTGCATTGATGTCATGCATGTAGAGAAGAATGTTTGTGACAGTTTAATCGGCCTATTGCTGAACATTCCAGGGAAGACAAAGGATGGCATCAATGTGCGGCGTGACATGATCGAAATGAGAATCAGGCCCGAGCTAGCACCGAGAGAGGACGATAAAGGCCGTATATACCTCCCCCCCGCATGCTACACTTTGTGCAAGGCTGAGAGGACAGAACTCTGTAAGTGTCTCCATGGTGTTAAAGTTCCATCGGGTTACTCCGCAAATATGAAAAAGCTTGTGTCCATGGGCGATTTGAAATTGCTGGGTATGAAGTCTTATGATTGTCACGTGTTGATGACACAAATGCTTCCTGTTGCCATCCGGAGTATTCTGCCGCATAAGGTCAGAGAGACGATCACGAGGCTATGTTTTTTCTTCAATGCAATTTCTTCCAAGGTCATTGATCCCGATGGACTGGATTCTTTGCAGAGCGAGGTGGTTTGAACTCTCTGTCAACTTGAGATGTATTTTCCTCCATCGTTTTTTGATATCATGGTCCATCTCACCGTCCACCTTGTCAGAGAAATCAAGATATGTGGACCCGTGTTCCTACGTTATATGTATCCATTCGAGAGGTACATGGGTGCACTTAAGGCCTACGTGAGGAATCGGTCCCGGCCCGAGGGTAGCATTGCCGAAGGTTATGCAGCGGAAGAGGTTGTTGAGTTCTGCGTCGATTACATGGCCGAGGTAGAAGCAATAGGAGTTCCTGTGCCTCGTCATGAGGGGAGGCTTGATGGTGTTGGCACTATCGGACGGAGAGCCATCACTCCTGATTTCGATATGTACTCGAAAGCTCATTTTTGGGTCTTGCAACACATGACGGAGGTGTCTCCGTACATCGACGAGCACAAGGAGATGCTACGACAAGACAATCCTCGCCAATCCGAGGTTTGGATCACGGGACAACATAACAGTCGATTCAACGCGTGGATGAAGGTGCGAATCACCGGAGAGTCCGCAAGTGAGAACCTTAAATGGTTGGCAAAAGGGCCCACGTTTACTGTACAGACTTGGCAGGGATACGACATCAATGGGTACACATTTTACACGAAAGCTCAAGATCGAAAGAGCACTGTGCAAAATAGTGGAGTGAGCGTAGAAGCTTTCCATGAGGGGTTCACCAAGACAGGCCCAACAAGGGTAGTACGTGGATTGAACTCGTACTACGGGTTCATTAAAGAAATTTGGGAGCTCGATTACGTACTGTTCAAGATTCCCCTGTTTCGATGCCGATGGGTCCAAATCCCACAGGGTGTGAAGGTTGACAGTTACGGTTTCACTTCTGTGGACCTGGATCGCGTTGCTTATAAAGATGAGCCATTCATACTTGCAAATCAAGCCATTCAGGTCATTTATGTCACTGACCCGGCCAATAAGAAGTGGCACATCGTCCTTCATGGCAAGAGAAGGATTGTTGGAGTTGAAAATGTCGTAGACGAGGAGGAATACAATCAATTTGATGAGATTCCTCCATTTGGAGATGGCGTACAGGTCGATACTGAAGACACCGACGAAACCAGTTACGTGCCTATGGATCACCAGGAAGGGTTATACTTTAAAGGTAATCAACTGTATGTCTTATCTCTCTGTTTCCATCGGTATAGCTTATATCTCCTGTAATTCTCGTATTTGCAGGGCCGCGGCAAGTGAAAAGTTGAGGATAACATGGCTGTGTACGTGCAAATTGTCGGTGAAAGTTCCCATTTGTAAATTTAACATACAATATTACGTGGAGCATGCTCAAGTTACAGAGCATTTGGACTACATTGTAACCAATTATCGGATATACGTACATAGTAACCAATTTACAGAGTATTTGGACTACATTTGAAATATCTGAGTGTTCATTTAAAACATGTTTTCGAGCATTCAGAGTTGAAAGCTACAGATCAGTTTCAATTTGTAAAACTAACGTTCAATAGAGAGATTATCAAGGACTGTTTTGACCTAGCACAGACGGTGCACAGTCGGTTCTAACCTCACAACCGTCTGTGATAATCTCTCACTATGTAGATTACCACAGACGGTCTTTATTTGAGAACCGACTGTGATAATATTATCACAGACGGTTATATATATAAAACCGTCTGTGATATTTTCAACAGTGTCCGACTCTTCGAGTTCTTAACGTGCACCGTCGGTTCTCAATTCCAAACCGTCTGTGATAATCTCAGGCACAGTCGGCTCTCAACTCAAAACCGTCTGTGATAATCTCTCTGGTGACTACGATTATTATAGACGGTTTCGATGTGAGAACCGACTGTGATATATACTATTATAGACGGTTCAGATGTGAGAACCGACTGTGATAATACCGACGCGGTACATAGTTCAAGGCGGGCTTTATCCCGCTCATTCTACTTCGCCCTAGCTCTGTTTGCCCTAGCTCTCTCCGCCCTCGCACCGTCCGTCGCGATCACCTCCATCGCCTCCCACCTTCTCCTCTCCGTCCGTCGCGATCACCTGCATCGCCTTTCCACCGTCAAGCGCGATCACCTCCATCGCCCTCCCGCCTCCGACGTGATCACCTCCATCGCCTCCCCACCGTTTCTGTCATTCTTGTATGGGTTTTGTTATAGAATTATTAGTTGCATATTTACTTAAACTGTTCTCTCTTTCACTTATGTTAGGAACTATGTCTGGTGACGAAATGCACCACTCGGGGACTCAGGGTGACCTCGCTGGCGATGAGACGCCTGGGCCGGAGGTCGCCTCGTCCGCCGTGACCTCGCAGAAGAAGGGAAAGGGGCGAGGCCGGACGACATGCGCGCGTCTGAACAAGGGGGAAAAGCAGCACGTCCAGTTCGACGACAATGGTGTGCCGGAAGCTCCGCCCAAACTTGTCGGTCAGTACCGCTCACTATGCGGCAAAGTGGCAAGGGAGCGGGTGCCCATCACCACCTCCGACTGGGGTCAAGTGCCCCCAGAGTGCAAGGATGCGCTGTGGGAAGAAGTGCAGGCGGCGTTTCACATTCCGGAGGATCGCCACTTCACCGTCCGCCGGAGGACACTTATGTCAATAAACAAGGCGTGGAGGAACTTCAAGAGCGAACTTGTCAGGCACTATGTGAAGGAGTCGACGACCCCCTTCAATGACTACCATTTCATGACTCCCGAGGCATGGCAGCAGTTCGTAGAGATGAAGGGCAAGCCTGAGTTCCAGGAGCTTAGTGCGAAGGCCCAGGCTAACCAGGCCAAGAACACCCACCCACACAGACTAGGCACCGGTGGGTATGTGGGGAAGAAGGCGCTGTGGAGGAAGCAGGACGAGGAAGCTTCACAGTCTTCGGCCGGCAGTCCTTATGCGGGCATAACGGACGTGCGCGCCCGCAATTGGTGCCGAGCTAGATCGACGATGGACTCCTCCGGAAGCGTCTCCGTGAATAACCCTGCGGACAGGGAAGTGATCGACCGACTGGTAAGATTGTCCGATCACGTACTATCCTCATAACACGCATGCAATGGGCTGTATTGCTAAGTTGTCCTGTTGCAGGTGACGCTGAGTGCGCAGGCGGCATCCGGAGAGTTCAACCCGAGGAGGGACAGGGATATCCTCACAGCGGCGCTAGGAAACAAGGAGCATCCAGGCCGCGTGCGCGGCCTCGGCGCCACTGTGCCTTGGAGGCATGGTTTCCCCGATGATGAGGAGGCGGCTAAGAGGAGAAAGAGATCCCACCAAGCCCGCGATGAACGGCTGAAGGAGGAGATGCGATCGGAGTTCGCTGTTCAGGACAAAGCACTCCTGCAGCAGTTGTCGGAGATGCGGTCCATGTACGAAGAGCTAAGAAAGGCGACCCAGGGCACCCCTGTTCTAGCAGCTGGCGCAGACCCAGCGGAAGTACCGACCCCGATTGGCCACCGTAGTAGCTGCGCGTCTGCGCCGGGGTCTTCGCAGACGGAGCCCTCTCCTCCAAAGTATCCAGTGGACTCTTTGCAGGTAATGACCGTTAATGCGCACTGTTTGTCTATGTTAATTCATTCGAAAGTGAGAAGCGGTGAAATTCAACATGTTAATGCGCACTGTTTGTAGGAACCCGCCTCCTGCAAGCTTATGGTGCTGGCCGGTGTCTTCCCGATCGAGGCTGCCCGTGGGATGGCGCAACCATGCACGGCGGGGGCCACAATCCATGGTGCCCCTCTATGTGAGGGTTTTGCACGTGTCCAAGTGGACAGTGTCTTTGACCATTGCAAGGGTTTTCCATTGGAGAAGCCGCCGAACGACGAGATTACCACTCTCGGGGATGCGGTGCACACGTTCGTGCAATGGCCCAAGAAAGACATCGTCCTGTATGAGGTAATTCCCCCACCAGTTTCATAATTTGTACTGTAATAATAGCCCTCAGAGTTAGTGTCCTAATACGTAGGTTCTTACATCGCAGACATCACAGACCGAGACGCGGCCTACTAGCCAGCATACCCCTTCGACGACGAAGCTGACTCCGAGTAAGAGGCAACCATTCAAGAAGCTGGCTATGAGGGGAAAAGCAAAGAAGAGCCCGTCGAAGGAGAGCGAGAAGAGTGCGCCAGCTCTCATGCCGTTCTCTCTGGGGATGCCCATGGCCTCCGATACCGCAATTTCGAGCATGGGGTTAGCATGCCAGAGCCTGCATGCATGGTACATGAGGAGGACAAACCAGACCAGGACGCAGCGTCCGACGCACATCATGGTCAAGTACACCGTGGCAGAGTTCCATCACGACGTTGGGACCTACTCGGTGACCTTCGAAGACCTGCACAATTTGCTAAACAAAGATGCGCTCGACTTGTCAATCCTACGGTCTTGGGTGCTGTAAGTATCCTACTATCCGTGCATATACGGATATATGTCATTTATTAATTGGTTACTTCCGTGCAGCTGCATGGCCAACTATGCCAAATCCAAGGGCATACCTGTTGGTTTTTTTGACCCCCAGATGGTAGCCGAGGTGATGTTTAGGACTGACACAGACTTCGTTGTCGACTACATCAAAAGAGGGTTGCTTGCTCAGGTCGACAAGGAGTATATACTTGTACCCTACAACCAGAGGTGAGTGCTTTCATCAGTACTTCACCCGTAGATTAGTGTCTCCATGTGCACACCCCCAAATTTAGATTAAATTTTTAATTCTCTACGTGTAATATGTAGCTACGACTGGATCCTGCTGCTACTTATTCCGAAAAGCAACAAGGTGTTCTACCTTGGCTCATTGCAGAGGAAAGGGTACTCGTATTGCGGCGCACGAGATGTATTCGGAAGGTGATGTGGACCTGTCTTGCATGCATCTAGATTTACTGTCCTCAAATTGTCAATTTCGGCTATCCTCAAACTGTCAATTTTGACTATCTACAGGGCTTTCACGAAGTACTTTGCCGAGGTAGGGAGACAACACGAGCGGCGAGCCGATAAGTTTCAGTGGTTACAATTTTCGGTACAAATTTCAACTGAATCTGTTTTATTTTATAACTTGTCCCCACCTAACTCTCGGTCTGTAAATTGGCAGTGCCATCAGCAGCCGAACGACAATACATGTGGGTTCTACGTGATGCGCCACATGTATGACCTGATCATCACCCCTCACCGGCCCGATTTCCCCGAGGTATTACAACTGCTCCCCTTAATTTGTCTCGATTTGACAGAATTTACAACTTAATTCAGCTAATTTTTTATGTACCAACTCTTGCTGCAGGGGGTCGACTTCCCTTCAGAAAGCCTTGACCCTCGGCAGATTGGTAATGTCCGAGGGATGTTCGCTGAGTTTTTCCTTTCGGAGGTCATATCACCCAAGGGGAAGTTTAGGGACCCGCAAGGTTCGTATTAGTGCGGCCTTACATTTATTTGTACATCTAACACACTTTAATTGTCGATTACATTTATTTGTTCAATTGTACATATTTCTGAGTTCTGTGCTGTATATATGAAATGCTATACAGAGAGGGGTGCAAATATATTTGAGTACTGCATGTGCATATGAAACTGTATATATTTGAGTACTGTACAAATATAATTCTGAGTTCAATTGTACAAATATATATGCATGAGACTGTATATATTTGAGTACTATGCATGTATGAAATTCATGAACTGTATATATGAAAATGCAATTTGTACAGAGGACATCTGTGAATGTTATAATCTCAGACGGTTTGTAAAATCAAAACCGTCTGTGCATGCACAGACGGTTTTGATCTTACAAACCGTCTGAGATTATAACAGTCACAGATAAATAACACATCGCAGATGGTTTTGACCTCAGATCCGCCTGTGATATCAGACTATCACAGACGGTTCTGAGATAATAAGACTATCACAGACGGTTTCAATATTAACCTCCAAGCCGTCGGTAATAATATGAGTATCACAGACGGTTGTGAGATCAAAGCCGTCTGTGAATTACGACTATCACAGTCTGTTATAACATCAAAGCCGTCTGTGATACTCATACTAACACAGACGATTCTGATGTCAAAACCGTCTGTATATACTAAAGTATCACAGACGGTTCTGTTCTCACACCCATCTGTGATAGTACAAGTATCACAGATGGTTCTGATATCAAAACCGTCTGTGTATACTCAAATATCACAGACGATTCTGAGAACAGAACCGTCTGTGTATCACAGACGGTTCTGATGTCAAAGCCGTCTGTGATACTCATACTATCACAGACGGTTCTGATGTCAAAGCCGTCTGTGATACTCATACTATCACAGACGGTTCTGATGTCAAAGCCGTCTGTGATACTCATACTATCACAGACGGTTCTGATGTTAAAACCGTCTGTATATACTAAAGTATCACAGATGGTTCTGATGTCAAAACCGTCTGTGTATACTCAAATATCACAGACGGCTCTGAGAACAGAACCGTCTGTGATAGTGTGACTATCACAGACGGTTCTTACCTTATAACTGTCTGTGAAATATGAGTATCACAGACGGTTCTGACCTTATCACAGACGGTTCTAACCTTATATCAGTCTGTGAATGGATATATCACAGACGGTTGAAAACATAAAAAACCGTCTGTGATAGTGCATGATTATCACTGACTCGAATATCACTGACGGGTAAGAACCGTCTGTGATGTCTGTTTTGACCCGACTGTGATGATGAATTCTGTAGTAGTGTCTGGTTTTATGTAAAATACAGAGCCAATCTAACTGCAATAAATTCTCCCCTCAATGGGAAGGTCCCTACACTATTGTCTCGGTGCCGCGACCAGGATCGGTTCGGTTAGCGATGGAGGATGGTCGAATCTTATCCAATACATGGAACATCGATCAACTACGCAAGTTCTAAGTGTAAGTTTCCCAAACCTTTTCCTTTTCAGTTATCATGATTTAACAAAATCAGTACTTTTAGTTGTTTCATGTGATAATTATTCCTGTTGCCCATATGTTACGAGTCTGGCTCGGGGGCTGGTTGCCGATAATTGTATCACTATAATACCTTGATCGGATTCACTGGCCAATCTTGTGATCACTTCTAAACAAGACACCCCTCAATAAGCCATTTCTCAACGCACACAGGGCATGCTGGCATGTCCTTGGTCATTAGAGTGGCTACCGGTTCACAATAAGGTCGGGTGTTATAGTAAAAATGATTATCGGTCTGGTCGGATAACAATACCCAAAGTCACAATACCCTCTAGGTATTCCCAGTCGTCACATCCATATTTTTCCTGTGCTTATAATACTAAGTCTTCAGTATGCATAATCTCAGGACGGGGTTAAGGGAATATAGTCGCAACATGAAACAAAAAGAAGTGCTTTTCTTTCAAAAATAAAGGCATACATATGCATTGTATAGATATATCTGTACAGGTACAAAATTTACAGTAAGCCAAGTTCGGTCAAGAGATTTTCGACTAAAGGCTTGACTTCCTCCATTATTACTGCAAGTTGGTCTTCACTCTCGACCTTTGCTTCTCCCACCACTGGATTTAGATCAAGATCCGGGCCAGGGTGAAGACGAAGTCTGCAGAGGATGGCGGAGGCTGCAGATTGCACTTTTGTCTTGATCGCCTCTTTTTGACGCCTTGTATCTTTAGGAAGATACTCAAGGAGTGCCTCAGCTTGGGTTGCGACCAGTGTGGTCCAGTCGCTAAGGCTAAGGTCATCCTTTTCAATTTTGACCACATCAGCTTTTAGAAAACTGGCCACCATCTTCAGCTTTTCAAAGATGTCTTGTTGAACACTGCTGTAGGTTGAGAGTGACGCGTTCAAGTCCTTGTTCTCCCTGTAGATAGAATCAACTTTCGAGTTTTGCAACTCGATGGTCGCCTGGAGATCCTTCTTCTCTTGGCAGAGCTGGCCTATTTGGTCCTCTCGTGCTGTAATAAGAGACCATCACAGACAATTCGCATAACAAGTCAATTCATTCTGGTCGGAAGTACACTTACAAGAGAGCTACGACCGCAGTTGTTGGAGTTTTTTCTCCAAGCAAGAGATCTGGGCGATTGCCCTGACCTCCTGGTTTTCCCGATCAGAGAGGCTCTTGATCAGAATGGCATTTTCTCTGTGACAAAAGAGACAATTGTTAAAATAGGACTCGGGCAGATGAGGAGACATCTTCCTTACCGCTGCAGGCGATTCGTTTCCTGTTGAGAAACCTCAATACGCTTCGCCACAACCATCGACCTGGTCGCCACTCGAGTTAGTTCCTATGACATGGAAGGAGATCAGCTTCAGAACCTGGATATTCCTATGCAAATGCGAACTGAAAAATCACAAGAGGTGTTCTGCATACCTCAATATATTCACTGAACGAGCCACTTTTCGATTCAGCCAAAGGCTGAGTCTCTACACTCGCCTTGTCCCCAGCTGGAGCGGTAGATGAGTTTGCCTGTTGAGCCTCCTCCATGGCTGCGGTCTCAGATTCTAATCTCTGTGATTGGACTTCTGTAGCCATCCCCTCTACAATGGCATGAAGAACTTCTTCGGCCGTGGGGATGGGACTTTGCTCGCTCGTGAACTCCATAGCAGGAGGAGCTTCAACGCTTGTAGAGGTCACTGGGGTGCTTGGCACTGCATCCCTGCGCCTAAGCAAATAAGAGAATCATCGGCTAGAATGTCCTCAATTAATCGCTTCAATGTTACCCTGTCTAAGCGGGAGGAATTCTTACCTTACTCGAAACCCTATCCATTTTGATTTCGAGGACGATTCTTTGGAAAAAGAGGACAGTCGTCATCTGTCCTGGTCTTCCTTTTCCTGAATAGGACGTTGACCTTTTCTCCCTGTGTGCATGCAAATCTATAAGAACACACCTGAGGAATAATGGAAACCAAGACTGTAAGGGTCCTTACCGGAGTAACTTCTTCTGTCGGTAGAGATGAAGCCATTGGTCTTGAAGTCTCCTGGACCGCAACCATGAGATCGGTAGTGGTCAAGGGATCCTGTTCAGTCATCCCCACTCCTATCAACAGGAGTGGAGTACTCACCGCCCCAGGACTGGCAGGAGTCTTATTGCGGCGGATAAGAGGAATCTCGTCTTCCTCATCCTGATTGTCAATGGCCGCTGGATCCATTGTAGCCGTCTCTGTCCCTGCGGTCAAGGACAAGACTTCACCGATTTGAAGGGAAGCCGACCCCTCTGGGATGCTTGTTCCCAAGAGGTCGGTCACCTTCCTCTTGCGGCGAACTAGAGGAATGTCATCCTCCTCGTCCTCGCTCCCTTCACCCTGTATGACGAAGAAGTAATTTCTACTCGTACATGGGGTTACAGGGGGTACTGAATATCTTACCGCAATCTCTTTCGCGGTAGGGGTTTTCTTCTGCAAAGAAGCCTCTCCCAGAATCTTCTTAGGTTTTTTGGGAACAGACTCCTTCGCTACACGCTTCGAAGGGGTCCTCCTCACCCTCTTCGCAGCTGGTCTCCCCGAGGGACCAACATCCTCGCTTGGACGCGTCGCCTCAGCAAACTTCCCCAGAAGTTGTATCATTCCAAATGCTCTTGGTAATACAGGACAAGTGGATGGTTCACAATAGAGCTTGTTAGGAAAGGTCATACCTTTCGGCACTCCTGCTTAAGGTCATCGCCCTCGTTGATTAAGCTCTGGGGGCGAGGCAATCCCTTAGCTCCCTCCGCGGTGGCGTTATACGCCCGAAGGAGGTAGTTCGTCTGCTTCTCGATCTCGGACAAAGATAGGGCTATGTCACAAACAAGCATGTCAACAAATACAACATTTTTTAGTCAGTAAAAATGTATGTTTTGTTGATTAAAGGACATACCATTATTGTAGTCCAGGGTACTGTCCGCCATGGACTTGATTTCCCAAGCCGGATGAGCCCTTTCACACAGGGGGCTTATCCGATTCTTCACGAAAGTCGCGTATGATGTCGCGCGCAGTCAAGCCTTGCTGGACTAGGTGAAGAATCGCTTGGGCTTGTTTCTTCTGCTCCGCGCTCAGAGCAGGGAGGGAGTCCGACTCGCTCGCTTTCTCCAGTCGGCTGTTCGCGGACCATAGTCCGCTCTCCGACGAAGGGGTGCAGTAGAACCATTTCTGGCACCACCCGTGTACAGAATCCCGCAGGAGCGGGAATGGGTACTCTTTCTTCTCCCTTATGCGGAAGTAGATGCACCTGGTGGCATTGGCACTCTTCGACCATGCCAAGAAGTAGAAGCGCCAGAAAAGCTCCACGCTTGGAAGCACTCCGACGAAGGCTTCACAAAGGTGCTGGAAGATCGCCAGAATGAGAACTGCATTGGGGTGGAGATTCACTAACTCCAGCCCATAATACTCCAAGATTCCCTTCAGGAACTCGCTCTCCTGGAATCAGCGCAGGTATTCCTCGAAGATCACCAACTCGCCCTCTTGGACGATTGGGGTTTCTTGATCTTTCTCCGCTGGCCGCCAGTTGATCAGCAACTGCGGAGGCAGAATCTCTTCCTTCTCAAGTGCCACTTGGCTTTCTTCTATGTGGTGAACGGATCGGCTCCAGGATGTCATTTCTTGCGATGGATTGGGAAGAAAGGTGGTGACTTTGAAGGCGATGAAGATGAGGAATGCAAAAGAGGGTTTTGTACGGCGAGAAACTCTAAGGTAAATGAAGGGTTTCTGGTTGTGTGGCTTCCTCAGGAAGCTACCTTCTCCTTTTATATGCCCGAGACAACCCTTCGTCGAATATTTTATTAATTTCCCATAATGGGTGCCTTCTCTCTGGAAATCCGTTATGCACTTCCTATAGTGAATCTGGAACAACATATATTTTTATTATTTTTTGTTTCGAATTTAGGGGCTAGGGTGCACACAAAGACATGAAAATTTTGCATAGATTATTGAGGAAATAATCCCTCATGTTTTGTGTAAAATAATTTATGTGTGCTGATCACAATGCAGTTCTGTGATCGTCTTAAGATTCGCATGTTGATTGCAACGCAATTCTGTGATCGCCGCAAGTGGGTAATCGCAACATATACGATAATCATTCGATCAAGGTATTATGTTCTGATCATCGCTTTAGTTCTGATCGCAGCTTCAGTTTTGATCGCGGCTTTAGTTCTGATCACAATACCAGTACTGGTCGCGGTATAATACATCAATGCGTTTCTGATCGAAAAAGTTGTTACTTCGGATTTACCTGTGTATGTGTGGTCGCAAAGGCATTCTTGTGATCATTTTTTCACATAGGGATTTTGAAGAGTTTCAATTTGGATTATAAGTCTTGCATAATCCTTCTTGAGAAGTCAAGGTATGTAAGGTAAAGGAAATTTTTATTTCTGGCAGTCTTTACATACAAACGGGATACAGGCGACTAGAGCATCGACCTGATTCGAGGGAAGTTTACAACGTTCTCCCAGGGACATATTGGCGTCAGTAGGATCTACACTGACCACACCAAGAGAACTAGCAACTACTCTAAGCCTATCTACGTCATCCCGGAGAAAAGAGGCACTACCACTCCTGATCGTATCGGAGAGTTCTCGTTGTTGCCGACCGTAGTCCCTCTCCAAGCAGAATTGGTGCACCTCTTCGCGGGAGTAGTCATAACATTCTGCTAGATGCAGAATGGTTGAGGACATCTCCTCAGAATTCTTCTCCAGCACCTCTTTTTCTTCTTGAAGGGTTCGCTCGAAAGATGCACCCTTGCCAAGAACTTGAAAGTTGGCAGGCTGGTCGCTGGGGGCTCCGGCAATTTTGGTCTCCTGCATTGCATGGGTTAGCTTCGAGGACAAAATGACTCATGGGGGAATAGAGATAATTACCAATCCTCGCATTGGAGACAAATGAGGAGATGCAGAACTTCCTCCAGAAAACAGGTCACCCGACGAAAGTCGAGGACCACCTGGTCGCGAAAGTGCAACCTTCCCACCAGAAAGCAGATCATCCTGTGAAGCCTGATCAAGAATAGCTACATTGTCCGCTTGCGACAATGTAGGAGTCCCTTTATGGATCCCAAAAAATGATGTTCCAACTTGTGGGGTAGCATGCACAGGAAGGACTATAGGGGCCAAAGGAAGAGAGAGCAATGATGCATCTCTAACCTTTGCACCTGTAGCTGCAACACCACTGGAGGATCCTTCGTCAAATTTCGTTTTTTTCTTCGGGGGAATTTGTTCTTCATCGACTTAAAAAATTTTCCAAAGTACACTACTTTGAGAACGACCAAGACAGGGACTGGAACTAGATCTTTTGAAGGTACGTACCTTCTGGTCGAAGTCAAGTTCTAGTAACTCTTCATCACACTCAATCTCAATGATGTTCTTGGAGCCCTAATCTGCCATTGAGATGAAAACAGAAGAAAAGAAGAGATAGCTTTGGAAAGGACTTAGCCGAGAAAGAACTTGTGAAGTTTTAGGGCTAAGAGGCTTCGATATTTATAGCCCCCAGGGGTGACGGTTCGTTTTTCGAATGCCTTGAGTTCTTAAAACGTATTTACAGTTTTATCTCTGGTTAAAACAAAATCAACAATGCTATCATTACCTGTCAAAAACAAACCCGGAACCCGTCTCAGGAAATAAACCGCCACACTTAGTACGCCACTAATTGGAGAAGTTGAAGCATCGGCTCACTTATCCGATGCAGGATTAAAATTTGAAGTAAATATGTCTCTTCATTTTCTTCAAATTTGGGGGCTAGCTGACGAGGATTGTTACCTGCGCTAGTTCGGAGTAATGCACATTTGGTTCCAGACAGATTCGAACCAGACAAGTGTCCAGAGGTCCGTTGCTATGATCTCAGACGACCTGAGAAGCGCGGACACATGGTCACAGGCTTTGCGCGATCATGAGATTGCAGACGCTATGCGGTCAGGAGGTCACAGACATTACGCGGTCAGGAGATCGTAGACGATGCGTGGTCAGGAGGCCGTAGACAATGCGCGATCAGAAGATCGTTGACTACTCTCAACCTGAGTAATTTGGGATTGCTTAGCACTCTGTATACGCATATCCTGAGTATCACGAAGATCCTTCCACGTATGAAGACAACTGCCAGGAGGTGAACATGTGCGGTTATCCCTCAATTGCACGTGTTAAGCCTGCATGGAAGTTAAGTGCAGTTATCAAAACTGCACCCAAGAAACCGTTCAAAGTCGTTGTGCATTGGCGCCCTTTCGATCAGTATAAAAGGGTGAGCGAATGTACGATACAGAGGACATATCCCAGAGATCCGACACAAGAAGACCATAAGCTTTCATAGGCTAGTTTAGTCGTGTTTTAGACAATCACACAGGAAAGATCTTCGCCTGTGATGATCCTTTCTACAACTTTGTAACCTTTTTTCCATACATAGCGAAATCACAACAGGACGTAGGGCTATTACTCCCACCATCGAGGGCCCGAACCTGTATAAATCTCTTTGTGCCCCAACCGACGTTGCTCATCATCCCTTTCCGGAGGGACACCCTGAAAGGCCTCATAACTCACAAAAATCTGCATAAGTTCGACCAAGGACCCCGAGTCCGAATCGTCGACAAAGATTATACAGGAAAGATTGAAGTCAGCCCAGTCTCGACAAAAGAGCTATGCCGACAATGGAAGAAGAGAGTTGTCTTTCGAGGAAGACGACTATGTGTACCTCAAAGTGACACCTTACAAAGGAGTCCGCCGATTTCAGATGAAAGGAAAATTAAGACCAAGATATGGTGGAGCATATAAAATCTTGGAAAAATGAGGAGAAGTAGCCTACAGACTAGAGCTACTACTTGAACTAACAGGAATTCGTGATGTTTTTCACATATCTCAATTGAGGAAATGTCTAAAGAAACTAGCGGAGCAAGTATCTCCTATAGAATCTGAAGTTCAACCAGACTTGTCATATCAAGAGTACCCTGTTAAGATATTAGAGGCAAGAGAAAGGAAGTTGAAATAAAAACCATCAGGTTTTGCAAGGTTTAGTGGAACAATCACACAGAAGAAGAGTCAACCTGGGAAAAAGAAGAAGAGTTGCATTAGAACTTCCCCTACCTATTTCCGAACCAGTCATAACCTCGAGGATGAGATTATTCTTAAGGAGGGAAGGTTGTAATACCCCAGAATTTTGTTATTATTTTAATATGTCAATCAATGTATTTCTTATTGAATCCGTCGGATATCTCGACCACACATCGAATCAATCCTGGAAAAATCCTCCAAAATCTCTGATTAAAATTCTCTAAATTTCTCTAGATTAAATTCCAACTCAAAATCCCACTCTTTTCCAACCAAATGTTTGACTTGTTAGATTGCTCCTATTCAAATAGTCTTAAACTAGCAATTTTGTTCGAATTAGTCAAGACTTGGTCGATGGTCAATTAATACGATCAAGACTGGCTCGTTGGTCGAAAGAAAGTCACTGGTCGAACCGAGTACTGATCGAATCAGAGAGAAAACAAATGGATCCCATTGTCTCAGTTCAAGTGCTCGTGTGAAATCTTTGCCTCTTTTTAGCTTCAAGTGTTTGATCTAGTTTTTCTAGTGTTCAGTCAAATAGGCAGTACACCAATTCACAAATCAGTCATATTTTGGTGTTTTGATCCAAATGAAGCCCAATCAGGAAGCCCCTAAAACAACAAACACCATTTCTAACCAATGCATGTTGGCTGTGAGAGAGAGAAGTGACCAGCATAGAGAAAGAGTGTTGAACTCTCTCCTGTCACACCACCGTGCGAGCACCCAACCAACAACGAGCTGAACTCCCTCAGGATACAAGCAAGATCTCTGGGCATCTGACATTGCTTGATCCTTTTTGTCTCATTCCCTTGTCCAGCATCTACTAGCAGCCTATAAGAACCCCTCACACAGCGTTTCTTATTCCTCATTCTTGCTGTTCATTCTTCGTATTTTGCCTAAGTCTTGAGAAGGTATATATGATACTTGATAGATCTTGCTCGTGTATTCGTTTTTCTTGATCAACCTTAAGAGAAATCATTCATATATCCATCCTTCATCTATTCTTGTACAGAAATCTCACCAAAAACCTCCAAGGATCACTGTAATTGCAAGTCTTCTTCTTCAACCATGGTGAATATCACTCTGTTTTCGGTTCTTGAGCAGCTTCCCTTTAAACTTCAAATTCGTGCTTGTTACTACACCATTTTCTCAGATTCTTGTTGGTGTGTTTTCATAACTCCCTTTGCTTCGTTTTCGGCATCTTTAATTGTTGTTTTGATCTGTAGAACTCCGGCAATCAACAAAACAGTTCAGCCCAACCACTTTTCTGTTTTTGCAAAATCGGATGCCTTAGATAGCCTCAAAATTGTTCGAACCTGTTGAAAGAATTATAGATCAGCTCATTTCCTACAACTTTTCTGTTGTTAACTTTCTGAGATAATCATTGTATCAGCCCAATTTTTGTGTTTTCCAAATTTTAGTCATTTCATTCAACAGTCTGACGAGCAAGAGGTTAAGCCAATCCTCGATTAAACCTCTGGTTGTGCTTTATCTCACCAAACTCAAGTCCTAAGGGATCGGTTCAGACCAACCCAAGCCCAAATTTAACCAAACCAAACACTTGTGGCCAAACCTAGAGTGTTCTCTCTCTCCTAGGATCATCTCCAACCATAATACCTTGCATGCATGCATATTTTTACTTTACATATAATTTTCTAATGATAAGTAATTCCTATATGCTTACGTGTTTTATTATTATTTGTGTGCGAGAGTAGAACTAGGAGTGGAAGGAGCAGAAGAAGTGTTCGAAGACTCCTTAGTGCAGTTAGACCCCGCTTTGCAAGGCAAGTCTCTTTCTCATTGATCATGTCTCTCCCAATATTTAAGTAAATTATGTTATTTATTGTTTTAAGTATATGCATGCCTTATTTTTCAAATGCTAGGTTGGA
The DNA here is from genome assembly GCA_019359835.1 of Pharus latifolius. Taxonomy (NCBI): domain Eukaryota; kingdom Viridiplantae; phylum Streptophyta; class Magnoliopsida; order Poales; family Poaceae; genus Pharus; species Pharus latifolius. Next base: position 26,571,264 of record CM033325.1, on the reverse strand, counting down.
TGAATCTAAGTAGATATGACCTAACTTCTTTGAAGGCCCTACATGTTCATATATCCTATGCACTCATTTGTCGCCTTAGGATGTTGTGCTTAAATTATGCTTATGCTTAAATATAGGTGCTAAATGCTAAATGGTCATCTATATGAAAAGTGTGTTTAAAACCTTGTTTGTAAAAGTGTAAGTTAGAATCAATAGTGAGGATAGTTTGTGTGGTTGGTGCTGTGTGCACAACGAGAATGTGGTTCACTCCTCACTAACGGTTCATAAGGACGAGGCCCTTGTGTTGTACTTCAAAGCGGTATGAAAAACATAGGAACCATTTGCCCGGTATGGGATGGGCGCGGAAAAGTAGTTCTCTAGGTATTAGTTTTTCCCTGCAATGGTTGTCAGTCCGGTTTCTTGAGGGAAACTGGTGGGCCACAGAAGGCCGTGAGTTGTGAGAGTGAGTAAGTGAATCAGGAGTTTGGAAGGAAGGTGCCCAAGACCTGGATATCGAGTTGTGCGCTATTGGATCCACAGGCTATGAGTGTCACGAGACCATGGGCCAAGGCTAGGTAGATTTGCCTGTGGGGTGCGCTCCACAATGATAATATGGATTGAGTTGTCTATTTACCCGGCAGGGAATTGTTAATGCTAGGATTACGAACTATCGTGTGATCTCAGCCTGGTCGCTTGTGTAAAAGTTGCATGGAGAGTTACCGACATGAAAGCTGGGGTGATCAAGTGGATGAAAGTGGTACACCTTTGCAAAGTTACAAAAAGTATCAGAAACTCTGAGCTCCCAGGTTTTGGAGTCTGCGCGCAGTGGATTCTATCCACGTCGATGCAGCACAAGTAGGATTTGGAAGATTTTTGTAATATTGGTTAAAAATGGTGACTCATGGAAGACCGCCACACATAACATTTTCTAAAACCTAGTTTAGGATTTTAAGGTATCACTTTTGAAATCAAAATCTTTCTTCAGAACTTTAGAGTGAAAATCTATTATATTCTTACCTATAAACCGAAGAGCCTGTTTCTTGGAATTCCCTATCATTTATATACCTGCATTCATTAATTGAGACTTGTTGTGCACCGTGTGGACAACGTGCTCACCCTTGCTTTTGCACATAAAATTTAGAGGAAGGACTTGTTGATCCTGGCTCCTACGCTTGGAACCCATCAATGAAGAAGGAACTGTCCCCGACGATCCAATTTACTAGAGGGTCATTCGCCTAGTGGAGCTCTATGTGGTGGGAGCCCATGCTGTGCCGCTGCTATTGAAGATGATGAAGACATTGAAGGCTGTTGTCTTTGTGTGTTCTGTTCTTTTGTGCCAACCTTTGTGTTGATGAAACTTCTTAATTTGTATCTACTCTAAATTGCACCATTCTTGACGCTATGGTATTGTAATATTGGTCCTTGTGACCTTGTACTCATCTTAATCACCTGTGTTGCAGTATAATGTATTGTGTTGTTGTGAGCTTGTAACGTATCATTCTGTGTGCAACCTAACCTAGGTAGTTGCCGCTGGATTCCTCATATGAGGGTCCCTACACATGCCAGGCTTAAACTTATCAAGGCAGACCATGGCACGCAATCCTAGAGAAAAAGCCTTACATCCCACATGTGAAACATGAGGTTGTCGATCATTGCGTCTATCTCCTTAGTCGTGGGAAGAATTAGCCTGAGGAAGCTTACGACGTGGTCCCAAGCGCAAGCACACCGGTTCTCGGTTGCGGTCACGAGAGCTACCAGTTCGTCGGATTTGTCATGCCAGGCTGAAGTAGTGTAAACACGATTGCGTCATCTCGGGCTCTAGTAAGCACTATCCCGCTCCCAGGAATAAGTTACCGATCGCGACGATGCAGTTGGAGTGATATATGAGGCAACCCCATCAAGGTTCTCAATTGATACTCTTGCGAATGTTACCCTGTCATCGTTTGTGAAGCCAGAAGGAGGATTGCGAAGCGCCTCCGCAATCACACAAATGTGATCCTGGGTACTCCTTCTGGGTGCCAGGGGAGTTTTTGCCATCGTCGCCTCAACATTTAGGGAGTACTCCAGGGCCGAAAGTGGCAATTGGTCATGCCGACGACCATCAGATGTCATTGACGAGATGTTCCAGGACCAAAGTCACGGGTGGTGGTATCATGGAGAACTTGCGCAAGGTGCAGAGCTTCCTCTGTGGTCTTGAAAACTTCAGCCCCTCACCGCTCGCGAGCTTCATCTTCTTCTCATTTGCACTCTCCTTCTTCCATAGCAATGCGTTGCTCAGGAGTCTCTTTAGAAAGTGCAGCGACTTCCCATCACTACCACAGAAACAGACATCCTGGACGGCACATCACAGACGGGTATGAACTGTTCAATGGAAAACCGTCTGTGAAGGCCTGGCGGGAGAATATGTTCAGATATCACAGACGGTTCTGACGTCAAAAACAACTGTGAGAGTAAACCAGACGGTTCTGAACACAAAACCGTCTGTGATAGTATACTTATCACAGACGGCTCTAACCTAAAAACCGACTGTGATATATACAATCGGTTCCCAGCTAAGAACCGTCTATGATAGTCTAATTATCACAGACGGTTCTAACCTAAAAACCGACTGTGATATATATAGATGGTTCTGAGTTCCGAACCGTCTGTGATAATTAGACTAGCACAGACGGTTCGGAACGCAGAACCGACTGTGATTTATACAGTCGGTTGTAAACCACGAAGCGTCTGTGATAGTGTAGTTATCACAGACGGTTGTGATGTATGAACCGACTGGAAAAGTACCGGCGCTTCGAATTCTCAACTGTGATCATTTCTGTCTCCGATCTTCGCGCGCGGCGCCTAGGAGAACACGAAGCATCGCTTTGCAAGTTCTATAAATTGACAGTGGAAAAATTGTCATTTACTTTACAAGTTTTTATAGTTCTCAGACTGTTTGACTCCTTAGCTTCTCTGCGCCAATGGCATCCTCGATGGCATCGTCAGCCTCGCCCTCCCCGGTATGAGCTCTCAATCTTTTGGACTTACCCCTGTATTGTTAATCCATGTTCAATACATTCTTGACCTGTTGATTTGCACAGGGAAGTGGAGCCGTGGAAGACACTGCCAAAGTCAAGGCCGAGCTGAGGGCCCTCCAGGAGGAGCACAAGCTCCTCACGGAGAAGCACACTCGGCTACGGCTTGACCTTGACTAACTCTTCCAGCGCATTCAGCGCATGAAGACGGATGGTGATACTGCTAGGGCGACGACGAGGCGTCTTCGCGAGGAGAAGAAAGCCGCGGATATGACCATCGCTGGCTGCGGTTTGACAATGAAGGATACCATCGCGAAGCTGAGGGAGGTCGCAGGCCTTCTCGACGCTGAAGTAGTTGATCCTGAGAAGGACAACTTGTCGCTGGAGGAGTCCTGCGTCCTGGCTGCAAGTCAAACTGACTTTATTCTAGATGCAGCCAGGGCTAAGACCACTCCTTGACCTAGCATTCTGTATTTTTACTTTTTTTTTGTAAGTGATGAAACAAATTATTGAAAACTTTGTTCTTATGTCAACTTTCTAATTTTCCAGCACATTCTTGGACTGCATGCAATCTTCCCTCTTTCTTTATCTTTCGTTGGCTTTTGTCGAACATTCGACCATACAAAGGTATGTACACTGTGTGCGATCAAGGAACGACTATCGCGATCTTTGGCTTGTGATCGGAGCCCTTGAAATAATATAGAAACAATATAGAGGTCGCAGGTCCCATGCAAATAATATAAAAAGAATATAGAAGTTATATATCAACGTGCTTTGAAATATCACAAACGGCTCTGAGGTAAAAAACATCTGTGATAGTCACATTAGAGACGGTTTTTACGTAAGGCCCGACTGTGATGGTCCCAACAGTGTCCTCGAGTCGACTCGAATTCTTAACCTCTATCAATATCACAGACGGTTCTTAACTCCAAACCGTCTGTGATAGTAAACGGACATATTAAAGACGGTTTGGACATCAGAACCGTCTGTAATATAAAAGCAGATGGTTTTGATCTCCCAACCGTCTGTGATAGTCCCAACAGTGCAATTCTCTACATGCAATTGTTGATAACCGCACATAATAACTGAGCAGATGAAGAGACTTAATTATTTACTTCAAATTTAATTTGCATCGAATTATGTAATCTGACTCTTCAACTTCCTCGCCTCGAATTCTCGACCTCTATCAATATCACAGACAGTTTTTAACTCCAAACCGTCTGTGATAGTAAACGGACATATTAAAGACGGTTCGGACATCAGAACCGTCTGTAATATTAAAGCAGACGGTTTTGATCTCCCAACCGTCTGTGATAGTCCCAACAGTGCAATTCTCTACATGCAATTGTTGATAACCGCACATAATAACTGAGCAGATGAAGAGACTTAATTATTTACTTCAAATTTAATTTGCATCGAATTATGTAATCTGACTCTTCAACTTCCTCGCCTCGAATTCTCGACCTCTATCAATATCACAGACAGTTTTTAACTCCAAACCGTCTGTGATAGTAAACAGACATATTAAAGACGGTTCGGACATCAGAACCGTCTGTAGTAGTAAAGCAGACGGTTTTGATATCCCAACCGTCTGTGATAGTCCCAACAGTGCAATTCTCTGCATGCAATTGTTGATAACCGCACATAATAACTGAGCAGATGAAGAGACTTAATTATTTACTTCAAATTTATTTTGCATCGAATTATGTAATCTGACTCTTCAACTTCCTTTGCCGTGTTGCAGTTTATCTCCCGAGAAGTTGTATATCATGAATTTATTGGCCTTGAAAACCAGTACTAGTGCGCTTTTTAGAACTCGAGGCACCCGTGCATATGAACCGTCACCTTCTGTTTCTATAAATAGCGAGGCTCCTAAATCCCTGTCTTTATTCCCTCCTCATCTCCCACCTTGATGGCGAGCCGAGATTCCAGTGAGGTTATTGAAATTGAGAGTGATGAGGAAGAGATAAGGAATGAACTCGATCAGGATCTTCAGAAAGTAAGTCGTCTCTGAAACTCTAATGCAGATCTTTCTTTTATGACTTGATTACCTTGAAACAAATGCATTTCGAAATCCACAGGTGCTTGAGGAAATGCTCCCTCCAAAGAAGAGACTTAGAAATGATGAAAGATCATACAGTGGAGCTGCAGCGAAGACTCTAGAGGGTGCTGAGGCCTGTGTTGCCACATTGCCCCTTGCAACCCCTCCAGTTGCATCGACTCCACCTTTGGAGATCCACAATAATCCTTCCAATATCCCCTCTCCAACACCTTTGTATCATCAGCTTTTCTGGGGTAAGGCTCACACTTCCACGTCCAAATCCACTCCGAAGCTTGGCAATCATCTTCACCCTCCCAGCATACGCCCCTAGGAGAAGCTGGAGAAGCATATGTGCAGGAGGAGAAAGCTGCCTTGTGCAGAACTCTCCAAAAAAAAAAAGAGGCGCTGGAGAAGCATTCTGAGGGGATGTCTTTTGCCATTCTGCACTTGGCAGAGTGCATGCTTTGAGTTGCAGCTTCATCTCCACCTTGGTTGTATCAACTTTAATTTCTTGGATGATCCTACTGATGCCAAATCCACTCCTTTGGTGAGAGATGATGTTGATAGTCTTAGAGCCATTGGTAGTTCTCCTGGGGCGGCCAGTGTAGATCCTACTGATGCCAATACGTCCCTAGGAGAACTTTGTAAATTACTTTCGGAACAGGTCGACACTAATCAATTGGTCGCTTAATTAATAGTATCTCTTATGTATGGAAAGATTGTAAGAAATAAGAAATTTCTTTTCCTTATATATCTGGCTTTCGATTGATTATGTAACTGATAATCACCAAATGATGTTCTGTGTAAAAATGTTAACAAGAAAATACTGCTGCGATCAAGACGGTTTTTAACTCAAAACCGTCTCTGCTTGAAAGATTACAGACGGTTTTAATTTCAGACATATATATAAAACAAATATGAAAAACAAGATAAAACCAAACAGTCTGAACGTTCATTTTTGTAAATACTAACATTGAAATAAGATAGAACCAAATATGAAAAACATGTGGAACAACTGATGACCAGTAGTCGAATGCAAACAAAAAAACCGGGATATTAAAGACGGTTCGGACTTTAAAACCGTCTGTGTTATCACAGACGGTTCTGAGGTAAAAACCGACTGTGATAAAACATACACAGACGATTCTGAGGTAAAAACCGACTGTGATAATAACGTAGACGGTCGGATGTGATAACACAGACGGTTCAGATGTGAGAACCGACTGTCATAATCAAATACACAGACGGTTCTGATGTAAAGCGGACGGTTTGGAGTTCATAACCGTCTGTGATATTTCTTTTCTTCAATAATGCACCGATATTACTGACGGTATTATATAGAACCGTCTGTACTGAACCTGGTATAAAAGGTCTTTTGGCGGATGTTTTGAGCTAGTCGTACTCTCTTGCTCGACCTACACTGTCCAGTTCGAAGAGATTTGGGGCAAGGAAGAGCGAAATCTCGAAAGGCAGGGGGAGCATTTGGGAGCAAAAATTTGAGGATCGAACCAAGGTTGGTTACTTGCTCCCAAGGCGTACACATTACTTGATTTCATCATCAATATCGATCTCCATTGATTTACTAATTAGCATGTGTATGAATTTGATTTATTGCAGATGGTCCGAGACTAGATGTATAATGACAACCGAGTGGGTGAGGAATACATGAAAGGTGTTTTTGATTTCGAAAAGGTTGCTGTGCAAGACATGGCGAAGAAGGGTTTACCATATATGTACTGTCCTTGTGTAGACTGCCAGAATATTAAGATGTTCACCAACTCATCTCAAATTGTCGCCCACTTGATCCGACGTGGTTTCAAAAAGGGGTACACGTGTTGGGTCCACCATGGAGAAGAGCCAACTGCAGAAACAACTGCCACTCAGGTTGAGGAACAGGACATGCCGGATCCAAACAACGACTTCGACGAGGATATGCCAGAGGATGACCATTTAGATGACATGTTGCGTGATGTGGAAGGAAATTACAGTGAAAGGGGGTTTGGCAAATTCAAGCGCTTGATTGAGGACTCAGAGAGGCCGTTGTTCCCTGGCTGCAAGTCGAAATACACAAAGTTGGCCTCTGTGCTTGAACTGTTAAAATTGAAGGCAAGCAACAGCTGGACCGACAAGAGTTTCACAGCACTGTTAGATCTTTTGGCGGACATGCTCCCGGAAGGAAACGAGTTGCCAAAAAACACCTACCAAGCGAAAAAGCTGTTGTGTCCTTTGGGAATGGAAGTAGAAAGGATACACGCATGCCCTAATGATTGCATCCTTTACCGTAACGACTACAAAAATATGCATGTTTGTCCGGTGTGCGGCGCATCCCGCTATAAGCGTACTAAGGACCGAACAGACGACGGCGACTGCACGGAGATAAAGGAAGGACCTCCTGCTAAGGTGTTGTGGTATTTGCCAGTCATTCCCCGCTTGCAGCGTTTGTTTGCAAACCGTAAAGAGGCAAAATTACTGCATTGGCACTCGGAAGACCGGAAGAAGGATGGAAAGTTGAGACACCCCGCTGATTCTTCACAGTGGAGAAACATCGACAGGGAATTTGTTAACTTCGGAGCAGAATTGAGGAATATAAGGTTCGGGTTGAGTACCGATGGAATTAATCCTTTTGGTAACATGAGCAGTCGGCATAGCACTTGGCCGGTTCTTTTGTGTATCTACAACCTTCCTCCTTGGTTGTGTATGAAGCGCAAGTACATCATGATGTCTCTACTTATCTCAGGACCAAAACAACCCGGAAACGATATTGATGTGTACCTAGCACCATTGATAGAGGATCTCCTAACAATGTGGAACGAAGGGGTGCAGGTATGGGACGCATACAAACGAGAGAACTTCATCCTACGTGCTATGATATTCTGCACCATCAACGATTTCCCAGCCCTTGGAAATTTGTCGGGCCGTACTACGAAAGGAGCCAAAGCCTGCCCCCACTGCGAAGATGACACTGAGAGCGTGTGGCTGAAGAATTGCAGGAAAACAGTGTACATGCGTCACCGTAGGTTTCTTCCGAAGAATGACGCGTACCGTAAGAGGAAGAGGGAATTTGACGGCCACAACGAAGATGGTTCAGGCCCGAAGCCTACGCGCGGGAAAGATGTTTACTCACGGGTGAAGGACATAGACGTTGTGTTTGGAAAGGGTGGTAAATTGAAACCCCGCACGAAGAACACTTGGAAGAAGAGATCGATATTTTGGGACTTACCGTATTGGGAGCATTTAGAGGTTCGTCATTGCATTGATGTCATGCATGTAGAGAAGAATGTTTGTGACAGTTTAATCGGCCTATTGCTGAACATTCCAGGGAAGACAAAGGATGGCATCAATGTGCGGCGTGACATGATCGAAATGAGAATCAGGCCCGAGCTAGCACCGAGAGAGGACGATAAAGGCCGTATATACCTCCCCCCCGCATGCTACACTTTGTGCAAGGCTGAGAGGACAGAACTCTGTAAGTGTCTCCATGGTGTTAAAGTTCCATCGGGTTACTCCGCAAATATGAAAAAGCTTGTGTCCATGGGCGATTTGAAATTGCTGGGTATGAAGTCTCATGATTGTCACGTGTTGATGACACAAATGCTTCCTGTTGCCATCCGGAGTATTCTGCCGCATAAGGTCAGAGAGACGATCACGAGGCTATGTTTTTTCTTCAATGCAATTTCTTCCAAGGTCATTGATCCCGATGGACTGGATTCTTTGCAGAGCGAGGTGGTTCGAACTCTCTGTCAACTTGAGATGTATTTTCCTCCATCGTTTTTTGATATCATGGTCCATCTCACCGTCCACCTTGTCAGAGAAATCAAGATATGTGGACCCGTGTTCCTACGTTATATGTATCCATTCGAGAGGTACATGGGTGCACTTAAGGCCTACGTGAGGAATCGGTCCCGGCCCGAGGGTAGCATTGCCGAAGGTTATGCAGCGGAAGAGGTTGTTGAGTTCTGCGTCGATTACATGGCCGAGGTAGAAGCAATAGGAGTTCCTGTGCCTCGTCATGAGGGGAGGCTTGATGGTGTTGGCACTATCGGACGGAGAGCCATCACTCCTGATTTCGATATGTACTCGAAAGCTCATTTTTGGGTCTTGCAACACATGACGGAGGTGTCTCCGTACATCGACGAGCACAAGGAGATGCTACGACAAGACAATCCTCGCCGATCCGAGGTTTGGATCACGGGACAACATAACAGTCGATTCAACGCGTGGATGAAGGTGCGAATCACCGGAGAGTCCGCAAGTGAGAACCTTAAATGGTTGGCAAAAGGGCCCACGTTTACTGTACAGACTTGGCAGGGATACGACATCAATGGGTACACATTTTACACGAAAGCTCAAGATCGAAAGAGCACTGTGCAAAATAGTGGAGTGAGCGTAGAAGCTTTCCATGAGGGGTTCACCAAGACAGGCCCAACAAGGGTAGTACGTGGATTGAACTCGTACTACGGGTTCATTAAAGAAATTTGGGAGCTCGATTACGTATTGTTCAAGATTCCCCTGTTTCGATGCCGATGGGTCCAAATCCCACAGGGTGTGAAGGTTGACAGTTACGGTTTCACTTCTGTGGACCTGGATCGCGTTGCTTATAAAGATGAGCCATTCATACTTGCAAATCAAGCCATTCAGGTCATTTATGTCACTGACCCGGCCAATAAGAAGTGGCACATCGTCCTTCATGGCAAGAGAAGGATTGTTGGAGTTGAAAATGTCGTAGACGAGGAGGAATACAATCAATTTGATGAGATTCCTCCATTTGGAGATGGCGTACAGGTCGATACTGAAGACACCGACGAAACCAGTTACGTGCGTATGGATCACCAGGAAGGGTTATACTTTAAAGGTAATCAACTGTACGTCTTATCTCTCTGTTTCCATCGGTATAGCTTATATCTCCTGTAATTCTCGTATTTGCAGGGCCGCGGCAAGTGGAAAGTTGAGGATAACATGGCTGTGTACGTGCAAATTGTCGGTGAAAGTTCCCATTTGTAAATTTAACATACAATATTACGTGGAGCATGCTCAAGTTACAGAGCATTTGGACTACATTGTAACCAATTATCGGATATACGTACATAGTAACCAATTTACAGAGTATTTGGACTACATTTGAAATATCTGAGTGTTCATTTAAAACATGTTTTCGAGCATTCAGAGTTGAAAGCTACAGATCAGTTTCAATTTGTAAAACTAACGTTCAATAGAGAGATTATCAAGGACGGTTTTGACCTAGCACAGACGGTGCACAGTCGGTTCTAACCTCACAACCGTCTGTGATAATCTCTCACTATGTAGATTACCACAGACGGTCTTTATTTGAGAACCGACTGTGATAATATTATCATAGACGGTTATATATATAAAACCGTCTGTGATATTTTCAACAGTGTCTGACTCTTCGAGTTCTTAACGTGCACCGTCGGTTCTCAATTCCAAACCGTCTGTGATAATCTCAGGCACAGTCGGCTCTCAACTCAAAACCGTCTGTGATAATCTCTCTGGTGACTACGATTATTATAGACGGTTTCGATGTGAGAACCGACTGTGATATATACTATTATAGACGGTTCAGATGTGAGAACCGACTGTGATAATACCGACGCGGTACATAGTTCAAGGCGGGCTTTATCCCGCTCATTCTACTTCGCCCTAGCTCTGTTAGCCCTAGCTCTCTCCGCCCTCGCACCGTCCGTCGCGATCACCTCCATCGCCTCCCACCTTCTCCTCTCCATCCGTCGCGATCACCTGCATCGCCTTTCCACCGTCAAGCGCGATCACCTCCATCGCCCTCCCGCCTCCGACGCGATCACCTCCATCGCCTCCCCACCGTTTCTGTCATTCTTGTATGGGTTTTGTTATAGAATTATTAGTTGCATATTTACTTAAACTGTTCTCTCTTTCACTTATGTTAGGAACTATGTCTGGTGACGAAATGCACCACTCGGGGACTCAGGGTGACCTCGCTGGCGATGAGACGCCTGGGCCGGAGGTCGCCTCGTCCGCCGTGACCCCGCAGAAGAAGGGAAAGGGGCGAGGCCGGACGACATGCGCGCGTCTGAACAAGGGGGAAAAGCAGCACGTCCAGTTCGACGACAATGGTGTGCCGGAAGCTCCGCCCAAACTTGTCGGTCAGTACCGCTCACTATGCGGCAAAGTGGCAAGGGAGCGGGTGCCCATCACCACCTCCGACTGGGGTCAAGTGCCCCCAGAGTGCAAGGATGCGCTGTGGGAAGAAGTGCAGGCGGCGTTTCACATTCCGGAGGATCGCCACTTCACCGTCCGCCGGAGGACACTTATGTCAATAAACAAGGCGTGGAGGAACTTCAAGAGCGAACTTGTCAGGCACTATGTGAAGGAGTCGACGACCCCCTTCAATGACTACCATTTCATGACTCCCGAGGCATGGCAGCAGTTCGTAGAGATGAAGGGCAAGCCTGAGTTCCAGGAGCTTAGTGCGAAGGCCCAGGCTAACCAGGCCAAGAACACCCACCCACACAGATTAGGCACCGGTGGGTATGTGGGGAAGAAGGCGCTGTGGAGGAAGCAGGACGAGGAAGCTTCACAGTCTTCGGCCGGCAGTCCTTATGCGGGCATAACGGACGTGCGCGCCCGCAATTGGTGCCGAGCTAGATCGACGATGGACTCCTCCGGAAGCGTCTCCGTGAATAACCCTGCGGACAGGGAAGTGATCGACCGACTGGTAAGATTGTCCGATCACGTACTATCCTCATAACACGCATGCAATGGGCTGTATTGCTAAGTTGTCCTGTTGCAGGTGACGCTGAGTGCGCAGGCGGCATCCGGAGAGTTCAACCCGAGGAGGGACAGGGATATCCTCACAGCGGCGCTAGGAAACAAGGAGCATCCAGGCCGCGTGCGCGGCCTCGGCGCCACTGTGCCTTGGAGGCATGGTTTCCCCGATGATGAGGAGGCGGCTAAGAGGAGAAAGAGATCCCACCAAGCCCGCGATGAACGGCTGAAGGAGGAGATGCGATCGGAGTTCGCTGTTCAGGACAAAGCACTCCTGCAGCAGTTGTCGGAGTTCGGTGTTCTACCTTGGCTCATTGCAGAGGAAAGGGTACTCGTATTGCGGCGCACGAGATGTATTCGGAAGGTGATGTGGACCTGTCTTGCATGCATCTAGATTTACTGTCCTCAAATTGTCAATTTCGGCTATCCTCAAACTGTCAATTTTGACTATCTACAGGGCTTTCACGAAGTACTTTGCCGAGGTAGGGAGACAACACGAGCGGCGAGCCGATAAGTTTCAGTGGTTACAATTTTCGGTACAAATTTCAACTGAATCTGTTTTATTTTATAACTTGTCCCCACCTAACTCTCGGTCTGTAAATTGGCAGTGCCATCAGCAGCCGAACGACAATACATGTGGGTTCTACGTGATGCGCCACATGTATGACCTGATCATCACCCCTCACCGGCCCGATTTCCCCGAGGTATTACAACTGCTCCCCTTAATTTGTCTCGATTTGACAGAATTTACAACTTAATTCAGCTAATTTTTTATGTACCAACTCTTGCTGCAGGGGGTCGACTTCCCTTCAGAAAGCCTTGACCCTCGGCAGATTGGTAATGTCCGAGGGATGTTCGCTGAGTTTTTCCTTTCGGAGGTCATATCACCCAAGGGGAAGTTTAGGGACCCGCAAGGTTCGTATTAGTGCGGCCTTACATTTATTTGTACATCTAACACACTTTAATTGTCGATTACATTTATTTGTTCAATTGTACATATTTCTGAGTTCTGTGCTGTATATATGAAATGCTATACAGAGAGGGGTGCAAATATATTTGAGTACTGCATGTGCATATGAAACTGTATATATTTGAGTACTGTACAAATATAATTCTGAGTTCAATTGTACAAATATATATGCATGAGACTGTATATATTTGAGTACTATGCATGTATGAAATTCATGAACTGTATATATGAAAATGCAATTTGTACAGAGGACATCTGTGAATGTTATAATCTCAGACGGTTTGTAAGATCAAAACCGTCTGTGCACGGTTTTGATCTTACAAACCGTCTGAGATTATAACAGTCACAGATAAATAACACATCGCAGATGGTTTTGACCTCAGATCCGCCTGTGATATCAGACTATCACAGACGGTTCTGAGATAATAAGACTATCACAGACGGTTTCAATATTAACACCGTCGCTGATATCGCAGATTGGTTTAACCTCCAAGCCGTCGGTAATAATATGAGTATCACAGACGGTTGTGAGATCAAAGCCGTCTGTGAATTACGACTATCACAGTCTGTTATAACATCAAAGCCGTCTGTGATACTCATACTAACACAGACGATTCTGATGTCAAAACCGTCTGTATATACTAAAGTATCACAGACGGTTCTGTTCTCACACCCATCTGTGATAGTACAAGTATCACAGATGGTTCTGATATCAAAACCGTCTGTGTATACTCAAATATCACAGACGATTCTGAGAACAGAACCGTCTGTGTATCACAGACGGTTCTGATGTCAAAGCCGTCTGTGATACTCATACTATCACAGACGGTTCTGATGTCAAAGCCGTCTGTGATACTCATACTATCACAGACGGTTCTGATGTCAAAGCCGTCTGTGATACTCATACTATCACAGACGGTTCTGATGTTAAAACCGTCTGTATATACTAAAGTATCACAGATGGTTCTGATGTCAAAACCGTCTGTGTATACTCAAATATCACAGACGGCTCTGAGAACAGAACCGTCTGTGATAGTGTGACTATCACAGACGGTTCTTACCTTATAACTGTCTGTGAAATATGAGTATCACAGACGGTTCTGACCTTATCACAGACGGTTCTAACCTTATATCAGTCTGTGAATGGATATATCACAGACGGTTGAAAACATAAAAAACCGTCTGTGATAGTGCATGATTATCACTGACTCGAATATCACTGACGGGTAAGAACCGTCTGTGATGTCTGTTTTGACCCGACTGTGATGATGAATTCTGTAGTAGTGTCTGGTTTTATGTAAAATACAGAGCCAATCTAACTGCAATAAATTCTCCCCTCAATGGGAAGGTCCCTACACTATTGTCTCGGTGCCGCGACCAGGATCGGTTCGGTTAGCTATGGAGGATGGTCGAATCTTATCCAATACATGGAACATCGATCAACTACGCAAGTTCTAAGTGTAAGTTTCCCAAACCTTTTCCTTTTCAGTTATCATGATTTAACAAAATCAGTACTTTTAGTTGTTTCATGTGATAATTATTCCTGTTGCCCATATGTTACGAGTCTGGCTCGGGGGCTGGTTGCCGATAATTGTATCACTATAATACCTTGATCGGATTCACTGGCCAATCTTGTGATCACTTCCAAACAAGACACCCCTCAATAAGCCATTTCTCAACGCACACAGGGCATGCTGGCATGTCCTTGGTCATTAGAGTGGCTACCGGTTCACAATAAGGTCGGGTGTTATAGTAAAAATGATTATCGGTCTGGTCGGATAACAATACCCAAAGTCACAATACCCTCTAGGTATTCCCAGTCGTCACATCCATATTTTTCCTGTGCTTATAATACTAAGTCTTCAGTATGCATAATCTCAGGACGGGGTTAAGGGAATATAGTCGCAACATGAAACAAAAAGAAGTGCTTTTCTTTCAAAAATAAAGGCATACATATGCATTGTATAGATATATCTGTACAGGTACAAAATTTACAGTAAGCCAAGTTCGGTCAAGAGATTTTCGACTAAAGGCTTGACTTCCTCCATTATTACTGCAAGTTGGTCTTCACTCTCGACCTTTGCTTCTCCCACCACTGGATTTAGATCAAGATCCGGGCCAGGGTGAAGACGAAGTCTGCAGAGGATGGCGGAGGCTGCAGATTGCACTTTTGTCTTGATCGCCTCTTTTTGACGCCTTGTATCTTTAGGAAGATACTCAAGGAGTGCCTCAGCTTGGGTTGCGACCAGTGTGGTCCAGTCGCTAAGGCTAAGGTCATCCTTTTCAATTTTGACCACATCAGCTTTTAGAAAACTGGCCACCATCTTCAGCTTTTCAAAGATGTCTTGTTGAACACTGCTGTAGGTTGAGAGTGACGCGTTCAAGTCCTTGTTCTCCCTGTAGATAGAATCAACTTTCGAGTTTTGCAACTCGATGGTCGCCTGGAGATCCTTCTTCTCTTGGCAGAGCTGGCCTATTTGGTCCTCTCGTGCTGTAATAAGAGACCATCACAGACAATTCGCATAACAAGTCAATTCATTCTGGTCGGAAGTACACTTACAAGAGAGCTACGACCGCAGTTGTTGGAGTTTTTTCTCCAAGCAAGAGATCTGGGCGATTGCCCTGACCTCCTGGTTTTCCCGATCAGAGAGGCTCTTGATCAGAATGGCATTTTCTCTGTGACAAAAGAGACAATTGTTAAAATAGGACTCGGGCAGATGAGGAGACATCTTCCTTACCGCTGCAGGCGATTCGTTTCCTGTTGAGAAACCTCAATACGCTTCGCCACAACCATCGACCTGGTCGCCACTCGAGTTAGTTCCTATGACATGGAAGGAGATCAGCTTCAGAACCTGGATATTCCTATGCAAATGCGAACTGAAAAATCACAAGAGGTGTTCTGCATACCTCAATATATTCACTGAACGAGCCACTTTTCGATTCAGCCAAAGGCTGAGTCTCTACACTCGCCTTGTCCCCAGCTGGAGCGGTAGATGAGTTTGCCTGTTGAGCCTCCTCCATGGCTGCGGTCTCAGATTCTAATCTCTGTGATTGGACTTCTGTAGCCATCCCCTCTACAATGGCATGAAGAACTTCTTCGGCCGTGGGGATGGGACTTTGCTCGCTCGTGAACTCCATAGCAGGAGGAGCTTCAACGCTTGTAGAGGTCACTGGGGTGCTTGGCACTGCATCCCTGCGCCTAAGCAAATAAGAGAATCATCGGCTAGAATGTCCTCAATTAATCGCTTCAATGTTACCCTGTCTAAGCGGGAGGAATTCTTACCTTACTCGAAACCCTATCCATTTTGATTTCGAGGACGATTCTTTGGAAAAAGAGGACAGTCGTCATCTGTCCTGGTCTTCCTTTTCCTGAATAGGACGTTGACCTTTTCTCCCTGTGTGCATGCAAATCTATAAGAACACACCTGAGGAATAATGGAAACCAAGACTGTAAGGGTCCTTACCGGAGTAACTTCTTCTGTCGGTAGAGATGAAGCCATTGGTCTTGAAGTCTCCTGGACCGCAACCATGAGATCGGTAGTGGTCAAGGGATCCTGTTCAGTCATCCCCACTCCTATCAACAGGAGTGGAGTACTCACCGCCCCAGGACTGGCAGGAGTCTTATTGCGGCGGATAAGAGGAATCTCGTCTTCCTCATCCTGATTGTCAATGGCCGCTGGATCCATTGTAGCCGTCTCTGTCCCTGCGGTCAAGGACAAGACTTCACCGATTTGAAGGGAAGCCGACCCCTCTGGGATGCTTGTTCCCAAGAGGTCGGTCACCTTCCTCTTGCGGCGAACTAGAGGAATGTCATCCTCCTCGTCCTCGCTCCCTTCACCCTGTATGACGAAGAAGTAATTTCTACTCGTACATGGGGTTACAGGGGGTACTGAATATCTTACCGCAATCTCTTTCGCGGTAGGGGTTTTCTTCTGCAAAGAAGCCTCTCCCAGAATCTTCTTAGGTTTTTTGGGAACAGACTCCTTCGCTACACGCTTCGAAGGGGTCCTCCTCACCCTCTTCGCAGCTGGTCTCCCCGAGGGACCAACATCCTCGCTTGGACGCGTCGCCTCAGCAAACTTCCCCAGAAGTTGTATCATTCCAAATGCTCTTGGTAATACAGGACAAGTGGATGGTTCACAATAGAGCTTGTTAGGAAAGGTCATACCTTTCGGCACTCCTGCTTAAGGTCATCGCCCTCGTTGATTAAGCTCTGGGGGCGAGGCAATCCCTTAGCTCCCTCCGCGGTGGCGTTATACGCCTGAAGGAGGTAGTTCGTCTGCTTCTCGATCTCGGACAAAGATAGGGCTATGTCACAAACAAGCATGTCAACAAATACAACATTTTTTAGTCAGTAAAAATGTATGTTTTGTTGATTAAAGGACATACCATTATTGTAGTCCAGGGTACTGTCCGCCATGGACTTGATTTCCCAAGCCGGATGAGCCCTTTCACACAGGGGGCTTATCCGATTCTTCACGAAAGTCGCGTATGATGTCGCGCGCAGTCAAGCCTTGCTGGACTAGGTGAAGAATCGCTTGGGCTTGTTTCTTCTGCTCCGCGCTCAGAGCAGGGAGAGAGTCCGACTCGCTCGCTTTCTCCAGTCGGCTGTTCGCGGACCATAGTCCGCTCTCCGACGAAGGGGTGCAGTAGAACCATTTCTGGCACCACCCGTGTACAGAATCCCGCAGGAGCGGGAATGGGTACTCTTTCTTCTCCCTTATGCGGAAGTAGATGCACCTGGTGGCATTGGCACTCTTCGACCATGCCAAGAAGTAGAAGCGCCAGAAAAGCTCCACGCTTGGAAGCACTCCGACGAAGGCTTCACAAAGGTGCTGGAAGATCGCCAGAATGAGAACTGCATTGGGGTGGAGATTCACTAACTCCAGCCCATAATACTCCAAGATTCCCTTCAGGAACTCGCTCTCCTGGAATCAGCGCAGGTATTCCTCGAAGATCACCAACTCGCCCTCTTGGACGATTGGGGTTTCTTGATCTTTCTCCGCTGGCCGCCAGTTGATCAGCAACTGCGGAGGCAGAATCTCTTCCTTCTCAAGTGCCACTTGGCTTTCTTCTATGTGGTGAACGGATCGGCTCCAGGATGTCATTTCTTGCGATGGATTGGGAAGAAAGGTGGTGACTTTGAAGGCGATGAAGATGAGGAATGCAAAAGAGGGTTTTGTACGGCGAGAAACTCTAAGGTAAATGAAGGGTTTCTGGTTGTGTGGCTTCCTCAGGAAGCTACCTTCTCCTTTTATATGCCCGAGACAACCCTTCGTCGAATATTTTATTAATTTCCCATAATGGGTGCCTTCTCTCTGGAAATCCGTTATGCACTTCCTATAGTGAATCTGGAACAACATATATTTTTATTATTTTTTGTTTCGAATTTAGGGGCTAGGGTGCACACAAAGACATGAAAATTTTGCATAGATTATTGAGGAAATAATCCCTCATGTTTTGTGTAAAATAATTTATGTGTGCTGATCACAATGCAGTTCTGTGATCGTCTTAAGATTCGCATGTTGATTGCAACGCAATTCTGTGATCGCCGCAAGTGGGTAATCGCAACATATACGATAATCATTCGATCAAGGTATTATGTTCTGATCATCGCTTTAGTTCTGATCGCAGCTTCAGTTTTGATCGCGGCTTTAGTTCTGATCACAATACCAGTACTGGTCGCGGTATAATACATCAATGCGTTTCTGATCGAAAAAGTTGTTACTTCGGATTTACCTGTGTATGTGTGGTCGCAAAGGCATTCTTGTGATCATTTTTTCACATAGGGATTTTGAAGAGTTTCAATTTGGATTATAAGTCTTGCATAATCCTTCTTGAGAAGTCAAGGTATGTAAGGTAAAGGAAATTTTTATTTCTGGCAGTCTTTACATACAAACGGGATACAGGCGACTAGAGCATCGACCTGATTCGAGGGAAGTTTACAACGTTCTCCCAGGGACATATTGGCGTCAGTAGGATCTACACTGACCACACCAAGAGAACTAGCAACTACTCTAAGCCTATCTACGTCATCCCGGAGAAAAGAGGCACTACCACTCCTGATCGTATCGGAGAGTTCTCGTTGTTGCCGACCGTAGTCCCTCTCCAAGCAGAATTGGTGCACCTCTTCGCGGGAGTAGTCATAACATTCTGCTAGATGCAGAATGGTTGAGGACATCTCCTCAGAATTCTTCTCCAGCACCTCTTTTTCTTCTTGAAGGGTTCGCTCGAAAGATGCACCCTTGCCAAGAACTTGAAAGTTGGCAGGCTGGTCGCTGGGGGCTCCGGCAATTTTGGTCTCCTGCATTGCATGGGTTAGCTTCGAGGACAAAATGACTCATGGGGGAATAGAGATAATTACCAATCCTCGCATTGGAGACAAATGAGGAGATGCAGAACTTCCTCCAGAAAACAGGTCACCCGACGAAAGTCGAGGACCACCTGGTCGCGAAAGTGCAACCTTCCCACCAGAAAGCAGATCATCCTGTGAAGCCTGATCAAGAATAGCTACATTGTCCGCTTGCGACAATGTAGGAGTCCCTTTATGGATCCCAAAAAATGATGTTCCAACTTGTGGGGTAGCATGCACAGGAAGGACTATAGGGGCCAAAGGAAGAGAGAGCAATGATGCATCTCTAACCTTTGCACCTGTAGCTGCAACACCACTGGAGGATCCTTCGTCAAATTTCGTTTTTTTCTTCGGGGGAATTTGTTCTTCATCGACTTAAAAAATTTTCCAAAGTACACTACTTTGAGAACGACCAAGACAGGGACTGGAACTAGATCTTTTGAAGGTACGTACCTTCTGGTCGAAGTCAAGTTCTAGTAACTCTTCATCACACTCAATCTCAATGATGTTCTTGGAGCCCTAATCTGCCATTGAGATGAAAACAGAAGAAAAGAAGAGATAGCTTTGGAAAGGACTTAGCCGAGAAAGAACTTGTGAAGTTTTAGGGCTAAGAGGCTTCGATATTTATAGCCCCCAGGGGTGACGGTTCGTTTTTCGAATGCCTTGAGTTCTTAAAACGTATTTACAGTTTTATCTCTGGTTAAAACAAAATCAACAATGCTATCATTACCTGTCAAAAACAAACCCGGAACCCGTCTCAGGAAATAAACCGCCACACTTAGTACGCCACTAATTGGAGAAGTTGAAGCATCGGCTCACTTATCCGATGCAGGATTAAAATTTGAAGTAAATATGTCTCTTCATTTTCTTCAAATTTGGGGGCTAGCTGACGAGGATTGTTACCTGCGCTAGTTCGGAGTAATGCACATTTGGTTCCAGACAGATTCGAACCAGACAAGTGTCCAGAGGTCCGTTGCTATGATCTCAGACGACCTGAGAAGCGCGGACACATGGTCACAGGCTTTGCGCGATCATGAGATTGCAGACGCTATGCGGTCAGGAGGTCACAGACATTACGCGGTCAGGAGATCGTAGACGATGCGTGGTCAGGAGGCCGTAGACAATGCGCGATCAGAAGATCGTTGACTACTCTCAACCTGAGTAATTTGGGATTGCTTAGCACTCTGTATACGCATATCCTGAGTATCACGAAGATCCTTCCACGTATGAAGACAACTGCCAGGAGGTGAACATGTGCGGTTATCCCTCAATTGCACGTGTTAAGCCTGCATGGAAGTTAAGTGCAGTTATCAAAACTGCACCCAAGAAACCGTTCAAAGTCGTTGTGCATTGGCGCCCTTTCGATCAGTATAAAAGGGTGAGCGAATGTACGATACAGAGGACATATCCCAGAGATCCGACACAAGAAGACCATAAGCTTTCATAGGCTAGTTTAGTCGTGTTTTAGACAATCACACAGGAAAGATCTTCGCCTGTGATGATCCTTTCTACAACTTTGTAACCTTTTTTCCATACATAGCGAAATCACAACAGGACGTAGGGCTATTACTCCCACCATCGAGGGCCCGAACCTGTATAAATCTCTTTGTGCCCCAACCGACGTTGCTCATCATCCCTTTCCGGAGGGACACCCTGAAAGGCCTCATAACTCACAAAAATCTGCATAAGTTCGACCAAGGACCCCGAGTCCGAATCGTCGACAAAGATTATACAGGAAAGATTGAAGTCAGCCCAGTCTCGACAAAAGAGCTATGCCGACAATGGAAGAAGAGAGTTGTCTTTCGAGGAAGACGACTATGTGTACCTCAAAGTGACACCTTACAAAGGAGTCCGCCGATTTCAGATGAAAGGAAAATTAAGACCAAGATATGGTGGAGCATATAAAATCTTGGAAAAATGAGGAGAAGTAGCCTACAGACTAGAGCTACTACTTGAACTAACAGGAATTCGTGATGTTTTTCACATATCTCAATTGAGGAAATGTCTAAAGAAACTAGCGGAGCAAGTATCTCCTATAGAATCTGAAGTTCAACCAGACTTGTCATATCAAGAGTACCCTGTTAAGATATTAGAGGCAAGAGAAAGGAAGTTGAAATAAAAACCATCAGGTTTTGCAAGGTTTAGTGGAACAATCACACAGAAGAAGAGTCAACCTGGGAAAAAGAAGAAGAGTTGCATTAGAACTTCCCCTACCTATTTCCGAACCAGTCATAACCTCGAGGATGAGATTATTCTTAAGGAGGGAAGGTTGTAATACCCCAGAATTTTGTTATTATTTTAATATGTCAATCAATGTATTTCTTATTGAATCCGTCGGATATCTCGACCACACATCGAATCAATCCTGGAAAAATCCTCCAAAATCTCTGATTAAAATTCTCTAAATTTCTCTAGATTAAATTCCAACTCAAAATCCCACTCTTTTCCAACCAAATGTTTGACTTGTTAGATTGCTCCTATTCAAATAGTCTTAAACTAGCAATTTTGTTCGAATTAGTCAAGACTTGGTCGATGGTCAATTAATACGATCAAGACTGGCTCGTTGGTCGAAAGAAAGTCACTGGTCGAACCGAGTACTGATCGAATCAGAGAGAAAACAAATGGATCCCATTGTCTCAGTTCAAGTGCTCGTGTGAAATCTTTGCCTCTTTTTAGCTTCAAGTGTTTGATCTAGTTTTTCTAGTGTTCAGTCAAATAGGCAGTACACCAATTCACAAATCAGTCATATTTTGGTGTTTTGATCCAAATGAAGCCCAATCAGGAAGCCCCTAAAACAACAAACACCATTTCTAACCAATGCATGTTGGCTGTGAGAGAGAGAAGTGACCAGCATAGAGAAAGAGTGTTGAACTCTCTCCTGTCACACCACCGTGCGAGCACCCAACCAACAACGAGCTGAACTCCCTCAGGATACAAGCAAGATCTCTGGGCATCTGACATTGCTTGATCCTTTTTGTCTCATTCCCTTGTCCAGCATCTACTAGCAGCCTATAAGAACCCCTCACACAGCGTTTCTTATTCCTCATTCTTGCTGTTCATTCTTCGTATTTTGCCTAAGTCTTGAGAAGGTATATATGATACTTGATAGATCTTGCTCGTGTATTCGTTTTTCTTGATCAACCTTAAGAGAAATCATTCATATATCCATCCTTCATCTATTCTTGTACAGAAATCTCACCAAAAACCTCCAAGGATCACTGTAATTGCAAGTCTTCTTCTTCAACCATGGTGAATATCACTCTGTTTTCGGTTCTTGAGCAGCTTCCCTTTAAACTTCAAATTCGTGCTTGTTACTACACCATTTTCTCAGATTCTTGTTGGTGTGTTTTCATAACTCCCTTTGCTTCGTTTTCGGCATCTTTAATTGTTGTTTTGATCTGTAGAACTCCGGCAATCAACAAAACAGTTCAGCCCAACCACTTTTCTGTTTTTGCAAAATCGGATGCCTTAGATAGCCTCAAAATTGTTCGAACCTGTTGAAAGAATTATAGATCAGCTCATTTCCTACAACTTTTCTGTTGTTAACTTTCTGAGATAATCATTGTATCAGCCCAATTTTTGTGTTTTCCAAATTTTAGTCATTTCATTCAACAGTCTGACGAGCAAGAGGTTAAGCCAATCCTCGATTAAACCTCTGGTTGTGCTTTATCTCACCAAACTCAAGTCCTAAGGGATCGGTTCAGACCAACCCAAGCCCAAATTTAACCAAACCAAACACTTGTGGCCAAACCTAGAGTGTTCTCTCTCTCCTAGGATCATCTCCAACCATAATACCTTGCATGCATGCATATTTTTACTTTACATATAATTTTCTAATGATAAGTAATTCCTATATGCTTACGTGTTTTATTATTATTTGTGTGCGAGAGTAGAACTAGGAGTGGAAGGAGCAGAAGAAGTGTTCGAAGACTCCTTAGTGCAGTTAGACCCCGCTTTGCAAGGCAAGTCTCTTTCTCATTGATCATGTCTCTCCCAATATTTAAGTAAATTATGTTATTTATTGTTTTAAGTATATGCATGCCTTATTTTTCAAATGCTAGGTTGGATGAATCTAAGTAGATATGACCTAACTTCTTTGAAGGCCCTACATGTTCATATATCCTATGCACTCATTTGTCGCCTTAGGATGTTGTGCTTAAATTATGCTTATGCTTAAATATAGGTGCTAAATGCTAAATGGTCATCTATATGAAAAGTGTGTTTAAAACCTTGTTTGTAAAAGTGTAAGTTAGAATCAATAGTGAGGATAGTTTGTGTGGTTGGTGCTGTGTGCACAACGAGAATGTGGTTCACTCCTCACTAACGGTTCATAAGGACGAGGCCCTTGTGTTGTACTTCAAAGCGGTATGAAAAACATAGGAACCATTTGCCCGGTATGGGATGGGCGCGGAAAAGTAGTTCTCTAGGTATTAGTTTTTCCCTGCAATGGTTGTCAGTCCGGTTTCTTGAGGGAAACTGGTGGGCCACAGAAGGCCGTGAGTTGTGAGAGTGAGTAAGTGAATCAGGAGTTTGGAAGGAAGGTGCCCAAGACCTGGATATCGAGTTGTGCGCTATTGGATCCACAGGCTATGAGTGTCACGAGACCATGGGCCAAGGCTAGGTAGATTTGCCTGTGGGGTGCGCTCCACAATGATAATATGGATTGAGTTGTCTATTTACCCGGCAGGGAATTGTTAATGCTAGGATTACGAACTATCGTGTGATCTCAGCCTGGTCGCTTGTGTAAAAGTTGCATGGAGAGTTACCGACATGAAAGCTGGGGTGATCAAGTGGATGAAAGTGGTACACCTTTGCAAAGTTACAAAAAGTATCAGAAACTCTGAGCTCCCAGGTTTTGGAGTCTGCGCGCAGTGGATTCTATCCACGTCGATGCAGCACAAGTAGGATTTGGAAGATTTTTGTAATATTGGTTAAAAATGGTGACTCATGGAAGACCGCCACACATAACATTTTCTAAAACCTAGTTTAGGATTTTAAGGTATCACTTTTGAAATCAAAATCTTTCTTCAGAACTTTAGAGTGAAAATCTATTATATTCTTACCTATAAACCGAAGAGCCTGTTTCTTGGAATTCCCTATCATTTATATACCTGCATTCATTAATTGAGACTTGTTGTGCACCGTGTGGACAACGTGCTCACCCTTGCTTTTGCACATAAAATTTAGAGGAAGGACTTGTTGATCCTGGCTCCTACGCTTGGAACCCATCAATGAAGAAGGAACTGTCCCCGACGATCCAATTTACTAGAGGGTCATTCGCCTAGTGGAGCTCTATGTGGTGGGAGCCCATGCTGTGCCGCTGCTATTGAAGATGATGAAGACATTGAAGGCTGTTGTCTTTGTGTGTTCTGTTCTTTTGTGCCAACCTTTGTGTTGATGAAACTTCTTAATTTGTATCTACTCTAAATTGCACCATTCTTGACGCTATGGTATTGTAATATTGGTCCTTGTGACCTTGTACTCATCTTAATCACCTGTGTTGCAGTATAATGTATTGTGTTGTTGTGAGCTTGTAACGTATCATTCTGTGTGCAACCTAACCTAGGTAGTTGCCGCTGGATTCCTCATATGAGGGTCCCTACACATGCCAGGCTTAAACTTATCAAGGCAGACCATGGCACGCAATCCTAGAGAAAAAGCCTTACATCCCACATGTGAAACATGAGGTTGTCGATCATTGCGTCTATCTCCTTAGTCGTGGGAAGAATTAGCCTGAGGAAGCTTACGACGTGGTCCCAAGCGCAAGCACACCGGTTCTCGGTTGCGGTCACGAGAGCTACCAGTTCGTCGGATTTGTCATGCCAGGCTGAAGTAGTGTAAACACGATTGCGTCATCTCGGGCTCTAGTAAGCACTATCCCGCTCCCAGGAATAAGTTACCGATCGCGACGATGCAGTTGGAGTGATATATGAGGCAACCCCATCAAGGTTCTCAATTGATACTCTTGCGAATGTTACCCTGTCATCGTTTGTGAAGCCAGAAGGAGGATTGCGAAGCGCCTCCGCAATCACACAAATGTGATCCTGGGTACTCCTTCTGGGTGCCAGGGGAGTTTTTGCCATCGTCGCCTCAACATTTAGGGAGTACTCCAGGGCCGAAAGTGGCAATTGGTCATGCCGACGACCATCAGATGTCATTGACGAGATGTTCCAGGACCAAAGTCACGGGTGGTGGTATCATGGAGAACTTGCGCAAGGTGCAGAGCTTCCTCTGTGGTCTTGAAAACTTCAGCCCCTCACCGCTCGCGAGCTTCATCTTCTTCTCATTTGCACTCTCCTTCTTCCATAGCAATGCGTTGCTCAGGAGTCTCTTTAGAAAGTGCAGCGACTTCCCATCACTACCACAGAAACAGACATCCTGGACGGCACATCACAGACGGGTATGAACTGTTCAATGGAAAACCGTCTGTGAAGGCCTGGCGGGAGAATATGTTCAGATATCACAGACGGTTCTGACGTCAAAAACAACTGTGAGAGTAAACCAGACGGTTCTGAACACAAAACCGTCTGTGATAGTATACTTATCACAGACGGCTCTAACCTAAAAACCGACTGTGATATATACAATCGGTTCCCAGCTAAGAACCGTCTGTGATAGTCTAATTATCACAGACGGTTCTAACCTAAAAACCGACTGTGATATATATAGATGGTTCTGAGTTCCGAACCGTCTGTGATAATTAGACTAGCACAGACGGTTCGGAACGCAGAACCGACTGTGATTTATACAGTCGGTTGTAAACCACGAAGCGTCTGTGATAGTGTAGTTATCACAGACGGTTGTGATGTATGAACCGACTGGAAAAGTACCGGCGCTTCGAATTCTCAACTGTGATCATTTCTGTCTCCGATCTTCGCGCGCGGCGCCTAGGAGAACACGAAGCATCGCTTTGCAAGTTCTATAAATTGACAGTGGAAAAATTGTCATTTACTTTACAAGTTTTTATAGTTCTCAGACTGTTTGACTCCTTAGCTTCTCTGCGCCAATGGCATCCTCGATGGCATCGTCAGCCTCGCCCTCCCCGGTATGAGCTCTCAATCTTTTGGACTTACCCCTGTATTGTTAATCCATGTTCAATACATTCTTGACCTGTTGATTTGCACAGGGAAGGGGAGCCGTGGAAGACACTGCCAAAGTCAAGGCCGAGCTGAGGGCCCTCCAGGAGGAGCACAAGCTCCTCACGGAGAAGCACACTCGGCTACGGCTTGACCTTGACTAACTCTTCCAGCGCATTCAGCGCATGAAGACGGATGGTGATACTGCTAGGGCGACGACGAGGCGTCTTCGCGAGGAGAAGAAAGCCGCGGATATGACCATCGCTGGCTGCGGTTTGACAATGAAGGATACCATCGCGAAGCTGAGGGAGGTCGCAGGCCTTCTCGACGCTGAAGTAGTTGATCCTGAGAAGGACAACTTGTCGCTGGAGGAGTCCTGCGTCCTGGCTGCAAGTCAAACTGACTTTATTCTAGATGCAGCCAGGGCTAAGACCACTCCTTGACCTAGCATTCTGTATTTTTACTTTTTTTTTGTAAGTGATGAAACAAATTATTGAAAACTTTGTTCTTATGTCAACTTTCTAATTTTCCAGCACATTCTTGGACTGCATGCAATCTTCCCTCTTTCTTTATCTTTCGTTGGCTTTTGTCGAACATTCGACCATACAAAGGTATGTACACTGTGTGCGATCAAGGAACGACTATCGCGATCTTTGGCTTGTGATCGGAGCCCTTGAAATAATATAGAAACAATATAGAGGTCGCAGGTCCCATGCAAATAATATAAAAAGAATATAGAAGTTATATATCAACGTGCTTTGAAATATCACAAACGGCTCTGAGGTAAAAAACATCTGTGATAGTCACATTAGAGACGGTTTTTACGTAAGGCCCGACTGTGATGGTCCCAACAGTGTCCTCGAGTCGACTCGAATTCTTAACCTCTATCAATATCACAGACGGTTCTTAACTCCAAACCGTCTGTGATAGTAAACGGACATATTAAAGACGGTTTGGACATCAGAACCGTCTGTAATATAAAAGCAGATGGTTTTGATCTCCCAACCGTCTGTGATAGTCCCAACAGTGCAATTCTCTACATGCAATTGTTGATAACCGCACATAATAACTGAGCAGATGAAGAGACTTAATTATTTACTTCAAATTTAATTTGCATCGAATTATGTAATCTGACTCTTCAACTTCCTCGCCTCGAATTCTCGACCTCTATCAATATCACAGACAGTTTTTAACTCCAAACCGTCTGTGATAGTAAACGGACATATTAAAGACGGTTCGGACATCAGAACCGTCTGTAATATTAAAGCAGACGGTTTTGATCTCCCAACCGTCTGTGATAGTCCCAACAGTGCAATTCTCTACATGCAATTGTTGATAACCGCACATAATAACTGAGCAGATGAAGAGACTTAATTATTTACTTCAAATTTAATTTGCATCGAATTATGTAATCTGACTCTTCAACTTCCTCGCCTCGAATTCTCGACCTCTATCAATATCACAGACAGTTTTTAACTCCAAACCGTCTGTGATAGTAAACAGACATATTAAAGACGGTTCGGACATCAGAACCGTCTGTAGTAGTAAAGCAGACGGTTTTGATATCCCAACCGTCTGTGATAGTCCCAACAGTGCAATTCTCTGCATGCAATTGTTGATAACCGCACATAATAACTGAGCAGATGAAGAGACTTAATTATTTACTTCAAATTTATTTTGCATCGAATTATGTAATCTGACTCTTCAACTTCCTTTGCCGTGTTGCAGTTTATCTCCCGAGAAGTTGTATATCATGAATTTATTGGCCTTGAAAACCAGTACTAGTGCGCTTTTTAGAACTCGAGGCACCCGTGCATATGAACCGTCACCTTCTGTTTCTATAAATAGCGAGGCTCCTAAATCCCTGTCTTTATTCCCTCCTCATCTCCCACCTTGATGGCGAGCCGAGATTCCAGTGAGGTTATTGAAATTGAGAGTGATGAGGAAGAGATAAGGAATGAACTCGATCAGGATCTTCAGAAAGTAAGTCGTCTCTGAAACTCTAATGCAGATCTTTCTTTTATGACTTGATTACCTTGAAACAAATGCATTTCGAAATCCACAGGTGCTTGAGGAAATGCTCCCTCCAAAGAAGAGACTTAGAAATGATGAAAGATCATACAGTGGAGCTGCAGCGAAGACTCTAGAGGGTGCTGAGGCCTGTGTTGCCACATTGCCCCTTGCAACCCCTCCAGTTGCATCGACTCCACCTTTGGAGATCCACAATAATCCTTCCAATATCCCCTCTCCAACACCTTTGTATCATCAGCTTTTCTGGGGTAAGGCTCACACTTCCACGTCCAAATCCACTCCGAAGCTTGGCAATCATCTTCACCCTCCCAGCATACGCCCCTAGGAGAAGCTGGAGAAGCATATGTGCAGGAGGAGAAAGCTGCCTTGTGCAGAACTCTCCAAAAAAAAAAAGAGGCGCTGGAGAAGCATTCTGAGGGGATGTCTTTTGCCATTCTGCACTTGGCAGAGTGCATGCTTTGAGTTGCAGCTTCATCTCCACCTTGGTTGTATCAACTTTAATTTCTTGGATGATCCTACTGATGCCAAATCCACTCCTTTGGTGAGAGATGATGTTGATAGTCTTAGAGCCATTGGTAGTTCTCCTGGGGCGGCCAGTGTAGATCCTACTGATGCCAATACGTCCCTAGGAGAACTTTGTAAATTACTTTCGGAACAGGTCGACACTAATCAATTGGTCGCTTAATTAATAGTATCTCTTATGTATGGAAAGATTGTAAGAAATAAGAAATTTCTTTTCCTTATATATCTGGCTTTCGATTGATTATGTAACTGATAATCACCAAATGATGTTCTGTGTAAAAATGTTAACAAGAAAATACTGCTGCGATCAAGACGGTTTTTAACTCAAAACCGTCTCTGCTTGAAAGATTACAGACGGTTTTAATTTCAGACATATATATAAAACAAATATGAAAAACAAGATAAAACCAAACAGTCTGAACGTTCATTTTTGTAAATACTAACATTGAAATAAGATAGAACCAAATATGAAAAACATGTGGAACAACTGATGACCAGTAGTCGAATGCAAACAAAAAAACCGGGATATTAAAGACGGTTCGGACTTTAAAACCGTCTGTGTTATCATAGACGGTTCTGAGGTAAAAACCGACTGTGATAAAACATACACAGACGATTCTGAGGTAAAAACCGACTGTGATAATAACGTAGACGGTCGGATGTGATAACACAGACGGTTCAGATGTGAGAACCGACTGTCATAATCAAATACACAGACGGTTCTGATGTAAAGCGGACGGTTTGGAGTTCATAACCGTCTGTGATATTTCTTTTCTTCAATAATGCACCGATATTACTGACGGTATTATATAGAACCGTCTGTACTGAACCTGGTATAAAAGGTCTTTTGGCGGATGTTTTGAGCTAGTCGTACTCTCTTGCTCGACCTACACTGTCCAGTTCGAAGAGATTTGGGGCAAGGAAGAGCGAAATCTCGAAAGGCAGGGGGAGCATTTGGGAGCAAAAATTTGAGGATCGAACCAAGGTTGGTTACTTGCTCCCAAGGCGTACACATTACTTGATTTCATCATCAATATCGATCTCCATTGATTTACTAATTAGCATGTGTATGAATTTGATTTATTGCAGATGGTCCGAGACTAGATGTATAATGACAACCGAGTGGGTGAGGAATACATGAAAGGTGTTTTTGATTTCGAAAAGGTTGCTGTGCAAGACATGGCGAAGAAGGGTTTACCATATATGTACTGTCCTTGTGTAGACTGCCAGAATATTAAGATGTTCACCAACTCATCTCAAATTGTCGCCCACTTGATCCGACGTGGTTTCAAAAAGGGGTACACGTGTTGGGTCCACCATGGAGAAGAGCCAACTGCAGAAACAACTGCCACTCAGGTTGAGGAACAGGACATGCCGGATCCAAACAACGACTTCGACGAGGATATGCCAGAGGATGACCATTTAGATGACATGTTGCGTGATGTGGAAGGAAATTACAGTGAAAGGGGGTTTGGCAAATTCAAGCGCTTGATTGAGGACTCAGAGAGGCCGTTGTTCCCTGGCTGCAAGTCGAAATACACAAAGTTGGCCTCTGTGCTTGAACTGTTAAAATTGAAGGCAAGCAACAGCTGGACCGACAAGAGTTTCACAGCACTGTTAGATCTTTTGGCGGACATGCTCCCGGAAGGAAACGAGTTGCCAAAAAACACCTACCAAGCGAAAAAGCTGTTGTGTCCTTTGGGAATGGAAGTAGAAAGGATACACGCATGCCCTAATGATTGCATCCTTTACCGTAACGACTACAAAAATATGCATGTTTGTCCGGTGTGCGGCGCATCCCGCTATAAGCGTACTAAGGACCGAACAGACGACGGCGACTGCACGGAGATAAAGGAAGGACCTCCTGCTAAGGTGTTGTGGTATTTGCCAGTCATTCCCCGCTTGCAGCGTTTGTTTGCAAACCGTAAAGAGGCAAAATTACTGCATTGGCACTCGGAAGACCGGAAGAAGGATGGAAAGTTGAGACACCCCGCTGATTCTTCACAGTGGAGAAACATCGACAGGGAATTTGTTAACTTCGGAGCAGAATTGAGGAATATAAGGTTCGGGTTGAGTACCGATGGAATTAATCCTTTTGGTAACATGAGCAGTCGGCATAGCACTTGACCGGTTCTTTTGTGTATCTACAACCTTCCTCCTTGGTTGTGTATGAAGCGCAAGTACATCATGATGTCTCTACTTATCTCAGGACCAAAACAACCCGGAAACGATATTGATGTGTACCTAGCACCATTGATAGAGGATCTCCTAACAATGTGGAACGAAGGGGTGCAGGTATGGGACGCATACAAACGAGAGAACTTCATCCTACGTGCTATGATATTCTGCACCATCAACGATTTCCCAGCCCTTGGAAATTTGTCGGGCCGTACTACGAAAGGAGCCAAAGCCTGCCCCCACTGCGAAGATGACACTGAGAGCGTGTGGCTGAAGAATTGCAGGAAAACAGTGTACATGCGTCACCGTAGGTTTCTTCCGAAGAATGACGCGTACCGTAAGAGGAAGAGGGAATTTGACGGCCACAACGAAGATGGTTCAGGCCCGAAGCCTACGCGCGGGAAAGATGTTTACTCACGGGTGAAGGACATAGACGTTGTGTTTGGAAAGGGTGGTAAATTGAAACCCCGCACGAAGAACACTTGGAAGAAGAGATCGATATTTTGGGACTTACCGTATTGGGAGCATTTAGAGGTTCGTCATTGCATTGATGTCATGCATGTAGAGAAGAATGTTTGTGACAGTTTAATCGGCCTATTGCTGAACATTCCAGGGAAGACAAAGGATGGCATCAATGTGCGGCGTGACATGATCGAAATGAGAATCAGGCCCGAGCTAGCACCGAGAGAGGACGATAAAGGCCGTATATACCTCCCCCCCGCATGCTACACTTTGTGCAAGGCTGAGAGGACAGAACTCTGTAAGTGTCTCCATGGTGTTAAAGTTCCATCGGGTTACTCCGCAAATATGAAAAAGCTTGTGTCCATGGGCGATTTGAAATTGCTGGGTATGAAGTCTCATGATTGTCACGTGTTGATGACACAAATGCTTCCTGTTGCCATCCGGAGTATTCTGCCGCATAAGGTCAGAGAGACGATCACGAGGCTATGTTTTTTCTTCAATGCAATTTCTTCCAAGGTCATTGATCCCGATGGACTGGATTCTTTGCAGAGCGAGGTGGTTCGAACTCTCTGTCAACTTGAGATGTATTTTCCTCCATCGTTTTTTGATATCATGGTCCATCTCACCGTCCACCTTGTCAGAGAAATCAAGATATGTGGACCCGTGTTCCTACGTTATATGTATCCATTCGAGAGGTACATGGGTGTACTTAAGGCCTACGTGAGGAATCGGTCCCGGCCCGAGGGTAGCATTGCCGAAGGTTATGCAGCGGAAGAGGTTGTTGAGTTCTGCGTCGATTACATGGCCGAGGTAGAAGCAATAGGAGTTCCTGTGTCTCGTCATGAGGGGAGGCTTGATGGTGTTGGCACTATCGGACGGAGAGCCATCACTCCTGATTTCAATATGTACTCGAAAGCTCATTTTTGGGTCTTGCAACACATGACGGAGGTGTTTCCGTACATCGACGAGCACAAGGAGATGCTACGACAAGACAATCCTCGCCGATCCGAGGTTTGGATCACGGGACAGCATAACAGTCGATTCAACGCGTGGATGAAGGTGCGAATCACCGGAGAGTCCGCAAGTGAGAACCTTAAATGGTTGGCAAAAGGGCCCACGTTTACTGTACAGACTTGGCAGGGATACGACATCAATGGGTACACATTTTACACGAAAGCTCAAGATCGAAAGAGCACTGTGCAAAATAGTGGAGTGAGCGTAGAAGCTTTCCATGAGGGGTTCACCAAGACAGGCCCAATAAGGGTAGTACGTGGATTGAACTCGTACTACGGGTTCATTGAAGAAATTTGGGAGCTCGATTACGTATTGTTCAAGATTCCCCTGTTTCGATGCCGATGGGTCCAAATCCCACAGGGTGTGAAGGTTGACAGTTACGGTTTCACTTCTGTGGACCTGGATCGCGTTGCTTATAAAGATGAGCCATTCATACTTGCAAATCAAGCCATTCAGGTCATTTATGTCACTGACCCGGCCAATAAGAAGTGGCACATCGTCCTTCATGGCAAGAGAAGGATTGTTGGAGTTGAAAATGTCGTAGACGAGGAGGAATACAATCAATTTGATGAGATTCCTCCATTTGGAGATGGCGTACAGGTCGATACTGAAGACACCGACGAAACCAGTTACGTGCGTATGGATCACCAGGAAGGGTTATACTTTAAAGGTAATCAACTGTACGTCTTATCTCTCTGTTTCCATCGGTATAGCTTATATCTCCTGTAATTCTCGTATTTGCAGGGCCGCGGCAAGTGGAAAGTTGAGGATAACATGGCTGTGTACGTGCAAATTGTCGGTGAAAGTTCCCATTTGTAAATTTAACATACAATATTACGTGGAGCATGCTCAAGTTACAGAGCATTTGGACTACATTGTAACCAATTATCGGATATACGTACATAGTAACCAATTTACAGAGTATTTGGACTACATTTGAAATATCTGAGTGTTCATTTAAAACATGTTTTCGAGCATTCAGAGTTGAAAGCTACAGATCAGTTTCAATTTGTAAAACTAACGTTCAATAGAGAGATTATCAAGGACGGTTTTGACCTAGCACAGACGGTGCACAGTCGGTTCTAACCTCACAACCGTCTGTGATAATCTCTCACTATGTAGATTACCACAGACGGTCTTTATTTGAGAACCGACTGTGATAATATTATCATAGACGGTTATATATATAAAACCTCCTGTGATATTTTCAACAGTGTCTGACTCTTCGAGTTCTTAACGTGCACCGTCGGTTCTCAATTCCAAACCGTCTGTGATAATCTCAGGCACAGTCGGCTCTCAACTCAAAACCGTCTGTGATAATCTCTCTGGTGACTACGATTATTATAGACGGTTTCGATGTGAGAACCGACTGTGATATATACTATTATAGACGGTTCAGATGTGAGAACCGACTGTGATAATACCGACGCGGTACATAGTTCAAGGCGGGCTTTATCCCGCTCATTCTACTTCGCCCTAGCTCTGTTAGCCCTAGCTCTCTCCGCCCTCGCACCGTCCGTCGCGATCACCTCCATCGCCTCCCACCTTCTCCTCTCCGTCCGTCGCGATCACCTGCATCGCCTTTCCACCGTCAGGCGCGATCACCTCCATCGCCCTCCCGCCTCCGACGCGATCACCTCCATCGCCTCCCCACCGTTTCTGTCATTCTTGTATGGGTTTTGTTATAGAATTATTAGTTGCATATTTACTTAAACTGTTCTCTCTTTCACTTATGTTAGGAACTATGTCTGGTGACGAAATGCACCACTCGGGGACTCAGGGTGACCTCGCTGGCGATGAGACGCCTGGGCCGGAGGTCGCCTCGTCCGCCGTGACCCCGCAGAAGAAGGGAAAGGGGCGAGGCCGGACGACATGCGCGCGTCTGAACAAGGGGGAAAAGCAGCACGTCCAGTTCGACGACAATGGTGTGCCGGAAGCTCCGCCCAAACTTGTCGGTCAGTACCGCTCACTATGCGGCAAAGTGGCAAGGGAGCGGGTGCCCATCACCACCTCCGACTGGGGTCAAGTGCCCCCAGAGTGCAAGGATGTGCTGTGGGAAGAATTGCAGGCGGCGTTTCACATTTCGGAGGATCGCCACTTCACCGTCCGCCGGAGGACACTTATGTCAATAAACAAGGCGTGGAGGAACTTCAAGAGCGAACTTGTCAGGCACTATGTGAAGGAGTCGACGACCCCCTTCAATGACTACCCTTTCGTGACTCCCGAGGCATGGCAGCAGTTCGTAGAGATGAAGGGCAAGCCTGAGTTCCAGGAGCTTAGTGCGAAGGCCCAGGCTAACCAGGCCAAGAACACCCACCCACACAGACTAGGCACCGGTGGGTATGTGGGGAAGAAGGCGCTGTGGAGGAAGCAGGACGAGGAAGCTTCACAGTCTTCGGCCGCCAGTCCTTATGCGGGCATAACGGACGTGCGCACCCGCAATTGGTGCCGAGCTAGATCGACGATGGACTCCTCCGGAAGCGTCTCCGTGAATAACCCTGCGGACAGGGAAGTGATCGACCGACTGGTAGGATTGTCCGATCACGTACTATCCTCATAACACGCATGCAATGGGCTGTATTGCTAAGTTGTCCTGTTGCAGGTGACGCTGAGTGCGCAGGCGGCATCCGGAGAGTTCAACCCGAGGAGGGACAGGGATATCCTCACAGCGGCGCTAGGAAACAAGGAGATCCAGGCCGCGTGCGCGGCCTCGGCACCACTGTGCCTTGGAGGCATGGTTTCCCCGATGATGAGGAGGCGGCTAAGAGGAGAAAGAGATCCCACCAAGCCCGCGATGAACGGCTGAAGGAGGAGATGCGATCGGAGTTCGCTGTTCGGGACAAAGCACTCCTGCAGCAGTTGTCGGAGATGCGGTCCATGTACGAAGAGCTAAGAAAGGCGACCCAGGGCACCCCTGTTCTAGCAGCTGGCGCAGACCCAGCGGAAGTACCGACCCCGATTGGCCACTGTAGTAGCTGCGCGTCTGCGCCGGGGTCTTCGCAGACGGAGCCCTCTCCTCCAAAGTATCCGGTGGACTCTCTGCAGGTAATGACCGTTAATGCGCACTGTTTGTCTATGTTAATTCATTCGAAAGTGAGAAGCGGTGAAATTCAACATGTTAATGCGCACTGTTTGTAGGAACCCGCCTCCTGCAAGCTTATGGTGCTGGCCGGTGTCTTCCCGATCGAGGCTGCCCGTGGGATGGCGCAACCATGCACGGCGGGGGCCACAATCCATGGTGCCCCTCTATGTGAGGGTTTTGCACGTGTCCAAGTGGACAGTGTCTTTGACCATTGCAAGGGTTTTCCATTGGAGAAGCCGCCGAACGACGAGATTACCACTCTCGGGGATGCGGTGCACACGTTCGTGCAATGGCCCAAGAAAGACATCGTCCTGTATGAGGTAATTCCCCCACCAGTTTCATAATTTGTACTGTAATAATAGCCCTCAGAGTTAGTGTCCTAATACGTAGGTTCTTACATCGCAGACATCACAGACCGAGACGCGGCTTACTAGCCAGCATACCCCTTCGACGACGAAGCTGACTCCGAGTAAGAGGCAACCATTCAAGAAGCTGTCTATGAGGGGAAAAGCAAAGAAGAGCCCGTCGAAGGAGAGCGAGAAGAGTGCGCCAGCTCTCATGCCGTTCTCTCTGGGGATGCCCATGGCCTCCGATACCGCAATTTCGAGCATGGGGTTAGCATGCCAGAGCCTGCATGCATGGTACATGAGGAGGACAAACCAGACCAGGACGCAGCGTCCGACGCACATCATGGTCAAGTACACCGTGGCAGAGTTCCATCACAACGTTGGGACCTACTCGGTGACCTTCGAAGACCTGCACTATTTGCTAAACAAAGATGCGCTCGACTTGTCAATCCTACGGTCTTGGGTGCTGTAAGTATCCTACTATCCGTGCATATACGGATATATGTCATTTATTAATTGGTTACTTCCGTGCAGCTGCATGGCCAACTATGCCAAATCCAAGGGCATACCTGTTGGTTTTTTTGACCCCCAGATGGTAGCCGAGGTGATGTTTAGGACCGACACAGACTTCGTTGTCGACTACATCAAAAGAGGGTTGCTTGCTCAGGTCGACAAGGAGTATATACTTGTACCCTACAACCAGAGGTGAGTGCTTTCATCAGTACTTCACCCGTAGATTAGTGTCTCCATGTGCACACCCCCAAATTTAGATTAAATTTTTAATTCTCTACGTGTAATATGTAGCTACCACTGGATCCTGCTGCTACTTATTCCGAAAAACAACAAGGTGTTCTACCTTGACTCATTGCAGAGGAAAGGGTACTCGTATTGCGGCGCACGAGATGTATTCGGAAGGTGATGTGGACCTGTCTTGCTTGCATCTAGATTTACTGTCCTCAAATTGTCAATTTCGGCTATCCTCAAACTGTCAATTTTGACTATCTACAGGGCTTTCACGAAGTACTTTGCCGAGGTAGGGAGACAACACGAGCGGCGAGCCGATAAGTTTCAGTGGTTACAATTTTCGGTACAAATTTCAACTGAATCTGTTTTATTTTATAACTTGTCCCCACCTAACTCTCGGTCTGTAAATTGGCAGTGCCATCAGCAGCCGGACGACAATACATGTGGGTTCTACGTGATGCGCCACATGTATGACCTGATCATCACCCCTCACCGGCCCGATTTCTCCGAGGTATTACAACCGCTCCCCTTAATTTGTCTCGATTTGACAGAATTTACAACTTAATTCAGCTAATTTTTTATGTACCAACTCTTGCTGCAGGGGGTCGACTTCCCTTCAGAAAGCCTTGACCCTCGGCAGATTGGTAATGTCCGAGGGATGCTCGCTGAGTTTTTCCTTTCGGAGGTCATATCACCCAAGGGGAAGTTTAGGGACCCGCAAGGTTCGTATTAGTGCGGCCTTACATTTATTTGTACATCTAACACACTTTAATTGTCGATTACATTTATTTGTTCAATTGTACATATTTCTGAGTTCTGTGCTGTATATATGAAATGCTATACAGAGAGGGGTGCAAATATATTTGAGTACTGCATGTGCATATGAAACTGTATATATTTGAGTACTGTACAAATATAATTCTGAGTTCAATTGTACAAATATATATGCATGAGACTGTATATATTTGAGTACTATGCATGTATGAAATTCATGAACTATATATATGAAAATGCAATTTGTACAGAGGACATCTGTGAATGTTATAATCTCAGACGGTTTGTAAGATCAAAACCGTCTGTGCATGCACAGACGGTTTTGATCTTACAAACCGTCTGAGATTATAACAGTCACAGATAAATAACACATCGCAGATGGTTTTGACCTCAGATCCGCCTGTGATATCAGACTATCACAGACGGTTCTGAGATAATAAGACTATCACAGACGGTTTCAATACTAACACCGTCGCTGATATCGCAGATTGGTTTAACCTCCAAGCCGTCGGTAATAATATGAGTATCACAGACGGTTGTGAGATCAAAGCCGTCTGTGAATTACGACTATCACAGTCTGTTATAACATCAAAGCCGTCTGTGATACTCATACTAACACAGACGATTCTGATGTCAAAACCGTCTGTATATACTAAAGTATCACAGACTGTTCTGTTCTCACACCCGTCTGTGATAGTACAAGTATCACAGATGGTTCTGATATCAAAACCGTCTGTGTATACTCAAATATCACAGACGGTTCTGAGAACAGAACCGTCTGTATATCACAGACGGTTCTGATGTCAAAGCCGTCTGTGATACTCATACTATCACAGACGGTTCTGAGAACAGAACCGTCTGTGTATTACAGACGGTTCTGATGTCAAAGACGTCTGTGATACTCATACTATCACAGACGGTTCTGATGTCAAAGCCGTCTGTGATACTCATACTATCACAGACGGTTCTGATGTCAAAGCCGTCTGTGATACTCATACTATCACAGACGGTTCTGATGTTAAAACCGACTGTATATACTAAAGTATCACAGATGGTTCTGATGTCAAAACCGTCTGTGTATACTCAAATATCACAGACGGCTCTGAGAACAGAACCGTCTGTGATAGTGTGACTATCACAGACGGTTCTTACCTTATAACTGTCTGTGAAATATGAGTATCACAGACGGTTCTGACCTTATCACAGACGGTTCTGACCTTATATCAGTCTGTGAATGGATATATCACAGACGGTTGAAAACATCAAAAACCGTCTGTGATAGTGCATGATTATCACTGACTCGAATATTACTGACGGGTAAGAACCGTCTGTGATGTCTGTTTTGACCCGACTGTGATGATGAATTCTGTAGTAGTGCATGGAGCGAAGATCACAGACGAAGAAAGCATTTCCACATTGTTTGAGTCAGACTCAAAATCAAAGAGGGACTTTAAATTGTTTGGAGCAGATTCTTCCAGACCCAGATCAAGATCCTCGTTGCCCATACTATCTTGGACAATGGGATGTGGCATGTACTCATCTTCAAATGTGGTAAAACTCACAGAAGGCGAGTCAATTACTTTCTTAGGTTCTT
The DNA here is from genome assembly GCA_019359835.1 of Pharus latifolius. NCBI lineage: Eukaryota > Viridiplantae > Streptophyta > Magnoliopsida > Poales > Poaceae > Pharus > Pharus latifolius. The sequence goes on along the minus strand of CM033325.1, from coordinate 26,532,325 downwards.
GGTCGCTGGACGTAACCAGAACCAGAGAAGATGCCTCCTCAGGATGAGATTTCAGGGTAACATCTGATGAGGACATCACTCCTTCAGATACAACTTCAATTGATGAGGACATCACTGCTACGGATACACGCACCACTTCACCACCATCACCTCCTACGCAAGGACTTGGGACAATTACACGAGCACGTGCGCGACAGTTGAATTATCAGGTCAGCTCGTTCCTCGGGTTGCATCATTACACTTTGGAGGATAGATTGCTACTTAATTATGTTCTTGTACTTAGGAACAACGACATGGATCTACAAGGAAGCAATTCTTCACCAAGTCAAGCCAAGTTCCAAGCTGTGTACATGTTGGAGTCCAGTTCGGCCACCAGGAGCAGTCCACCTTCAAATGAGCATAGAATTTGCATACCAAGTCCGTTTGGGATGTGAGAGCACTTTATGGAAAGCTTGCTTCGTTCTCTTTCCAACGGATCCAGCCCCATCTCTAAATTCCTTCTGAGTCGACCGCAATCATTAAAACAAGTAGGCGGACAGAACCTGTCTTGGATTCTTAGGTGCTGCGTCGCCTCCACTTTGGGCCCAAGGCCCATGTAGCGTGTTTAGGGTTGCGTGCCACCCCTGGCTACTGCCCCTTCTCATATATTTGCCCAAACTTCTTGTTGCTTCCTTAAGTTTTGTTTAGTTTAGTTTTCCCGTATGTGAAACTACCTCGATTTCTCTTGTGTCGGTCGACCAATTGAATCAAGTTACAGAACCTCAAATTTTGAGTGCTTTAGGCCTATTTGCATTTTCTGATTGCTTTGCCTTGTTCTTGCTTGTTCTTTGGTTACTCACAGGAATTGAACTTTGTGATCAGGTCAATCGCATTCTTGGCACGGTTGATAACAACTCGGTGTGGTGGTTTAGCGATTGCTTGGTGTCCCGTCGTGATCGGTTAGTAGCCGCATCGTCAAGTCATCAACCATCAAATCAAAGTCCTCATTCTCATCGGAAGATTGGGCCAATCTTACATCAATTTTTGTGGGAAATGTTAGGCAAAATTCAAATTTCATCAGCAACCTATTTTGCCTGTCACCTTGAAAGTATCGGCAAGGATTTACTCAAAACCTCACCCATAGTCTTAGGTGGCTCAATCACTCACATAGCATCCACTTTAGGGTTTAATGCTACTGATTCTCAAGAATCTGTGCCTGCAGCCACCTTAGACTTGCAAGCGTTGTTTTCAATGGGGTTTTGTAGGAGGGAAGAGAATTCATTCCGTTGGATTATCAATGGAATCCCCTCTATCCTTTTGCCCGATATTTCTCAAACTTGTTTATCTAATGAGAAAAATTGGAGAATGCTCCCATCTAGCTCATCTGATCCTAGTTCCTCATGCATTGCTGAGTCTAACAAACCGGCAGCGACTGATTTTGCCGCTCTGCATGCTTCCATAGAGTCCTTGTGCACTAGTCTCTCTGACTTTAGGTCAAACTTTGCAGAATACAGGGCTACGATGGATTCTAGGATGGATCACCTCATAGGCTGTGTAGATCGCCTCTACAACTATCATGTACACGCAGGCCACATCCTCCCGGATGGTACATTTCCAAGCGCATGTACCCACTATAGGAACCATCTTGACACCCATAGACTTTCCCCACAACCCTACCATCCTATACATTGCCACAGTTGTATCATTCTCCTCCACTAGCTTCTGACGAGTGATCTCCAAGGTACACAAGTATTTCATTTTATTTTCCTTTTCTTTTTTGTTTCTTTTTGTTTTCCTTTTCAGGTTTTCACTTGCGACGCCTTGGACTGCACCATTGGAGCTATGTGGCCAACAACATCCTCTTTCACCACAGCACCTTCCATAACATCTACATCCAAGAGCCACGACTGCAAACGGTAATTTGTATCTCTCTCCACACATTGAGGACAATGTCTGATTTAGTTTGGGGGTGTTCACTTTGTTGATCGAAGGATGCCGACTAGAGGGGGGTGAATAGGCGGTTTTTAATATTTTACTTTTAAACTAGGGTTTAACAACCTAAAATTGCAATAACAAATTTCTAAAGGTATGAATGACAATTCAAGATGAGTTTTGCAATTTCTAAAGGATTAAGAGGAACAATTCAATCTCTAAGAAAATAAAGCAAGTAATAGAAATAACCGAAGAGATCGAATTTTTCCCGAGGTCTCAGAAATTTGCCGATTTCCACTAATCCTCGTTGAAGCGCTCTTCGCTAGAGCTTATGCTTCGATTTCACTATGGGTAGCCCTTCTCCTCTCCGGATAGGTGAGCTCTGAGCCTTTACAACCAATCACCGGGCCTCTTCGACACACACCGTCGATGGAGAGATCACCGGACCTCCCGGGTCGTCTAGGTGACGGCAATCACCAAGAGTAACAAGCCTAGCACCTTGCTTGATCAACCTCAAAGCTTGATGAACACAATGCAAATGCAAAAGGCTTGAAATCAACTTCACTCAACTAGCACTCAAGGTTTGCTCAAATTTTGACTTCAATTGCTAGAGAATGAGTGTGAGAGAGTTTGCACACTGTTGCATAAGAGTTTAGAGATTTATTTCGTGTGTGTATAACATCTACAAACAGTGGTCTATTTATACTCTCAGCAAAACGGTCGTTTTCAAGAAAATTGGGCGAAAGTTGTACTGGCCGGACATTGTCTGGTCACTTTGGACATTGTCCGATCAGTACCAAAAACTTGACCGTTACTCACGTGTAATTCGAGTGTCAGTAGCCGTTTGAACAAATTTGTGAAGGCCGGACAAATGGATTTGTTCGGACAAAATGTCCGGATAGATGCATTGGTCTTTGTTAACACCCTTGTTCAACAATACTTGTACACATCGGACAAATCGATTTGTCCGGACAAATGTATTTGTCTCTGTTGACACTCGAATTAAAACAGTCCAACTATTTGTATAGGCCGGACATATGGGATTTGTCCGAACAAAATGTCCGAACAAATACATATGTCTCTGTTAACACATGCATTTTCAATTGCTCAGAAGTTGTATTGGCGGGACATTGTTCGGTCACTTCGGACAATGTCCGGTCACTTCAGACAAAAACCTCCGGAGAAATACATTTGTCTTAACTTAACGTGCTGTGAAAATTTTGTATTGACCGGACATTGTCCGGTCACTTCGGACAATGTCCGGTGTACATCGGACAGATGCACCGGACAAATGTATATGTCTTTGTTTCAAGTTTTCCATTGTTCAGAAGTTATTTGTATTGGCCGGACATTGTCCGGTCACTTTAGACACTGTCCGGCCAGTACAAAACGAAAACAGTAATGCTGAATTTTTACTCAATTTTGATTTGAGGGAAAATGCAAATGCAAATGTGCTTCTAAAGACTTCAAGGTTGATCAAGATACTTGTGCTAAGACCCCTCTTAATAGTACGACCATCTAACCTAGAAATTTTCAAAACAAGAAAGCGCTAGGTTTAGATATTTGTACTCTTGTCGAGATTTTCGTCGTTTTCGCTTCATGGAGTCTTGATAGCTTTGCTTTGCTTTTTCTTGATGCTTTCTCATCTGATTAACCTACGTCTCACACGCAAAGGTTAGTCGCAAATTTTACGGGTGTCATTAATCACCAAAACCCTAATTAGGGCTCAAGATTCAACAATCTCCCCCTTTTTGGTGATTGATGACAACCGTTATGCACAAGACATATGGATATTGAAAAAAGAATATGAGCAATAGTGCTCCCCCTGAATCTTACATCCATGCTCATGAATAAGTCCATAACGAGACATGTGAATCCACATGTATATGTCCAAAACCAAACAACAATGTCATTTCATAATATATCCATGTTCATACATTCATACATCAATCCATAGCAAGCAATAAACGATAAACGATGACATAAGACGACATAAACACATTTCTATCATAATATCCACATACATATCCATACTAATATCCGCAATACATATCCATACTAATATCCACAATATGACATACGACATAACGACATAACCACATATCCATGAACCATAACATAACTCTCCCCCTTTGTCATCAAACATCCATAAAGGGAGAGGACATATATACAAGTAACAAAGATACAAGAGTAAGACAATGTAAGACTGCGGAGGATGATCGGAAGAAGAGTCGCCGCGACGACAACACTGATACTGGCCTGCGTCGAATCGTCCCCATAGCTTAAAGATATCCTGACTCATATAATCGATGCGAGGCTCGATGACGTTGAAGCGATGGTCGATGGAGCTCAATCTGGAGTCAACCTCATTGAAGCGAGTCTCGAATCGCATGGATATCTGATCTAGCCGCTCCATGATCATCATGTACGGAGCTGAGACGTCAGGACTCTGAGAGATGGAGTAGGACTAAAGTGGAGAAGGAGCTCCTGCGACCGGAGACATGTGCTCATCATCATGAGCTGGTGATCCAACTTGGTTCTCATAGCGAATAAGGATCCCCAGGCTCTTCATCCGGTAATACTCCATAGTAGTGGGGCGGGATGCTCGATGCAGTCCAAAATAGGTCAGAGTATGAGCTATGAAGGGTGCGAAGGGCAAGAGCCTCTTCGAGTCCATCTGAACCTCCTGCATCTCATGGAACATGAACTCCACAATGTCGAACGGAGTCTCGTCAACTTGGGCTTTCAACAGTCGTAGCATGGTAGATGTGACAGCCCCGCGATCTCTGATTTTTGGCAAGATGGTCATGCGGTTTAGCTTTTCAAGAATTGCCACCGGAGGGATTAGTTGAGAGATTTACCGATGTTTGGATCTGGATTGTCGAAGAGGTGAACGACGTCTTCAACTCGAATTTCATCGAAGGCGAAGAGGCTGTTGTCGACGTGCTCGATCTGTAGAGCCTCTTCAAACTGTGCCTTCGTGAGAGTCCTCTTCGAGTTGTTGTTCATGAAGACGACGTGGGATCGATCCGAGGCAACATGGAGAGATGTGAAGAACGAACGGATGATGTCCACGTTCCACTTCCAGTCTTCCTTCATCTCGATGAAGGAGAGCAAACTGACTGCTAGGAACTTGCCCCTTAAAGGATAGTTAACTTTGCTTTCGATTAAGTTCCAATCAATGGCCTGATGCCCAAAGACTTTGGCTGAGGAGAATCTAGTGTGATACTGGGACATCTGAAAAGCATTCCAGAAGTTCCTCTCAGTACATGTCCTCGGATGCTCGTACGGGTTCTTTCGACAAAGTCGCCGAATTGCACTAGCGGTGAAAGTCTGATGGTCTCTAGGTTGCTCATCACCACTACTGCTGCTGCTATCATCCGAGTCAGAATCATCAATAGGAGACCCTATGGGAGATGCTGGAGCTGCATCATCCTCATCAACTGCCAAGGAATCCCAGTCAATGGGTTGAGCTTGTTGAGAAGATCTAGGCCCATGGCGACGGCTGGTTTGTTTCATTCTTCCAGACATGATGACTCTGGTAGAGAGAGATAGAGAATCTTATCATGATATGACTAGATGACGATGTCTTCATATGCATGAACTAGTCTTCATATGTATATGAAAGCATGATCTGATCCTTATGATTCAAATTGAACTAAGTTATACTCATGCATTCACTAATAGAGGCTTGCTTAGACTTCATATTATCTTTTCCTGCAATTTGATTTCACTTTGCTCTATTCAATTTGCCTTAGACCTAATGCAGTCGAAAACGAATCATCTTTGATATACTCATCTATACATTCATCTTGTGCATGCTAAAACTTTGAACAAATTTGATGTGAATCCAAGTTTTAAGAGTTGATCCAACTAGATTATCATATTTCCAGAAAATCCATACTAGTTTTTGTCACAAAATCTAACCCTAGAAATCATATTGATACTAATACCATGCATGTCTATGAAAAGTTTCAATTTTGCACAAATCAACTTAAAAGGGATCACTCCTAGATGTCAATTTCATGAATCTCTAAACAATTTAGACATGCAAGACATTTTGTCAATTTCAAACCCTAGAACCACTATGAAGAGCAATGCATGAATCTGTGAGGAGAAGAGGGAAAAACTCACCCAAACCAAAGGAGGAGAAGATGCACAGGAGTTTGAATTCGAGGCCGGACGAGAGAAGATCGGACGAGATCTTGTGTCCGGAGGAGAAGGGATGAACAGTGGAAAGAGGGAGAGAGCAGCAACAACAAACACTTCGGTCGATTTGGGGAAGAGAAAGAATCGGGAAGATTTAATAACCGATCAGATGTGCACATACTGGACAATGTCCGATCTAGCCAGACATTGTCCGATATGGCCGGACAGAGTCTGAACTGGGCAGACAAAGTCCGGTCAGTTCAGATAAATTCCTGAAGTTTCTGAAATTTTCAAATTTTTCACAAATTTGACTCAATCAGGGGTTTGATTTCAGGATAAACTCGAAAATCATATTGGGAATATGGCCAAATAGCCTTGAGATTGATATGGGAGAAGAAAATCTCAAAAAGAGCCTCCACAGTATGTTTTCGGGTAAAACGAGTAAAAACGGAACGGGTTTTCATCAAATCGTCAAATTTCAATGAAACTTAGATTTTTCTGAGATGTTTGGACTTGCATGAATTTGAAATACTATTTCAAGCCAAAATATGAAAGAGATCTTGGCTCAAACAGCGAAATTCACAAAATGCACGTTTTGGGTATTTTCGTGTCAAAACTCATTTTCGGGCGACTTGAAAAATGTGATAACTTGCAAACCATTGGTCTTTTGAGAAAAAGTTCAACATGAACTACCTTCAAATGATTGATCTCTAAGTGTTTGATGTAGAAAATTTTTGTCAAAACTCAATCGATTTTAATTTATGGGAATAAGTCATTTTAGACCAAAACAAGATCCCTAGATGTTCAATTTTGTCAAAATTCAACATTTTAGCTCGAAATCCTTTCTTTTCACTTTCAAAACCTTTGAGAACATATTTGAAAGGTATTTTTGAAGATTTTGTGTTATTTTTACATATTTTGAACATTTTGGCACTTTTTCGCCCTTTTTGATTTAAAAATGACCCTTTTTAATAAACAATATGCATATTTTTCCTTTTTGTACACAATTCTGGGTATACAAGCATTCAATGAGCTTGAAGTTGCTCCCCCTTAATGTGTTATCCAAGTTTTGTTGAGAAACGACAAAATGGTGAACTTTTGGTCTTTTCTTCAAAATAGGAAGTGATTGGCATAGATGCCTACATTGATTGAATATATATATATACATATATTTATATACATATAGGCAATAGTATATATGCTAGATATAATCTAACTAAGAACCAATTCAAGACAAGCAATAGATCAAATAACATTTGAAATGTCAATAACATTCAATTCATTTCTTAACTTGCTAAATCTTGACTCATCCAAGGGTTTAGTGAATAGGTCCGCTAATTGATTTTCGATTGAAACATGACTAATCACTATATCCCTTTTTGATACATGATCCCTTAGAAAGTGATGTCTAATATCAATGTGCTTTGTTTGAGAGTGTTGCACGGGATTGTTAGCAATTTTAACGGCACTCTCATTATCACATAAAAGTGGAACACAATTGACTCTTATGCCATAATCTAACAAAGTTTGCTTCATCCAAAGAAGTTGTGCACAACAACTACCGGCCGAAACATATTCCGCCTCGGCGGTTGAGAGTGCAACCGAATTTTGTTTCTTTGAAGTCCAAGAGACTAATGATCTTCCTAGAAGTTGACATCCACCGGAAGTACTCTTTCTATCAATTTTACAACCGCATAATCAGAATCCGAATATCCTAGGAAATCAAAGCTAGCATTCTTAGGATACCAAAGGCCTATGTTTGGTGTATGTTTTAGATATCTAAAGATTCTTTTTACTACAGTTAGGTGACACTCTCTAGGAGCAGCTTGAAACCTAGCACACATGCGTACACTAAAAATAATATTCGGTCTAGAAGCAGTAAGGTATAATAAACTACCAATCATAGAACAATATAATTTGAGTTCTACCGGTTTACCTCCCTCGTCCAAGTCCAAATGCCCATTTGTAGCCATGGGAGTCTTGATTTGCTTTCCATCATCCATGCCGAATCTTTTGAGCAAATCCTTCATGTATTTGCTTTGACTCATAAATATACCTTCTTTGATTTGCTTAATTTGGAGTCCGAGGAAAAAGCTCAATTGTCCTATCATAGACATCTCAAATTCCTTGGACATGGTTTCACCAAAAGCTTGACAAAGAGATTCGTTAGTGGAACCAAAAATTATATCATCGACATAGATTTGGCAAACAAAGAAGTCATCGTCTATGATTTTGGTAAAGAGAGTTGTATCAATTTTTTCAACTTTAAAACCTTGTGAAATTAGGAAATCTCGCAATCGTTCATACCAAGCCCTAGGGGCTTGCTTAAGACCATAAAGGGCTTTTGAGAGTTTATAGACATGATTTGGATATTTTGGATCTTCAAAACCCGGTGGTTGCTTTACAAAAACAAGTTCCGAAATCTCACCATTTAAGAAAGCACTTTTAACATCCATTTGGAATAGTTTGATATCAAAACATGATGCGAATGCAAGTAAGATACGAATGGCCTCTAGTCTAGCTATGGGAGCAAAAGTTTCATCAAAATTTAATCCCTCAATTTGAGAATAACCTTGAGCTACCAATCTAGCTTTATTTCTTACAACTATGCCATTCTCATCTTGCTTATTTCGAAAGACCCATTTTGTACCAATTATATTGTGATCAAGGGGTTGTTCTACAAGTTCCCAAACATCATTTCTAGTAAAGTTGTTCAACTCATCATGCATAGCATTTACCCAATCCGGGTCCGCTAATGCTTCATCAATGCATTTAGGCTCAATACTAGAAATGAAAGATGCATGTTCACAAAAAGATGCAATTCTAGAGCGAGTTTGGACACCTTTACCAACATCACCTATTATTTGGTTGACGGGATGATCCTTAGTGACAGTTTGATGAAGTCTTGGATTTTGCAATGCTTGATCTTCATTTTCCTTCATTTCCGAATCAAGATCAACTTGAGTAGGGGCCTCTGGAATCATAGAAGCTATTTAATTTTCTTGATCGGGTGACATTGAATCTTCATCTTTGGGCTTGATGTCCCCAATCGTCATGCTCTTCATAGCTTCTCGTAATTCCTCATTTCCTACATTCTCAAAATCTTCATACTCTTCTTGAGAGCCATTAGATTCATCAAACTCAACATTGCACGTTTCTTCAATGCATTCGGTTATGATGTTAAAAACACGATAAGCTTTACTAGTTGATGAAACCCTCATCAACACGTCTTTGAAATTTTCCAAGATGCATGCGTTTTTTAAGGATGTAACATTTGCAACCAAAAACACGAAAATATGAAATATCTGGTTTTGTTCCAACAATTAGCTCGTAAGGAGTTTTGTTTAACAATGGATGAGTATAAAGCCAGTTTATGGCATAACAAGCAGTATTGACGGCCTCAGCCCAAAACCTAGTGGGGGTTTTATATTCATCCAACAAAATTCGAGCCATTTCGATTAATGTTCAATTTTTCCTTTCCACAACACCGTTTTGTTGAGGAGTATATGGTACGGAAAATTCGTGTTTAATTCCAGATTCAACACAAAGCTCAATAAAATCCGAATTTTGAAACTCTCCACCATGATCACTTCAAAGTTTCTTGATGGAGAATTCAAATTCATTTTCAACACATTTTACAAATCTTTTAAACATACTTGGAGCATCGGACTTATGATTTAAGAAGAAAATCCAAGTAAATCGAGAGAAATCATCAACAATGACAAAACAATAGTTACTACCACCAATACTTTGAGTTTCCGATGGACCAAACAAATCCATATGCAAAAGCTCAAGTGGTCTAGATGTTGACAAAAAGTTTTTAGCGGGATGAGTACTAGCAACTTGTTTTCCTGCTTGACAAGCACTACAAAGTTTATTCTTTTCAAACTTTACATTTTTCATACCTAAGATCAAATCTCTTTTTAAAAGTTTGTTTAATTGATGCATCCCAACATGAGCCAAGCGACGATGCCAAAGCCATCCCAAAGAATTTTTAGCAACCAAACAAGTTGAAATGCAAGAATCTTTTGAACCGAAATCCACCAAATACAAATCTCCATATCGAAAACCTTTGAAAATTAAAGACTTGTCTTCTAAGCTTTCAATGATAACACCATCTGGTTCGAAAATGCATCTAAGACCCAAATCACAAATTTTTGCAACCGAAAGCAAATTGAAATTCAAAGATTCAACAAGTAATACATTTGAGATGGAAAGTTGTTTGTGATTGCAACTTTACCTAACCCAATTACCTTTCCTTTGCTATTATCACCAAACGTGATTTTATCAATGTCATTGCAACCATTCTCAAATGAGGAGAACCGACTTCCATCACCGGTCATGTGTTGGGTGCATCCGCTATCAAGCACCCAATGCCTTCCACCGGTTTTGTAGTTCACCTAAAAGAAGGGTTAGACGCTTTTAGGTACCCAAACTTGTTTGGGTTCTTGGAAGTTAGCAACAAGGGTTTTTGGAACCCAAATTCTCTTTTTATGTTTATTTTGATAAGGTAAACCCATGAATTTTGCAATTACTTTTCCGTACTTTGTTTTCTTAAGCATGTAATGGGAGTGATACTCATTTTCTTTAGCTCTAGAAGTTGAGGGACAATTGTCCGGCAAATGATCTACATCATGACATTTGTGACAAAACATATTAGTGGCCTTTACAAAAGTCACTTTAGTACTCAACTTCTTTCTTTTGTTCAGTTCATATCCTAAACCTTCCTTTCTAAATGAACATCGCTGCTCACTAAGAAGTTTGTCTAGGATTTCTTTTCCTTTAAAGCATTTTGCTAATCCTATATTTAGCTTTTCCACTTATGCCTTGAGTTCTAAATTTTCCGAAATCAAGTTTGAGTTGTTATCAACAATTTCATCACAAACATTTTCATGATTAATTTCTGAAGCATTACAAGTGATTGATTTTAAATGAGAGACAATATGAGATGACTCATCTAGAATATCACAAGTAATTCCTATATCACTAGTTTGTTTAAAATCGATAATTTCATTAACTAGAAGTGCCTCATGCGAGTCATTTAGTTCGGCATATAAATCACTAAGTGTTGAATATTCTTTCTTAAGCATTTTGTTCTCCTTAGTTATTCTATCTAGCGCCTCATTCAATTCCATAGCCATATCAACAAATTCCTCATAAGAAGGTTCGAGATCCAATACCTTAGCGTCATCACTTGCCATAAGACACAACGATGACTTGTCTTCAAGCGAAGTGGCCTCTCCGATAGTAATTCCCGCCATCTTCTTGGAAGTTGATGGTACTTCATCCTCCGATTCGGATTCCTCCGATCCGGAGTACCATTCACCAATATAGGCTTGGCCCTTGCTTCTATTGTTATAGAACTTTTTGAAGAGCTTCTTTTTATCTTTTGATCCTTCACCGTCATCTTTCCTCTCATGTGATCTTTGATGATCACCCTTCTTATTTGGACATCTTGAGGCAAAGTGCCCTTCTCATTACATTCATAGCATGTAATGTTCTTGAGTCCGGTCTTCTTGTGCGGTCCTTGCCTTTTGTCAAACTCAAACCCCCTTTTGTTGATCTTGTTTAGGAGCTTGCAGGTTTTTCTCACAAGAAGAGCTAGATCACTATCGGAGCTTTCATCCGAACTATCCTCCTTGGCCTCCTCGACATTTGCCTTAAATGCCAAGTTTTTCTTCTTTGATCCGGATGCTTCCACAATCCCTTTCTTCTCTTCTTTTTGCATTTCATGGGTAATAAGAGTACCCAAGAGCTCGGTAGGAGTTGTGGATGTGAGATCACCATTGATAAGCACTGTCACAATTGTATCAAAGCTCGATGGTAAAATCATAAGCATTTTACGCACAATATCAATATCTTCAAATTTTGTACCTAAACCTTTGAGGTCATTGATTAATAGATTGAGTCGAGTATACATATCACTAACATTTTCAGATTCAAGCATGAAGAAGGAGTTGTATTCTCTAGTTAATTTAATTAGTTTAGCTTCTTTGACCTTAGATGTGCCTTCATGAATTACTTCTAAAGTTTTCCACATTTCATAAGATGTATCAAGATTACTAATGCGATTGAACTCACTTAAGTCAAGACCGTTAAATATGGAATTTTTTGCTTGAGCATTTGCTTGGAGGTTTTTCGCTTCTAGAGGTGTGAGATTTTCTAAATCAATTGGAGCTCTAAAACCATCTCTAGTGACCCTCCAAACGTCAAGACTAATGGATTCTAGGTAAACCGCCATCCTAATTTTTCAATAGTAATAGTTATCACCCTTGAAGAAGGGGACCTTTCCATTATAGTTTTCTTTGATCGATGACATCCTCTCTCTAGACGGTTAAGCCTAAAATGAGAGACCTAGCGCTCTGATACCGCGTGTTGATCGAAGGATGCCGACTAGAGGGGGCATGAATAGTCAGTTTTTAAAATTTTACTTTTAAACTAGGGTTTAACAACCTACACTACTACAGAAGTGCATTCCACTAACCCATATTTTCTAATGGTTATAAGCAATCTGGGAAAAATCCGATAGAATAGGACGACAGCAGCAGAAAAGAGGCATTTTACTATCGGTTACGCACTAGTCCAACGTTAGTGAAATACAAATACTTTTTACTATCGGTCATGACTGTACAAACCGATATAATATATTAAATAGTACTATCGGTTTTTCACTTTTAACTGATAGTAAAATTGCGCACTTTATACTATCGGTTATTACTGTACCAACCGATATAATATATTAAAACAGTACTATTGGTTTTTCGTTCGTAACAGATAGTAAAATTACTCACTTTATACTATCGGTTCGTACTGTACCAACCGATATAATATATTACATAGTACTATCGGTTTTTCTCGGGTAACTGATAGTGAAATTACTGACTTTTTACTATCAATTCTTACTGTACTAACCGATACAATATATTAAATAGTACTATCGGTTATATAAAACAAACCGATAGTAAAATGACTTCATATAAACTAATGGTTATGACAGTGGGGACCTTATTTTACTATCGGTTTGTGTTTTTGAACCGATAGTAAAATTGGACAACTTAATTAGGTCGACCCCTGCTCTGCGCTCTGCATGTTGGAATCATTTCAGCTGCGCACGACTCCAAGCTAGAGTGATCTGGAGAAGCTAGCTGAGAGGTTGATCATATTTCCATCCCCCTCGGTATTGTCATCTTCTCATCACCTCTCTCTCTCTCTCTCGATCACTCTTTCACATGCACTCTCCCTCTCTCTCTCTACTTGCAATTCAGTAAACTAGATACATGTATCTCCAAACTAGCTAGAAGGCTAGGTTGGCTAGCTAGCTATAGCTTGCTGAATTGAAACAGCTAGCTAGCTGGCTCTTCCAATTAATGCATGCATCAAGTTAATTAGGGTTTCATTTATACAAATCCATTTAATGTAATTAAGCAGCTCATGTACACATATATGGCCTAGCTAATTATGTTTCATGCATATATGCATGCCCTGAGTCATTAATTATTTATTTGAATTTGTCAATTTTGTGAAATAATTGTAGATGGACCGAGAATATTGGATGTATGGAATAAAACGTACTACTGTTGAGTATTTGGAGGGTGTGAATGGGTTTATTAAATTTGCTGAGCAAGAAAAGGCGAAGAAGGGAGAGAAAGATATGCATTGTCCTTGTATAGATTGTATGAACTTAAAAAGGTTCGGCAACTCTGATCAGATTAGGAGTCATTTGATTCATCGTGGTTTTAACGCACGCTATACCCGTTGGATATGGCATGGTGAAGATCTTGAGGAAATTAACGAGCACCGCTACCACTCAGCAGCACCCGGAAGTGGATTGCAGTAATGATGATCATGATCAAAACATTGGTAATGTTCATTCGGAAGTCCATGTAGATGACGACAATTTAGATGAAATGTTACGTGATGTAGAAGAAGACTACAGCGAAAATGATTTAGCTAAATTTGAGAAATTAATTGTTGATTCTGAGAAGCCTTTGTTCCCCGGATGTGCAAAATTTACAAAGTTGTCTTCTGTGTTGAGATTATATAACTTGAAGGCAAGCAACGGTTGGAGCGATAAGAGTTTCACGGCGCTATTGGATCTGTTAGCGGACATGCTTCCAGAGGGAAATGAGTTGTCAAGATCGGTTTACCAGGCCAAAAAACTATTGTGTCCGTTGGGAATGGAAATCGAAAGAATACATGCATGCCCAAATGATTGTGTTCTGTACCGTAACGAGTACGAGGATTTGCATGTTTGTCCAAGATGCGGTGCATCGCGGTATAAGCATGGGGACATAATTTATCACAATGGATGTGATGAGGTAAAGAAAGGGCCTCCGGCCAAAACTGTGTGGTATTTGCCTGTGATTCCCAGATTGAAACGGCTGTTTGCAAATCCGAAAGATGCGAAGTACTTGCGTTGGCATGTTGAAGGTCGGAAACAAGACGGAAAACTAAGACATCCAGCTGATTCCATTCAATGGAGAAACATTAACAGAACATTCGGTGAGTTTGGCGGCGAAATGAGGAATATAAGGTTTGGGCTGAGTACGGATGGTATGAATCCACATGGAAATATGAGCAGTCGACATAGCACTTGGCCGGTTCTTTTATGCATCTACAATCTTCCTCCTTGGTTATGTATGAAGCGCAAGTACATCATGATGTCGTTACTAATTTCAGGACCCAGACAACCCAGGAATGATATTGACGTGTTTCTATCACCGTTAGTTGAGGACTTACATAAATTGTGGAGCGAAGGGGTGCGGGTGTGGGATGCACATAAGCGAGAGAATTTCATGTTGCAGGCCATGATATTTTGCACCATAAATGATTTCCCGGCCTATGGAAATTTGTCGGGGTATGGTACGAAAGAAGGCAAGGCTTGTCCTATTTGCCTGGATGAAACTCAAAGCATGTGGTTATCGAACTGCAGAAAAACAGTGTACATGGGTCACCGCAGATTCCTTCCGATGCACCACGCCTACCGTAAGAAGAGGAAGTCATTCAATGGGAAGCCTGAGAAAGGATCAGCCCCAGTGTTTGTGACTGGTAAGGAGCTTTACTTGCGCGTGAAGGACATCAAAGTTGAGTTCGGTAAATGTTCTAAACCTCCAGGAAAAAATGTTTGGAAGAAGAGATCGATTCTTTGGGATCTGCCATATTGGGAGCACTTACAAGTTCGACATTGCTTTGATATCATGCACGTAGAGAAAAATGTTTGTGACAGTTTGACTGGTTTGTTGTTGAACATTCCAGGAAAGACGAAAGATGGCATCAACGTTCGCCGTGACATGCTCGACATGGGCATAAGGACACTTAAGTAAGCTCCTTCAGCTGTGTCTCCTCTAGCCGCGACGGAATGATCCAGTAAAAACATTCTGGCCAAGAGCACGAAAAAGTTGAAGAAGAAAATAAAAAAAGTGAATAAACAAAAATAATAAAACATAAATATAAGTATTTTAATTTTTCTCTAAAAAGGGTAATCTAGCAACTTTGTATAAATTGTAGCATAACGAGTGTTTTCTTTGTATGGTTTATTCTAAATCCTATATGAGAGAAAATTTTCAAGATGATTTAATTGATTAAGCTATCTTTTTTCTAAGGTTGAAATTTGATAATCTCAATATTTGCATTTAGAGAGTTTAAATTGCTTAGATCAATTGCCTCATATGCATACATGTGATGTGAATTTTCAAAAAATTGTTTATTGAAAATCTGATTAACCACAGCATCTTAATATTTGGAAAAATCATTCACATTCTTTGCTTGAGGACAAGAAAAATGCTAGCTTGGGGGAATTTGATAAGTACTAACTTGGTAGCATTTTACCCTAGGTTTAGTATTGAAAACATACAAAATCATGCTTAAAACTCCTTTGATGCGACATTTTATGCGTAAAACTTGATTATTTTTACAAATTGCTTTCACCGTGGGTGAGTATTGATCCATCATAAGCATGCATTATCATGCATTGCATATTAGAGGTGGAACCATGTTTGTTGGGGCCCGTGCCAGCCCATTCGTAAAGCAGGAGAAAAACATGGAGCAAAGGGAGCTCCGATCTTGAGAGGGCCCCAATGGATTTCTATTTTTGCATGTCTAAGAGGGTCCAATTTCAACCTCGAATAGATCTCATTTTCCATTTTGATCATTCCTTCTGGGTTTGGTCCAATTCGCAATTCAATCAAAGGGTCAAAATTCGACCATGACCAGATCTTATTTGCCAATTCAATCATTCCTTCTGGGTTTGGTCCAATTCGCAATTCAATCAAAGGGTCCAAATTCGACCACGACTAGATCATAATTGCCAATTCGATCATTTCTTCTGGGTTTGATCCAATTCGCAATTCGGTGAAAGGGTCCAAATTTGACCATGACTAGATGTTATTTGCCTATTCGATCATTCCTTCTAGGTTTAATCCAACTTGCAATTCGATCAAATGGTCCAAATTCGACCTTGACCAAATCTTATTTTCCAATTCGATCATTCGCTCTGGATTTGGTCCAATTCACAATTCGGTCAAAGGGTCCAAATTCAACCACGACCAGATGTTATTTACCAATTCGATCATTCCTTCTGGGTTTGGTCCAACTCGCAATTTGATCAAAGGGTCCAATTTTGACCATGACCATATCTTATTTGTGAATTCGATCATTCCTTCTGGGTTTGCTACAATTCGCAATTCAATTAGAGGACCAGAAGACCATCAAGACCATTGCAAACAGCTCTGTCTCACTGAATTCCAGCTTATCATATGAGCAATGCGATGAAGATAGTTTCTAATCCGATGGTTCAATTGATCTCAAATTTTGATGAAAAATCGAGAATATGTCCAAAAACTATTGCTCAAAGTTTCACCTCAATCAAGGGGCAAGAAGTTCATCAAGACCATTGCAAATAGCTCTATCTCGCTCAATTTCAGCTTGACATATGAGTAATGCAATGAAGATAGTTTCTAATCTGACAGCCTGACTGATCTCAAATTTTGATGAACAATCGAGGATCTGTCCAAAAATTATTCCTCCAAGTTTCACCACGATCAGAGAGCAAGAAGATCATCTGGACCATTGCAAGTAGCTCTGTCTCACTGAATAACAACTTGATGTACGAGCAATGCAATGAAGATAGTTTCTAATCCGAAAGTCCGATTAATCTCAAATTATCACGAACAATTGAGGATCTATCCAGAAACTATTCCTCCAAGTTTCACCTTGATCAAAGGGCAAGAAGATCATCAAGACCATTGCAAACAATTCTGTCTTGCTAAATTCCAGTTTGACGTACGAGCAATTCAATGAACATAGTTTCTAATCCGACGGTCCGATTGATCTCAAATTTTGATGAATAATTTAGGATCTATCCAAAAAATATTCAGCCAACTTTCACCTGGATCAGAGGGCCAGACGATCATCAAGACAGTTGCAAATAGCTCTATCTCACTAAAGTCCAGCTTGACATACAAGCAATGCAATGAAGATAGTTTCTAATCAGATGGTTCGATTGATCTCCAATTTTGATGAACAATCGAGAATATGTCAAGTAACTATTCAGCCAAGTTTCACATCGATCAAAGGGCAAGAAGATCATCAAGACCATTGCAAACAGCTCTGTCTCGTTGCATCCAGCTTGAAGTACGAGCAATGCAATCAAGATAATTTCTAATTCGACGGTCCGATTGATCTCTAAGTTTGATGAACAATCGAGGATCTGACCAGAAACTATTCCTCCAAGTTTCACCTCGATTAGAGGGCAAGAAGATCATGAAGACCATTGCAAACAGCTCTATCTCATTGAATTCCAGTTTGACGTACGAGCAATGCAATGAAGATAGTTTCTAATCCGACGGTCCGATTGATCTCAAATTTTGATGAACAATCAAGGATCTGTGCAAGAACTATTTATACAATTTTCACCTCAATCAGAGGCAAAAAGATCATGAAGACCATTGCAAACAGCTCTATCTCGTTGAATTCTAGTTTGATGTACGAGCAATGCAATGAAAATAGTTTCTAATCTGCCGGTCTGATTGATCTCAAATTTTCATGAACAATTGAGGATCTATCCATAAACTATTCCTCCAAGTTTCAGCTCAATCAAAGGGCAAGAAGATCATCAAGACCATTGCAAACCACTCTGTCTCGCTGAATTCCAGCTTGACGTACGAGCAATTTAATGAAGGTAGTTTCTAATTTGACAGTTTGATTGATCTCAAATTTTGATGAACAATTGAGGATCTGTCCAGAAAATATTCATCCAAGTTTCACCTGGATCAGAGGGCCAAACGATCATCAAGACAATTGCAAACAGCTCTGTCTCCCAGAATTCCAGCTTGACGTATGAGCAATGTAATGAAGATAGTTTCTAATCAGATGGTCTGATTGATCTCCAATTTTGATGAACAATCAAGGATCTGTCAAGAAACTATTCATCCAAGTGTCACCTCGATCAGAGGGCAAGAAGATCATTAAGATCATTGCAAACAGCTCTATCTTACTGAATTCTAGCTTGACGTACGTGCAATGCAATGGAGATAATTTCTAACCCGACGGTCCGATTGATCTCAAAAGTTGATGAACAATTGAGGATCTAACCAGAAACTATTCCTCCATGTTTCACCTCGATCAGAGGGCAAGAAGATCATGAAGAGCATTGCAAATAGCTCTATCTCGCTGAATTCCAGTTTGACGTACGAGCAATTCAATGAAGATAGTTTATAATCCGATGGTCTGATAGCTCTCAAATTTTGATGAATAGTCAAGGATCTGTCCAGAAACTATTCATCCAAGTTTCACCTTGATCTAAGTGCAAGAAGATCATCAAAACCATTGCAAACAGCTCTGTCTCACTGAATTCCAACTTGACGTACAAGCAATGCAACGAAGATAGTTTCTAATTCGACGGTCCGATTGATCTCAAAATTTGAAGAACAACTGAGGATCTGTCAAGAAAGTATTCCTCTAAGTTTCACCTTGATCAAAGGACAAGAAAATCCTCAAGACCATTGCAAACAGCACTATCTTGCTGAATCCAGCTTGACCTACGAGCAATGCAATGGAGATAGTTTCTAATTCGACACTCCAATTGATCTCAAATTTTGATGAAAAATTGAAGATCTATCCAGAAACTATTCCTCCAAGTTTTTAGCCGATTAGAGGCCAAAAAAGCTCTCATCCAATTAGTGAAAGGAGAGCTATTGTCCAATCATGTTTGAAGATGACAAATCACGTCGAAATATTACTAAGTCCTTGATGGATATTCCAATGGATTGCCTATTAAGCAATATGCACTTACTGAAGCTAAGAAAGCTAAAAGTGTTATCACAAGTCATTTCCACCCACTTTTACATGTTGTTGGATACTGATGAGGCGAAGACGACATGTTTTTTGCCTGTGACTGATGAAGCCGAATACCATTCATGCCAGATACTGATGAGGCGAAGGCATCCATTTGTTTGCGAACGACGAGGCCGAACAACCCCCTGGTCGGGCACCTACGAGGTGAAGGCCACATTTTTTGATAGCACCATAGACTGACGAGGCTATGGATTTGTATACTTGCATGCATGGGCATACGCATTTTATACATTTATCAAGGGCAAAGTTATTTTGAAATTTGAAGACAACGACCATCAGCACAGCTTAATCAGAGATTTTCCGTGGACTCATTCCACAGATGTAATTAACCAGGAGGTTTTCAAAATACTTGAGAAACCATGAACTATGCAATCCCCTAAAGCCAAGATGTACTTTCCTTTGGTGCAATGAGAGATTGTAAATCCCAAAGGGACTTCTAACTTGTAATTCTTTTCAGAATTAATAAAGTACAGTGTTTCTTAAGATTGTTCATTTTCTACCTTTCATTTGTATACTTATGTATACTGGCACGCCCGCAACATGAAAAGGGGCCAATTTCCCGAAAGAGAGATCTTCTCGGCGAAACAGACCTGTTTTGTGCTAAAATTTCTCTCTTTGCTTCTATCTTCTCCCATACAACCACAACTCCTACCTACCACCCATATATAAAGAAACCCATCTTCTCCAACCCTCCCAACAGCACAAACTCCATTATTTGAGCTCCAAACTTCCACTAAACACCACAAAACAGCCATAGATCTCTCCATCCAACCATTAAAATTCGATTCAACCTCGGATTTCGACTCCTCGCACCGCAGCACCTCTGGATCTAAAGCTTCTACGCCAGTGACAACACCCGATGCAATGTCAAGAAAACAACAAAGGGACAAAGGATGGACCACCTCTAAGGCCGCGTAGACCGCCTCTACGACTATCATGAATAGCAGGCCACATCCTCCTGGACGGCACATATCCAGGCGCATCTACCTACCACGAGGCTCATCCTCGTACCCATGGAGTCCCTCCACCACCCTCTGACAAGTGATCTCCAAGGTACGTAAGTTTTTATTTTTTATTTTCTTTTTCTTTTTATTTTTAGATCTTTACTTACGATGCTTTGGATCGAACCATCAGAGCAACGTGGACCACAAGACCCTCTTTCACCACATCATCTTCAACAATATCAACCTCTAGACACCACGACTGCAAACAGTAACCTGTATCTCTCAAAACATTGAGGATAATGTCTGATTTAGCTTGGGGGTTGTCACTTTATCATTTGCTTATCTTTCAGAGAATCATCATTCCACCCTCTTGCCATCATAAACTGAAAAACTAAAAAAATATATCAACTTGGAATGCCTGGTGATGAGGATTGTTAGCTATGATCGTGCATACATTTCCATGGTTGTGCACAATGCTCCATGGTCGTACATACCTTTCTATGGTCACAGAAGGCCTAGGAAAGAGATATTGGGTAGTCCAAGGGTGCTATGGACATAGCCCATCAATGATATTTAATTCTCGCAATTTTAGCGATGAGACTTTATAGATCTCAAACCCTTATTATTGTAGAGTCCATAGTCTTATGTTGTATCCGTGAGCACTACAGTCGCAGAGACATATGCCTACAACCATACCCCCTCGCAGAGACAAAACCTGATATCAATATGTGGTTGCAGAGGTGCGCGATCACCTTTCACAATAATTGTACTCTGATCCTTATGATTATTCTCAAAATAATCATAAGTCCCTAACAAGGTAACCGCTGAAGAAGGTAAGGATGGTGTCGACGATTAGAACTATGGGTCCCTCTGTCGATGTTATGCAAAGAAGAGTGTGAGAAAGAATGGGGCCAATCGGACAAGTCCTCAGGATGTTCAGAGTATCTATGAATCTAAGACACAGGAAAAAGTTATTCCAGGTTCGTACCCCCTTAGTTGGGTAACGACCCTGTTGCATCTAGGCCATTATGCCTGATTTTGATGATTAATAAAAACAAGCGTTTCAGACTAATTGTACTTTTGAGATATTTGATACAGAGCTTAGTTGGGAAGACGTACAAGATGATCAAGATAAACCCAACGTGAAAAAGGTAAAGCACAAGTAACAAGGTACAGACGCAAATCAAAAGATTAAAGGTGCAAAGGACCTGAGGTAAAATTTGTTTTCAGTTTTACTGATCTCGGTGTTTTTGGCGGTTGATCAGTTTAGGAATTTGCTTTTAGTTTTAACCGTACTATTAAGAGGGGTTGCAAGTCCTCTCTACATTTCCAGCATAAATCGAGAAACTATTAGGTCACTGCATATCATCTGTTTCGGTTGGATTTTATTTGGTTTTTCAGTTGAGTTTTTGACAACATAAGTGTTTTTTCATTTTGTAGAAAGATCTAGGCAGATCTGATTTTTGCTTCTGTTGATAAAAAGATAGCTCTTTAAATTATCTTTCAAATGAGATATCAAACACTTCAATTGAATCTTTGGATTAAAAGGTATGACTGTTTTTATTCATACTAACTGTCAGTGTGCTAAACTGACTGTCAGTTTGAATTTCAGTCTATTTAAACTGACAATTGTCCAGAGAGTGAGTTTTTTGTGCCAAAAATCTTTTGACCTATACTGACTGTCAGTTTGCCAATACTGATTGTCAGTATGCATTTCGACCTCGAGCTGCTTGTTTTGAGATTGTGTTTTAACTGCATGATTTTGTGGTCAATACTGACTGTTAGTTTGTGATATTGACTGTCAGTATGGGATATCAGTTTCCTTATATGACCAGTAAAGTTTTATTCGTGATTTTTGTCAGCCGTTGAGGTAGAAATTGACTGTCAGTTTGTGTTATTTTATTTCCATATACAACCTCAAACGGCTAGCTAAGTTTTCTATGAATTTTACTTCTTTCTGGTCGTGACCCAAACTGACTGTCAGTTTGACACACTGACTGTCAGTTTGCACTGTTGATTTTACAGCTCGTGCACAATGGCTCTTTTGATCATTTGGGCTATAAATAGAGGCTTTGAGCAGATGTTTTATACACTAAGCAGCCCTGTTCTCATACATACACTTGAGTATTTGTTTTGGAGTTAAAATCTTGATCTTTGATTGGTAGCTTGTTGATATGGATAACAATAAAAAATCGGTCGATTCTAAACTTTACAGGTCTATGATTGGTAGCTTGTTGTATCTTATTGCATCTAGGTCTGATATCATGTTTAGCGTGTGCTTATGTACTAGATTTCAATTAACCCCTAAGGAATGTCATTTGATTGCTATTAAAAGAATCCTTAGGTACTTGAAATGTTATCCCAGCTTAGGTCTTTGGTATCCAAAAAATGCAAACTTTGAATTAATTGGTTACTCGGATTCAGATTATGTTGGTTGTAAAATTGATAGAAAAAGCACATCTGGTAGTTGTCAATTATTGGGGAGATCACTAGTGTCATGGTCATCTAAGAAATAAAACTATGTATCTCTCTCCACCGCTGAAGCGGAATATGTGTCTGCAGGAAGTTGCTGTGCTCAAATTTTATGGATGAAACAGACATTTTTGGATTATGGAATTAAATTTGAAAAAGTGCCACTCATGTGTGATAATGAAAGTGCCATTAAAATTGCTAATAATCCTGTTCAACATTCTAGATCTAAGCATATTGACAGATGACACCATTTTTTAAGAGATCATGTGGCAAAAGGGGATATTAATGTAAGTTATATCAGAACAGACATGCAACTAGCAGATATTTTCACCAAACCCTTAGATGAATCTAGATTTTGCTTTCTCAGAGGTGAATTAAACATTATTGATATATCAAATGCTAGTTGATTTGTTAATTATATTAAAATATACTTTATTCCCTCTTTGGTCAAATTCTCTTTCTGGTCAAATTGACTGTCCATGCTGACAGTCAGCTTCTTAAACTGACTTTCAATTCCTTTGCTCAGGAGCCCAGTCGTAGCTTCTGGTTGAAGTCGTTGACCATGCTGACAGTCAGTTTCACAAACTGACTGTCAGTTATGTGCTTCAACTTTGGTCGTTGCCTCCTGTCAAAGTCGGTGACCCACACTGACTGTCAGTTTCATAAACTGACTGTCAATTTCAAAACTCAGTTCTGTGAACTGACTGTCAGTATTGTACACTGATTGTCAGTTCCATGCTTCTAGTTTTTGAACTGACTGTCAGTTTGGGCCCCCGAACCCTAAAACACTCATTTCTTTTTCCTCGTCTCTTCGCCTCTGCTCGCCGCCGCTACCTCCTTGTGCCTCGCCGTTCCGCTGTGCCCCGCTGCGCCACCGCATCTCACCGGTGCCTCACCCTACCGCACCGTCGCCTCGCCGTGCCACACCGCCACCATACTGCGCCACCGTCTCGCTGCGCCACTGTACCGCCGGCACCGTACTTCGCACCTCACCACTTCCTCCTAACCAGTGCCGTGCCTCACCTCTCCGTGCTTCTGTCTCACCGGTCTTGCTCGCCGCCGACGTCACTTCGATGCTCGCCGGTTTCCTCCACAGAGGTCTTTTCTTTCCCTCTCTGTTCTTCTTTTCGGTTCACCATGTCTGATCAGCCGTCTTCGTCTCGACGTGTGGCCCATCGGAAGAACGCTACAAACAGCAGTCGTTCAATGGGTCAGACGTCTGAGACCCGGTCCTCCCTGCCGCCCGAGCGTGTCCCCGTGGATTATTCCTAGTGGCACGCAAGTCGCCTCTGCTCCCTTCGCTCTACAAACCCATACCTTTTGCCGCGTCCCTTTGGTTGCAACGCCTGCCAGGTTCTCAATTTCTACATGAACCTGCAGCTTGACCTTTTCACAAGCGTATACAGTCGTGTCCCCATCTTCGCCCACTGCTCTTTGTCCTGGCAGACGATTGCCTCTCGCACAGGCATCGTCTCCCTGGCAGACTCCTTCGCCTCCATCGGGATCAGAGATCTCGTCTCTCATTCCTCCCTTCACTGGGCCGATGAGCCCATCCGCCACTTTTACGCCACTGTCTTCATCTCTCCCCAACGCGACTCGCTGACCTTCATGACAGGCCTCCAGGTCCATACTGCCATGAAGGAGTAGGTTGAGGCCTCTCTTGGATTGGTCCGCCCCGCTTATGGGTGCTAGCTCCATACCCTACCCGACCTTGAGCATCGGGAGGTGGCCATGCTCTACTCCGACCCCTTCCAGCTCCATCACATTGCTGGCCTGCGCCGCGATGTTGACCTGGCCCTGCGCATTCTTCGTCTCACTTTGGTTCCTATGACTGGAGACAGGGCCAGAGTCACTTACCTTGGCCTCCATGTCCTGATTTCTATCTTCCAGGAGGAGTCATTCGACGTTCCTGACCTCATCATCAGTGAGATTCAGCACGTCATTCTTTCTCCGCGTCGCCAACTGTTGTATGCTCCATACAACATGGCGATGCTTCTACATATCCGGGCTATTGACTCGGAGCTCACTCGGCCCCACCATCCTCTTCAATTCTACCCTCCGGTGCAGACCGACAGGCGTCTTGGTGCTCGCCCTGCAGCTGCAGTAGATCCCGCCTCTTCCGCATCTGATGACGATGCTGCGGATGAGTCAGGAGATGAGGCTGCAGATTAGGCACCAGTTCCTGCACCGACAGGAGACAGGAGCCCTGGAACTTTGTTCCTCTCTCAGCTCTAGCAGGTGATCCAGATGCAGGAGCAAATCCTCAGCACCCAGGCAGAGCACCACCAGATTCTGCTTCGTCTGCTTGCCCAGCAGGAGCAGATTCTGGCTCGCTTGCCTTCGTCTAGTACATCTGTCCCTCGCAAGAGGGCCCACCTGCTTCTTCATCGCCAGGATCAGCTTCAGGTCTTGCGGCTCCAGCCCCCGCTGCACTGGCTTCCGCAGCCCCAGCTTCCATTCCACCTGTTTCACCAGCAGTCCACCCGACTGGATCGCCAGCAGGCTCCGGGGATATATTCGTGTTAGGCTTCTCTTCAGATGATGCGCCTTAGGCTTTTTTTGTACTAGCTCCTGCCTTTTTGTGCTTGATGCCAAAGGGGGAGAATTATTTTGTATGACTCTATATATTATGATGGATGATATGATATTTTTTGTTATGGTTGGCATGGATACTTTTTCTTATATGATATCATGGATGTTTATCTTACATGATGTGTTTTTGGATATGTTGTGGATGGCTTATTGTTTAATATATATGCGATGTGGATGATATATGTGTTTATGATCTTGATTTACGACAACATGACTTATACTCAGGGGAGAATTATGATCTTATGCATATACTCAGGGGGAGTTATCATTTTTTTATTTTTTATTATTATCAAACACTTGTTGTCATCAATCATCAAAAGGGGGAGATTGTTGCATCTAGGCCATTATGCCTGATTTTGATGATTAATGAAAACAAGCGTTTCAGACTAATTGTACTTTTGAGATATTTGATACAGAGCTTAGTTGGGAAGAAGTACAAGATGATCAAGATAAACCTAACATGAAAAAGGTAAAGCACAAGTCACAAGGTACAGACGCAAATCGCAAGATTAAAGGTGCAAAGGACTTGAGGTAAAATTTGTTTTCAGTTTTACCGATCTCGGTGTTTTTAGAGCTTGATCGGTTTAGGAATTTGCTTTTAGTTTTAACTGTACTATTAAGAGGGGTTGCAAGTCCTCTCTGCATTTCCATCATAAATTGAGAAACTATTAGGTCACTGCATATCATCTGTTTCTGTTGGATTTGATTTGGTTTTTCAGTTGAGTTTTTGACAGTATAAGAGTTTTTGTATTTTGTAGAAAAATCTAAGTAGATCTGGTTTTTGCTTATGTTGACAAAAAGATATCTCTTTAAATTATCTTTCAAGCGAGCTATCAAACACTTAATCAAATCTCTGGATTAAAAGTTATGACTGTTTTTATTCATACTGACTATCAGTGTGCTAAACTGACTGTCAGTTTGAATATCAGTCTGTTTAAACTGACAATTGTCCAGAGAGTGTGTTTTTTTTGCCAAAAGTCTTTTGACCTATGTTGACTGTTAGTTTGCCAATACTGACTGTCAGTATGCATTTCGACCTCGAGCTGCTTGTTTTGAGATTGTGTCTTAACTGGTCGATTTTGTGGTCGATACTGATTGTCAGTATGAGATATCAGTTTCCTTATACGATCAACAAAGTTTTATCCATGATTTTTGTCAGCCGTTGAGGTAGAAACTGACTATCAGTTTGACACACTGACTGTCAGTTTGTGTTATTTTATTTCCATATACGACCTCAAATGGCTAGCTAAGTTTTTGCCGGATTTTACTTCTTTCTGGTCGTGACCCAAACTGACTGTCAGTTTGCACTGTTGATTTTACAACTTGTGCACAACAGCTCTTTTGATCATTTGGGCTATAAATAGAGGCTTTGAGCAGATGTTTTATACACTAAGCAGCCCTCTTCTCATACATACACTTGAGTATTTATTTTAGAGTTAAAATCTTGATCTTTTGATCAAGTCATGAGCTTTTGAGATCCGCCGAGTTTTTCAGTTCGCATCATCTTTGCATATCTAGAGTTTCTTGGTATGTGTTGGAGGTCTAGACAAGACCTTGCAGCTCAGTACTCTTGGTTAACGCCCTCACCTAGATGGTTTGGTGGCATGGCCATTGACCTCTCCAGTTCAGAGATTGTTGGAGAGGCTCGACTTGTTTGTAAAAGGCATCAGTGCTCGCCTTTCCGGAGTGGACAAGGAGCAACCACTAGTGAGTAATATCCTTCGTGGATATTGAAGAAAGACTCATTCATGTGAGTACTTCAACGAGGAGTAGGGGAGACCGAGCGAGTCTCCGAGACCTCGGGAAAAATCTTGTGTTTGTCTTCTACTCTCTTCTATTTTAATTGTGCAATATAAACTCATTTGTTCTTTCATTGCAAAAGTTGTTTTAAATTGAAGTTTTCAAAGCTCCTATTCACCCCCCTCTAGTCGGCATTCTCGATCCTACAGACCCTACATCCTATGTATTTGACTATGTGGGAAAAAAGTTACAAAGAGAGGTGGTTACAATGTTTAAGCTAGCTAATCCTATCTTTGCTAAGCCTAGTCTTCCACTACAACACGGTAGGCGAGCGCAAGCTGTAAAACTGCTGGGAAAAACTTTTTTCCCAGCAGTCCTGCAGATGAAAATATAATTTTGATTTTTCACCGATGTATCAGCTGGGAAAAGTTATTATTTTTAGCAGATCTACCGCTAGGAATAAATAATATATTGCAAGCTGTAGATCAGTTTGAGAAAAGATATACAGGATCTGTGGAACAGCTGAGAATATTTTTTCTATTGGCAAAAACTTTTTTTTACCAACAATTCTATAGTGAAAATATAATTTTGATTTTTCACCGATATGTCAGCTGGAAAAATTATTATTTTTAGCAAATCTACAGCTAGGAATAAGTAATATATATATATTTGGCACAAAACTGAAAATTTTCAACAGAATAGTAAATCTGAAAATATTTTGTGCAAATTAAAGAATATTTCAGCAGAATATTTTTTAAGCAGAATATTTTCAGCAGGGATTTCAGCAGAATATTTTTGGCGCAAAACTGAAAATATTTTCTACAGATTTATTGGTTTTGCGGCAAATCAATACCTTCCCCGGTGCCCCCAATCCATTCCCCACACCAAAAAACCTCCTCCATCTCCAGCTCTCCGCCGTGAAAACTCTCCCCAATCCTCTCCACCTCCGCCGAGAAAGCTCCCCCCATCCTCTCCGTCTTTGCCACCGATCCCCCACAGCGGCCAACACCCCCACCTCTCCACCACCGATCCCCCACCGCCGCACCCCACCTTTGCTCGATCTCCCACCGATCCCCAACCATTTCCCCACTGCACCTACACTCAAAGCCCTAGCGGCAGCGGCCTACGGCGGAGGGAGGAGGTCGAGCGGTAGCGACCTGCGGCGAAGGGAGGAGGCAGAGCGGCAGTGGCAGCTGCTTGCGGCGGAGGAAGGAGGCGGTGCGGTAGATCTGCAGGCCCGGCGCGGCGTGAAAGATTGCCTGGCTTGGTGAGGGGTCGAGGTCGACGAAGACATGAGTCCTTTCGCGAAGAAACCAACGACAGGAGGTAAAATTCTAGTCTATTTCGAGCTCAATTGGCGATCGAATTGAATTCGATTCATTTCGTTTCGTTTTGTTTGCTTCGGGGTGAATTCTAAGGTTATAGTGCTCCTATCTCACGTGATTAAGCTCTTTTGATGCGCAATTTTGGTTCTGGTGGTTGAAGAGGTGATCCAGAACAACAAGCGCGAGCTGATGAATGCTACAAGAGGTGATCTGATCAATCCTTGCACAGTTAGAATAGAGCCCTCCAAGTTCAACATACCGATTCTGTGTTTGCATAGTGTTAATTGTTAACAAAAGTTGGTTAATTCCATTCATTTGTTTGTGATCAACAGTGCAGAATGCTCATCACCTTCAGTTTAGGCTATCTAATGGCTTTTATGATGTCATTACCTTTCTATTTGGAACTGTTTCTGATTATAGAGTTTTTCAATATATTCATGTAATTATGTACCACAAGAAATACCATGTGTTAAGTTTGTAAACAAGAAGTAATGGTTCATGGCTAGCTGAGGTATTGCACTTGGGGTTACAACCCATGTACTTGGCAAGAACATGTAGATAAATTGGTTTATTTCACCTGTTCCAATTGATGTAATAGGTTCAACTATGTGGGTTCTAGAATTTACTAATGCCTTAAGTAATGCCGTGTTGTAGGTATTTAGAGGGACATTGGAGCACTACAGCTAGAGGTGCGAATAACTAATTCGTTTCTTGAGTTGGCTGATTACTCTGCAAAGCTGTCATTTGGCACATCTGCAAATTTTGGACATCCCTTTGCATGTTTATAATCAACTGGCCATTTGTTTAGAAATGATAAGAATGCTTAGCCAGCTCCATGTAGCTTCCCCCCTTTCTTCTTCCTTGTATCTACAATTCCACATCCCCCCCTCTCTCTCTCTCTCTCTCTCACGCGCGCGCGCACACACACGAGTGCATGTGCACACAATTGTAGATCGTCATGTCGGTATATAGTCTAGACATAGTGATTCCAATACCAGGTAATCACTCTGAGCTGACCTGAGGAAAAAATGAGCTAAAATTAGTATTGATATTTCTGAAGGACAATCTTTTCAGCTAGGTAATTTGGGTTACCTCTGCAAGTCCCATAACCTTCCTGCTCATGAGGGAGATCAAACCTGTGACATTCCATATAACAACTACATGCAACTTTCTTGTTTTGTCTGTTCCACTATTCAATTTCTTATATGCAGTTGACAGGCCAGCAACACAGGCTTACAATCCTTTTTAATTAATAGGAAAAGAAGCTAGTTTTTGAGATCAAAAGGACTACAAGAACTGGCAATGAGGTTTCTATTCTTAAATTTCAGTTTCAATGTAGTAATTTGGGTCTAACCATGCAATATGGTTCCAATTTCCATCTCTGTCGCAGGCAGCAACTAAAATTCTCGCCCGCTATCTGATCAGATTAAGACAACAAATTTCTAATTTACAAGGTAGCCAAGCTCAGATTCCACTATTCAATTTCTTATATGCAGTTGACAGGTCAGCAATACAGGCTTACAATCCTTTTAATTAACAAGAAAAGAAGCTAGTTTCTGAGATCAAAAGGACTGCAAGAACTGGCAATGTGGTTTCTATTCTTAAATTTCAGTTTCAATGTAGTAATTTGGGTCTAACTATGCAATATGGTTCCAATTTCCATCTCTGTTGCAGGTAGCAACTAAAATTCTTGCCCGCCAGTTGATCAGATTAAGACAACAAATTTCTAATTTACAAAGTAACTGAGCTCAGATTTGGGGCATTGCATCACATACACAGGTAATATATAGTTTGTTCTTTCCCTTTTCCTTTGTTTCACCCATCTAGTGGATTAGTTTTCTGATATTGGTGTAAACTTTGCCCTTAGGCAATGTATGCCAATACTTCAGTGGCTGCTGGCATGAAAAGTGCAAGTCAAGCAATGGAGCTTGAAACAAGGTATGTCCCACATAACTTTGCACATGAGAATATGTCCCACCTAACTTTGCACATGAGAATATGAGATGCTGCATGTGTTTAAATTTGAAAGATCGACTATATAACTTTAGGTTCATATTTTTTTTAAGAGGATTGCTACAAAAAGGTATTTGTCTTGTAGCAATTACTGGCATTGGGGCTGGAGGTCGGAGAGGCGGTGTGGATGGAAGGAGGAGAATTGACTGGAGGCAATAGCAGCATGACAGGTGGGAGGATTGTCTTTTTGTGTGTGTGTGTGTGTGCATGTGTGTTGTGGAGGGAGGTGATTATGTGTGTGGGTGACCATTGGCCTAGAGGGGATGAAGGTGAGTGATGGCCTGGTGGTGGTGGGCATGGAGGGAAGGAGCAGTAGTAGGAAAGAGAATAGAGATCTTTTTACTAGTCGATGGACTTACTAGGAGTTCATCAACCCAAATAGGTTATACATTCCTTTACACAACAGTAGGATACCTTTTTCTAGTAACTCCTTGCACTTTGTTTTGTGTGTTTGAACTGAGCTATCCAACATCATTTTTCAATATATATGTCTATCACTTACTGAATGTTTTTTTTAAAATTTTTTTACTTGCAGCAAATGGCACCCACCAATCAGATGAAGGTGATCCAAGAATTCTAAAAGCAGTCAGCACAAATGGATATGACGGTACGACCAAGTTTCCATCAGTTGCTTAACAGTACATTGGTTGCAATATTAATCTTATATGCTTTTTCTTGTGGTTTTAGTACACTGTCTACCAAAGTTGCTTTGATAATTATGTTGGATATCTACTCTGCTCTATCTGTGTGTGTGTGTGTGTGAAAATGCATTTGTCTGTATGTGCTAACTATCCTTATTCCTTGTGTGTGTGTACATGTGTGTCTGACTGCATTTCTCAATTTGTGCTGACAATCTTTATTCCTTGTGTAGAACAAGATGATGTCTGAATCCATTGATAATATCTTAGATGATGATCAGGCTGAAGAAGAGACTAAAGAACTTGCTAATCAGGTATTTTTTGCAATATCTCTTTACAAGTGGATTGCTAGCATCTCTTCAAATTTTTTTTTTGCTTTCCTTGTTCCTTTTAATAGAATATCCTGTCGACTGCTTCTGATTATTCACTCTATTTCTGGTTGATATTTTTAGGTGTTGGACGAAATCGGTGTTGACATTGCCTCACAGGTTGTTTTCTAGCAGTTTAGATTATTAAATACAATCGTTTGTTCCATATTCTATCCCTATATTTTAAACTTTTTTCTCCCACTTCTCCCTTTGTAGTTGTCCTCAGCTCCTAAAGGAAGAATTGCTTGAAAGAAGGTTCAGGCTGATGAAAGGTATGTGGGATCCTTATTGATTTAATTTCTTGATTTTCTACTTTTGTCATTCCCTTGTTAAGATTACTTTCATTTTCAATTTTTGACTTGCAACCGCTGTGAGCATAAGTGTCTCCATGACTATTTAAGCTGCTGATGATGTTTGGTCCTGTGACAAAATAATTAAACTCCAATTGTTGTCTTGGCTATTTTATTATGGGGTGATAAATTGAATAAACTTTGAGTCAAAACAGTCCTCCCCTTGATTGTATTTATGATTTTTTGGTCTTCATTTATATTCCCTTGAAAATAGGATCTTTCTGATTGGGTCACATACACCAATATGAGCTGATACCATGATGCATATTTCATAGATAAGATATATATTTCCAGTTATTTTCGGTGGCTTTTGGTCCATCTCAACTAATTAGAGGGTTTATCTTTGCTTGTGTCTTGATACCTATATATGTTATAATTTGTAAAATTACTCAACCCGTGATTACCTTTTTTACAGTTCTGAGTTTGATGAACTTGAGAAGAGGCTGGCTGCTCTGAAAAATCCTTAAGATGAGACCCATTTGCCACCCCTGTATACATAGCATCTGCCTTCCATATCATTGTATTTGTAATCAAATTCTTGTTAGAAAGCAAAATACAATTCATTTGTAAATGTGGGCAAGTACGTGGATTGATTCTGATGCACTTTGACGATCAATTGCATGGTCACTTGAAAAAGTAATCTATTCTATCTAGTATAATCACTCTTATTTACTTATTTATACCATCCAAGTAAACAAATTGTGAAGTTTTACTTGTAGATCAAAGATGATACTACAATAAGTGGTGGTTCATCTCGTGTTCTAGATATATATAATTCTAACATTTTATTTACCTGGTTAGTTACTATTTTTTCATTTGTCTTGTTTTGTTAGTAATAAAGCAATCCTTACAGGTGAAAGGGACAAGAGAATTAGTTAAAACTAAATAAAAATACTTATATAGGTGAGGTGTTATCAACACAATCTACATGTTACTAATTTTCTAAATATAGTGTATGTTAATTGTGTATTGAACTAGCAGCTCAATTTCATATGATTAATTTCTTTTATCGAGTGTATGCAAGTCATGTCACAACTAACACAATTTTCTCATTCACATAAGTAATAATTTGTATTTGTTTTACAATAATCGACCAACCATCTTTTATTATAATTGTCATATGTTATATAAGTTACTTAAAACAAAAGTTATTGATTTGTATTTATCTCAACGTTATTGTAATCGATATCTTTTCTTATGCAGGTGGTTAACAGCAAGATGTTAAAAGCATATGAAGTATTGAAGATATTTTGTCATAGGAGTAGTTTGAAAGCGGAATATTTTACTTTTGATAGTTATAGTTGGAACAAAATATATAAAGTTAGAAATATTATATATAGGCATACATTTGGTGTAAAGAATTTTTAAGTAATATTTTTCTCGCAATTAATATTGTTTCAGAGGGGCTATATCTATTTTAGTTGGTTTTGTCAATTGAATAATTTGTGACTATTATGAATCTTGTCAATGGCTATATAAAGCAAAGAATTCAATATAATATATAATTGTCATTTATCCATTTTTGATAATTTTCTTGCAAAATGTGGTGTAATTTGTGTTAGGATAGTGTGCATATTATAGTTTTAGTTGTAATATTATTGCCTAATTACTAAAAAATATATATTTAAAATTAATTATTGACAATTCCCAACGGTAAATTTCTAAATTCTCAATGACATAGTTTGGAATAATGTATTAGAAGTAGACATACAGGTGAGAAAATTTTAAAATTTTCAAGCGACCTACAGCTGGTGGGAAAAATTCAAAATTTTCAAGCGGTCTATAGCTGAGAATACTCTTTGCTACTACACGTATAGCTGGGAAAAAATATTCCAAATAGTTATACAGTTTAGAATAATATATTACAAGTGGATATACAAGTGGGAAAAGTTCAACCTTTCGACCTACAGCTGGGAATACTCTTTGCCACCTGATCTACAGTTGGGAAAAATATTCTAAATAGTTATACAACTTGGAATAATATATTACAAGTGAACATACAGCTAGGAAAAGTTCAAACTTTCTAAGTGGTCTACAGCTGAGAATACTCTTTGCCACTGGACGTACAGCTGGGAAAAATATTCCAAATACTTATACAGCTTGGAATAATATATTACAAGTGGACATACAGGTGGGAAAAGTTTAAACTTTCCAAGCGATTTATAGTTGGGAATACTCTTTGCTACTGGACGTACAACTGGGAAAAAATATTCTAAATAGTTATACAACTTGGAATAATATATTGTAAGTGGACATATAGGTGGGAAAAATTCAAATTTTCCAAGCGACCTACGGCTGGGAATACTCTTTGCCACCGGACCTACAGTTGGGAAAAAATATTTCAAATAGTTATACAGCTTGGAATAATATAATACAAGTGGACATGCAGGTGGGAAAAACTTTTCGCAGCACCTTTTCGCCCAACTGTAGCAAACCTTTTTCCCAGCAGCTAAAGTGCTGGGAATACTAGTTTTTGCTAGCTGCTCTATTGCTAGCATTGAAGTGCTATCTTATAGTGTTCCCTCTGTTGTCCATCTTCCGGTCGACGATTCAGACTCGGGATCCTTAGTCGAACTTATGCAGAATT
Organism: Pharus latifolius; assembly: GCA_019359835.1. Lineage (NCBI taxonomy): Eukaryota > Viridiplantae > Streptophyta > Magnoliopsida > Poales > Poaceae > Pharus > Pharus latifolius. The sequence goes on along the minus strand of CM033325.1, from coordinate 26,497,883 downwards.
TGTGAGTTGTGAGACCTTTCAGGGTGTCCCTCCGGAAAGGGATGATGAGCAATGTCGGATGGGGCACAGGGAGATTTATACAGGTTCGGGCCCTCGATGGTGGGAGTAATAGCCCTACGTCCTGTTGTGATTTCACTATGTATGGAAAAAGAGATTTACAGAATTGGAGAAAAGATCATCACAGGCGAGGATCTTTTCTGTGTGATTGTCTAAAACACGACTAAACTAACTTATGAAAGCATGTCCTTTATCTGTTGGATCTCGTATATCTTTGTCTTGTACATTTGCTCACCGGGCGCCAATGTACAACGGCTTTAAACGGTTGCTTGGTGCAGTTTCGATAACCGCACTTAACTTCCACGCAGGCTTACCAAGTACAATTGAGGAATAACCGCACATGTTAACCTCCTGGCAGTTGTCTTCATACGTGGAAGGATCTTCGTGATACTCGGGATATGCTTGTTGCAGAGCTTAAGCAATTCCGAGTCATCCTGGTCGAGAGTAGTCAACGACCTTCTGACCGCGCACTATCTGCGGCCTCCTGACCGCGCACTGTCTGCAATCTCATGATCGCGAAAAGCCTGTGACCATGTGTCCGCGCTTCTCAGGTCGTCTGAGATCATAGAAACAGACCTCCGGAGACTTGTCTGGTTTGAATCTGTCTTGAACCAAATGTGCATTACTCCGAACTATCTCAGGTAACAATCCTCGTCAGCTAGCCCCCAAATTTGAAGGAAATGCAGAGATATATTTACTTCAAATTTTAATCTTACATCGGATAAGTGACCCAACGCTCCAACTTCTCCACTTAGTGGCGCACTAAGTGTGGCAGTTTATTTCCCAAGACGGGTTCCGGGTTGTTTTTGACAGGTAATGATAGTATTGTTGATTTTGTTTTTTAACCAAAGATAAAACTATAAATACGTTTTAAGAACTCGAGGCATTCGGAAAACGAATTGTCACCCCTGGGTGCTATAAATACCGAAGCCTCTTAGCCCTAAAACTTCTCAAGTTCTTTCTCGGCTAAGTCCTTTCCAAAGTTATCTCTTCTTTTCTTCTGTTTTCATCTCAATGGTAGATCAGGGCTCCAAGAACATCATTGAGATTGAGAGTGATGAAGAGTTACTAGAACTTGACTTCGACCAGAAGGTACGTACCTTCAAAAGATCTAGTTCCAATCCCTGTCTTGGTCGTTCTCAAAGTAGTGTACTTTGGAAAATTTTTTAGGTCGATGAAGAACAAATTCCCCCGAAGAAAAAAAAAGAAAGTTGACGAAGGATCCTCCAGTGGTGTTGCAGCTACAGGTGCAAAGGTTAGAGATGGATCATTGCTCTCTCTTCCTTTGGTCCCTATAGTCCATCCTGTGCATGCTACCCCACAAGTTGGAACATCGTTTTTGGGGATCCATAAAGGGACTCCTACATTGTCGCGAGCGGACAATGTAGCTGTTCTTGATCAGGCTTAACAGGATGATCCGCTTTCTGGTGGGAAGGTTGCACTTTCCCGACCAGGTGGTCCTCAACTTTCGTTGGGTGACCCATTTTTTGGAGGAAGTTCTGCATCTCCTCATTTGTCTCCAATGCGAGGATTGGTAATTATCTCTATTCTCCCTATGAGTCGTTTCGTCCTTGAAGCTAACTCATGCAAATGCAGGAGACCAAAATTGTCGGAGCCCCCAACGACCAGTCTGCCAACTTTCAAGTTCTTGGCAATGGTGCATCCTTCGAGCGAACCCTTCAAGAAGAAAAAGAGGCGCTGGAGAAGCATTTTGAGGAGATGTCCTCAGCCATTCTGCATCTAGCAGAATGTTATGAAAACTCCCGTGAAGAGGCGCACCAATTCCGCTTGGAGAGGGACTACGCTCGGCAGTAGCAAGAACTCTCCAATACGATCAGGAGTGGTAGTGCCTCTTTGCTCCCGGATGACATAGATAGGCTTAGAGTAGTTGCTAGTTCTCTTGGGGCGGTCAGTGTAGATCCTACCGACGCCAATATGTCCTTGGGAGAACTTTGTAAACTTCTCTCGGATCAGGTCGATGCTCTGGTCGCCTGTATCCCGTTTGTATGTAAAGACTGCCAAAAATAAAAATTTCCTTTACCTTACATACCTTGACTTCTCAAGAAGGATTATGCAAGACTTATAATCCAAATTGAAACTCTTCACAATCCCTATGTGAAAACATGATCACAAGAATGCCTTTGCAACCACACATACACAGGTAAAACCGAAGTAACAACTTTTTCGATCAGAAACGCATTGATGTATTATACCACGACCAGTACTGGTATTGTGATCAGAACTAAAGCCACGATCAAAAATGAAGCTGCGATCAGAACTGAAGTTGCGATCAGAACATAATACCTTGATCGAATGATAATCGTATATGTTGTGATTACCCACTTGTAGCGATCACAGAATTGCGTTGCGATCAACATGCGAATCTTAAGACGATCACATAACTGCATTGTGATCAACACACAAAAATTATTTTACAAAAAACATGAGGGATTATTTCCTCAATAATCTGTACAAAATTTTCATGTTTTTGTGTGCACCCTAGCCCCCGAATTCGAAACAAAAAATAATAAAAATATATTTTGTTCCGGATTCACTGTAGGGAGTGCATAACGGGTTTCTAGAGAGAAGGTACCCATTATGAGAAATTAATAAAATATTCGACGAAGGGTTGTCTCGGGCATATAAAAGGAGAAGGTAGCTTCCTGAGGAAGCTTCACAAGCCAAAACCCTTCATTTGTCTTAGAGTTTCTCACCACACAAAACCCTCTTTTGCATTCCTCATTTCCGTCACCTCCAAAGTTACCACCTTTCTTCCCAATCCTTCGCAAGAAATGGCATCCTGGAGCAGATCCGTCCACCATACAGAAGAGAGTCTGGTGGCACTAGAGAAGGAAGAAATTCTCCCTCCACGGCTGCTAACCAACTGGCAGCCAGCGGAGAAAGATCAAGAAACCCCAATCGTCCAAGAGGGCAAGTTGGTGATCTTTGAGGAATACCTGTGCTGTGGGTTTCGATTCCCAGAGAGCAAGTTCCTGCAGGGAATCTTGGAACACTATGGGTTGGAGTTAGTGAATGTCCATCCCAATGCGGTTCTCATTCTGGTTATCTTCCAGCACCTCTGTGAAGCTTTCGTCGGAGTGCTTCCAAGCGTGGATCTTTTCCGAATAAGGGAGAAGAAAGAGTACCCCTTCCCACCCCTCCAGGACTCCGTACAGGGGTGGTACCAGAAATGGTTCTATTGCACCCCTCCGTCAGAGAGCGGACTGTGGTTCGCAAACTCCCGACTGGAGAAAGCCAGCAAGTTGGACTCCTTTCCTGCTCTGAGCGTAGAGCAGAAGAAACAAGCCCAAGCCATTCTTCACTTAGTGCAGCAAGGCCTGACTGCGCGCGACATCATACGCGACTTTGTGAAGAACCGGATAAGCCCCCTGCCTGAAAGGGCTCATCCAGCTTGGGAAATCCAGTCCATGGTGGATAGTACCCTGGACTACAATAATGGTATGTCCTTTAATCAACAAAAACATACATTTTTACTGACCAAAAAATATTGTATTTGTTAACATGCTTGTTTGTGACACAGCTCTTTCTTTGTCCGAGATCAAAAAACAGACAAACTACCTCCTTCGGGCGTACAGCGCCACTGTGGAGGGAGCTAAGGGATCGCCTCGCCCCCAGAGCCTAATTAACGCCGGCAACGATCTCAAACAAGAGCGTTGAAAGGTATGACCTATATTACCAAAAGCTCTTGTTGTAAATCATGCACTTGTCCTGTATTACCAAAAGTATTTGGAATAATACAGCTTCTGGGGAAGTTTGCTGAGGCGATGCGTTCGACTGAGGACGTTGGTCCTTCGGCAGGACCGACCACGAAGAGGATGAGGAGGACCCCTTCGAAGCGCGTAGTGAAGGAATCTTGACTAGGATTGATACCCGAGCTAGTTCAAAACAAATGCACATCTGGTTCAAGATAGATCCGAACCAGATGCGTGTCCGTTGATATGATCTAGAGCTGTTTTGAGATACGCGACCACATGGTCGCAAGTTCTACACGATCAGGCCGCAGACAGTGCGCGGTCAGGAGCCCGTAGGTGATGCGCGGACAGAAGATCGCAGATAGTGCGCGATCAGATGACTGCAGGCAATACGCGGTCAGAATACTCTTGACCAGGAAACGCGGGATTGCTTAGTCCGTACAACAAGCATATTTCGAATATCCAGAAGATTCCTCCACGAATAGAGACAATCGTCAGGACGTTAATACGTGCAGTTATTCCTTAATTACAGTGTTAAGCCTGCGTGGAGGCTAAGGGCAGTTACCAAAACTGCACCCGAGCAACTGTTTGAAGCCGTTATGCCTTGGCACCTTTTCGATCAATATAAAACGATAAGCCAATGCTTCAGACAAGAGAGAGAGATCAGAAGACCAACATAAGACATTAGTTTAAATCAATTAGCTTTCATAAGTCTTCTTGGCATTGTCTTGTATAAACACATAGGGAAGATCCTCGCCTGTGAGGATCCTTTCTCAAGTTTTGTAACTCTTTTTCTTACACATAGTAAATCTTAACAGGACGTAGGGCTGTTACTCCCACCATCGAGGGCCCAAACCTGTCTAAATCTCACTGTGCTTCAGTTAACTTTGTTTCATCATCCCTTTCCGGAGGGACACCCTGAAAGGTCTCACAACTCACAAATTCTGCATAAGTTCGACTAAGGACCCCGAGTCCGTATCGTCGATAGTTAGCGCCCACCGTGGGGCCTTTCTCAAGGCGTCCTAATTTCCATCCGGAGGTTCGCTGAATCATGGCTGGAGCATATGATTCCGAGAATGACTTTGATCTCGAGGATTATGCCCACAACCAGATGCCTTCACCCAGTGATCCTGTTTCGATGGAGGAAGCCGGAGGCGAAGACATCCCGGAGGTCGATTCGACCACTCAGGTCATGTCTATCAACCAGGAGGCGACCAACGCAGAACCAGAGCCTACTGAGGTTCTTAATGCGCTAGAGGTTGAGTCCGGTCCATCATACGACCCTGCTAAGGGAAAGAATGATGTTGACCAGGAAATCAGCCCGGGGAGGTTTGACCCTGATAACCTCCATCGACTCTTTGATTTTGAGTTTGACTCGGATCAAACGGAGATGTTTTCTCCATCGGCGACCTCTCTTCCTAGACAGTTCGCTGCCTTATAGGAAGAAACTCCCGAGCAACGGGCTGCTAGGGAAGAGTAGGAACGCAAGCGAAGGAAGATCAAGATCGCGAGCAACAAGACAACGAACTTCGCAGAACAGCCCTAGAGGCTCTTCAAAATGCGCAGGCTCATTACGATGCTGCTTCGAGTTCTTCTCGGCGACAGACGCGACTAGACACCGTCCTTACCCCCGAAGCGTTTCCCGGCGGACGAAGAAACGGTGACACCTGGTGCCCCTAGGAGAAGTACGCATGGCCGGCTTCGATCTATCGCAGAGGCCCTGCGTAATTTTCCTCCTACAGTCACGGATGCGCAGAAGCCGGCTTTCGCTAGAATTCTGGCGGAAAGGTTGGACGAGGTCGCATTTGTGGCGACACCAACGGCCTCTTCCCGGTTAGCGACACATTCCCATAACTGAGAATATTCTCACTCTGGTTCTGGTAGACGTAATCGTCTACCACTAGTCCCATCTCGGCTCGATAAAGCTAGACGAGTAGAGGATCCTCGAAATAGGGAACACGTCCCTGTCCACTCTCGCTTAGGACCACGGGTGGACTCTCCTTTGTGTGAGGTCGCCCGCGATCAGGTCGAAAGCCGCAGGTCGATTTATGGCCCTTATGTTGGCTGTAAAGCTTTCTCGCCCCGCCTTTGTGCGGTCGTTTGGCCAGACAAGTTTAAACCAGGGGCCATAGAGAGATTTGATGGAACTCAAAATCCATCCGAGTTCCTCTAAATCTACATTACTGCCATTCAGGCAGCAGGCGGCGATGACAGGGACATGGCCAATTATCTACCTACAGTCCTCGAAGGACCGGCGAGAACCTGGTTGTTCAATCAACCTGAGGGTTCGATCTATAATTGGAAAATGTTGTGTGATACTATCCTCAACAATTTCCAAAATTGTTATCAAAAGCCGGGCAAAGAGGACGACCTCCATCGACTACGGCAAACTTTGACCGAAACCCTTCGTCAGTTTGTCAAGAGATTTGTCGGGGTGAGAAATACCATCCCGAACATATCTAATAGCTCTGTTATCAGGGCATTTAAACATGCCATCCGGTATCGAAGATTCACCGAAGATTTGCTCATCCATCCCCCTCGATCAGTAGCCGATCTCTTTGATATGGCTGATTGATATTCCGATGCAGCCGAGGCTGTCGAATGGAATCGGATGGTGGATAAAGGCAATCTACCACCCCAACCAGGTCTCAAGGACATTAATAGGGAAGATTCATGCAAGAAGCCAGAATCTACATCAGGCGGCAGGTCAAAGAAGTCAAAAAGGAGTCGATCTGGACAATACCGAGAGGTCGCGGTCGCAGAGAAGCCTCCTTCGACCAAAGGTAACAAGCCGTCATTTAAGAATAAAACTGCTTCTGGTGGTCGTAGTGCCGACCAGCCAGAGAAATCGACTAACCCGCAGGAAGGCAAGAAGTGGTGTTCACTCTACAACTCCGCAGGCCACAACCTCAAAAATTACAGGAGTTGGTTGAAGCAGTTAGATGACTTCTACCAGGGGATTGGACCGATGCCGACCTTACCAACTAAGGAACAAGCATGCGGGCTAAGAGACACCGACGGGGACGAAGAGATGTCTTACCAGGTACCTCGTAATCATGTTAATGTTATTTTCAGATGGTCCTCCTCTTTTATTTCTAAGAGGCAATTTAAAGCCTTTTATCGAGAGGTCAACCAAACGGAGACTTCCATTGGTGAACCTCAGTACCCCCGTTGGTCGGACACACCCTTGACATTTGATCGCTCCGACTGTCCTGCGGGGCTTACATGACCATTGAGGCTTCCTCTGGTCATTACCCCGATTATCAGCAATGCGAGGGTCGAGAGAGTCCTGATTGATGAAGGTAGCTCCTTGGACATTTTATTCGTCAAGGCACTCGACGAGATGCAGATTCCTCGTTCGAAAATCAAGCCCATAATCCATCTGTTTTATGGGATAATTCCTGGCCCTTCCATGATGCCATTGGGACAGGTGGTCCTCTCGGTCACACTAGGAGAACCAGATAACTTCCGAACGGAATTAGTTACTTTTGATGTAATTGATTGTGATTCGGCTTACAACGCAATCTTTCGTAGGCCAACTCTTTCTAAGTTCATGATGGCTACGCACTATACCTACCAGTGCGGCAAGTTGCCTGGCCCCAAGGGTGTTATCTCGATCCGAGGCAGTCGCAATGTGGCGCTGATGTGTGATCGGCTATCCCTGGAGATGGTAGATCAACTTCCCCTCCGAGACGCCCAGATCGCCACAGTGTCCACTGATATGATCAAGGCTGCTCCTCGACCAGACGAGACACTCAAACTGGTTCCATTGTACCCAGATGATCCATCCAGAACAATTCGAGTTGGATCAGGCCTGGATGACAAATACGAACTCGAGCTCATTACTTTCCTCCGGGCTAACGCAGATGTGTTTGCGTGGAAGCCATCCGACATGCCCGGTGTCCCAAGGGAGGTAATCGAGCATAGATTAGAGATTCGACCTGGACAATGACGAATAAAGCAAAAGCTCAAGCGTTTTGCTGTTGACCGGCAGAAAGCCATCCGAGAGGAGTTGGACAAACTCCTAAGAGCCGGGTTTATTCGCGAGGTCGATCACCCGGAATGGCTTGCAAATCCGGTCATGGTCCGCAAGTCAAATGGTAAGTGTCGCATGTGCATCGACTACACCAGCCTCAATAGTGCCTGTCCGAAGGATGACTTTCCCCTTCCCCGCATCGATCAGCTAGTCAATTCTACTACGGGCTGCGAAGTGATGAGTTTCCTGGACGCTTACTCGGGATATCATCAAATTAGAATGGCAGAGGAAGATGAAGAGAAGACTGCCTTCATCACCCCATTCGGCACCTACTGCTACGTCAGAATGCCGTTCGGTCTCAAGAACGCAGGTTCCACATACCAGCGCTTGATGCAAAAGACCATTCTTTCCCAGATGGGGCGTAATCTTGAAGCTTACGTAGACGACTTGGTTGTAAAAAGCACCAAAAGATTGTCTCACTTAGACGATCTCGCCAAAACCTTTTGTAATTTAAATTGATTTGGAATAAAATTAAACCTGAAGAAATGTTCTTTCGGGGTTTCTTCAGGAAAACTTCTTGGTTTTCTTGTTTGTTCCAGAGGAATCGAGGTTAATCCTGAAAAAATCAGGGCTATAGAGTAGATGAGGTCTCCCTCGACCATCAAGGATGTTCAACGCCTAGCAGGTCGCATGGCGGCGTTAAGTCGGTTCATATCGCGACTAGGTGAAAGGGGACTACCCTTCTTCAAAGCCCTGCGCAAACATCACAACTTCACATGGTCCTATGAGGCCGAGAAAGCATTTCAGGAGGTGAAAGCATATTTATCCAGTCCGCCGGTCTTGGTTTCTCCCGACAAGGTAGAACCATTACTTCTCTACTTGGCAGCCACACCATACGCCGTCAGCACTGTCCTGATCGTGGATAGAGAAGGTATACACAAACCCATCTACTATGTAAGCGAAGTACTTCATGATCCTAAGGAGCGATACCTTGAGGTCCAGAAGATACTTTACGCACTACTGATGGCTTCCCGTAAGCTACGACATTACTTCCAAGCACATAAGATCACAGTACCCTCATCTTTTCCATTGGGGGATATTGTCCGCAATCAGGAGAAGTCTGGTCGATCGCCAAATGGGCTGTCGAACTCAGTGCATTCGACATCGATTTCATGCCCCGCACTGCGGTTAAGTCTCAGGTCCTAGCCGACTTCCTGGTCGAATGGACTAACCCTGAGCCACCCGTGCAGGCGCCTCAAGAATTGGAATGCCCTAATCACTGGACAATGTACTTTGATGGCTCTCGTAGTTTTCAACACTCGGGGGCTGGAGTGGTCTTTGTTACACCTCAGGGCGAACAGCTGAGGTTTGTCTTTCAACTATACTTTGTTGCGACCAACAACGCAGCAGAGTCTGAAGGTCTTCTTGCAGGGCTCCGGGCAGCCAAATTCCTCGGAGTCCGTCGATTAGTGGTGAGGGGAGACTCACAGCTGGTCGTAAACAAGGTAGACAAGGAGTACAGCACCTCCGATGAGACAATGGCTCATTACCTGGGGGAAGTGAGGAGGTTGGAAAAACACTTCAGGCATTTCGAAATCCAATACACACTAGTACAGAAATGCAGTCTACTAACCCCTATCTTCAATCGGTTATTAGCGAAACAGCACAAAACCGATAGAAAATGTGCCTCGCGGTCAAAAAAGCCCGACGGATGTATTTTCCCTATCGGTTTCTAAGAAACTTACCGATAGAATAAATAGTATGATTTACTCTAGCGGTGATGAACATATTTGCCGTTAGAAGAGATGCATAAGTACTGACGGAAGAATGTTGTGCGCCGATAGGACTGGTCGACTTCAACAACTAGACTTATTCTATCGCTACTGTATGAATATACCGACAGAATATATTAAAAGTTCCTATCGGCAATATGTAGTTCGCCGATAGAATAGTTGACCTTCTACAAATATTTTTATTCTATCGGTAATGGATTCTTTTACCGTTAGAATATATAGAAAATTGCTTAGAACTGTTCGTCTTCTAATAGTTTTATTCTATCGGTAATGCATGTTTATACCGGTAGAATATTGCACAAAATATCTTAGAACTGTTGGCCTTCTACACTAGTAATATTCTATCGGTAGTGTACGTACAGACCGATAGAGTATGTACAAAAATTCCTATCGGTAATATTTATTGTGCCGATAGAACCATTCGGCTTCTACAGATGTTTTTATTACTAACGGTATTCTGTTTTCTTACCGATAGAAAATATATAATTGTATAAATACACGGGTATGTCTCTTTCATTCTCACAGTTCATCTGGGCTCGTAGTCCTAACCCGTAAGCTCCATGGACGGCCGGCGCACCTCTACAGGGGACCGCTGCACCTCCGCACCTCCATCGACGCCCTCTAGACGTCGGCATCCCAAGGAAGGTACGTAAAATTTCTGCAATATTGTTAGATTATTCTAATCCGATTATGGCAATAATTCTGCTTTTTTTGTATCCTTCATTTTGATGTGTCTTCTTTTCAATATGATTATGATCTGTTCAGGTCCTTGGATGATGCTCGTGAGGGGCAACGTATTTCACGGTTCTTCATCGCAGTACGCTGCCTACGTTGGCTTGTTGGCGAAAGAAAAGGTGAAGATCACCGTCGAGAGCTGGAAGGACGTGAAGGGCGAGATCTTGGTTGGCTAGGTCGAGAAGATGCTTAAGCCCGGCGTGTTTCTCAAATCAGGACCTATAGAAAGCATCTTACATGTTTTTGCATGCACCAGCTTGTGGCCAGATGCTTACCTGCTTGGAGAAGAAGAATTGTTGTTATTTGCACAGCCATTCTACACCATCACTACACAGAACAACATCTTGGAAGGTAGGTTCTTTTTGTTAATGGAGTTGAGTTGAGTTGAGTTGAGTTGATCGAGTTTGAGTCCGAGGAAATCACCATTACGTACAAATGTATGTCGACGGCAGTTCCAGCTCCTCGGGCGTCTTTGAACTCAACTCCTATGGTTAAGTCCAATGTGGTTCAGACATTTGCTGTTTTGGATGAATGGATTTGTGATGTATCAGGTCTAACTTGTAGTCGGTAGTTGCATTGTGGCAACCTGCAAAGGTTCCCTTTTATGTAAAATGCATGTATGGGCCACTGGGTCCTCGTCGTGATCTTTTGTTAATTTCAGACGTGGCTTTTGTAATATATTTGTGTATCATGTATTGCTAATTGGGACATGAACTTGAATGTGCAGGGAGCATTTGTGTATTTAATTGTATTGGTAGGTAGGTGTGTATTTGTACTGCTGTTTCAGACATGCACTTCAATTTGTGAACTGGCATGTGTATGTTTGTACCTGAATTTGTATTGGTGAACTGACATGTGTATGTTTGTACCTGAATTTGTGAACTGGCATGTGTAATTTCTTTGGCAAGATGAAGTCCCAACTACCTACGAAAAGTATTTTTGTGTCTCCTAGTTAATCCACAAATTAGCATTTCTTGAAATATATTGCTTTATCTTCTAGTTAAGATCCGTTTGATGTAAGATCTATTTGATGTTACATTGATATGATTCCTTGAATGTGAGAAATGGCATGTGCATGTTTGTCCCAGTTTGGTAACAGTACCTCCTCTAACGGTAAGTACACATATTTACCGATAGGAAAACATATATATTTGTTCAGTCATGCATATTCTAATGGTAAATACACATATTTACCGATAGGAAGCACATATATTTGTTCAGTCACGCATATTCTAACGGAAATGCACATATTTACCGATAGAAAAATACATATATTTGTTCAGTCATGCATATTCTAACGGTAAATACACATATTTACCTATAGGAAACACATATATTTGTTTAGTCATGCATATTCTAACGGTAAATGTACATATTTACCGATAGAAAAATACATATATTTGTTCAGTCATGCATATTCTAACGGTAAATACACATATTTACCGATAGGAAGCACATATATTTGTTTAGTCATGCGTATTCTAACGGTAAATGCACATATTTACCGATAGAAAAATACATATATTTGCTCAGTAATGTATATTCTCTAACGGTATGTGTGTGTTTTTACCGATAGAATATGTGAGCGGCAAATTACCTAAGTCAGTCTGACAGTTATTTCATGTATTTACCGTTAGAAAAATGTCCATTATAAGGAAAACCCCAGTCGACCATTGCTGAGCTGCTCTTTAATTTGTTCTGTTGCACTCTGTGTCCCTCTGTTTGTGACGAAAGTTCCAGCTACACTGCTAGGGTGATCAGCGCAGGCTGGAGGGAAGTTGATTGCGCCCCTCTCTTTAAGGTATGCTTAATCGTCGACACCTATCTCTCTCTCCCTCTAGATCTCCCTTCCTCTCTACTTGCAAGCTAGCTGTATTGTGTAGTTCCAAGTTTGTAGCTCTAAGCTTGGGAGCTTGGTAGCTGGAAATGCGTCATGTTTTAGGAGCTAACTAGCTTGTATTGTGTAGTTAGCTAGGTTAATTAGTGTTAATTTCGTCAGGCTAGGGTTCAACACATGTATCTGTTGTAAGAGGCTGTACATGTACATATACATAACTTAATCGGGCAGGTTTCATGCATGGCTTACTCGTTAAATTTTGTTAATTGTAGATGGACAGGAAATATTGGATGTATGGAATAAAACGTACTACTCTTGAATATTTGGATGGTGTGAATGAGTTCATTAAATTTGCTGAGCAACAAAAGGAGAGGAAGGGAGAGAAAAATATGCTCTGTCCTTGTACAGATTGTATGAACTTGAAGAGGTTTAGCAACTCTGATCAAATTAAGAGTCATTTGATTCGTCGTGGTTTTAACGCGCGATACACCCGTTGGATATGGCATGGTGAAGATCTTGAGGAAACAAGCACCACTACTACCAATCAGCACGACTCGGATGTGGATTGCAATAATATCGATGATCATCCCAATTTTGGTAATGTTCATTCCGATGTGCACGTAGATGATGATGATGACAATCTAGATGAGATGTTACGTGATGTAGAGGAAGATTACAACGAAAATGACTTCTGTGAATTTGAGAAACTGATTGCTGACTCTGAGAAGCCTCTGTTCGCTGGATGTGCAACATTTACAAAACTGTCTTCTGTGCTGAGATTATATAACTTGAAGGCAGGAAACGGTTGGAGTGATAAGAGTTTCACGGCACTATTAGATCTTCTAGCGGACATGCTTCCAGAGGGAAATGAGTTGCCAAGATCTACTTACCAAGCCAAAAAACTGTTGTGTCCGTTGGGAATGGAAATCGAAAGAATACACGCATGCCCAAATGATTGTGTGTTGTACCGTAACGAGTACTCCAGTTTGCATGTTTGTCCAAGATGCGGCGCATCGAGGTATACGCGTAGGGACCGGATTGACAGTGAACGTCACGAGGTAAGGAAAGGGCCCCCGGCAAAAACTGTGTGGTACTTGCCTGTGATACCTAGATTGAAGCGGCTGTTTGCAAATCCGAAAGTCGCGAAGCACTTGCGTTGGCATGCTGAAGCCCGGAAACAAGACGGAAAACTAAGACACCCAGCTGATTCTATTCAATGGAGAAACATCAACAGAACATTTGCTGAGTTCGGCGGCGAACTTAGGAATGTAAGGTTCGGGCTGAGTACAGATGGTATGAACCCACATGGTAATATGAGCAGCCGGCACAGCACTTGGCCGGTTCTTTTATGCATCTACAATCTTCCTCCTTGGTTATGCATGAAGCGCAAGTACATCATGATGGCGTTACTAATCTCAGGACCCAGACAACCCGGAAATGATATTGACGTGTTTCTAGCACCTTTAATCGAGGACTTACAGAAATTGTGGAGCGAGGGTGTGCAGGTGTGGGATGCATACAAGAAAGAGAATTTCATCTTGCGGGCCCTGATATTTTGCACCATAAATGATTTTCCTGCCTACGGCAATTTGTCGGGGTATAGTACGAAAGGAGCCAAGGCTTGCCCTATTTGCCTAGATGAAACTGAGAGCATCTGGCTGCGAAACTGCCGGAAAACAGTGTACATGGGTCACCGCAGGTTTCTTCCGGTGCATCACACGTACCGTAAGAAGAGGAAATCATTTAACGGGAAGCCTGAGAAGGGATCAGCTCCAGTGTTTCTGACCGGTAAGGAGATTTACTCACGCGTGAACGACATCAAAGTTGAGTTCGGTAAGCATTCTAAACCTCGAGAAAAAAATGTTTGGAAGAAGAGATCGATTCTCTGGGATCTACCGTACTGGGAGCACTTACAAGTTCGACATTGCATTGACGTCATGCATGTAGAGAAAAATGTCTGTGACAGTTTGATTGGTTTGTTGTTGAACATTCCGGGAAAGACAAAGGATGGTGTGAAAGCTCGTCGTGACATGGTGGAAATGGGGATAAGGACTGAGCTTGCACCTTTAGAGAATGGAAAGCGTACATACCTCCCCCCGACCTGCTACACGTTGTCCAAGAGCGAAAAAACAGAACTCTGTCGGTGCCTGCACCGTGTTAAAGTTCCATGTGGGTACTCCGCGAACTTGAAAAAACTTGTGTCTATGAAGGACCTAAGACTGGTTGGCATGAAGTCCCACGACTGTCATGTCTTGATGTCACAGATGCTTCCCATTGCTATCAGAGGCATTCTCCCAGTTAAAGTCAGAGAGACAATCACAAACCTATGTTATTTCTTCAACGCAATATCTTGCAAGGTAAGTACGTGCACTCGTACTATAAGTTCACTACCTCCATTTGTGGAGCTTAATGAGAAGATTTTTCTGATATGAATATTTGGCGCAACTGTGTCCTCGTAGGTAATTGATCCCGATGGACTGGACGCTTTGCATCGCGACGTGGTTACAACTCTTTGTCAGCTCGAGATGTATTTCCCTCCATCCTTTTTTGATGTTATGGTCCATCTGATTGTTCACCTTATCAGAGAAATTAAGTTTTGTGGACCTGTGTGCCTGCGCTACATGTATCCATTTGAGAGATTTATGGGTGTATTGAAGGGATACGTAAGGACTCGTCGTCGACCCGAGGGGAGTATCATGGAAGGTTATGCCGCCGAGGAGGTGATTGAATTTTGCACAGATTATATGGCCGGGGTTGACCCAATTGGTGTTCCTAGGTCCCGACACGAGGGTAGGCTTGAGGGAATTGGAACGATTGGATTCAAAGCTATCGTCCCCGCTCGTGATGTGTACGCAAAATCACATTTTTGGGTCTTACAACACATGACGGAGGTCGAGCCATACATACACGAGCACAAGGTAATGTTACGGTCACAGAATCCTTCGAAGTCAGACGTTTGGGTAAGCAGAGAACATAACAGGAAATTTGCTGAGTGGATCCAAGAAAGAGTCACGCGAGCTGCCGAGGGCTCCGTAAGTGAAACTGTGACATGGTTGGCTAGAGGCCCAAGATTCACTGTAGGGACTTGGCAGGGGTACGACATCAATGGGTATTCATTTTACACAAGAGCTCAAGACGCCAAGAGTAGCACGCAATGTAGCGGAGTGACACTGTTTGCTATTTCCGAGGATGCCAGGTCAGTAAGGGCGCTGAACTCATATTACGGTGTTATTGACGAAATATGGGAGCTCGATTACGGATTACTTAAGATTCCCCTGTTTCGATGCCAATGGGTCGAAATCCCTCGAGGTGTTCAAGTTGACAGTTACGGGTTTACTCTCGTCGATCATGGTAGAGTCGGACACCAAGACGATCCATTCATACTTGCAAAGCAAGCCACACAGGTATTCTACATCGTTGACCCGGCCAATCCAAACTTGCATGTTGTCCTCCACAGCAAGAGACGTATTGTTGGGGTCGAAGATGTTGTCGACGAAGAGGAGTATAACCAATTCGATGAAATACCTCCATTTTTAGAGGACATTCAATCTATCCGTACTGAAGATATCGACGAAACAACGTATCTGCGAGATGACCACGAAGAAGGATTATGGGTTGAGAACCATTGATGATTAATTTCTATTTCAGGGATAAATGCCAAGCAAACAGCCCACAAGTTCTGCAGCAAGGTGAGGAACTTATCATTAATACATCAGGCAGTACATTTTTCTTTAGAATTTAATGATAAGCTAGTTCACAGCATTAATACATCTCAATTTTACTCCACAGCATGAGTTCTAACATGTACAGTACCTTTATCCTGTAAATATTTAATTCTTCCCTTCAAATAGCACTTGCAAAAATCTCATCGCAGCCTCTTCAAATTAAGTTCAGCAAAAATCCCTGACGGTATTTTGTTATTTATACCGATAGAGAAGGACATCTTCTCTCAGGCACTTCAAAACGTTTTCTATCGGTATTGTTCTATTTTACCGTTAGAATAAATTCATTTGTCTCACGGTATTTGTTGTCTGACGGTTTTTTCCTGTTTTTACCGATAGAAGAATACTCTGCCGCTTCGAATTCTCAACCGTGTCGCCATGCGTCGCCTTGGAAACTCTATAAGTACCTCGCCATGCGTCGCGGTATTTTGTTGTTTTTCTAATTCTCGAACGGTTGGACTCCTCATCTTCTCTTTCACAATGGCAACCTCCATGGGATCGTCATCCACGACCTCCCCGGTAAGAACTCTAAATCTCCTCGGTTTACCCCTGTATTGTTAATCCATGTTCAGTTCATTCTTGACCTGTTGATTTGCACAGGGAATGGTAGCCGTGGAAGACACTGCCAAAGTGAAGGCTGACCTGAGGGCCCTCCAGGAGGAGCACAAGCTCCTTACAGACAAGCACACTCAGCTACGGCTTGACCTTGGCGATCTCTTCCAGCGCATTAAGCGCATGAAGACGGATGGTGACAATGCTAGGGCGAGGACGAGGCGTCTTCGCGAGGAGAAGAAAGCCGCGGATATGACCATCGCTGGCTGCGGTTTGACTATGAAGGATACCATAGCGAAGCTGACGGAGGTCGCAGGCCTTCTTGACGCGGTAGTAGTTGATCCTAGGGACAACTTGTCGCTAGAGGAGTCCTGCGTCCTGGCTGCAAGTCTAACTGACTCTATTCTACATGCAGCCAGGGCTAAGACCACCCCTTGACCTAGCATTTTGGGTTTTATTTTTTATGTAAGTGATAAAACAACAATGAATGAACAATTTCTTTTTATGTCAATTTTTCAATTTTCCGGCTATCTTCCCTCTTTCTTTAACATTCTGCAGCTTTCAACCACGGTCTGTTTGATGTTAAATTGTGTATCTTTTCATAACTCTGACGTTATTTTGTTGTTTTTACCGATAGAAAAAGGGCACACAAATCTCAAGCACTTAATCAAAAAAATTTTCTGGGGAAAATTGGGCTCACGGGATTTTTTTGTTTATACCGATAGAAAAGGGCACCTTTTCATTACTCTCACGGGATTTTTTTGTTTATACCGATAGAAAAGGGCACCTTTTCATTACTCTCACGGTATTTTATTATTTTTACCGATAGAAAAATGGCACCCAATCTCAAGCACTTTAAAAAAATTTTCTGTGGAAAATTGGTCTCACGGGATTTTATTGTTTATACCGATAGAAAAATGCAATCACTAATTCGAATATTTTTCCGGGAAATTTACTTTTTCTATCGGTATTATTTTGTTGTTTCGATAGAAAATTACATAAGTCTATCGGTATCATTTTGTTATACCGATAGAAAAGTTCGTCCCGCTACTTTATTTCTCGTACACGGCCCTTTAGTTTCCCTCCACTCGAACAGTTCCACCTTAGAGCACTGCGTCTCTTCGAGAGCGAAGAAAACCCCAACCTCCGCCGTGAGCACTCACTTCCTCTCTCCCACACGACGATCGCCGGCTGGACACTGGTTCGTCACTGCCACCGGTTCTTATTTTCGTCCTTCGCCCGCCGCTGCTGCGTTCTACACCGCCTCTGCATCACCAGAACTGATCGCCGCCGTAAATACCCTAATTCGTCGTTCTATTTCCAGCATCTTCTTTATTTGATCCTAGTGTTTTGCACGTACTAATTCTTGGAGTTTTGCAATTACACTAGGGTTCCCTATTGTGTTGGCTTATGTACATTCCGCAGGCAATGTTGATTTTAATTAGGGTTTACATAATATGTTCCAGTGCTGTAATGAACCTGTTTTGAGATTTTAACTTCTCTATACTGCTGTATGTGTGATCAATTGTATCCAACTGCCATGTAATGCAGATTATATGTTGGAGGTGTTCTTACACATATTCTATCGGCAGCTCATGTGTTTACCGATAGAAAATTTTCTGCACAAGTAGTAAAACTTAATTTGGATCTGGAAGGACATGAGCCATGCAATGTACTAGTTTGGTTGGGAATTTTTACTCACTTCGTATGAATATATGGCAATGTGGATGGGTCTTCGATGTATATGTTTCAAATGCCTATATACATGACTTTTCCCAACCTAATAGCTGTGAAGTCCTGATGACTCACATACAGGCTAGGCTAAAGATTATGCACAGTAGCACTTAGATGCTTGTGTGCATATTTACGTGTGAAATAATAATGCTGGCCCATGAATATTAGTGTAACAAATCATCGAGAATGTTATGTGATGACAGTGAATGGTGGCTTGTCAACAAAATTCCATATGTAGAGAACATTGTTATGTTCTATCGGTATCTCACGTGTTTGCCGATAGAAAAATTGTCTTGTGTGGAGGTAATTGTTATGGTCTATCGGCAGCTCATGTGTTTACCGATAGAAAATATTTCTGAAGAGTTCAGTAAGTAATTTATGCATGTCTTTCTTTTTGTATTATTTTCCCTTTTGCCGCCCTAGTTAGTCTCCAGTCCTGGGCTGAGTTATGGAAGTCCAAGGCGAATTAATTGCCATATATATGGTTTGTTGAAGGTTTTGTAGGGGAAGACATGTCGTCGTCTTCATCGGATGGTACTAGTGGTTCGACTAGGGCCAACCCCATCGTAACTACTGAAGATGGGGCTGTTACATCCCAGCGCAAGAGGGTGGGGCGAGGCGCGACGACGTTGGGGCGTTTGGCCAAACGCACTGATCTTTCTTGTGAGTTCAACCAATTTGGGAGGCCGATTGGAAAGAATGCTGGGAGGTACGCGGCCTACGTTGGGCTGTTGGCGAAAGAAAGGGTGAAGATCACCGTCCAGAGCTGGAAGGACGTGACGGCGGACGAGAGGGATAGGTTGTGGGCGGAAGTGAAGGTTAAATGAACTGAAATCGCTGAACTCTTTCGTAATCACGTTCTCTTGGCTTATACTAAAGTTTAACTAACTCGTGATTAATTGTATGCATTTTTCGGAAACAGGCTAAGTGGAACATCCCCGACGATACACCTAGGACTGCCTGCTTGAAGGACATGAACGGAACATGGAAAACCTTTAAGAGCTGGCTCGTCAGTAACTTCCTAGCTGCGGGGAAATCTCCTTGCGAGAAGTACCCCTTCATATAGGAGGAGGTATGGGAGGAATTCACCAAGCAGAAGGGGATTGAGGAGTTCAAGGCCCTTAGCGAGAAGAATAGGGCGATCCAGAAGAGGAACGACCACCCGCATCGGCTCGGATCCCGGGGCTATGCGGGGAAGGAGGAACAGTGGAAGAAGGAAGACGAACAAAATCCTATCATCGACACCCCTGAGTTGCCGCTCTCCGAGATCAGGGATGAGAGGTGCAAGCGATGGTGGAGGGGGAGGGGGTCCGTGTCGTCCACGGGGTCTGTGCAGTTTGCAACCCCTGGGGACGCCGACGTTGTAAGGCGAATGATAAGTTGGCTAACCTCGTAAACTGTGTGCGCACAAGTGTATATATGGCAATTTGTCTCACAAGGTACCTTCAAATGTAACAGATCTCTTTTGAGAAGGAGGCAGCGGAGGGATTGTTTACCCCGCAGAGGGAGAACGACATCCTCACCCGAGCTCTAGGAAATAAGGAGCATCCCGGGCGGACACGGGCCGTGGGAGCCATTGTGTCGTGGAAGGCCGGTTTCGTAGATCCGGCTCCACCGAGGAAGAAGGCCCGCACCTGGAAGGAAAAGGAAGCTGACCTCTCCGATAAGATACGGGCTGAGGTACGGGAGGAGATACAGGCGGAGATGCGGGCTGAGATACGGGCTGAGGTACAGTCTGAGGTGCAGACCGAGGTCGCACAAATGAGGGAAGAGTTTGCACGGTTGAGAGAAACATTGCTGGCCAAGAGTTTAGATGCGGATCCCCAGGCCGACGGTACCCCGCGGGGTCGGATAAGCAGTTGCGCTTCGAAGGTACTCGCGGATCCAGTGGATCTACTTGAGGTACTGCAAGCCTTCATCTGTGCACTTAAGTTGATGCCACTCCCATTCTGTTAGAGTTGTTTCGCTAACCTATTTTAATTGTTACAAATTTGCAGGGGCCGGAGGGCTGCATCCTACAGAATCACGTAGGCGCCGGGCAGGAAGTGGTTGGACACGGCTTCGTATATCCGTCTGGGCCGGATGTCCGGGTCCACTGTGTACCTCTGCGGTTGGGTTTCGCAAAGGTACAGGTGGACATGGCCATGCCGGGCTACAACGATTCTTCGTTGCCAGTCCCAACAGAGGAACTACTGACACTTGCCGAGGCAGTGGGCTCCTACGTACAGTGGCCCAAGAAATGTCTTGTAATACAACCGGTAAATCCTACACATTTTAGATTACATCCTACTCAGTACACTCAACTTGCATAATCTAACATACGTGCTCATTAATTGAAGTGGCCTCCCGCGGGGCTACCAGGGGACTGCGCCCCCAGCTCGGGGCATGAGGGCCGATCTCGTGCGAACCTGGACACATCAAAGACGGCCTCGACCCCACCCAGCGCATCCACGCCTCCACCTCGGAAGAAAGCCGCCATCACCTCGCCCTTGCCTTCGAAGGTACGCGCTCAGTCCCCGGCAAAAGGCAAGGGCGGCAAAGGCAAGGGCAAAGGGCGACAGGGACTGCCGCGGACGTTCACGAACGCGCTCCCACTCCTGTCGGAGGCATCTTTGCGGAAATTGGATCGATCAACCAGAGACCTCCACGACTGGTACCTACATCGAGCTTGGCGCAGCCTGAACTTCTTAGTTCCCTACAGGCCTGGGCAGTTCCACCGTGAGCCCGGGACTATATCCGTGGCACACGAGGATCTGTTCGACCTCTACAACTGGCGGGAGCTCGATATGTCCATCATACGGACTGGAGTCCTGTGAGTTTGCTGATGCTATGTATTGCTGTTTTCTAACTCTGTTTGCTAACTCTGCATTAATGTTGCAGTTCATTTGAATACTGAGTAACTTTCTGTGAAATTAATATTAATCTCATCCTTCGCATGCAGGTGCATGTACAGGCTCGCATCGGAGGCTGCGTGTGACAAGGTGGGTTTCCTCGACCCAGAGAAAATAAGCCTCACGATGCTAGAGCAGGACGCCGCGCACGCTGAGCAGTACATATCCAGCGCGCTGATGGCGCAGCAGGACAGGGACTTCATTCTGGTGCCGTACCACCAAAGGTTAGTGCATTTCGTACTAATTTAACTCAATCTTGTATGTTACACCTGAGATGTACTTTGAGCTAGCAGTCCTCTTTTACGTACAATGCAGGGGCCACTGGATCCTCATCGTGATCTGTCCGCCGAGGAACGAGGTGTACTACCTCGATTCGATGCGTGACAGATTATCGATGGAATATGTGCTCAAGGGGAATATGGAGGCGTAAGTAACTTATATGTTTGATTTATATTTTGACCTCACTAGCTAATGATAATACATTAACTGGCAATACTAACTGAAATGCAGGGCTTTTGATAAATATGTGTCCGCTGGAGGGAGGCATGCCGCACCGCAGGGCTCCGTACTAGCTTGGAAAGAATATGAGGTACTCACGAGACTTTTTGTTTATGCTTAATTAGTTTATGGAAACAATATATAGCTAACATGTATTCGCATATGCAATTATCTCAGTGCCATCAGCAGCCGCAATCGTGGGAATGCGGGTTTTATGTGCTGCGCTACATGTACGACCTAGTGCAGACAAACATTTCCCGATTCCCCCAGGTAAGCATCGATAGCTAACTCAAATTTCAAAAATGGGTGTCACGTTCTAAATTAGGATCGAAGTTAGTTACTCAGTATGCACACATGCTTGCAGATCGCCATGTCGAAAGACCAATATGAAAATGCAAAGATTATATATCTTCGACAAATCTGGGCACAATATGTCATGGAGGAAGTAGCGCCCAACCATCCAGCATGACAATTTTCTCCTTTTGGTGTACTCTGCATAGACTGTTCATATACATGTGAATAAATATATATATGTGAATAAATGTCCACATTGGATTGCAATCTGTATTTGTCCATACATATGTGAATAAATGTGAATAACTGCCTAATGTGTGAATTTGTTCTGTGAATTTACCTTGCATCTGTACTGTATTGTGTATCCAATCTATACTGTATTGCATCTGTACTGTATATGTGAATGTACTGTATTGTGAATGCAAATAAAGTACTGTATATGTGAATGCTCTATCGGTAAATTCATCAACAACCGAGAGACTACTGTCCTTTTTTCTATCGGTACAATCAAAATTAACCGTTAGAAGAGTTTGACCTTTCCTGCCGGTGAACTCATACATATCCGATAGAGTACTAAGCTTTTTTCTGTCGGTAATCTTGTAGTTAACCGTTAGAATAGTGGTACTTTCCAATCGCTATTGACGAGTTTTCTATCGGTAAACTTGTAATATGCCGATAGAATAGTATGAGTTTTCCTATCGGTAAACTTATAATTAGCCGTTAGAATAGTGGTACTTTTCCAGCCGCTGACGGCGAATTTTCTATCGGTACACTCCTAATATGCCGATAGAGTACTAAGCTTTTTTCTGTCGGTAATATTGTAGTTAACCGTTAGAATAGTGGTACTTTTCAATCCGCTAGCGACGAGTTTTCTATCGGTACACTCCTAATATGCCGATAGAGTACTAAGCTTTTTTCTGTCGGTAATCTTGTAGTTAACCGTTAGAATAGTGGTACTTTTCCAACTGCTGGACGTAAGAATACGACGGGTTTTCTATCGGTAGATTCATAATATGCCGATAGAATAGTGAACTTCTTCTGTCGGTTATTTACCGATAGAAAATGTCCAGTCTTGTTCTATCGTGTCTATCTCTATCGGTACAAAAACCGATAGTAGAAGGGTTTTTTTTACCGATAGAAGACTGCATTTCTGTACTAGTGACATCCCACGAAAGGACAACATTCTCGTAGACCAATTATCCAAAATTGGGTCCTCACGCACATCTGCTCCAGTAGGAGTGCTCGTCGAACACTTGGAACATCCTTCGATTATGACTTTGGTCGAGGATGATCCGGTAATTGTCTACGTTACCAACCTCGGACAGGAACGAGATTGAACTCATCCATTGAGGGTCTATCTCGAACATGGGACCTCGCCTAAGGATGAAACCAAAAGCGATCGGTTAGTTCGAAAGGCGCGTCTATACAAGCTCATAGAAGGAGTTTTGTACAAAAAAGGTACTCAAGGAGTATTTATGGGCTGTGTATCTCAGGAAGAAGGCAAATCCCTCTTGAGAGAGATTCATGACGGTGTATGTGGTGCACACGCGTCATATCGTACACTGGTCGGAAAGGCTTTTCGACAGGGATTTTATTGGCCTTCAGCGCTTGATGATGCCAAGAACATGGTCAAGACATGCCTTCAGTGTCAGTTTCATGCAATACAGGTTCACCAACCTGCCTATGCCTTACAAACCATTCCCCTTACATGGCCCTTCGTGGTCTGGGGGATGGACATTGTCGGTCCTATGCCATAGGCAGCCAATGGATACAAGTTCCTGTTCGTAGCCATTGATATGTTTACAAAGTGGATTGAGGCCGAACCGGTGCGTAACATTACTGCAGCTGCAGCACAAAAGTTCTTCCATAAGAATATTGTGGCTCAATTTGGTGTTCCAAATTGTCTCATTACTGATAACGGTTCCCAGTTCGCTAGTGGTCTTTTTCTGGATTACTGCGATCAGGTTGGAACAAAGGTGTGCTTTGCCTCTGTAGCTCATCCGCAGAGCAATGGTGCCGTTGAACGTGCCAACGGGCAAGTATTGCAAGGCATCAACAAACGTGTTTTTGATCACCTTAAGACACGCTCGGGGGCTTGGGTAGACGAGCTCTACACCATTTTACGGGCATTACAATCTACCTCTAGTCGAGCCACCTGTGAGACACCTTTCCATCTGGTATATGGGGCTGAGGCCGTGCTACCTATGGAAATAAGTATTGGTTCTGTTCGGACAGATCAATTCAAACAAGTTGATCAGGGCTAATGGGAAAGGGGATGCCCGAACTTCCGTCAGGTGGAGGATAAGTCGATTAGGCGGTGCGAGACACACACGATCCGGCTTCTTGATCGGCACGATCAAAACCCCTGCAATCGCAGCACCACGCGTCCTCTGGTTATCAACCGTACGCTGCCCGGTTGACCTCGCCACGAAGGCTAATCCCTGCCAGTGAATCGAGAACACAAGCAAGAACAAGAAAGATGCAACTGAATTTGCAATTGAGGATGAAACTCACGAGTTGGGGTCTCACAAGCCGATGAACGGCGACACTGTTCAAAGACAGAATTGATCTAAGCAAAACCCAAGTCTAAACGGCAGCCATGGCGGCCATATATATATTGTATGGGGCGGCCATGGGGTGGAGGAGGAAACCCTAGGGGTACATGGGCCTTGGGCCCAAAGTGGAGCGTCGCAGCGCACGTCAGATTCTGGTCGTAATCTTGTTTTGACGATTCCTGTTGAGTCAGAAGGAATTTGGACATGGGACTGGATCCGTTGGAAAGATCTCGTCGTTCTCTTGTCTGTAGAGTCCAAGAACGTCGAAAACGGACTTCGTATGTGGCCTGTACGTCCGTTTGAAGTTGGACTACGCGCAGATGGCCGAACCGGACTCGCGGATGAATTGAGCTCACTTGTGGGCTGGCCTTGGAGCGACGTGGCTTGTGCGACCTTAGAGGTGTAGAGGCGCCTTTCTTGAGCACGTCTTGTGTTTGGGGAGGTGGCCAAGGTGGAGGCCGAACTTGTGGCGGCGACAGCACAAAATCCAGACGACGTACGTGCTGCCAGCTTTCGTGTCCTGGCCAAGGTGGCGGACGATGACATCTTGATGACCACCATGTTGATGTCGTCTTGGTCATAACCATGATGTACATGGTCTCATCATTCTCCCTTTCTTGATGTGGAGTCGTCCTCGACTTCATTGTGTTTTTCTGCAAAATGTTAGCAACAACAGAGAGCACAGCAATATGCATATCTTTGATAATCAAATCATTAGACACAGAACCATTAACATTTATATACTCCCTTTCTTGAAAACTATCATATACCTTGAAAATTGAATTAGAGTGACATGGCAAGACATGATTAGTGGCATTTTCATTAATTGCAGCAAGATCAGATTTTGTAGCAAGCAAGACGGGATTCCTCAATTTAATTTGGTTGGCTACATGCTGAATTTCAGATTTTTCATCAATGGTTTTCTTGTCATTAGCAAGCCGCTCCCTATCGGATTTAACAATTTCAGCGGGGGTCAAAGGTAGAAGTGTAATTTTCTTTCCCTTATGCATAAAAGTGTATTTATTACTTCTACCGTGGTGAAGTGCATCAGTGTCATATTCCCATGGGCGACCCAATAAAAGAGAGCAAGCTTGCATCGGCACCATCACAATCAGTAAAATCAGAATAGGAACCAATGGAAAAATGAGCCCGAACTGTTTGTGTTACCTTAGCTCTGCTGGAATCATTCAGCCACTGAATGTGGTATGGATGTGGGTGCGGGCGTGTGGTCAAGCCAAGCTTCTTGACCAAATATGTACTCACCAAGTTGTTGCAGCTGCCGGAGTCAATGATCACGCGCGCTCGTCGGTTGTTGATGATGAAGAAAATCTGGAACAAGTTGTGGCGCTGCTGCTGCTCGGCTTGCTCCATTTGTGCGCTAAGGACACGCTGGACAATGATGGACCTGTACGTAGCGGTATCCTCGGCGCCAAAGGTGGCATCATCATCAACCTCGTCGTCGTCCACCCTGGTGTCGTCGATCTCATCCTCAACATCGGAGGCGCTGATGTAACCTCCGTCGTCTGTGGCGATGTATGCCCGCTGGCTGGGGCACTCTTTCTTGACGTGGCCAATCCCTTGGCACTTGTGGCAGCGAATTCCCGTCGATGTACGGCCCGTGGAAGCGACGGAGGAGGAGCTCTTGACCGGTGTTGGCGGGGCCGACTTGCTGCTGTCCACGGCACGAGCGGGCGGTGCCGTCGATGCCGGTCGTGTGCTCGTCGAAGGTGGCGGTGCAGCTGGTCGGAAGGTGGAAGAAGGCACTGTCTTCGCTTGTCCCGTAGTCATTCGGGCCGTGAAGGTGCTGCCGGTGTTGCTCCTGCTCTTAGAATGGCGTCCCTGCAACTCCTTCTCTGCTAACATAGCAAGTTGAAACAAGCGATTGATAGTTGTATATTCTTTATAATCAACAATATCCTGAATTTCTGGACGCAAACCACCGTAAAAACGAGCAATTTTATCCTCAGGTTCCTCTACTACCCCACAACGTAACATACCCTTTTGAAGCTCTTGGTAATATTCCTGAACAGTCATTCTACCTTGATCTAATCGTTGCAATCTCTTGCGCATATCACGTTGGTAGGAAGGAGGAACAAATCTATTACGCATAGCATCTTTTAATCTCGCCCAAGAATCAGGTTGTAAACGGGCATTTACTAGTTCATTCCACCAGATTATAGCAAAATCTTTAAATTCACTAGTGGCTTGTCTAACTCTATGAATCTCGGGAACTAGATGGGAATTAAATTTCTGCTCGACCGTCATCTCCCAATCTAAGTAAGCATCAGCATCATAAGCTCCAGAAAAGGAAGGGATGGTGAATTTTACCTTAGCGAAAGGATCATCATTGCGGTTCTGGTTTTTACCTCCCATACCGTGCTGGTTGCGGTGAAGACGGTCATGCAGACGGCCGTCTCGTTGAGCAGCACGTTCCCTGGCGGCACGTTGCTGCTCATCTTCATCTTCCTCAAAATCACCATCCTCATTGTGGTCGTTGTTGCCGTGGTTGGCGCCGCTGTTGATGGAGGCATCTCCATCAATGGTCGCGGGAGGGCGTTTTTCGACGGCATCCATCCTCTCGGTGAGGGTGGAAACTCGTCGATCGATGCTCTCAAGGGTCTTGTTCGTCGTCGTGGCATGCTCCTTGAACATCATTTTTATCTCATCCAGCATGGTCGACAACTCTGAATGAAGGACACAGTCTTCGATGGTAACATCATCCTCGTTCCTGCCCTTCTTGCCACCTGCCATGGTTAGCACAGAAAAAGGACAGAAGGAAAACAAGCACAAGTATTATGAGCCCTATGAACTACTAGGTGGGATCTCACACTCTCAAGCAATCTTACCAAGTTCTTACCCGGTTCTTACCAACACAGCGAGGGACGGTGCAACCGGTGGCTGGTTCGTGACACCATGAGGGCGTGATGAAGCGATTGCAAGGGTCAATAACCTGTGCTGATCAGAAGGATGTAGAGCTTGGATATGCAATATTTAGTAGCAAGGAATATGCAATCATCGAAATCAGAATAGCAAAGCTGAATAAATATCCAAAGTACTTGTCAAAGTTGCTGGCCTAAACTCGTTCTCAGACCTAGCTCAAGCAAGCAAAACGAATGACGTAACACTGTCGATACAAAGGATACAAGCACTTTTGATTTTTTTTTTCCTTTCTTTTTTTTTATTTTTATTTTTTATTTTTATTTTTTATCTTTGTGCGGCTTCTTTTTTTTTGCACTTGCCTTTTTCACCTTTTTTTTTAAATATCAATAGTGCCGCATATGAGAGATTACAAGATATATACACAAACACTCAATTTTCTCTCGTTGGAAAAACAGATCTACTATGCAGAAATTTCCTATGCTGTTTTCGGATTTTTGGAGGCCTCAAATGCTAAAATATATAACAGAAAAGTTGTAGATCGTTTCGTGGTGATCAATTTGCATATATGGAACACCAATTTTGGATAACGGATCTAGGCGATATGGGCCCCGCAATACAGTCTGTGTAGGAAATCCGAAATCAAACAGATTCACTTTCAACGCGATTTTGGACTTGAAAACGGCGTTTCTAGAACTTCTCACAATGGACAAATTTGTAGAGAATTTTCGGAGCTACAATTGAGACTCCGAATTTGTCCAATTTGGTGTTCAGACGAAGGAGATAAAAGTAAAATACCAAACTTGACAGATTGACACCCTATTTGGACGCGGCGGCGACGATGACGTGATGGCGTTAGACTCGACGTCAAGATGCAAGACTCAAACTAGATCAAGAACTTACTCTAAACCAGAAACAAGACAATGACGATGGATACAAATTCAACAACGCGAAACTGAAAACGAAATCGCGAAGGGCACAAAGTGGCTTGGACGATGGATATGACGGCGAACTCAAATATTTTTGTGGGGCAATTTTCTGGACTCTAGGTGAAAGATGAATAACGAACAAAGGGGATACAAGTATACCTGACGGGCAACCGAGGCTCTGATACCACTTAATGGGAACGGGGATGCCCGAACTTCCGTCAGGTGGAGGATAAGTCGATTAGGCGGCGCGAGACACACACGATCCGGCTTCTTGATCGGCACGATCAAAACCCCTGCAATCGCAGCACCACGCGTCCTCTGGTTATCAACCGTGTGCTGCCCGGTTGACCTCGCCACGAAGGCTAATCCCTGCCAGTGAATCGAGAACACAAGCAAGAACAAGAAAGATGCAACTGAATTTGCAATTGAGGATGAAACTCATGAGTTGGGGTCTCACAAACCGATGAACGGCGACACTGTTCAAAGACAGAATTGATCTAAGCAAAACCCAAGTCTAAACGGCAGCCATGGCGGCCATATATATACTGTATGGGGCGGCCATGGGGTGGAGGAGGAAACCCTAGGGGTACATGGGCCTTGGGCCCAAAGTGGAGCGTCGCAGCGCACGTCAGATTCTGGTTGTAATCTTGTTTTGATGATTCCTGTTGATCCGTAAGGAATTTGGACATGGGACTAGATCCGTTGGAAAGCTCTCGTCGTTCTCTTGTCCGTAGAGTCCAAGAACGTCGAAAACGGACTTCGTATGTGGCCTGTACGTCCGTTTGAAGTTGGACTACGCGCAGATGGCCGAACCAGACTCGCGGATGAATTGAGCTCACTTGTGGGCTGGCCTTGGAGTGACGTGGCTTGTGCGACCTTAGAGGTGTAGAGGCGCCTTTCTTGAGCACGTCTTGTGTTTGGGGAGGTGGCCAAGGTGGAGGCCGAACTTGTGGCGGCGACAGCACAAAATCCAGACGACGTATGTGCTGCCAGCTTTCGCGTCCTGGCCAAGGTGGCGGACGATGACATCTTGATGACCACCATGTTGATGTCGTCTTGGTCATAACCATGATGTACATGGTCTCATCAAGGGCGAACAGCGATTACAAGATCTCATCCTCCTAGAAGAAAAACGTGATCGAGTTTTGATCAAGTCCGCGGTATACTTGCAAGCTTTGCGCAAGTATCATAACAAAAGGGTGGGACCACGCAGTCTTCACGTGGGCGATCTGGTTTTACGCAAAATACAAGACCAATCTAGTCGCAACAAGTTCTCCTCAAAATGGGAGGGCCCCTATACTGTTGTTTCAGTACCGCGACCAGGATCTGCTCGGTTAGCGATGGAGGATGGTCGGATCTTATCTAATATTGGAACATCGATCAACTACGCAAGTTTTATGTGTAAGTGCCCAAATTACTTTTTCCTGTTCAATTAGCATGATTTAACAAAACATGTGTTTTTTAGTTTCGTGTGTGGATTATTCCTCTTTTTGCCCTTATATGTAATGAGTCTAACTCGGGGGCTGGTCGCTGACATTTATATGGTTACGATATCCTGATCGGATTCACTGGCCGATCTCGTGATCACTTCCAGACAAGACACCCCTCAATAAGCCGTTTCTCAACGCACACGGGGCTTGCTGGCATGTCCTTGGTCATCAGAGTGGCTGCTGGTTTGCAATAAGGCTGGGTATTGTATTTAGTATAATTGTTAGCCTGGTCGGGTATCCCTTGTCGTCGCTCCACATTTATTTCTCCTGTGCTATAATACTATGTCTTCAGTATACATGATCACAGGTGGGGGCTAGGGGAATATGGTCACGACATGAAACAGAAAAGTGTTTTTTGTGCTTTTTAAACAAAAATAGCATGCATTCGCATTGTATGAATTGTATTTGTACAGGTATGATAATTTACATTATGCCGAGATCGTTCAAAAGTTTCTCGACAAGAGGTCTGACCTCCTCCATGATAGACTCAAGCTGGTCTTCACTCTCGACCTCTGCCTCTTCCGTCGTTGCATTCAGATCTAGATCTGGGCCATGGCGAAGATGAAGTTGGCAGAGGATGGCGGAGGCAGTTGATCGAACTCTTGATTTGACCGCCTCTTTTTGCCGCCTAGTATCTTCAGGAAGATACTCGAGAAGCGACTCCACTTGGGTCACGACCAGCATGGTCCAGTCGCTAAGGCTGAGGTCGTCCACTGCGGATTCGACCACATCAGCCCTTAGCAGACCAGTCACCATCTTCAATTTCTCGAAGATGGTCCCTTGAGCACTGCTGCAGGATGAAAGTGATGTGCTCAAATCCTTATTCTCTCTGCTAACAGAGTCAAGGGTCGCCTGGAGGGTTGTCTTCTCTTGATCGAGCCGGTTTATTTGGTCATCTCGTGCTGCGACAGGAGGCCATTACGAACACTTCATACGATGAAGTTAATTTACTCTGGTCAGAAGTATGCTTACTGGAAAGCTGTGACCGCAATTTTCGGAGTTTGCTTTCCAGGAATGAGATGTGGGTGGCTGGCCGGAACTCCTGGTTTTTTCGATCAGCGAGGCTCTTCATTAGATAAGCATTTTCTCTGTAACAGAAGGGATAATGATCAAGATAAGGTCTTGCGTTTGAATGAAAAAAAGAAGAATATCTCCCTTACCACTGCAGGCGACCTTTTTCCTCTTCTGTAGCCTCGATGCTATCCATCATAGCCATCAACATGGCCACTATGCGGGTTATTTCCTATGACAAGGAAGGAGATTGGTTTCAAAACACAGATGCTCTTATGCAAGCACGAAATCTGTAAGGGGTGATCAGCGTACCTCAGTATATTCTCGGAATGAGAGTTTTCTTGGTGCAACCGAAGGTTGAACTGCAGGGTTCACCTTATCCCCAATAGGGACAGCGGATGTTTCTCCCTACTGGCCTTTATTCTTGGCTAGGGCTGCAGATTCCAATATGTCTGGTTGGACTTCTGCAGAGACCCTATCCACCATAGCCCGAACAACCTCCTTGGCCGAAGGGATTGAGCTTTGCTCCCCGGAGACCTCGGTTGCAGGGTGTCGACGATTCGGACTCGGAGTCCTCAGCCGAACTTATGCAAAATTTGTAATGGTGAGACCTTTCAAGATGACCCTCCGGGAAGGTATGTAGAAAAAATGGTGAATGGGAGCACAGAGAGATTTATACAGGTTCGGGCCCTCGATGGTGGGAGTAATAGTTCTACGTCCTGTTAGGATTTCACTATAATTGATAAAAGGTTACAAAACAGGGGAAAAACTCCTTCACAAGCGAAAGGTTTTTCCTATATAAATGTACGGAGTAAAGCCAGGGAGGCTTGTAAGAACTATCTAATTTGGGCCGTAGACTTGGCTGTTTTTAGTGGTCGAGATGCCTTGTGTTTCACTTGTATCAGGAGTCTTGTTCTTCCAAATGGATCGGATCTCCCCCATTTAATGTATTTTGCCACCCTTTTATACTGGACGAAAGGATGCCATGTCGTAACTGCATCAAATAGTTGTTTGGATGGTTGGATGTGGTTTATCAAACCGCTATTAACTTCCAAGTAGATTAAGCACGTGTTATTCGTGAAATAACTGCTTGTATTAACCTCTTGGCGGTTAGTTTTCTACGTGGAGGAATCTTCGGGATACTTGGAATATTCTCACCATAGGGATAACCGGTCAGATAAATTCCAAGTACCTTGGTCGAGAACATTCTGACCGCGGGTTGTTGGCTGACGGCGCGACAACTTCGACCTTCTGTTCGCGCATAACATACGAACTTCTGACCGCGCAAAGCCTGTGGTCTGATCGCACGAGGCTTGCGACCTGATCGCGCAAAGCCTGCGACCTTAGGTAGATGCTTCCCAAAATGACATGAGTTCACACCGCCGGGCATGTGTTTGACTCGAATCTGTCTTGAGCCAACAGCGCATTTATTTGAACTGACTCGGGTGTCAATCCTCGTCAGCTAGCCCCCAAATTTAAAGAAAACGAAGGGACGTGTTCACTTTAAATTTAAAGAAATGCATCGGATTATTAACCCGATTCTTCAAATCTCCCGCTTAGTGGCGCACTAAGTAGGTCGGTTGGTTCCCCGAGACATGCTCTGGGTATTATGTGACAGGTCATGATAGCACCGTAAAAATGTTTTTTTTAACTCGAGGTAAAATTATAAATGCTTTGTAGAAACCCAAGGCACCTGGAATGTGAACCGTCACCTTGGCGGCTATAAATACCGGGTTCTAGGTTCTGTAAAGCTTCACAATTTCTTCCCACGACTAAGTCCCTCTCTAGACAACCTTGATTCTTTTCTTCATACACTTCCTGATGGCAGATCATAACATCATCAAAATTGAGAGTGATGAAGAGAAAGTTGTCGAACGGGGGCCTCAGATATATGAAGATTTGTCTCCTTCAAGGAAGAAACCCAAGGTTGACGAGGGATCTTCCAGCAGAACGAAGGTGAAAAATGTAGCAAGTCTCTTTCTTCCTTCAGTTCCTATAACTCTTCCTGTTCATGCTTCTCGGCAAAGTAGGCCTTTGACTTTGGAGAGAAACCTTTTTCCATTTCATCCTAATACCTCCAACCTTTATTTGGGTGATCAACCTTCTGGTCGGCAAGCGGTGACTATCCCTCGATCAGATGATTCCCAAATTGTGTTGTCGAAGCAATCATATGGTGGGAATGTTGCACTTCCACCATCTGATGATCCTCTTCCCAGGACGAATATATCAACATGCCAAGAGCTACGACAGGTAATAATTCTTCTCCTTTTGCTGATAGTTATGGTCAGCATAACTAATTTTCGCAAATGTAGGAGGTTAGAGGCTCCAGCAATCAGCCTTCTGTTGCTCCATCTTTTCCTTCCAGAGAGATTCTTCTGGAGGAGAAGAATGCCCTGGAGAAGAAGACCGAAGAGATGTCTTCGAAGATTCTGCATTTAGCAGAATGTTTCGAAAGGTCCCGTGAAGAGGCGCGCCAGTTCCGTCGAGAAAGGGATCACGCTCAGCGACAGCGAGAACTCTCTGACTTGATTAGGGACAATAGTGCGTCTCTCGTTAGGGATGATGTAGATAGACTTAGGTTAGTTGCTAGTTCCCTAGGGGTTGTCAGTGTAGATCCTACTGACAACAGCATGTCCCTTGGGGAACTTTGTAAACTCCTTTCGGATCAAGTCGACGCTTTGATCGACTGTATCCCTTTTGTATGTAAAGAATGCAAGAAATAAAAATTTCTTTCTTCAAATAGTTATTTTTTACATCTTTTGTGTGAATACATGGCCATGAGTAACGCTTTCGCGACCATTCATACACAAGGAAATTTCAGTTCTGCGATCAGAATCACGCTTTTATAAAAGCACCGAGACCAGATCTGATACTGCGATTAGACCTAAGGCAGCTGTTAGAACTGAATTTCGACCAAGATTGAGGCTTGGTCGGACCGTCACTTCGATTAGAATCGGAGCTTAATCCAAAGCATAATTTCAATCAAACCACAACCCGATTAGAAATACATCCGTATGTCCAAAAATTAAGTTGCATGATTTTTTCGTAAAAAATGTTCAAAGCATACAAAGGAAAAACGTCTTCTGAAAAGTACTGAAAATTTTTTAGTCCTTTTGCACTTTCAGTTTCCGAAACAAAGAAGTCTTTTTGTTTCAGATCCGATGCCTGAACACTTTATCGGGTCCGCCAGAGGCAGTATCCATTATGGGAAATGAATAAAGCATTCAATGGAACGTTTGAAATGAAACGTTACTCACATTAATGCGCCGCCTTGGGTCTATAAATGTCGCGCCCCGAAACTGGGACAACGACTACTCCTGTAGAGACCTAGCTCGCTGCAGCTAGTCCCAAACCACAAACCTTTGACTTCCCAGGATGAGCCAAACACAGAAGTATATTACATTGCAACAGAGTACTCACAAAATATTAAGCAGTGTGGCCTGCTGGCCTTAATATTACATAAAGAGGATTACAATGCCTACAAGGCATTCGGGGTTTAGCAAAATATTTAACT
Source organism: Pharus latifolius (assembly GCA_019359835.1). Taxonomy (NCBI): domain Eukaryota; kingdom Viridiplantae; phylum Streptophyta; class Magnoliopsida; order Poales; family Poaceae; genus Pharus; species Pharus latifolius. Next base: position 26,463,705 of record CM033325.1, on the reverse strand, counting down.
ACGCAGTAGAAGATAGGTGACCCTCCCACAAAAGAAGTTGACGGCAGAACAACACACTTCAGGGTTCTGGCGGAACTGATTCTCCTCCTTCTGGATCCACGTAGTACTCCGTGCCATCATCTTGATCAAAGTAGGCTCCATCTATTGAGTTGAATGTTGCAAGGGTGAGCACTTACGTACTCAGCAAGTCATAGGTAAGAGTAGATACATATAGTAGTGATGATATGAACCTAGACTAGTCAAGAATTATGGATATTTGTAAAATAATCTTTTCCTTTCTCATCTCATCTTATGGCAGCACTTTTTATAATATAACATCATTATTCATGTTCACTAGATTATAGCACTACCGCGACACGTCGACACACGACAGCCCACGGCAGCACTCCTTATCATGACAACACATGTCATTTGGGTAATCTTGATTAAACATATTTTATTTAGAAAATAATACTTGTGTCACACCCCGTGGATTTAATCCACCGCAGCAGACTCCTATAAACCCGGGAGCTCGGAGTATTCGAATACGTTTTTAACTCTGCAGAGAGGTACCACTTTACCCGCAAGATATTCCACTTTCAAACCTTTCCTATCATAACAAAATGATTGGACCCCTGACTCACTTCATACTGTGAGCGGCAAGGTGGAAATAACAAGAACTTTTGTTATGTATCACTTACAATTCACCCCCGACCCTGTGGCTCTCAGCGAGGCACAGTTGTGGCAGGTTGTATCCAAACCTCCACCCCTTTGCTTATTCCCATTACTGGGTCAGCGTGCTTGATCACCTTCAGTGATATGTGTGGGAGCCGCGCTCCGTGTTTATCGTGCATCACTACACATCTCATGCAGGGGTTTCATGTGCGATCCACATAATTACTTGTTCAGGCCTGTCCCATACCAGGCTTGCGGTTAGCACGTTGTTCATGCCACTAGACGCACAACACAAGGTTCTAGTCCTTATATGCCAGTGACCAGGCCATCCACAACCCTGCACCTTCAGTGCCTGCATTCCTTTGCAGTCTAGCACCTCCAGTGCTACAGCCATCCATACCATTTTTCTGGTCACGGCTAGGGGTTTTATTTCATGAATATAAGTATATAAATACATATAATAGTTCATGGTTCAAAACTTGTTTATTTCACATTTCATAGATAACCAGTCTAGTACTGCCAATTGATAAATCAACCATTCTCAATCATTCACATGCAATATTGCCTATATTCAAGGTTATATTATAGCAACATTTAAAATATAGGTTCAAGATGACCAAGGATATGACTTGCCTTCCGCGTCGTAAAATACAGCAGTCGATGACGGGTCAACAGCAAAATCTTCAAAGTCAGCTTCTGAATCTGCTCGACGACAAACAAACACACAATGATTACTTATAATATTAAAATGTTTTATGACTTATATGCAGAAATGCTCAACAAGAATGATCAAACTAAACTGGAGATAAGTTGAACTGCAAATTGAACTGAGATTCTAGGGTTTCAAGGAATTTGGGCTAAGGATGGTGATTAGATAATCTTAGGGTTTCAGGATTACAATAGGGATAACAATTTTGTGGCTGGTTTAATCAAAACAGCGAATGTCAACAGATCGACATTCGGATCAAAGCTTGGACATAGCTTTAAGAAAAGCTAGGATGCTTATCTCAAGTTGTGGTAGTAGAAGAAAATGTAGATCACAACTCTACAAATTCAGTGGACAAAGTGGATTTCAAATTACACAACCAGAAGTGGGTAAATAAGGTCAATGCCACTGGCTGACAAGCTCTGGCATAGAGCTGACAATGCCAAAAACTAGGGCTTAGCATAACTTTTGATCTGGAGCTCCAAATGATGCACCACTTTGTCTGGGAGGTAGGCTTGAGTAACAGGAACAATTTAGTCAATAGGATCTAGGGCAAGAAATGGCTGGAAAGCAAGAAATTTGATGATGAACAGAGATGAACTGGCTGCACTGGAGCAGTTCTGGACACAAACTTGGCATGGCTATAACTTCTGATCTAGGCCGATCTAGGTGTCGGGCTAGAAGACAAAAGTGTTCAGGAGATCAAAGCACACATACTAGACAAAGTTTCGAGGGCTGAAATGGCTGGAACAAGCTTTCCGGTGATCGGCGCCGGAGAAGAAACATTGGATTTGGGCAGTTTCAACACAAGCCGATTGAACTCGATTCCTTGCTCTAGGAGTGATAGAAGGGTATGAGTAAGCTACTGGCGACGTCAATTTGGCTGGAGGATCGCCGGTGTGGCTTGGCGACGAGAGCCAGCAACTGATAAATTGCAAAATTGGGGATAGCTTCAAATTGGGCTCAAATGATTGTTCTAAGTTCACAGGCATGCTTGATTTAGCTTACTGATCAATTTTGATTACAGATACGAAAGCTAATTTGGAGTAATTCGAGCTACATTGCCGGAACAGGGCATTTAGCAATCCCGGCGATCACCGGCGACTGGATGCAATATAACTCAATTAGATGGTACAGCACAATGAGGGAGACGAGGGGAACTCACAGATGCTGTTAATTTGGCAGGAGGTGCTGCGGTTGAGGCTGTCACCGTGAAGCCTCTTGCTGGACTCGCTGGAGATGACGACGACAGCGAAGAAGTTTGTAAATCTGACTAAGTTCTGGTGATGAGAAAGTGACACAAGGTATGGCTGTTTATATAGTGCAGTGGGCGTAGCTTGCAAGGAAGTAATAGCATTGAATTTGATGTCAATTGATATGAGTTGCCGGGCGCAGATGTAGCAACGGCGAACGGTGACGCGACGGCGCACTGGCGAGGCAAAACTGTTGCTACATTGGGACTCAATCATGTCGGGCGGTGCAAAGCGGTGGCGACAACGGCTGGCAAGGCAAGCGACGTGGCAAGAAGATGCTGACAACAGTCATTGCTGGTCGCCCGGGGAAGCAGGCGCTGGTCGTCGACGTTGCAGCGGCGCTGCCACGGTGACGGCTGAGGCGAGGACACGTGCGCAACAGCATGCACGATCAAGTTGCAGGCGAAGCTTCACCGGCGGCGAACGTGCACGGCGCAAGGAAACACGGCAAGGCTTCTGGTCGTGTACAGCAGTTGGCCTGGTCGAAAATGGACTGATCTGCAGTTTCAATTCTTTGAGTTTTGGACTGAAATGTAAATTTGGAATTTTGGGAGGTTTAAACTGAAATTGATTTCACTAATCTGGTAGATTATATTCAACAAGGTATTTGGCAAAGGTAATTGATAAAATTTGATACATTTAAATAGTTTTTGATACAAACTGAAAATAGGGTAATTTAGGGTAAAATAAGGTTTAAGTTTTGTCGATTTCGAATTCTGGCATTTAGGGTTCGATTTTGATATCTGCACAGAAGAGAAACTTGTGGCAAATAGCATTTTGAGAAGATTTGCTGAAGAAATTCTGAATTTAAAGTTAATCTGGAGATTTTAGCCTTTTTGGGTTTTCAGATATCAGATAAGGACTATTTTGCGATAACTCTTGGACTGATTTGTGAAAAGAGTCTAGATGATAGAATCTGGTTGTCAACTTTTTATATTAAGGTATTGACATACCCATGATCATATTTCAGGAATAATCTGGTCTGAACTTGGTCAAGATTTGGATTAAATCTGTATTTCTGAAACTTAGGGTATTTGGGTAATATAAGGTATTTCTGTTTTTGAAAACAGAAGAAGTTGATAAATCTGGAATTTAGAGATAGAATTGGATCTGGGTTCTGAAAAATTTTAAGTTCAGAGTAACTGATAGATCACATCTGAACAATCTGATCTTGATTTGAGGTCACAGGATAGATTTTGGAGATTTTAGGGCTTAGGATAGATACTGATCTGGCTATTACTACAGATACATGCATGCATGCTATTGATGAAAAAGGAAATTTTCACCCCTAACTCAGGGTGTTACAGATCTACCCTCCTTAAAGAAATCTCGCCCCGAGATTTACCTAAGACAGGAAAAGATAAGGATAGGTTTGCTTAAGATCTTCTTCCTTCTCCCAAGTAGCCTCTTGCTCTGAATGATTTTTCCATTGAACTTTACACAATCTGATTTTCTTCCTTCTGAGCTGACGTTCATCAGTGGCTAGGATTCTGATGGGGTGCTCAAGATAAGTGAGATTCTTCTGTAAAGGCACATCTTGTACATCTATCTGGTCAGTAGGTTCCTTCAAACATTTCCGGAGCTGAGAGACATGAAACACATCATGCACTCCTGCTAATCCCACAGGTAATTCCAATTTATATGATACTTCTCCCTTTCTCTTGATTATCTTAAATGGTCCAATGTATCTTGGAGATAACTTTCCTTTCACTTGGAATCTTTGTAATCCTTTGAATGGTGTGACCTTGAGATACACAAAATCTCCTGGTTCAAATGATAATTCTCTCCGTCGTTTATCTGCATAACTCTTTTGTCGTGATTGTGCTGTTTTCAATCTTTCTCTGATGAGTCTGACATGAGCTTCTGCTTCTTCTACTATCTCTGGTCCTATGACCTTTCGTTCTCCTGGCTCATTCCAATGCAATGGAGTTCTGCACTTACGTCCATATAAAGCTTCAAATGGTGCCATCTGTATACTAGCTTGATAACTGTTATTATATGTAAATTCTGCAAATGGTAAACATTTGTCCCATGATGTTCCATAATCTAGTATACAAGCTCTTAGAAGATCCTCTAGGATTTGGTTGACTCTTTCTGTCTGTCCTCCCGTCTGTGGATGATATGCAGTACTGAAATCCAACTGGGTTCCTAGGGTTTCATGCAATCTATTCCAAAATTTGGAGGTAAACTGTGTTCCACGATCTAAGACTATCTTCTTAGGAATACCATGCAATGCCACTATTCTTTGCATGTATAACTCTGCTAATTTACTGCCATCAAAAATCTTTTTGACTGGTATGAAATGAGCTACTTTAGTAAGTCTGTCCACAATAACCCATATGGAATCATATCCTCCGTGAGTTTTAGGTAATCCTGTAATGAAATCCATACCAATTTCTTCCCATTTCCATAATGGTATTGGTAGAGGTTGTAGCTTTCCTGCTATTTTCTGGTGTTCTGCTTTAACTCGTCGACATGTATCACAATTTGCAATATACTCTGCAATATCTCTCTTCATATTATCCCACCAGAATCTGGTCTTCAAATCTTGATACATCTTTGTGTTACCAGGGTGTATTGAGTATGGAGTTTTATGTACTTCATGGAGAATTATTTCCTTAAGATCTGCGTTTTGAGGTACACAGATTCTTTCTCGATACCATACAATCCCTTGGTTATCTTCAGTAAAGCCTTGAGCCTTTCCTAACTTGATTCGACTCTTGATCTTACAAATTTCTTCATCTTTCTTCTGGGCATTTCCTATCTGTTCTTCGAGTTGAGATTTTATTGTTAAAGTAGCTACCGTTCCCTGCGGTACTATTTCCACTTGATGATTTTGCAACTCTTGTTGTAGGTAAGGGTTCTTCAATATAACCATTCCTTGTAGGTTATAAACCTTTCTGCTTAGGGCATCAGCCACTACATTAGCTTTCCCTGGATGGTACTGAATACTAAGATCATAATCTTTGATCAATTCTAGCCATCGGCGTTGACGCATGTTGAGCTCTGTCTGTGTGAAAATATACTTGAGGCTCTTATGATCTGTAAAGATCTCACACTTATGTCCAATGAGATAATGCCGCCATATCTTTAAAGCATGTACTACTGCTGCTAACTCCAAATCATGGGTCGGATAATTTTCCTCATGTGGTCTCCATTGACGTGAAGCATAAGCCACTACTCGACCTTGCTGCATTAACACACAGCCTATTCCTTGCTTTGAAGCATCACAGTAAACTACAAAATCTTCTTTGCTGTCTGGTAAGGTGAGGACTGGTGTTGTTGTCAATTTCTGCTTCAGCTTCTGAAAACTCTCCTCGCACTTGGTGGTCCATTCAAATGCAACATCCTTCTTTAGCAGATTTGTAAGTGGTTTGACAATCTGGGAAAATCCTTCAATGAATCTCCTATAATACCCTGCTAATCCCAAGAAACTTCTAATCTCTGAAACTGAGGTAGGTTGCTTCCACTCCTTGATTGCAGAGATTTTAGCTGAGTCCACTGAAATTCCTTCTGCTGTCAACACATGTCCAAGAAATGAAATTCTTGACATCCAAAATTCACATTTGTCAAACTTGGCATAAAATTGCCTCTCTCGTAGCCTTTCCAAGACTAGGTGTAAGTGTTGCGCATGTTCTTCCGTACTCTTGGAATATATCAGAATGTCATCTATGAATACTATGACAAACTTGTCAAGAAAATCCATAAATGTACTGTTCATGACATTCATGAATGCTGCCGGAGCATTGGTCAAGCCAAAAGGTACTACTGTAAACTCATATAAACCATATCTGGTAGTGAAAGCAGTTTTCGGTATATCTTCCTTCTTGATCTTCAGCTGATGATATCCAGATTTCAAATCTATCTTGGAAAATACTTTAGCTTCTCGAAGCTGATCGAACAAGTCATCAATTCTTGGTAATGGATACTTGTTTTTAATAGTGACTTCATTCAAAGCTCGGTAGTCTACACACATTCGTAAAGTTCCGTCTTTCTTTCTCACAAACAAAACTGGGGCTCCCAATGGTGAAGCACTGGGTTTGATAAATCCCTTGTTTTCCAAGTCTTCGAGTTGATTCTTGAGCTCCTCCAAATCTGTAACTGGCATCCTATAGGGACATTTTGCTATAGGTGCTGCTCCTGGTTTAAGCTCAATACTGAATTCTATTTCTCTGTCAGGTGGCATTCCCGGAAGTTCTTCTGGAAATACATCAGAATATCGTTGCACTACAGGCACTTGTTCCAGGCATAACTTTTGCAATGCTTGAACAGATCTTAGCGGTTTCTTGACTGATGATCTTTCTGCATAGAATAGAACTCTCTCCCCTTGGCTACTGACAAGACTAAGGGTTTTCTCTTCACAATCTACTAGACCTTTATGTTGGGACAACCAATCCATTCCCAAAATAATGTCTAGACCTTGCAGTTCTAGAACTAGTAGATTTGCCTCAAATTCTACCCCTTCTATAATGAAAGTTACATTTGGGCAGATCGAGTAAACAGATAATCTAGCCCTTGGAGTTTGTATAACCATAGAGTACTCTAGTGGTACTTGGTCTATATGCATTTCAACTTCAGATGCAAATGCTTTTGACATGAATGAATTTGTAGCACCAGGATCAAACAATATTAAGGCAGATGCAGATTGAATCAGAAATCTACCTAAAAGAATGTCGGTGGCGCTGCCTGCTTCTTGAATTGAAGTATAGTTTAATCTTCCTCCTTGGGTTGCAGTTGGTGCTCTACCTCTTCCTCTTCCTCGATTAGCCATGTTTCCTCCTCTTCCTGCTGAATTTCCTCTAAAATTCTGCGATGGTGATGCTCTGGTTATTACTGGCTCTGTTCCTGCTTGAGATCTGGCATTGGACATCAGAAGTTGTATCCAAGGACAGAATTCTTTACGGTGCCCACGCTGTCCACAATGATAACACTCAACACGAGGATGAGGGCAATCCTTCTGAGAATGATTTCCTCGGCAGTTGGGGCACAATGTCGTTGCTGGTCTGGGATTCTGATAAGATGGTCGGAAATTGGGAGTGATAGGAACTCTTCCTCTGATTGGATTTGACTGTGGTTGTGTTTGCTGGAACATCCTCCTCTTTCGGCTTTCTTCTCCCATATTCTTCTTTTCTTCCACCTTTAAAGCTCTGTTCACTAGGGTTTGAAATTCCGTAAGTTCATGAGAAGCAATTTGATACTGTAAATAGTGTTGAAGTCCTTCTGTGAAGCGCTCTATCTTCTTCTCTTCAGTATCCACATCTCCAGGTGCGTATCGAGCCAAATGAGTAAATTGGTGTAGATACTCAGTAACTGACTTACTTCCTTGAGTTAAATTCCGAAATTCCCGACGCTTAGCTGCCATAACACCAGTAGGTATATGAAATTTCCGAAATTGATCCTTAAATTCACTCCAAGAAATATTATCTTTATCATGGTGAGCTTCCTGGTAGTTCATCCACCATGCAGCTGCAGCTCCTGATAACTGATGAGATCCAAACAAAACTTTCTCTCGTTCGCTGCATCGGACCGTGTCCAGTTTCCTCTCGATATCCCGTAACCAATCATCGGCAACCAAGGGATCGGTCGCACTAGAGAATGTTGGTGGACGGGTCTTTTGGAAATCTGTTAATCTCGCTCCTACAGCAGAAGTAGTTCCTTCTGTTGTTCCAGTAGGCAGTTTCTGAACTATCTGAGCTAACAACTGGGTATGAGCTATCTGAGCTTCTTGTTGACTTTTCTCCATTGACAATAAAATTTCTTGAAGACTGGGTTGTTCATTCTGAGGTGGATTGGAACTCTGAGATCCTTGCTGAAACAAAGGGTCTCTTGTCGTAGTTTCTTCTTCCTGCGGAGTCTGACCTATATCTTCTCTTCCACTTCGAGATCTCCTTCTGGTGTCAACCATGGTGGCTCTGAAAAAGGTTTAGACAGATCTAACTAACTAAGGCCAACTAAGACAGCAATGCAGAAATTAATGCAACTACTTTTATGCATAAAATTACTTAGGCTATTAGCCATAATACACAAATTAACCATTGCAAAAGCAACAGCGAATCACAAAGCTATTAAGAGCATCCACTAGCTCTGTCTACACCAACCTCTAAGACACTCTGAAACAACAGAACGCACTCTCACAATCTTACCGAATTTTAGAAAATCCAAATAAAATTTTGAAATGAAGGTTTTCAAGAGCTACAAAGCTTATTATTTTTACCAAAATAAAGTTTTCAACAAATAGTTTCTAATTAAATTACGTCTTCCTGGCACGGCCAATTTCCTAAAGGTGTCGTCGTACAGTCAAGTTCTCATGTTGCTCTGATACCAACTTTTCTTGTCGCGCCCCGAAACTGGGACAACGACTACTCCTGTAGAGACCTAGCTCGCTGCAGCTAGTCCCAAACCACAAACCTTTGACTTCCCAGGATGAGCCAAACACAGGAGTATATTACATTGCAACAGAGTACTCACAAAATATTAAGCAGTGTGGCCTGCTGGCCTTAATATTACATAAAGAGGATTACAATGCCTACAAGGCATTCAGGGTTTAGCAAAATATTTAACTACGCAGTAGAAGATAGGTGACCATCCCACAAAAGAAGTTGACGGCAGAACAACACACTTCAGGGTTCTGGCGGAACTGATTCTCCTCCTTCTGGATCCACGTAGTACTCCGTGCCATCATCTTGATCAAAGTAGGCTCCATCTATTGAGTTGAATGTTGCAAGGGTGAGCACTTACGTACTCAGCAAGTCATAGGTAAGAGTAGATACATATAGTAGTGATGATATGAACCTAGACTAGTCAAGAATTATGGATATTTGTAAAATAATCTTTTCCTTTCTCATCTCATCTTATGGCAGCACTTTTTATAATATAACATCATTATTCATGTTCACTAGATTATAGCACTACCGCGACACGTCGACACACGACAGCCCACGGCAGCACTCCTTATCATGACAACACATGTCATTTGGGTAATCTTGATTAAACATATTTTATTTAGAAAATAATACTTGTGTCACACCCCGTGGATTTAATCCACCGCAGCAGACTCCTATAAACCCGGGAGCTCGGAGTATTCGAATACGTTTTTAACTCTGCAGAGAGGTACCACTTTACCCGCAAGATATTCCACTTTCAAACCTTTCCTATCATAACAAAATGATTGGACCCCTGACTCACTTCATACTGTGAGCGGCAAGGTGGAAATAACAAGAACTTTTGTTATGTATCACTTACAATTCACCCCCGACCCCGTGGCTCTCAGCGAGGCACAGTTGTGGCAGGTTGTATCCAAACCTCCACCCCTTTGCTTATTCCCATTACTGGGTCAGCGTGCTTGATCACCTTCAGTGATATGTGTGGGAGCCGCGCTCCGTGTTTATCGTGCATCACTACACATCTCATGCAGGGGTTTCATGTGCGATCCACATAATTACTTGTTCAGGCCTGTCCCATACCAGGCTTGCGGTTAGCACGTTGTTCATGCCACTAGACGCACAACACAAGGTTCTAGTCCTTATATGCCAGTGACCAGACCATCCACAACCCTGCACCTTCAGTGCCTGCATTCCTTTGCAGTCTAGCACCTCCAGTGCTACAGCCATCCATACCATTTTTCTGGTCACGGCTAGGGGTTTTATTTCATGAATATAAGTATATAAATATATATAATAGTTCATGGTTCAAAACTTGTTTATTTCACATTTCATAGATAACCAGTCTAGTACTGCCAATTGATAAATCAACCATTATCAATCATTCACATGCAATATTGCCTATATTCAAGGTTATATTATAGCAACATTTAAAATATAGGTTCAAGATGACTAAGGATATGACTTGCCTTCCGCGTCGTAAAATACAGCAGTCGATGACGGGTCAACAGCAAAATCTTCAAAGTCAGCTTCTGAATCTGCTCGACGACAAAGAAACACACAATGATTACTTATAATATTAAAATGTTTTATGACTTATATGCAGAAATGCTCAACAAGAATGATCGAACTAAACTGGAGATAAGTTGAACTGCAAACTGAACTGAGATTCTAGGGTTTCAAGGAATTTGGGCTAAGGATGGTGATTAGATAATCTTAGGGTTTCAGGATTACAATAGGGATAACAATTTTGTGGCTGGTTTAATCAAAACAGCGAATGTCAACAGATCGACATTCGGATCAAAGCTTGGACATAGCTTTAAGAAAAGCTAGGATGCTTATCTCAAGTTGTGGTAGTAGAAGAAAATGTAGATCACAACTCTACAAATTCAGTGGACAAAGTGGATTTCAAATTACACAACCAGAAGTGGGTAAATAAGGTCAATGCCACTGGCTGACAAGCTCTGGCATAGAGCTGACAATGCCAAAAACTAGGGCTTAGCATAACTTTTGATCTGGAGCTCCAAATGATGCACCACTTTGTCTGGGAGGTAGGCTTGAGTAACAGGAACAATTTAGTCAATAGGATCTAGGGCAAGAAATGGCTGGAAAGCATGAAATTTGATGATGAATAGAGATGAACTGGCTGCACTGGAGCAGTTCTGGACACAAACTTGGCATGGCTATAACTTCTGATCTAGGCCGATCTAGGTGTCGGGCTAGAAGACAAAAGTGTTCAGGAGATCAAAGCACACATACTAGACAAAGTTTCGAGGGCTGAAATGGCTGGAACAAGCTTTCCGGTGATCGGCGCCGGAGAAGAAACATTGGATTTGGGCATTTTCAACACAAGCCGATTGAACTCGATTCCTTGCTCTAGGAGTGATAGAAGGGTATGAGTAAGCTACTGGCGACGTCAATTTGGCCGGAGGATCGCCGGTGTGGCTTGGCGACGAGAGCCAGCAACTGATAAATTGCAAAATTGGGGATAGCTTCAAATTGGGCTCAAATGATTGTTCTAAGTTCACAGGCATGCTTGATTTAGCTTACTGATCAATTTTGATTACAGATACGAAAGCTAATTTGGAGTAATTCGAGCTACATTGCCGGAACAGGGCATTTAGCAATCCCGGCGATCACCGGCGACTGGATGCAATATAACTCAATTAGATGGTACAGCACAATGAGGGAGACGAGGGGAACTCACAGATGCTGTTAATTTGGCAGGAGGTGCTGCGGTTGAGGCTGTCACCGTGAAGCCTCTTGCTGGACTCGCCGGAGATGACGACGACAGCGAAGAAGTTTGTAAATCTGACTAAGTTCTGGTGATGAGAAAGTGACACAAGGTATGGCTGTTTATATAGTGCAGTGGGCGTAGCTTGCAAGGAAGTAATAGCATTGAATTTGATGTCAATTGATATGAGTTGCCGGGCGCAGATGTAGCAACGGCGAACGGTGACGCGACGGCGCACTGGCGAGGCAAAACTGTTGCTACATTGGGACTCAATCATGTCGGGCGGTGCAAAGCGGTGGCGACAACGGCTGGCAAGGCAAGCGACGTGGCAAGAAGATGCTGACAACAGTCACTGCTGGTCGCCCGGGGAAGCAGGCGCTGGTCGTCGACGTTGCAGCGGCGCTGCCACGGTGACGGCTGAGGCGAGGACACGTGCGCAACAGCATGCACGATCAAGTTGCAGGCGAAGCTTCACCGGCGGCGAACGTGCACGGCGCAAGGAAACACGGCAAGGCTTCTGGTCGTGTACAGCAGTTGGCCTGGTCGAAAATGGACTGATCTGCAGTTTCAATTCTTTGAGTTTTGGACTGAAATGTAAATTTGGAATTTTGGGAGGTTTAAACTGAAATTGATTTCACTAATCTGGTAGATTATATTCAACAAGGTATTTGGCAAAGGTAATTGATAAAATTTGATACATTTAAATAGTTTTTGATACAAACTGAAAATAGGGTAATTTAGGGTAAAATAAGGTTTAAGTTTTGTCGATTTCGAATTATGGCATTTAGGGTTCGATTTTGATATCTGCCACGGTGACGGCTGAGGCGAGGACACGTGCGCAACAGCATGCACGATCAAGTTACAGGCGAAGCTTCACTAGTACAGAAATGCAGTCTACTAACCCCTATCTTCTATCGGTTATTAGCGAAACAGCACAAAACCGATAGAAAATGTGCCTCGCGGGCAAAAAAGTCCGACGGATGTATTTTCCCTATCGGTTTCTAAGAAACTTACCGATAGAATAAATAGTATGATTTACTCTAGCGGTGATGAACATATTTGCCGTTAGAAGAGATGCGTAAGTACTGACGGAAGAATGTTGTGCGCCGATAGGACTGGTCGACTTCAACAACTAGACTTATTCTATCGCTACTGTATGAATATACCGACAGAATATATTAAAAGTTCCTATCGGCAATATGTAGTTCGCCGATAGAATAGTTGACCTTCTACAAATATTTTTATTCTATCGGTAATGGATTCTTTTACCGTTAGAATATATAGAAAATTGCTTAGAACTGTTCGTCTTCTAATAGTTTTATTCTATCGGTAATGCATGTTTATACCGGTAGAATATTGCACAAAATATCTTAGAACTGTTGGCCTTCTACACTAGTAATATTCTATCGGTAGTGTACGTACAGACCGATAGAGTATGTACAAAAATTCCTATCGGTAATATTTGTTGTGCCGATAGAACCATTCGGCTTCTACAGATGTTTTTATTACTAACGGTATTCTGTTTTCTTACTGATAGAAAATATATAATTGTATAAATACACGGGTATGTCTCTTTCATTCTCACAGTTCATCTGGGCTCGTAGTCCTAACCCGTAAGCTCCATGGACGGCTGGCGCACCTCTACAGGGGACCGCTGCACCTCCGCACCTCCATCGACGCCCTCTAGACGTCGGCATCCCAAGGAAGGTACGTAAAATTTCTGCAATATTGTTAGATTATTCTAATCCGATTATGGCAATAATTCTGCTTTTTTTGTATCCTTCATTTTGATGTGTCTTCTTTTCAATATGATTATGATCTGTTCAGGTCCTTGGATGATGCTCGTGAGGGGCAACGTATTTCACGGTTCTTCATCGCAGTACGCTGCCTACGTTGGCTTGTTGGCGAAAGAAAAGGTGAAGATCACCGTCGAGAGCTGGAAGGACGTGAAGGGCGAGATCTTGGTTGGCTCGGTCGAGAAGATGCTTAAGCCCGGCGTGTTTCTCAAATCAGGACCTATAGAAAGCATCTTACATGTTTTTGCATGCACCAGCTTGTGGCCAGATGCTTACCTGCTTGGAGAAGAAGAATTGTTGTTATTTGCACAGCCATTCTACACCATCACTACACAGAACAACATCTTGGAAGGTAGGTTCTTTTTGTTAATGGAGTTGAGTTGAGTTGATCTAGTTTGAGTCCGAGGAAATCACCATTACGTACAAATGTATGTCGACGGCAGTTCCAGCTCCTCGGGCGTCTTCGAACTGAACTCCTATGGTTAAGTCCAATGTGGTTCAGACATTTGCTGTTTTGGATGAATGGATTTGTGATGTATCAGGTCTAACTTGTAGTCGGTAGTTGCATTGTGGCAACCTGCAAAGGTTCCCTTTTATGTAAAATGCATGTATGGGCCACTGGGTCCTCGTCGTGATCTGTTGTTAATTTCAGACGTGGCTTTTGTAATATACATCGAATGTGTGAATTGTTGTATTTGTATATTGTTGTATATTTGTGTATCATGTATTGCTAATTGGGACATGAACTTGAATGTGCAGGGAGCATTTGTGTATTTAATTGTATTGGTAGGTAGGTGTGTATTCGTACTGCTGTTTCAGACATGCACTTCAATTTGTGAACTGGCATGTGTATGTTTGTACCTGAATTTGTATTGGTGAACTGGCATGTGTATGTTTGTACCTGAATTTGTGAACTGGCATGTGTAATTTCTTTGGCAAGATGAAGTCCCAACTACCTACGAAAAGTATTTTTGTGTCTCCTAGTTAATCCACAAATTAGCATTTCTTGAAATATATTGCTTTATCTTCTAGTTAAGATCCGTTTGATGTAAGATCTGTTTGATGTTACATTGATATGATTCCTTGAATGTGAGAAATGGCATGTGCATGTTTGTCCCAGTTTGGTAACAGTACCTCCTCTAACGGTAAGTACACATATTTACCGATAGGAAAACATATATATTTGTTCAGTCGTGCATATTCTAACGGTAAATACACATATTTACCGATAGGAAGCACATATATTTGTTCAGTCACGCATATTCTAACGGAAATGCACATATTTACCGATAGAAAAATACATATATTTGTTCAGTCATGCATATTCTAACGGTAAATACACATATTTACCGATAGGAAACACATATATTTGTTTAGTCATGCATATTCTAACGGTAAATGTACATATTTACCGATAGAAAAATACATATATTTGTTCAGTCATGCATATTCTAACGGTAAATACACATATTTACCGATAGAAAAATACATATATTTGTTCAGTCATGCATATTCTAACGGTAAATGCACATATTTACCGATAGAAAAATACATATATTTGCTCAGTAATGTATATTCTCTAACGGTATGTGTGTGTTTTTACCGATAGAATATGTGAGCGGCAAATTACCTAAGTTAGTCTGACGGTTATTTCATGTATTTACCGTTAGAAAAATGTCCATTATAAGGAAAACCCCAGTCGACCATTGCTGAGCTGCTCTTTAATTTGTTCTGTTGCACTCTGTGTCCCTCTGTTTGTGACGAAAGTTCCAGCTACACTGCTAGGGTGATCAGCGCAGGCTGGAGGGAAGTTGATTGCGCCCCTCTCTTTAAGGTATGCTTAATCGTCGACACCTATCTCTCTCTCCCTCTAGATCTCCCTTCCTCTCTACTTGCAAGCTAGCTGTATTGTGTAGTTCCAAGTTTGTAGCTCTAAGCTTGGGAGCTTGGTAGCTGGAAATGCGTCATGTTTTAGGAGCTAACTAGCTTGTATTGTGTAGTTAGCTAGGTTAATTAGTGTTAATTTCGTCAGGCTAGGGTTCAACACATGTATCTGTTGTAAGAGGCTGTACATGTACATATACATAACTTAATCGGGCAGGTTTCATGCATGGCTTACTCGTTAAATTTTGTTAATTGTAGATGGACAGGAAATATTGGATGTATGGAATAAAACGTACTACTCTTGAATATTTGGATGGTGTGAATGAGTTTATTAAATTTGCTGAGCAACAAAAGGAGAGGAAGGGAGAGAAAAATATGCTCTGTCCTTGTACAGATTGTATGAACTTGAAGAGGTTTAGCAACTCTGATCAAATTAAGAGTCATTTGATTCGTCGTGGTTTTAACGCGCGATACACCCGTTGGATATGGCATGGCGAAGATCTTGAGGAAACAAGCACCACTACTACCAATCAGCACGACTCGGATGTGCATTGCAATAATATCGATGATCATCCCAATTTTGGTAATGTTAATTCCGATGTGCACGTAGATGATGATGATGACAATCTAGATGAGATGTTACGTGATGTAGAGGAAGATTACAACGAAAATGACTTCTGTGAATTTGAGAAACTGATTGCTGACTCTGAGAAGCCTCTGTTCCCTGGATGTGCAACATTTACAAAACTGTCTTCTGTGCTGAGATTATATAACTTGAAGGCAGGAAACGGTTGGAGTGATAAGAGTTTCACGGCACTATTAGATCTTCTAGCGGACATGCTTCCAGAGGGAAATGAGTTGCCAAGATCTACTTACCAAGCCAAAAAACTGTTGTGTCCGTTGGGAATGGAAATCGAAAGAATACATGCATGCCCAAATGATTGTGTGTTGTACCGTAACGAGTACTTCAGTTTGCATGTTTGTCCAAGATGCGGCGCATCGAGGTATACGCGTAGGGACCGGATTGACAGTGAACGTCACGAGGTAAGGAAAGGGCCCCCGGCAAAAACTGTGTGGTACTTGCCTGTGATACCTAGATTGAAGCGGCTGTTTGCAAATCCGAAAGTCGCGAAGCACTTGCGTTGGCATGCTGAAGCCCGGAAACAAGACGGAAAACTGAGACACCCAGCTGATTCTATTCAATGGAGAAACATCAACAGAACATTTGCTGAGTTCGGCGGCGAACTTAGGAATGTAAGGTTCGGGCTGAGTACAGATGGTATGAACCCACATGGTAATATGAGCAGCCGGCACAACACTTGATCGGTTCTTTTATGCATCTACAATCTTCCTCCTTGGTTATGCATGAAGCGCAAGTACATCATGATGGCGTTACTAATCTCAGGACCCAGACAACCCGGAAATGATATTGACGTGTTTCTAGCACCTTTAATCGAGGACTTACAGAAATTGTGGAGCGAGGGTGTGCAGGTGTGGGATGCATACAACAAAGAGAATTTCATCTTGCGGGCCCTGATATTTTGCACCATAAATGATTTTCCTGCCTACGGCAATTTGTCGGGGTATAGTACGAAAGGAGCCAAGGCTTGCCCTATTTGCCTAGATGAAACTGAGAGCATCTGGCTGCGAAACTGCCGGAAAACAGTGTACATGGGTCACCGCAGGTTTCTTCCGGTGCATCACACGTACCGTAAGAAGAGGAAATCATTTAACGGGAAGCCTGAGAAGGGATCAGCTCCAGTGTTTCTGACCGGTAAGGAGATTTACTCACGCGTGAACGACATCAAAGTTGAGTTCGGTAAGCATTCTAAACCTCGAGAAAAAAATGTTTGGAAGAATAGATCGATTCTCTGGGATCTACCGTACTGGGAGCACTTACAAGTTCGACATTGCATTGACGTCATGCATGTAGAGAAAAATGTCTGTGACAGTTTGATTGGTTTGTTGTTGAACATTCCGGGAAAGACAAAGGATGGTGTGAAAGCTCGTCGTGACATGGTGGAAATGGGGATAAGGACTGAGCTTGCACCTTTAGAGAATGGAAAGCGTACATACCTCCCCCCGACCTGCTACACGTTGTCCAAGAGCGAAAAAACAGAACTCTGTCGGTGCCTGCACGGTGTTAAAGTTCCATGTGGGTACTCCGCGAACTTGAAAAAACTTGTGTCTATGAAGGACCTAAGACTGGTTGGCATGAAGTCCCACGACTGTCATGTCTTGATGTCACAGATGCTTCCCATTGCTATCAGAGGCATTCTCCCAGTTAAAGTCAGAGAGACAATCACAAACCTATGTTATTTCTTCAACGCAATATCTTGCAAGGTAAGTACGTGCACTCGTACTATAAGTTCACTACCTCCATTTGTGGAGCTTAATGAGAAGATTTTTCTGATATGAATATTTGGCGCAACTGTGTCCTCGTAGGTAATTGATCCCGATGGACTGGACGCTTTGCAACGCGACGTGGTTACAACTCTTTGTCAGCTCGAGATGTATTTCCCTCCATCCTTTTTTGATGTTATGGTCCATCTGATTGTTCACCTTATCAGAGAAATTAAGTTTTGTGGACCTGTGTGCCTGCGCTACATGTATCCATTTGAGAGATTTATGGGTGTATTGAAGGGATACGTAAGGACTCGTCGTCGACCCGAGGGGAGTATCATGGAAGGTTATGCCGCCGAGGAGGTGATTGAATTTTGCACAGATTATATGGCCGGGGTTGACCCAATTGGTGTTCCTAGGTCCCGACACGAGGGTAGGCTTGAGGGAATTGGAACGATTGGATTCAAAGCTATCGTCCCCGCTCGTGATGTGTACGCAAAATCACATTTTTGGGCCTTACAACACATGACGGAGGTCGAGCCATACATACACGAGCACAAGGTAATGTTACGGTCACAGAATCCTTCGAAGTCAGACGTTTGGGTAAGCAGAGAACATAACAGGAAATTTGCTGAGTGGATCCAAGAAAGAGTCACGCGAGCTGCCGAGGGCTCCGTAAGTGAAACTGTGACATGGTTGGCTAGAGGCCCAAGATTCACTGTAGGGACTTGGCAGGGGTACGACATCAATGGGTATTCATTTTACACAAGAGCTCAAGACGCCAAGAGTAGCACGCAATATAGCGGAGTGACACTGTTTGCTATTTCCGAGGATGCCAGGTCAGTAAGGGCGCTGAACTCATATTACGGTGTTATTGACGAAATATGGGAGCTCGATTACGGATTACTTAAGATTCCCCTGTTTCGATGCCAATGGGTCGAAATCCCTCGAGGTGTTCAAGTTGACAGTTACGGGTTTACTCTCATCAATCTTGGTAGAGTTGGACACCAAGACGATCCATTCATACTTGCAAAGCAAGCCACACAGGTATTCTACATCGTTGACCCGGCCAATCCAAACTTGCATGTTGTCCTCCACAGCAAGAGACGTATTGTTGGGGTCGAAGATGTTGTCGACGAAGAGGAGTATAACCAATTCGATGAAATACCTCCATTTTTAGAGGACATTCAATCTATCCGTACTGAAGATATCGACGAAACAACGTATCTGCGAGATGACCACGAAGAAGGATTATGGGTTGAGAACCATTGATGATTAATTTCTATTTCAGGGATAAATGCCAAGCAAACAGCCCACAAGTTCTGCAGCAAGGTGAGGAACTTATCATTAATACATCAGGCAGTACATTTTTCTTTAGAATTTAATGATAAGCTAGTTCACAGCATTAATACATCTCAATTTTACTCCACAGCATGAGTTCTAACATGTACAGTACCTTTATCCTGTAAATATTTAATTCTTCCCTTCAAATAGCACTTGCAAAAATCTCATCGCAGCCTCTTCAAAAATCCCTTTTTTCTGACGGTATTTTGTTATTTATACCGATAGAGAAGGACATCTTCTCTCAGGCACTTCAAAACGTTTTCTATCGGTATTGTTCTATTTTACCGTTAGAATAAATTCATTTGTCTCACGGTATTTGTTGTCTGACGGTTTTTTCCTGTTTTTACCGATAGAAGAATACTCTGCCGCTTCGAATTCTCAACCGTGTCGCCATGCGTCGCCTTGGAAACTCTATAAGTACCTCGCCATGCGTCGCGGTATTGTGTTGTTTTTCTAATTCTCGAACGGTTGGACTCCTCATCTTCTCTTTCACAATGGCAACCTCCATGGGATCGTCATCCACGGCCTCCCCGGTAAGAACTCTAAATCTCCTCGGTTTACCCCTGTATTGTTAATCCATGTTCAGTTCATTCTTGACCTGTTGATTTGCACAGGGAATGGTAGCCGTGGAAGACACTGCCAAAGTGAAGGCTGACCTGAGGGCCCTCCAGGAGGAGCACAAGCTCCTTACAGACAAGCACACTCAGCTACGGCTTGACCTTGACGATCTCTTCCAGCGCATTAAGCGCATGAAGACGGATGGTGACAATGCTAGGGCGAGGACGAGGCGTCTTCGCGAGGAGAAGAAAGCAGCGGATATGACCATCGCTGGCTGCGGTTTGACTATGAAGGATACCATAGCGAAGCTGACGGAGGTCGCAGGCCTTCTTGACGCGGTAGTAGTTGATCCTAGGGACAACTTGTCGCTAGAGGAGTCCTGCGTCCTGGCTGCAAGTCTAACTGACTCTATTCTACATGCAGCCAGGGCTAAGACCACCCCTTGACCTAGCATTTTGGGTTTTATTTTTTATGTAAGTGATAAAACAACAATGAATGAACAATTTCTTTTTATGTCAATTTTCCAATTTTCCGGCTATCTTCCCTCTTTCTTTAACATTCTGCAGCTTTCAACCACAGTCTGTTTGATGTTAAATTGTGTACCTTTTCATAACTCTGACGGTATTTTGTTGTTTTTACCGATAGAAAAAGGGCACACAAATCTCAAGCACTTAATCAAAAAAATTTTCTGGGGAAAATTGGGCTCACGGGATTTTTTTGTTTATACCGATAGAAAAGGGCACCTTTTCATTACTCTCACGGGATTTTTTTGTTTATACCGATAGAAAAGGGCACCTTTTCATTACTCTCACGGTATTTTGTTGTTTTTACCGATAGAAAAATGGCACCCAATCTCAAGCACTTTAAAAAAATTTTCTGTGGAAAATTGGTCTCACGGGATTTTATTGTTTATACCGATAGAAAAATGCAATCACTAATTCGAATATTTTTCCGGGAAATTTACTTTTTCTATCGGTATTATTTTGTTTTTTCGATAGAAAATTACATAAGTCTATCGGTATCATTTTGTTATACCGATAGAAAAGTTCGTCCGCTACTTTATTTCTCGTACACGGCCCTTTAGTTTCCCTCCACTCGAACAGTTCCACCTTAGAGCACTGCGTCTCTTCGAGAGCGAAGAAAACCCCAACCTCCGCCGTGAGCACTCACCTCCTCTCTCCCACACGACGATCGCCGGCTGGACACTGGTTCGTCACTGCCACCGGTTCTTATTTTCGTCCTTCGCCCGCCGCTGCTGCGTTCTACACCGCCTCTGCATCACCATAACTGATCGCCGCCGTAAATACCCTAATTCGTCGTTCTATTTCCAGCATCTTCTTTATTTGATCCTAGTGTTTTGCACGTACTAATTCTTGGAGTTTTGCAATTACACTAGGGTTCCCTATTGTGTTGGCTTATGTACATTCCGCAGGCAATGTTGATTTTAATTAGGGTTTACATAATATGTTCCAGTGCTGTAATGAACCTGTTTTGAGATTTTAACTTCTCTATACTGCTGTATGTGTGATCAATTGTATCCAACTGCCATGTAATGCAGATTATATGTTGGAGGTGTTCTTACACATATTCTATCGGCAGCTCATGTGTTTACCGATAGAAAATTTTCTGCACAAGTAGTAAAACTTAATTTGGATCTGGAAGGACATGAGCCATGCAATGTACTAGTTTGGTTGGGAATTTTTACTCACTTCGTATGAATATATGGCAATGTGGATGGGTCTTCGATGTATATGTTTCAAATGCCTATATACATGACTTTTCCCAACCTAATAGCTGTGAAGTCCTGATGACTCACATACAGGCTAGGCTAAAGATTATGCACAGTAGCACTTAGATGCTTGTGTGCATATTTACGTGTGAAATAATAATGCTGGCCCATGAATATTAGTGTAGCAAATCATCGAGAATGTTATGTGATGACAGTGAATGGTGGCTTGTCAACAAAATTCCATATGTAGAGAACATTGTTATGTTCTATCGGTATCTCACGTGTTTGCCGATAGAAAAATTGTCTTATGTGGAGGTAATTGTTATGGTCTATCGGCAGCTCATGTGTTTACCGATAGAAAATATTTCTGAAGAGTTCAGTAAGTAATTTATGCATGTCTTTCTTTTTGTATTATTTTCCCTTTTGCCGCCCTAGTTAGTCTCCAGTCCTGGGCTGAGTTATGGAAGTCCAAGGCGAATTAATTGCCATATATATGGTTTGTTGAAGGTTTTGTAGGGGAAGACATGTCGTCGTCTTCATCGGATGGTACTAGTGGTTCGACTAGGGCCAACCCCATCGTAACTACTGAAGATGGGGCTGTTACATCCCAGCGCAAGAGGGTGGGGCGAGGCGCGATGACGTTGGGGCGTTTGGCCAAACGCACTGATCTTTCTTGTGAGTTCAACCAATTTGGGAGGCCGATTGGAAAGAATGCTGGGAGGTACGCGGCCTACGTTGGGCTGTTGGCGAAAGAAAGGGTGAAGATCACCGTCCAGAGCTGGAAGGACGTGACGGCGGACGAGAGGGATAGGTTGTGGGCGGAAGTGAAGGTTAAATGAACTGAAATCGCTGAACTCTTTCGTAATCACGTTCTCTTGGCTTATACTAAAGTTTAACTAACTCGTGATTAATTGTATGCATTTTTCGGAAACAGGCTAAGTGGAACATCCCCGACGATACACCTAGGACTGCCTGCTTGAAGGACATGAACGGAACATGGAAAACCTTTAAGAGCTGGCTCGTCAGTAACTTCCTAGCTGCGGGGAAATCTCCTTGCGAGAAGTACCCCTTCATATCGGAGGAGGTATGGGAGGAATTCACCAAGCAGAAGGGGACTGAGGAGTTCAAGGCCCTTAGCGAGAAGAATAGGGCGATCCAGAAGAGGAACGACCACCCGCATCGGCTCGGATCCCGGGGCTATGCGGGGAAGGAGGAACAGTGGAAGAAGGAAGACGAACAAAATCCTGTCATGGACACCCCTGAGTTGCCGCTCTCCGAGATCAGGGATGAGAGGTGCAAGCGATGGTGGAGGGGGAGGGGGTCCGTGTCGTCCACGGGGTCTGTGCAGTTCGCAACCCCTGGGGACGCCGACGTTGTGAGGCGAATGGTAAGTTGGCTAACCTCGTAAACTGTGTGCGCACAAGTGTATATAAGGCAATTTGTCTCACAAGGTACCTTCAAATGTAATAGATCTCTTTTGAGAAGGACGCAGCGGAGGGATTGTTTACCCCGCAGAGGGAGAACGACATCCTCACCCGAGCTCTAGGAAATAAGGAGCATCCCGGGCGGACACGGGCCGTGGGAGCCATTGTGTCGTGGAAGGCCGGTTTCGTAGATCCGGCTCCACCGAGGAAGAAGGCCCGCACCTGGAAGGAAAAGGAAGCTGACCTCTCCGATAAGATACGGGCTGAGGTACGGGAGGAGATACGGGCGGAGATGCGAGCTGAGATACGGGCTGAGGTACAGTCTGAGGTGCAGACCGAGGTCGCACAAATGAGGGAAGAGTTTGCACGGTTGAGAGAAACATTGCTGGCCAAGAGTTTAGATGTGGATCCCCAGGACGACGGTACCCCGCGGGGTCGGATAAGCAGTTGCGCTTCGAAGGTACTCGCGGATCCAGTGGATCTACTTGAGGTACTGCAAGCCTTCATCTGTGCACTTAAGTTGATGCCACTCCCATTCTGTTAGAGTTGTTTCGCTAACCTATTTTAATTGTTACAAATTTGCAGGGGCCGGAGGGCTGCATCCTACAGAATCACGTAGGCGCCGGGCAGGAAGTGGTTGGACACGGCTTCGTATATCCGTCTGGGCCGGATGTCCGGGTCCACTGTGTACCTCTGCGGTTGGGTTTCGCAAAGGTACAGGTGGACATGGCCATGCCGGGCTACAACGATTCTCCGTTGCCAGTCCCAACAGAGGAACTACAGACACTTGCCGAGGCAGTGGGCTCCTACGTACAGTGGCCCAAGAAGTGTCTTGTAATACAACCGGTAAATCCTACACATTTTAGATTACATCCTACTCAGTACACTCAACTTGCATAATCTAACATACGTGCTCATTAATTGAAGTGGCCTGCCGCGGGGCTACCAGGGGACTGCGCCCCCAGCTCGGGGCATGAGGGCCGATCTCGTGCGAACCTGGACACATCAAAGACGGCCTCGACCCCACCCAGCGCATCCACGCCTCCACCTCGGAAGAAAGCCGCCATCACCTCGCCCTTGCCTTCGAAGGTACGCGCTCAGTCCCCGGCAAAAGGCAAGGGCGGCAAAGGCAAGGGCAAAGGGCGACAGGGACTGCCGCGGACGTTCACGAACGCGCTCCCACTCCTGTCGGAGGCATCTTTGCGGAAATTGGATCGATCAACCAGAGACCTCCACGACTGGTACCTACATCGAGCTCGGCACAGCCTGAACTTCTTAGTTCCCTACAGGCCTGGGCAGTTCCACCGTGAGCCCGGGACTATATCCGTGGCACACGAGGATCTGTTCGACCTCTACAACTGGCGGGAGCTCGATATGTCCATCATACGGACTGGAGTCCTGTGAGTTTGCTGATGCTATGTATTGCTGTTTTCTAACTCTGTTTGCTAACTCTGCATTAATGTTGCAGTTCATTTGAATACTGAGTAACTTTCTGTGAAATTAATATTAATCTCGTCCTTCGCATGCAGGTGCATGTACAGGCTAGCATCGGAGGCTGCGTGTGACAAGGTGGGTTTCCTCGACCCAGAGAAAATAAGCCTCACGATGCTAGAGCAGGACGCCGCGCACGCTGAGCAGTACATATCCAGCGCGCTGATGGCGCAGCAAGACAGGGACTTCATTCTGGTGCCGTACCACCAAAGGTTAGTGCATTTCGTACTAATTTAACTCAATCTTGTATGTTACATCTGAGATGTACTTTGAGCTAGCGGTCCTCTTTTACGTACAATGCAGGGGCCACTGGATCCTCATCGTGATCTGTCCGCCGAGGAACGAGGTGTACTACCTCGATTCGATGCGTGACAGATTATCGATGGAATATGTGCTCAAGGGGAATATGGGGGCGTAAGTAACTTATATGTTTGATTTAAATTTTGACCTCACTAGCTAATGATAATACATTAACCGGCAATACTAACTGAAATGCAGGGTTTTTGATAAATATGTGTCCGCTGGAGGGAGGCATGCCGCACCGCAGGGCTCCCTACTAGCTTGGAAAGAATATGAGGTACTCACGAGACTTTTTGTTTATGCTTAATTAGTTTATGGAAACAATATATAGCTAACATGTATTCGCATATGCAATTATCTCAGTGCCATCAGCAGCCGCAATCGTGGGAATGCGGGTTTTATGTGCTGCGCTACATGTACGACCTAGTGCAGACAAACTTTTCCCGATTCCCCCAGATAAGCATCGATAGCTAACTCAAATTTCAAAAATGGGTGTCACGTTCTAAATTAGGATCGAAGTTAGTTACTCAGTATGCACACATGCTTGCAGATCGCCATGTCGAAAGACCAATATGAAAATGCAAAGATTATATATCTTCGACAAATCTGGGCACAATATGTCATGGAGGAAGTAGCACCCAACCATCCAGCATGACAATTTTCTCCTTTTGGTGTACTCTGCATAGACTGTTCATATACATGTGAATAAATATATATATGTGAATAAATGTCCACATTGGATTGCAATCTGTATTTGTCCATACATATGTGAATAAATGTGAATAACTGCCTAATGTGTGAATTTGTTCTGTGAATTTACCTTGCATCTGTACTGTATTGTGTATCCAATCTATACTGTATTGCATCTGTACTGTATATGTGAATGTACTGTATTGTGATGCAAATAAAGTACTGTATATGTGATTGCTCTATCGGTAAATTCATCAACAACCGAGAGACTACTGTCCTTTTTTCTATCGGTACAATCAAAATTAACCGTTAGAAGAGTTTGACCTTTCCTGCCGGTGAACTCATACATATCCGATAGAGTACTAAGCTTTTTTCTGTCGGTAATCTTGTAGTTAACCGTTAGAATAGTGGTACTTTTCAATCGCTATTGACGAGTTTTCTATCGGTAAACTTGTAATATGCCGATAGAATAGTGTGAGTTTTCCTGTCGGTAAACTTATAATTAGCCGTTAGAATAGTGGTACTTTTCAATCCGCTAGCGACGAGTTTTCTATCGGTATACTCCTAATATGCCGATAGAGTACTAAGCTTTTTTCTGTCGGTAATCTTGTAGTTAACCGTTAGAATAGTGGTACTTTTCAATCCGCTAGCGACGAGTTTTCTATCGGTACACTCCTAATATGCCGATAGAGTACTAAGCTTTTTTCTGTCGGTAATCTTGTAGTTAACCGTTAGAATAGTGGTACTTTTCGAACTGCTGGACGTAAGAATACGACGGGTTTACTATCGGTAGATTCATAATATGCCGATAGAATAGTGAACTTCTTCTGTCGGTTATTTACCGATAGAAAATGTCCAGTCTTGTTCTATCGTGTCTATCTCTATCGGTACAAAAACCGATAGTAGAAGGGTTTTTTTTACCGATAGAAGACTGCATTTCTGTACTAGTGCTTCACCGGCGGCGAACGTGCACGGCGCAAGGAAACACGGCAAGGCTTCTGGTCGTGTACAGCAGTTGGCCTGGTCGAAAATGGACTGATCTGCAGTTTCAATTCTTTGAGTTTTGGACTGAAATGTAAATTTGGAATTTTGGGAGGTTTAAACTGAAATTGATTTCACTAATCTGGTAGATTATATTCAACAAGGTATTTGGCAAAGGTAATTGATAAAATTTGATACATTTAAATAGTTTTTGATACAAACTGAAAATAGGGTAATTTAGGGTAAAATAAGGTTTAAGTTTTGTCGATTTCGAATTCTGGCATTTAGGGTTCGATTTTGATATCTGCACAGAAGAGAAACTTGTGGCAAATAGCATTTTGAGAAGATTTGCTGAAGAAATTCTGAATTTAAAGTTAATCTGGAGATTTTAGCCTTTTTGGGTTTTCAGATATCAGATAAGGACTATTTTGCGATAACTCTTGGACTGATTTGTGAAAAGAGTCTAGATGATAGAATCTGGTTGTCAACTTTTTATATTAAGGTATTGACATACCCATGATCATATTTTAGGAATAATCTGGTCTGAACTTGGTCAAGATTTGGATTAAATCTGTATTTCTGAAACTTAGGGTATTTGGGTAATATAAGGTATTTCTGTTTTCGAAAACAGAAGAAGTTGATAAATCTGGAATTTAGAGATAGAATTGGATCTGGGTTCTGAAAACTTTTAAGTTCAGAGTAACTGATAGATCACATCTGAACAATCTGATCTTGATTTGAGGTCACAGGATAGATTTTGGAGATTTTAGGGCTTAGGATAGATACTGATCTGGCTATTACTACAGATACATGCATGCATGCTATTGATGAAAAAGGAAATTTTCACCCCTAACTCAGGGTGTTACAGATCTACCCTCCTTAAAGAAATCTCGCCCCGAGATTTACCTAAGACAGGAAAAGATAAGGATAGGTTTGCTTAAGATCTTCTTCCTTCTCCCAAGTAGCCTCTTGCTCTGAATGATTTTTCCATTGAACTTTACACAATCTGATTTTCTTCCTTCTGAGCTGACGTTCATCAGTGGCTAGGATTCTGATGGGGTGCTCAAGATAAGTGAGATTCTTCTGTAAAGGCACATCTTGTACATCTATCTGGTCAGTAGGTTCCTTCAAACATTTCCGGAGCTGAGAGACATGAAACACATCATGCACTCCTGCTAATCCCACAGGTAATTCCAATTTATATGATACTTCTCCCTTTCTCTTGATTATCTTAAATGGTCCAATGTATCTTGGAGATAACTTTCCTTTCACTTGGAATCTTTGTAATCCTTTGAATGGTGTGACCTTGAGATACACAAAATCTCCTGGTTCAAATGATAATTCTCTCCGTCGTTTATCTGCATAACTCTTTTGTCGTGATTGTGCTGTTTTCAATCTTTCTCTGATGAGTCTGACATGAGCTTCTGCTTCTTCTACTATCTCTGGTCCTATGACCTTTCGTTCTCCTGGCTCATTCCAATGCAATGGAGTTCTGCACTTACGTCCATATAAAGCTTCAAATGGTGCCATCTGTATACTAGCTTGATAACTGTTATTATATGTAAATTCTGCAAATGGTAAACATTTGTCCCATGATTTTCCATAATCTAGTATACAAGCTCTTAGAAGATCCTCTAGGATTTGGTTGACTCTTTCTGTCTGTCCTCCCGTCAGTGGATGATATGCAGTACTGAAATCCAACTGGGTTCCTAGGGTTTCATGCAATCTATTCCAAAATTTGGAGGTAAACTGTGTTCCACGATCTGAGACTATCTTCTTAGGAATACCATGCAATGCCACTATTCTTTGCATGTATAACTCTGCTAATTTACTGCCATCAAAAATCTTTTTGACTGGTATGAAATGAGCTACTTTAGTAAGTCTGTCCACAATAACCCATATGGAATCATATCCTCCGTGAGTTTTAGGTAATCCTGTAATGAAATCCATACCAATTTCTTCCCATTTCCATAATGGTATTGGTAGAGGTTGTAGCTTTCCTGCTATTTTCTGGTGTTCTGCTTTAACTCGTCGACATGTATCACAATTTGCAATATACTCTGCAATATCTCTCTTCATATTATCCCACCAGAATCTGGTCTTCAAATCTTGATACATCTTTGTGTTACCAGGGTGTATTGAGTATGGAGTTTTATGTACTTCATGGAGAATTATTTCCTTAAGATCTGCGTTTTGAGGTACACAGATTTTTTCTCGATACCATACAATCCCTTGGTTATCTTCAGTAAAGCCTTGAGCCTTTCCTAACTTGATTCGACTCTTGATCTTACAAATTTCTTCATCTTTCTTCTGGGCATTTCCTATCTGTTCTTCGAGTTGAGATTTTATTGTTAAAGTAGCTACCGTTCCCTGCGGTACTATTTCCACTTGATGATTTTGCAACTCTTGTTGTAGGTAAGGGTTCTTCAATATAACCATTCCTTGTAGGTTATAAACCTTTCTGCTTAGGGCATCAGCCACTACATTAGCTTTCCCTGGATGGTACTGAATACTAAGATCATAATCTTTGATCAATTCTAGCCATCGGCGTTGACGCATGTTGAGCTCTGTCTGTGTGAAAATATACTTGAGGCTCTTATGATCTGTAAAGATCTCACACTTATGTCCAATGAGATAATGCCGCCATATCTTTAAAGCATGTACTACTGCTGCTAACTCCAAATAATGGGTCGGATAATTTTCCTCATGTGGTCTCCATTAACGTGAAGCATAAGCCACTACTCGACCTTGCTGCATTAACACACAGCCTATTCCTTGCTTTGAAGCATCACAGTAAACTACAAAATCTTCTTTGCTGTCTGGTAAGGTGAGGACTGGTGTTGTTGTCAATTTCTGCTTCAGCTTCTGAAAACTCTCCTCGCACTTGGTGGTCCATTCAAATGCAACATCCTTCTTTAGCAGATTTGTAAGTGGTTTGACAATCTGGGAAAATCCTTCAATGAATCTCCTATAATACCCTGCTAATCCCAAGAAACTTCTAATCTCTGAAACTGAGGTAGGTTGCTTCCACTCCTTGATTGCAGAGATTTTAGCTGAGTCCACTGAAATTCCTTCTGCTGTCAACACATGTCCAAGAAATGAAATTCTTGACATCCAAAATTCACATTTGCCAAACTTGGCATAAAATTGCCTCTCTCGTAGCCTTTCCAAGACTAGGTGTAAGTGTTGCTCATGTTCTTCCGTACTCTTGGAATATATGAGAATGTCATCTATGAATACTATGACAAACTTGTCAAGAAAATCCATAAATGTACTGTTCATGACATTCATGAATGCTGCCGGAGCATTGGTCAAGCCAAAAGGTACTACTGTAAACTCATATAAACCATATCTGGTAGTGAAAGCTGTTTTCGGTATATCTTCCTTCTTGATCTTCAGCTGATGATATCCAGATTTCAAATCTATCTTGGAAAATACTTTAGCTTCTCGAAGTTGATCGAACAAGTCATCAATTCTTGGTAATGGATACTTGTTCTTAATAGTGACTTCATTCAAAGCTCGGTAGTCTACACACATTCGTAAAGTTCCGTCTTTCTTTCTCACAAACAAAACTGGGGCTCCCCATGGTGAAGCACTGGGTTTGATAAATCCCTTGTTTTCCAAGTCTTCGAGTTGATTCTTGAGCTCCTCCAAATCTGTAACTGGCATCCTATAGGGACGTTTTGCTATAGGTGCTGCTCCTGGTTTAAGCTCAATACTGAATTCTATTTCTCTGTCAGGTGGCATTCCCGGAAGTTCTTCTAGAAATACATCAGAATATCGTTGCACTACAGGCACTTGTTCCAGGCATAACTTTTGCAATGCTTGAACAGATCTTAGCGGTTTCTTGACTGATGATCTTTCTACATAGAATAGAACTCTCTCCCCTTGGCTACTGACAAGACTAAGGGTTTTCTCTTCACAATCTACTAGACCTTTATGTTGGGACAACCAATCCATTCCCAAAATAATGTCTAGACCTTGCAGTTCTAGAACTAGTAGATTTGCCTCAAATTCTACCCCTTCTATAATGAAAGTTACATTTGGGCAGATCGAGTAAACAGATAATCTAGCCCCTGGAGTTTGTATAACCATAGAGTACTCTAGTGGTACTTGGTCTATATGCATTTCAACTTCAGATGCAAATGCTTTTGACATGAATGAATTTGTAGCACCAGGATCAAACAATATTAAGGCAGATGCAGATTGAATCAGCAATCTACCTAAAAGAATGTCGGTGGCGCTGCCTGCTTCTTGAATTGAAGTATAGTTTAATCTTCCTCCTTGGGTTGCAGTTGGTGCTCTACCTCTTCCTCTTCCTCGATTAGCCATGTTTCCTCCTCTTCCTGCTGAATTTCCTCTAAAATTCTGCGATGGTGATGCTCTGGTTATTACTGGCTGTGTTCCTGCTTGAGATCTGGCAATGGACATCGGAAGTTGTATCCAAGGACAGAATTCTTTACGGTGCCCACGCTGTCCACAATGATAACACTCAACACGAGGATGAGGGCAATCCTTCTGAGAATGATTTCCTCGGCAGTTGGGGCACAATGTCGTTGCTGGTCTGGGATTCTGATAAGATGGTCGGAAATTGGGAGTGATAGGAACTCTTCCTCTGATTGGATTTGACTGTGGTCGTGTTTGCTGGAACATCCTCCTCTTTCGGCTTTCTTCTCCCACATTCTTCTTTTCTTCCACCTTTAAAGCTCTGTTCACTAGGGTTTGAAATTCCGTAAGTTCATGAGAAGCAATTTGATACTGTAAATAGTGTTGAAGTCCTTCTGTGAAGCGCTCTATCTTCTTCTCTTCAGTATCCACATCTCCAGGTGCGTATCGAGCCAAATGAGTAAATTGGTGTAGATACTCAGTAACTGACTTACTTCCTTGAGTTAAATTCCGAAATTCCCGACGCTTAGCTGCCATAACACCAGTAGGTATATGAAATTTCCGAAATTGATCCTTAAATTCACTCCAAGAAATATTATCTTTATCATGGTGAGCTTCCTGGTAGTTCATCCACCATGCAGCTGCAGCTCCTGATAACTGATGAGATCCAAACAAAACTTTCTCTCGTTCGCTGCATCGGACCGTGTCCAGTTTCCTCTCGATATCCCGTAACCAATCATCGGCAACCATGGGATCGGTCGCACTAGAGAATGTTGGTGGACGGGTCTTTTGGAAATCTGTTAATCTCGCTCCTACAGCAGAAGTAGTTCCTTCTATTGTTCCAGTAGGCAGTTTCTGAACTATCTGAGCTAACAACTGGGTATGAGCTATCTGAGCTTCTTGTCAACTTTTCTCCATTGACAATAAAATTTCTTGAAGACTGGGTTGTTCATTCTGAGGTGGATTGGAACTCTGAGATCCTTGCTGAAACAAAGGGTCTCTTGTCGTAGTTTCTTCTTCCTGCGGAGTCTGACCTATATCTTCTCTTCCACTTCGAGATCTCCTTCTGGTGTCAACCATGGTGGCTCTGAAAAAGGTTTAGACGGATCTAACTAACTAAGGCCAACTAAGACAGCAATGCAGAAATTAATGCAACTACTTTTATGCATAAAATTACTTAGGCTATTAGCCATAATACACAAATTAACCATTGCAAAAGCAACAGCGAATCACAAAGCTATTAAAAGCATCCACTAGCTCTGTCTACACCAACCTCTAAGACACTCTGAAACAACAGAACGCACTCTCACAATCTTACCGAATTTTAGAAAATCCAAATAAAATTTTGAAATGAAGGTTTTCAAGAGCTACAAAGCTTATTATTTTTACCAAAATAAAGTTTTCAACAAATAGTTTCTAATTAAATTACGTCTTCCTGGCACGGCCAATTTCCTAAAGGTGTCGTCGTACAGTCAAGTTCTCATGTTGCTCTGATACCAACTTTTCTTGTCACGCCCCGAAACTGGGACAA
Organism: Pharus latifolius; assembly: GCA_019359835.1. Classification (NCBI taxonomy): domain Eukaryota; kingdom Viridiplantae; phylum Streptophyta; class Magnoliopsida; order Poales; family Poaceae; genus Pharus; species Pharus latifolius. Next base: position 26,431,521 of record CM033325.1, on the reverse strand, counting down.
CGACTACTCCTGTAGAGACCTAGCTCGCTGCAGCTAGTCCCAAACCACAAACCTTTGACTTCCCAGGATGAGCCAAACACAGGAGTATATTACATTGCAACAGAGTACTCACAAAATATTAAGCAGTGTGGCCTGCTGGCCTTAATATTACATAAAGAGGATTACAATGCCTACAAGGCATTCAGGGTTTAGCAAAATATTTAACTACGCAGTAGAAGATAGGTGACCCTCCCACAAAAGAAGTTGACGGCAGAACAACACACTTCAGGGTTCTGGCGGAACTGATTCTCCTCCTTCTGGATCCACGTAGTACTCCGTGCCATCATCTTGATCAAAGTAGGCTCCATCTATTGAGTTGAATGTTGCAAGGGTGAGCACTTACGTACTCAGCAAGTCATAGGTAAGAGTAGATACATATAGTAGTGATGATATGAACCTAGACTAGTCAAGAATTATGGATATTTGTAAAATAATCTTTTCCTTTCTCATCTCATCTTATGGCAGCACTTTTTATAATATAACATCATTATTCATGTTCACTAGATTATAGCACTACCGCGACACGTCGACACACGACAGCCCACGGCAGCACTCCTTATCATGACAACACATGTCATTTGGGTAATCTTGATTAAACATATTTTATTTAGAAAATAATACTTGTGTCACACCCCGTGGATTTAATCCACCGCAGCAGACTCCTATAAACCCGGGAGCTCGGAGTATTCGAATACGTTTTTAACTCTGCAGAGAGGTACCACTTTACCCGCAAGATATTCCACTTTCAAACCTTTCCTATCATAACAAAATGATTGGACCCCTGACTCACTTCATACTGTGAGCGGCAAGGTGGAAATAACAAGAACTTTTGTTATGTATCACTTACAATTCACCCCCGACCCTGTGGCTCTCAGCGAGGCACAGTTGTGGCAGGTTGTATCCAAACCTCCACCCCTTTGCTTATTCCCATTACTGGGTCAGCGTGCTTGATCACCTTCAGTGATATGTGTGGGAGCCGCGCTCCGTGTTTATCGTGCATCACTACACATCTCATGCAGGGGTTTCATGTGCGATCCACATAATTACTTGTTCAGGCCTGTCCCATACCAGGCTTGCGGTTAGCACGTTGTTCATGCCACTAGACGCACAACACAAGGTTCTAGTCCTTATATGCCAGTGACCAGACCATCCACAACCCTGCACCTTCAGTGCCTGCATTCCTTTGCAGTCTAGCACCTCCAGTGCTACAGCCATCCATACCATTTTTCTGGTCACGGCTAGGGGTTTTATTTCATGAATATAAGTATATAAATACATATAATAGTTCATGGTTCAAAACTTGTTTATTTCACATTTCATAGATAACCAGTCTAGTACTGCCAATTGATAAATCAACCATTCTCAATCATTCACATGCAATATTGCCTATATTCAAGGTTATATTATAGCAACATTTAAAATATAGGTTCAAGATGACCAAGGATATGACTTGCCTTCCGCGTCGTAAAATACAGCAGTCGATGACGGGTCAACAGCAAAATCTTCAAAGTCAGCTTCTGAATCTGCTCGACGACAAACAAACACACAATGATTACTTATAATATTAAAATGTTTTATGACTTATATGCAGAAATGCTCAACAAGAATGATCGAACTAAACTGGAGATAAGTTGAACTGCAAACTGAACTGAGATTCTAGGGTTTCAAGGAATTTGGGCTAAGGATGGTGATTAGATAATCTTAGGGTTTCAGGATTACAATAGGGATAACAATTTTGTGGCTGGTTTAATCAAAACAGCGAATGTCAACAGATCGACATTCGGATCAAAGCTTGGACATAGCTTTAAGAAAAGCTAGGATGCTTATCTCAAGTTGTGGTAGTAGAAGAAAATGTAGATCACAACTCTACAAATTCAGTGGACAAAGTGGATTTCAAATTACACAACCAGAAGTGGGTAAATAAGGTCAATGCCACTGGCTGACAAGCTCTGGCATAGAGCTGACAATGCCAAAAACTAGGGCTTAGCATAACTTTTGATCTGGAGCTCCAAATGATGCACCACTTTGTCTGGGAGGTAGGCTTGAGTAACAGGAACAATTTAGTCAATAGGATCTAGGGCAAGAAATGGCTGGAAAGCATGAAATTTGATGATGAACAGAGATGAACTGGCTGCACTGGAGCAGTTCTGGACACAAACTTGGCATGGCTATAACTTCTGATCTAGGCCGATCTAGGTGTCGGGCTAGAAGACAAAAGTGTTCAGGAGATCAAAGCACACATACTAGACAAAGTTTCGAGGGCTGAAATGGCTGGAACAAGCTTTCCGGTGATCGGCGCCGGAGAAGAAACATTGGATTTGGGCATTTTCAACACAAGCCGATTGAACTCGATTCCTTGCTCTAGGAGTGATAGAAGGGTATGAGTAAGCTACTGGCGACGTCAATTTGGCCGGAGGATCGCCGGTGTGGCTTGGCGACGAGAGCCAGCAACTGATAAATTGCAAAATTGGGGATAGCTTCAAATTGGGCTCAAATGATTGTTCTAAGTTCACAGGCATGCTTGATTTAGCTTACTGATCAATTTTGATTACAGATACGAAAGCTAATTTGGAGTAATTCGAGCTACATTGCCGGAACAGGGCATTTAGCAATCCCGGCGATCACCGGCGACTGGATGCAATATAACTCAATTAGATGGTACAACACAATGAGGGAGACGAGGGGAACTCACAGATGCTGTTAATTTGGCAGGAGGTGCTGCGGTTGAGGCTGTCACCGTGAAGCCTCTTGCTGGACTCACCGGAGATGACGACGACAGCGAAGAAGTTTGTAAATCTGACTAAGTTCTGGTGATGAGAAAGTGACACAAGGTATGGCTGTTTATATAGTGCAGTGGGCGTAGCTTGCAAGGAAGTAATAGCATTGAATTTGATGTCAGTTGATATGAGTTGCCGGGCGCAGATGTAGCAACGGCGAACGGTGACGCGACGGCGCACTGGCGAGGCAAAACTGTTGCTACATTGGGACTCAATCATGTCGGGCGGTGCAAAGCGGTGGCGACAACGGCTGGCAAGGCAAGCGACGTGGCAAGAAGATGCTGACAACAGTCACTGTTGGTCGCGCGGGGAAGCAGGCGCTGGTCGTCGACGTTGCAGCGGCGCTGCTACGGTGACGGCTGAGGCGAGGACACGTGCGCAACAGCATGCACAATCAAGTTGCAGGCGAAGCTTCACCGGCGGCGAACGTGCGCGGCGCAAGGAAACACGGCAAGGCTTCTGGTCGTGTACAGCAGTTGGCCTGGTCGAAAATGGACTGATCTGCAGTTTCAATTCTTTGAGTTTTGGACTGAAATGTAAATTTGGAATTTTGGGAGGTTTAAACTGAAATTGATTTCACTAATCTGGTAGATTATATTCAACAAGGTATTTGGCAAAGGTAATTGATAAAATTTGATACATTTAAATAGTTTTTGATACAAACTGAAAATAGGGTAATTTAGGGTAAAATAAGGTTTAAGTTTTGTCGATTTCGAATTCTGGCATTTAGGGTTCGATTTTGATATCTGCACAGAAGAGAAACTTGTGGCAAATAGCATTTTGAGAAGATTTGCTGAAGAAATTCTGAATTTAAAGTTAATCTGGAGATTTTAGCCTTTTTGGGTTTTCAGATATCAGATAAGGACTATTTTGCGATAACTCTTGGACTGATTTGTGAAAAGAGTCTAGATGATAGAATCTGGTTGTCAACTTTTTATATTAAGGTATTGACATACCCATGATCATATTTCAGGAATAATCTGGTCTGAACTTGGTCAAGATTTGGATTAAATCTGTATTTCTGAAACTTAGGGTATTTGGGTAATATAAGGTATTTCTGTTTTCGAAAACAGAAGAAGTTGATAAATCTGGAATTTAGAGATAGAATTGGATCTGGGTTCTGAAAACTTTTAAGTTCAGAGTAACTGATAGATCACATCTGAACAATCTGATCTTGATTTGAGGTCACAGGATAGATTTTGGAGATTTTAGGGCTTAGGATAGATACTGATCTGGCTATTACTACAGATACATGCATGCATGCTATTGATGAAAAAGGAAATTTTCACCCCTAACTCAGGGTGTTACAATAAAAAGAGCAGACGTCTTCTCAAAGAAGCCACACAGTCAAAAACCCTCATCGTTCCCGCCGCACAAAACCCTCATTTTCTTCAGCCTTCGTCTTCCCAAAATCGCCAACTTTTCCTTTGATTCTCCACCAAAAATGGCGTCCTGGAGCCGATCCATTCACCACTCTGAGGAGAGCCTGGTGGCGTTGGAGAAGGAGGAGATCCTTCCTCCGCGGTTGCTCATCAACTGGCGGCCCGCGGAGAAGGACCAAGAAACCCCAACCGTCCAAGAGGGCGAGTTGGTGGTTTTTGAGGAGTACTTGCGCTGCGGGTTCCGATTCCCTGAGAGTCGGTTCCTCAAAGATGTCCTTGAGCATTATGGGTTGGAGCTGATCAACCTCCACCCAAATGCTATACTGATCCTGGCGGTGTTCCAGCATCTTTGCGAGGCGTTCCTCGGAGTGTATCCCAGCGTGGACCTCTTCCGACGATTCTATTTCTCAGCATGGTCGAAAAGCGCCAACGCCACCGGATGTATCTACTTCCGGCTGAGGGATAAGAAGGAGTATCCCTTTCCACCCCTGTGAGACTCAGTGCATGGGTGGCATCAGAAGTGGTTTTACTGTACCCCGCCGAAGGAGAGCGGGCTATGGTTTGAAAATTCACGGCCAGAGAAGCCGAGCGAATTGGACACTCTCCCGGCGATGAACTCGGAGTTCATGAAACACGCCGAGGTAATTCTTCACTTGGTCGAAGAAGGATTGACGGCTCGGGACATTATCCGAGACTTCGTGAAGAACCGGGTGAGCCCCCTGCGTGAAAGGGCTCATCCGGCTTGGGAGATCAGGTCCATGGCAGATGGCACCCTGGACTATAACGAAGGTATTCGTTTCTGACACCGAAAAACTTTCAAGTCTTTCCTGCAATATATTCATTCTAACTTGTATTTGGTAACAGTCCTGTCCTCTGCTGAAATTGAGAGGCGGACTAATCACCTCCTCCGGGCATATAACGCCGAGGTAGAGGGTGCTAAGGGGTCGCCTCGCCCCCAGAGCCTAATTCATGCCGGTGACGACCTCAGGCAAGAGCGCCGAAAGGTACATTCTCCACTTAGCCTCTATTTTGCAGGTTTTATGTCGGTCCAGTACTAATCCCATGTGAACAGCTTCTTGGGAGGTTCGCTGAGGCGACATTTCCCAGCGAGAACGTCGGTTCCTTGGGAAAGCCGACGACCAAGAACGTGAAGAAGATTTCCTCGAGACCCCGGACGAGGAATCCCGCGCCCAAGAAAGCCAAGCTAAATCTTGGGGAAGGATCTTCACGAAGCATTCCTTCCACGGCCCAAAGAACTGCGGTAAGATATCAACTCCCACCGCTCTTTCCAGGTGAGAAATCGAATTACTTCTTCGTCGTACAGGGAGAGGGGAGCGAGGAGGAGGAGGACGATGATGTCCCTCTAGTTCACCGGAGGAGGAGGATCGCGGGATCTCCATCCGGTGATGCTCCAACCCATTCTGCAGGGATGACTGCTACTGCAGAGGCAGCCGTAGCAGACCCTACGACCACTGAAAGCCTTGTGGTCGCAGATGATCCTTTACCCCCTGAAGCTCCCGAGGCTTCAGAGCCAGTTGCCTCTATCTTCCCGGTCCAAGGGACGACAGTGGTAAGATTTTCCCACAGTCCGTTTTCTTCAATTCCCCCTGTGTACTTGATAAGCTAATGCTTATGCAGGGAGAAGAGCTTCCCCCTGCGACTCCTACTAGCCGCAGGGAAGAAAATACTTCTCCTCCGCAGACAGGAGCGGAGGTGGTTGTTCAAGATCCTGCGGCGGTTACACATGAGGTACCGGCTACAGGATCCCAGGAGACAGCGAGATCCTTGGATGGGTCATCGCCAATGGGATCAACTGCCCAGGTGACGATCCTTCTTGTCAGCCTTTATCTTTCCCTTGAAAAAATGTTCTTAGGGGAAGACATACAGGGAAGGGGGCCCTTGTTTTCCAAGCGGAAGATCAGGGCGGACGATACTCATCCCCGCGCTCAAGGAGAACCTTCTCAGAAATCCCAAAAGCTAATGGGATTTCAATTAAGGTAAGAACCTTCATCCTGGTTGTATTAGAAATGATGGTCACGAATCGTTACCATTTGATTTTTCTTTTCCTCCATCAGACGGAAAGAAATAGCACCCAGTCCTCCAACCGATTCGGGAAGGGTTGAAGTCACTGCTGGTGCAGGAGTCCCCAGTGAGGAGAGCTCCACCCCCTCGGCCCAGGAAGTCGTCCGAGTCACGGGGGGAGAAACAGATACGAGGACGCAGTCGCAGACGCCGGCGACTGGAAGCAGTACTCAGCAGGAACTTCCTCCTACTGTCCCTGCTGTAAGCACTTCCGGGCCTTCGACAAATCTTCCAATTAGTTCGGAAGATGCCTCTCTGCAGAAATTCATGAAGGTATGATGAATCCCTTTCTGGATGTCCTGAATTACACATAGGACACTTTTCACTCCCTTTTTTGCATCACAGGAATTATCCCGGATGATGGCCCAGTCACGTGCCACGGCGGCGAGCATGGTGACCATACAAAGAGAACGAGACAGCTTGCGCAAGTAAGGATCATCATTCTTCAATTTATAGATGTATAAATTGGTTACGACCATTCCTTCTGTTTTACTACAGGAAGGTGGCATTGCATGACAAGGAAATGGCCACAATGAAGCTCCATTCGCTCTCAGTGATGAGGAACCAAGAGATCGAAAATAACAGACTACGGTCGCAACTTGCTGGTAAGTCACCTCCTAAGCTAGGAAGACTTGTCTTAGCAATATGCGAGTAACCTTTTCCCTTGTTGCAGCGCAAGCAGGTTAAATAAAACAACTCAGTGCGGATAATAAACTCCTCCAGGATTCTATCGAAGCCTCCACAAGGGCGATTGGAAAGCTGAGCCGTTCAGTCTTCGAAAAGCTGAAGGCGGTGGCTCATCTTCTGAAGGCTGATGTGGTCGAAACCAATCGAGACGATATCAGCCAAGAGGACTGGGCTGCCCTAGTTATAGCTCAAGCAGAGTCACTTCTCGAGTATCTCCCTGAGGATACACAGCGAAGAGAAGAGGTGATCAGAAACAGAGTTCGGTCAGCCACTTCTTCTATCCTAAGCCGGATTCGACTCCAGTATGGCCCAGATGCAGATCTGAATCCACTGGTGGGACTGGTTGAGATCGAGAGTGAAGAGCAACTAGAGGCCGTCATGGAGGAGATTAGTCCCCTTGTAGATAAACTCCTGACTGAGCTCGGGATCGAATGATCCCTATACCTGTACAGAAACAGTTGTATATGATGCAATGCACATAAAAATTCACTTTTGAAAATGAATATATTTTTGTTTTATGTTGGTTTATATTATAGACCTATCCCCCTAGCCCCCGCCTGTGATTGTAGATACTGAAGGCTTAGTATTACAAACGCAGGGGACAAATGAATATAACGACCAGGGGTGTATGAACAAATCAACAATTATAACACCTAGACTTGTTTGCTAACCAGCAGCCACTCGGATAACCAAGGACTTGTCAGAAAGCCCCGTGTGAGTTAAGAAACAGCTTATTTAGGAGTGACTTATCTGAAAGTGATTATGAGATTGGCCAGCGAATCCGACCAGGATGTTATAATGATTTAACCGCGTACGACCAGCCCCCAAGCCGAATTCACAGTGGATGGGCATAAAGGGAAATATTCCTCATATAAACGCAAAACATTTTTAATTTTATGAAAGAATGCTAATTGAACAGGAAAAATGGGGTTGGGTACTTACACGTAGAACTTGCGAAGTTGATCGATGTTTCAAGTATTGGACAAAATTCGACCATCCCCCATGGTTAACCGCGCGGATCCTGGTCGCGGCACCGAGACCACAGTGTAAGGGCCTTCCCACTTCGGGGAGAATTTATTGCGATTAGATTGATCTTGGATTCTTCGTAAGACCAGGTCGCCCACGTGAAGATCACGTGGTCGCACCCTTCTACTGTGATACTTGCGCAAAGCTTACAAGTATGCTGCGGACTTGACCAAAGCGCGATCACGCCTTTCTTCTAAGAGAATAAGATCTTGTGAGCGCTGTTCGAACTGATTAATCTGTTCAATTGTCTTGTCCGAACAGACCCAATACTAACTTCGATAGGCAATACAGCCTCGGCCCCATAGACCAGATGGAAGGGCGTCTCACCGGTGGCTCGACTAGAAGTAGTTCGTAGTGCCCATAGAACAGTATAAAGCTCGTCCGCCCAAGCCCCCGAGTGAGTCTTCAGGCGATCAAAAACACGTTTTTTAATGCCTTGTAGAATCTGCCCATTGGCCCGTTCTACAGCGCCATTGCTCTGTGGATGCGCCACAGAAGCAAAGCACACCTTAGTCCCAATTTGGTCACAGTAGTCTAGGAAGAGACCACTAGCGAATTGGGAACCGTTATCAGTGATAAGGCAGTTTGGAACACCAAATCGAGCAACAATGTTCTTGTGAAAGAACTTTTGTGCTGCTGATGCGGTAATATTGCGTACCGGTTCGGCCTCGATCCACTTTGTAAACGTGTGAATGGCTACGAACAGGAACTTGTGCCCATTGACCGCTTGTGGCATAGGACCTACAATATCCATCCCCCAGACCGCGAAAGGCCATGCGAGGGGAATAGTTTGTAACGCATAGGCAGGTTGATTAACCTGTCTGGCATGGAACTGGCACTGAGGACACGTCTTGACCATACGCTTGGCATCATCGAGTGCCGAAGGCCAATAGAATCCTTGTCGAAAAGCTTTTCCAACCAGTGTTCGATAGGACGCGTGTGCACCACATACACCGTCATGTATTTCTTTCAAGAGGGATTTTCCTTCCTCCTGAGATACGCAACGCATGAATACTCCTTGAGTACCCTTTCTGTACAAAACCCCATCTATGAGTTTGTACAGTCATGCTTTTCGAATTAATCGATTGCTTTCGGTTTCGTCCTCGGGTAGGGTCCCATGTTCAAGATAGACTCTCAATGGATGAGTCCAATCCTGTTCCTGACCGAGGTTGGTAACGGAGGCTATTACCGGATCATCCTCAACCGAAGTCATGATTGAAGGGTGGTCCAAGTGTTCAATGAACACTCCTACCGGAGCGGATGTGCGTGAGGACCCAATTTTGGATATTGGTCTGCGAGAATATTGTCCTTTCGCAGGATATCTTGGACTTCGAAATGACTGAAGTGTTTTTTCAATCTCCTCACTTCCCCCAGGTAATGAGCCATTGTCTCATCAGAGGTGTTGTACTCCTTGTTTACCTGGTTTACGACCAGCTGTGAGTCTCCCCTCACCACTAATCGACGGACTCCGAGGAATTTTGCTGCTCGGAGCCCTGCAAGAAGACCTTCATACTCTGCTGCATTGTTAGTCGCAACAAAGTGTAGTTAAATGACATACTTAAGCTGTTCGCCCTGGGGCGTAACTAAGACTACTCCAGCCCCCGAGTGTTGAAAACTACGGGAGCCGTCAAAGTACATTGTCCAGTAATCAGGGCACTCCAGTTCCTCTACCAACTGCACAGGTGGCTCAAGGTTGGTCCATTCGACCACAAAGTCGGCCAAAACCTGAGACTTAACCGCCGTGCGGGGCGTGAAATGGATCTCAAAGGCACCGAGTTCGACCGCCCATTTGGCGATTCGACCAGATTTCTCTGGGTTTCGGACAATATCCCCCAAAGGAAAAGAGGAGGGTACTGTGATCTTGTGCGCTTGAAAGTAATGTCGTAGCTTACGGGAAGCCATCAGTAGCGCGTAAAGTATCTTCTGGACCTCAGGGTAGCGCTCCTTAGGACCATGAAGTACCTCGCTCACATAGTAGATGGGTCTATGTATTCCTTCCCTATCTGCGATCAGAACGGCGCTGACCGCGTGCGGTGTGGCCGCCAGGTAAAGAATCAATGGTTCTCCTTTGTCGGGAGACACCAATACTGGCGGACTGGATAGATATGTTTTTACCTCCTGAAATGCTTTTTCGGCCTCATCTGACCATGTAAAATTATGATGCTTCCGCAAGGCTTTGAAGAAAGGCAATCCCCTTTCGCCTAGTCGTGATATAAAACGACTTAAAGCCGCCATGCGACCAGCCAGGCGTTGAACATCCTTCATGGTTGAGGGCGATCTCATTTGTTCAATAGCCCTGATTTTCTCAGGATTAACTTCAATGCCCCTAGAACACACAAGAAAACCGAGGATTTTTCCTGAAGAAACCCCGAAAGAACATTTCTCCGGGTTTAATTTTATTCCAAAGTGATTCAAATTACAGAAGGTTTCAGCGAGATCGTCCAAATGATACAATCTCTTGGTACTTTTTACAACCAAATCGTCTACATATGCTTCGAGATTACGCCCTATCTGGGAAAGAAAGATCTTTTGCATCAAGCGCTGGTACGTGGAACCTGCGTTCTTGAGACCGAACGGCATTCTGACGTAGTAGTATGTGCCGAACGGGGTGATGAAGGCAGTCTTCTCTTCATCGTCTTCTGCCATGCTAATTTGATGATATCCTTAGTAAGCGTCCAGAAAACTCATCAGTTCGCAACCCGCAGTCGAGTCGACCAGCTGGTCGATGCGGGGAAGGGGAAAGTCATCCTTCGGGCAGGCAGCGTTGAGGCTAGTGTAGTCGACGCACATGCGCCACTTGCCATTTGACTTGCGGACCATGACCGGATTGGCGAGCCATTCCGGGTGATCCACTTCACGGATAAACCCGGCCTGTAGGAGTTTGTCCAACTCCTCTCGGATGGCTTCCTGTCGGTCAGCAGCAAAACGCCTGAGCTTTTGCTTTATTGGTCGTTGTCCAGGTCGAATTGCTAACCTGTGCTCAATTACTTCCCTTGGGACACCGGGCATGTCGGACGGTTTCCACGCAAACACATCTGCGTTAGCCCGGAGGAAAGCAACGAGGTCGAGTTCCTATTTGTCATCCAAAGCTGATCCGACCCGAACTGTCTTTGATGGATCATCTGGCTACAAAGGAACCAATTTGAGCTTTTCATCTGGTCGAGGAGCAGCCTTGATCGCGTCGGTGGTAACAGTGGCGACCTGAGCGTCCCGGAGGGGAAGTTGATCGACCATCTCCAAAGATAGCCAGTCGCACGTGAGTGCCACGTTACGATTGCCTCAGACCGAGATGACACCTTCGGGGCCAGGCAATTTCCCGCACTGATAAGCATAGTGCGTTGCCATCATGAACTTAGCAAGAGTCGGCCTGCCAAAGATTGCATTATAAGCTGAGTCACAATCGATTACATCAAAAGTAACCAATTCTGTCCGGAACTTGTCTGGTTCTCCCAGAGTGACCGGGAGGACCACTTGTCCCAATGGCATCATGGAGGGGCCTGGGATTATCCCATAAAACGGATGGATTATGGGCTTAATCTTCGAACGAGGAATTTGCATCTCGTCGAGTGCTTTGACCAACAAAATGTCAAGGGAGCTTCCTCCGTCGATCAGGACCCTTTCAACTCTCGCGTTACTGATGATCGGGGTAATGACCAGAGGGAGTCTCAAGGGTCGTGTTAACCCCGCCGGACAATCAGCGCGATCAAATGTTAAAGGTGTATCCGACCAACGGGGGTACTGAGGTTCGCCAAGCGATGTCTCCGTTTGGTTAACCTCTCGGTAAAAGGCCTTAAACTGCCTTTTGGAAACGAAAGAAGAAGAACCTCCAAAAATAATGTTAACATGATTTTGGGGTACCTGGTAAGACATTTCTTCGACTCCGTCGGTGTCCCTGAGTCCGCACGCCTGTTCTTTAGGTGGTAAGGTTGGCATTGGCCCAACTCCCTGGTAGAAGTCATCCAGTTGCTTCAACCAACTCCTGCAGTTCTTGAGATCGTGGCCTGCGGAGTTGTGGAGTGGACACCACCTCTTGCCCTCTTGCGGATTAGTTGACTTTTCTGGCTGGTCGACATTTTGACCACCAGAGGCAGTTTTATTTTTGAATGAAGATTTATTACCTTTGGTCGAAGGTGGCTTCTCTGCGACTGCGACCTCGCGGTACTGTCCAAAGCGGTTCCTCTTCGACTTCTTTGACTTCCCACCCGATGAAGATTCCGGCTTCTTGCTTGAATCTTCTTTCCTGGAGTCCTTGAAGCCTGGTTGGGGTGGTAGGTCCCCCTTGTCGACCATTCGGTTCCATTCGACCGCTTCGGCTGCATCGGAATATCGATCGGCCATGTCGAACAAATCGGCCACTGATCGAGGAGGATGGATAAGCAAGTCCTTAGTGAATCTCCGGTATCGAACGGCATGCTTAAATGCCCTGATTACGGAGCCATCAGATATGTTCGGGATGGTATTCCTCACCCTGACAAACCTCTTGACAAACTGCCGAAGTGTTTCGGTTGAAGTTTGCCGCAGCCGATGCAGGTCGTCCTCCTTACCCGGCTTTTGGTAACAATTTTGGAAATTGCTGAGGATGACATCGCATAGCATTTCCCAATTGTAGATGGAACCCTCGGGCTGATTAAACAGCCAGGTTCTAGCCGGTCTTGCAAGGACTGTAGGCAGGTAGTTGGCCATGACTTTGTCATCGCCTCCTGCCGCTTGGATGGCAGTAATATAAATTTGAAGGAACTCGGATGGGTTCTGAGTTCCATCAAACCTCTCAATGGCCCCAGGTCGAAACTTATCGGGCCAAGCGACTGCTCGCAGGCCAGGCGAAAAAGCTTTACAACCAACGTAAGGACCGTGAATCGCCCTGTGACTGTCGGTTGGGTCTCGGGCGACCTCACGCAATGGCGAGGTTACTCGTGGTCCCAAACGAGAGTGAATAGGAACTCGATCCCTGCTACGGGAATCCTGCATTCGTCGGTATTTGTCCTGTCGGGATGGTATGGGCGGCGGGTAACTCCGTCGGCCGGAACCAGAATGAGGACCCTCTCGCTCGCGGGAATGTGTCTCCGCCAGTCTCTCCGCCAGGATCCTAAAAAAGGCCGGTTTCTGCGCATCCGTGACCGTAGGAGGAAAGTTACGCACGACTTCCGCGATGGATCGCAGTCGACCATGGGTACTTCTCCTAGGGGCACCAGGTGTTATTGTTTCTTCGTCCACTGGGAAACGCTCCGGTGGCTAAGAAGGGGTCTGGTCACGTTTTCGACCACGCGACCGTCGAGAAGAACTCGGAGCAGCATGGTAACGAGCCTGTGCATCTTGAAGAGCCTCTAGGGCAGTTCTGCGCAATTCGTTGTTTTGTTGCTCGATATCTTGATCCTCCTTCTGTTTGCGATCTTGTTCTTCCCTGGCAGCCTGTTGATCGGGAGTTTCTTCCGACAGCGCAGCAAACTGCCTAGGGAGAGAGGTTGCCGATGGGGAAAAAATCTCAGTTTGTTCCAAGTCGGACTCGAAATCAAAGAGACGGTGAAGGTTATCAGGGTCGAACTTTCCTGGGCTAATTTCCGGGTCGTCATCATATTTTCCCTCAGCGGGGTCGTATGACAGGCCGGATTCATCGCCTAGCACATTAAGAACCTCCGTGGGTTCTGACCTTGCGCCAGTTGCTCCCTGGTCGATTGACATGACCTGGAGAGACGATTCAACCTGTGGAAGATTCTGGCCTTCGACCTCCTCCATCGGGACAGGATCGTTGGAGAAGGCATTGGGATATGGGCATAATCCTCGAGATCGAAATCGTTCTCGGAATCATATGCTCCAGCCATGTTTCAGTGAACCTCCGGATTTCAGTTAGGACACCTTGAGAAAGGCCCCACGGTGGGCGCCAGCTGTCGACGATTCAGACTCGGAGTCCTCAGCCGAACTTATGCAAAATTTGTAATGGTGAGACCTTTCAAGATGACCCTCCGGGATGGTATGTAGAAAAAATGGTGAATGGGAGCACAGAGAGATTTATAGAGGTTCGGGCCCTCGATGGTGGGAGTAATAGCCCTACGTCCTGTTAGGATTTCACTATAATTGATAAAAGGTTACAAAACAGGGGAAAAAGTCCTTCACAAGCGAAAGGTTTTTCCTATATAAATGTACGGAGTAAAGCCAGGGAGGCTGGTAAGAACTATCTAATTTGGGCTGTAGACTTGGCTGTTTTTAGTGGTCGAGATGCCTTGTGTTTCACTTGTATCAGGAGTCTTGTTCTTCCAAATGGATCCAATCTCCCCCGTTTAATGTATTTTGCCACCCTTTTATACTGGACGAAAGGATGCCATGTCGTAACTACATCAAACAGCTGTTTGGATGGTTGGATGTGGTTTATCAAACCGCTATTAACTTCCAAGTAGATTAAGCACATGTTATTCGTGAAATAACTGCTTGTATTAACCTCCTGGCGGTTAGTTTTCTACGTGGAGGAATCTTCGGGATACTTGGAATATTCTCACCATAGGGATAACCGGTCAGATAAATTCCAAGTACCTTGGTCGAGAACATTCTGACCGCGGATTGTTGGCTGACCGCGCGACAACTTCGACCTTCTGTTCGCGCATAACATACGAACTTCTGACCGCGCAAAGCCTGTGGTCTGATCGCACGAGGCTTGCGACCTGATCGCGCAAAGCCTGCGACCTTAGGCAGATGCTTCCCAAAATGACTTGAGTTCACACCGCCGGGCATGTGTTTGACTCGAATCTGTCTTGAGCCAACAGCGCATTTATTTGAACTGACTCGGGTGTCAATCCTCGTCACAGGGGATGCCCCAACACTGGCTGAGGCCGCCGAAGGACTAGGCATCGGACTTCTGTGCCTAAACAATAGAAAATGTTATTTGTTGAGATTTCTAACCTTGTCCATGCAAGGGAGATTTCTTACCTTATTCGTACTCCCTCTAATTTTTGGGATTTTTAAGAGGGTTCCCCAAGGAAAAGGGGATAGTCATCATTTGTCCTAGTCTTCCTCTTCGTAAAGAGGACCCTGTCCTTTTCTCCCTGTATGCATAAAATCAGGAACATGCGCATGAGGAACTATAAGGACTGGGGCTAGGATGATCCTTACCTGGGTGACCTCTTCGGTTGGTAAGGATACAGCCACTGGACCAGGTGTCTCCTGGACCATAGGCGTCATGACTGCATCTGCGACCGCAAAGTTGTTGGCAGTCACAATGTCCTGTTCTATCATTCCCGCTCCAGGAGTTGTGAGCGGAGTGCCCGCCGCACCTGGGCTGGCCGCTACTGCCTCGTGACGGATGGAGGGAAGGTTTTCTTCCTACTACACGAACACTACTTAGTTGACGTTCACAAACTAATACCGACCATCCCATCTGTGAAGAATCTTACCATAGGCACCCCTTCTGTTAGGGGGAGAGGTGTAGCAAGCCCTGAAGCTTCCTGAGCTTCAGGTACTGAGACTTCACCCGCAACAACAAGGTTATCAATGGTCGCGGGGCCCGCCGTGCTCGTTTCTGGTCTCGCGGGCGAAGACAAAACTCCACTGGACAGGGAGGTAATCATCTTCCTCTTACGGCGGATCAGAGGGACGTCATCTTCTTCCTCCTCGCTCACTTCGCTCTGTATGACGAAGAAGTGATTCTGGTTTGTACCTAAGGGAATAGAGGACATTGAGTATCTTACCGCGGTTTTCTTTGCGGTAGATGGAGCCTTGGCAGGGGAAGCCGCTCCTAGAAGTCCCTTAGACTTCTTGGGAATGTTTTCCCTGGTTCCACGCCTTGAAGAGATCTTTTTTATTCTCTTCGGAGCCGGCTTTCCCAGGAAGCCGACGTCTTCGGTTGGGCATGTTGCCTCACCGAACTTTCCCAGGAGCTGTATTATTCAAGTCGTTGTCGTTAATGCCAGATTGGTGGACGGTCTACGAATGGACTTTGGCAAGAAAGTCTGTACCTTTCGGCGTTCCTGTCTAAGGTCGTCGCCAGCATTGATCAGGCTCTGTGGGCGAGGCGACCCTTTGGCTCCCTCCACATCGGCACTGTACGCCTTGAGGAGGTAGTTTGTCCGTTTTTCAATTTCGGACGAACTTAGAGCTACATCACAAACAAACAAGTTAACAGATGCAATTTTTTGGAAGAAATTTATGTTTCTGTTGACTGGGAGAAATACCATTATTATAGTCCAGGGTGCTATCCACCATGGATTGTATCTCCCAAGCCGGATGAGCCCTTTTACGCAGGGGGCTCACCGGATTCTTCACAAAGTCGCGGATGATATCATGAGCAGTCAGTCCCTCTTGGACTAAATGAAGAATTACCTGGGCCTGTTTCTTCTACTCTGTCCTTAGAGCAGGGAGGGAGTCCAACTCGTTGGACTTCTCTGGTCGAGAGTTCTCGAACCATAACTCGCTCTCAGACGGAGGGGTGTAGTAAAACCACTTCTGCTACCACCCGTGCACGGAATCTCGCAGGGGTGGGAAGGAATACTCTTTCTTCTCCCTTATCTGGAAGTAAATGCATCCGGCGGCGTTGGCGCTTTTTGACCACGCCGAATAGTAGAAACGTCGGAAGAGTTCCACGCTTGGGAACAATCCGACGAAAGCTTCGCACAAGTGCTGGAAAATCGCCAAGACCAAGACAGCATTTGGGCGGAGATTGACCAATTCCAACCCATAATGTTCCAAGATCCCCTTCAGGAACCTGCTCTCGGAGAATCGAAACCCACATCGCAGGTATTCTTCGAAAACCACCAACTCGCCCTCTTGGACGATTGGGGTTTCTTGATCTTTCCCCGCAGGTCGCCAGTTGATTAGCAACCGCGGAGGGAGGATCTCTTCCTTTTCCAGCGCTATCAAACTCTCCTCCGTGTGGTGAACTGATTTGCTCCAAGTCGTCATTTTTTGCAAGAGATTGTAAGAAAAAGTTGGCGGCTTTAGGGGCAATGGAAGACGAAGGATGAGGGTTTTGTGCGGCAGAAGTTCTAAGGCGGGATGCTGGTTGCGTATGGCTTCCTCAGGAAGCTACTTTCTCCTTTTATAGGCCCGAGGCAACGTTCCACTGAGGGCAACATTTCATTGAATATTTTATTCATTTCCCATAATAGATGCTTTCTCTTGGAAACCCGTTATGCATTCCCCTCACCAAATCTGAAACGAAAAAGTATTCTTTGTTTCAAATTTGGGGATTAGGGTGAATATGAGGACGTGAAAATGTTACGATGATTTTTGGAGGACATTGTCCTTCATGTTTTTTGTAAATTTTCACGTGATGGTCACAATGTGTTCCTGTGATCACTTTAAAATTTGCATTTTGGTCATAATGATGCTCTGTGATCATTGCAAATGGATAACCGCTGTGCAAACGGTTGTCATCTGGTCAAGACGTTATCAAGACTTCAATTCTAATCGGATTGTGGTTCTGATCGCGATAATAGTTCTGATCGGATTTCAGTTCTGATCGAAATAACAGTTTTGATCAGATCTTGGTTCTGAAAGCGGCCTTAGATCTGATCGCGGTACCGGTACTGGTCGCGGTATGACACATTAATGCGTTTCTGATCGCAGTACTCAGATTTACCTGTGCATATGTGGTCGAAAAGACATTACTTATGGCCATATTTTCGCACAAAGATTATGAAGAGTTTTTAAATTATGTAAGGTAAAAGAAGTCTGTCGTGGTATTGCGAATACCCTGGCAGGTTTTGTGAATGATCCTAGCGAAGATTATGCGGCGCGAGCTGACCGGATGACCGGTCCTCCCCCGCCGGACAAACACAAGAAATGACACGAGGATTTATACAGGTTCGGGTCCCGGTGGGGGCCCTAGTCCTGTCGGTGCACTCCCGACCGGAGTCGGCTGGGGAGGCTCTCTCCGGGGGAGAGGCTTCCGGAGCACACCTGTTAGTTTTTTAGCTATTCCAACAAATGAATCACCTTTTCACAACTGAGGGGTACAAGGGCTATTTATAGCCCCAAAAAGAAGCAAAAACCTAAACTACCCCGGAAGCCACCGTCGGATTGAGGGGCAGGAATGTCCTTCTCTCGGTCAAACGTCTTGGATGTTTGACAGGTGGTCGCTGATTCCCGAGGCGCTCCTCGTGTGACCTGCACGTGATAAACAACTCGAGACTTTACCTTTAGAAGGGCGATGAGGCCCGGGACTGGCGCCAGAGGCCAGGTCCCGGGGGCCAAAGGGCGGCGCCCGGGGAGGCACCGGAGGCCAGGTCCCCGGGGAAATGGCGGCCCCCGGGGAGGCACCGGAGGCTAGGTCCCCGGGCAAATGGCGGCGCCCGGGACGGTGCCGGAGGCCAGGTCTCGGGGGCCAAAAGGCGGCGCCTGGGGAGGCACCGGAGACCTCGTCCCCGGGCGAACGTGACGCAACTTACCTGGACTTAGCCTCACGTTGATTTCCCCCAATAGGAGGCCCCCATGCCCCCCGGGGATGATGCTCGAGTCCCCGGTGGGTATGGTACATGTTACCGGCAAAATCTCCGGACCAAGTCACCGGAGCCGTGACGCTTCGGTTTCCGTGCCCCGCGCTTAAGGACGGGCCGCTTCACCATAAATGCGCTCGCGGTTCGAACCGGCGCCTCGATTCGCATTCCTGTCCCTTCATTTCCCGCGCACGGTTTGAACTTCAACGGTCCAGATTGCTCCACGGGGTGCCACGTGGTGCCCATCTAGACCACGGCTCGGCCCTATAAATAGGGCTTGGGGGGCCCGGGAACTTCATTCCAAACTTCTCATCCTTAGCGCGTTTAGCTCTCCCGGTAGCTCTCTCCCGGTAACCCTCTCCAAGTAACTAGCTCCCGGTAGCAAGCGTCCAGAACTTCTTAGACGTAGCCTCCTGAAAAGTCAGTCTCCGGAAAAAACTAACCTGATGGCACCGAATGGTCGAGCGAAGACGACCGAGGTGCCCCCAGAGGAGGTCGCTCTGGACTTCCTCTGGGCGTTCGAGTTCACGGCCGAGGACGCGGAGTCCTTGGTCGAGCGCGGAGTCGTGGAAGATGGGGACATCCGGGTCCCCGCGAAGAAAGACGGAGCCCCCCGCCCCAGGCTCGGAGAGGTCGTGGCCTCCGAGGCCTTCCTGGAGGCGGGGCTCCGGCTCCCGGTGCATCCCATGCTCCGGGAGTTTTTGAAGGAGTACGGGGTGGCGCTCAACCACCTCACCCCAAACGCCATCGTCCGGATAGGCCTCTTCATCTGGCTCTTTGAGATGGTGACCGGGAGGGAGCCCACCCTACGCATCTTCTGGTACTTCTACGAACCGGCAGAGCGGAGCTCCCACCTGGTGAAGGGGGCACCCAAGTCCCCCTTTGGCTCGGTGATGGTGTAGATGCTGCCGTCCCGGGTGGCCGACTACCCGGCGGCAGCCTCCCGGGACCATTGGGGCGACTGGATCCGGAGGTGGTTCTACCTCCGGGTCCAGGACGACGAGGTGACGTACGCCTCGGAGCCTGCCTCTTATAGCAGGTCGTCCGCGCCGAAGCCTCCGGTGTGGACGGACGAGGAGCTCGAGCTCCTCGGCAAGGTGATCATCTCCCGGAAGACCCGCTCTATGCGGGACGCCGCCGAGGAGATGATGCTCCTGAGGATCTCCCCCTTCCCACGTGGGAGGAGGGGGATCGGCATGGGCCCGGAGCAGTGACCCCCGGTCAAGCCGGTGACCCGGTGTAAGTCCGCAACCTGCTTCATTGCATTTACAAATTTTTGAGAATTTGACTAACTCTTTACCTCTTGTAGTCCGGCCGTACCCGGCGGCCCGGGAGAAGGCAGAGAACCTCCTGGGGAGGTACTTTACCGACGAGCACGAGCGCATCGTGCGCCTCGTGGGGGAGGGCGCTCCCCGGAACCTGGTGGCTGAGGCCTATGGGCTGAAGCTCCCGGAGAGGAAGCCCGTCCCCACCCCCGGGTCACACAAGCGGGGGAAGGACGCGGCCGGGGGCTCTAAGCCTAAGAAGGCCAGAGTCCAAAAAGCCCCTGGCCCGTCGACGACGCCGGCGGCAACACCGGCGAAGCCCCGGGACGAGACCCCCGGGACCGAGCTCGCCCGGGTGCCGCCCCGGAAGGAAGCAGCACCCCCTCCCCCGAAGAGCCCCGTTGAGGCTCGGGGGAAGGAACCGGCCGCGGATGGGGCCGCCTCCGACTCGGCGAACTACGCCCCATCGCCGCCTTCGATAGCGGCCCCGCCAGCACCCCCGGCCCCCTTGGAGCCAGAGAAGCTGGAGGTGAGGTTCGCGGAGGCCTCGCCTCCGCGGATGGAGTGGCCCGTGGACGAAGGGGGGGGCCCCTAGGTCTTTGAGGTCCCACCGGAAGTGGGGGCCCCGGGGGCCCTCCCGCCCGGGAAGGGGAAAGGGTTGATGATCCCCCCCCGGCGAGGGACCCCTTCCGCGACTTCCTCGGCCAGTTCCTCCGGGGGCACCTCCACAACGAAGACGACGATGACTGCCACCCCGACCGAGGTCATGCTGGGCGCCCAGGTCCGGGAGCCCACTACCGACTGCGGCGGGACCAGCGCCGGGCGGGAGACCCCCCTGCTTTCCGCAGGGGAGGTGGAGCGCTACGCGGAAGGCCTACAGACCCCGAAGGTCCAGGCCTTCGTCGTAGGGGGGACGCTCCACGATTGCGTGGCGGAGCTTCGGTCCCTCCAAGCCCAGGTATTCACCCGAAGCGGTTGTCGCTTTCTTTTGGCTCCCTGCATCCAAAATTTTTCTAACTCTAGAATTTGTAGGGAGCAGCAATTACCTGGGCCGTCGAGCGCGTCATCCGGCTGCTCAAGGACACGGAGGACAGGGCCAACTCCTTCTTGAGCCAGTGGGATGAAGCTCTCCAGGAGTTGGCCCGGGTTCGAGCCCAGGTCCCCATCTCAGAGACTGTCAACGGCCGTCTCCGGGAGGAGGCGAAGGCGAAGGAGGAGGCCTTCCGGGAGCTCGAGGGGTCGAGCGTCCAGGCGGTGGTGGGCGCGGCCACTCCGTCCGCTCGGCCCTCGAGAGCCTTGGCGTAAGCCTAGGCTCCGGGGGTGGCTCGGAGGTGCCCCCGGCCACACTCGCGGAGGCTGTGCGTTTTCTTAACGCGCAAGTCTCCGTGATCCCAGAGGCAGCGGATGCCCGGGCGCGAGGCCAGGCGATCCCCGTAGTCGCAGTCGCGGCCGGGCTCGTCGAGCACCGGGGAGTGGGCGCCCGGGCGATCGGGGGCCGCATCCCGCGGAGCTTCCCCGAGTTCTTCGAGCCCTCGCGCCGGGAGGTGGAGCAGCTCGCCGGGGGCTTCTACAACCGGATCATCCGGGTGAGGTTCCCGGCACCGGCACCTCCGGCCGCAGACGCCCCAGCCCCGGCACCGGTGGAAGCCCCCCGGGGGGAGGACGCCAATGAAAAAGTATGAGCCTCCCCCCGGGCCTTAGTTAGGACCCTTTTCCTTTCTTAGGACTTTTGATCCCGGTAGCTTCTTAGAAGAAGCCCCGGACACTTGTAAAAAGATATTTTGAATGCAATAGAGTTAGAAATTTTTCTAAGTCTTTGTATTGAATGCAATGTTACCAGGGTTCCTGGGAGGTTACTCCCGGGCGAAGGTCTGGAAGGGGCTCTCCGGGGGACGCCCAAGCGGCTTTAATATTGCTAAGCCTCATCTCCGGGGAGCGCAGCGAGGATGCCGTCCGGGGGCCTGTCCGGTTAAGGTGGCATCCGGAGTGGCACTTGGACAATTTTGATAATCATCGCGCCGAATTGTCCCCCCCGCTTCTGGGGTTCCGGATGATACCTCCTCTTCGGATACTTCCACCGGCGGGATACGAGTTCTGGCCCGAAGATGTGCTCCGGGACGCTCGGCGCCGCGTGCGCGCATTGTAACGGGACTTGGCCCGGGAGCTAGCGGAGAGCCTCCGGGAGTATTAGGCGTAGGAGCCTTAGGATGTAGAGGATTCCCCGGGTTAGAGCCTGGGTTGTACCGTTTCTGAAACCCACCGGAGGGGGAAGATGTCCTCTGGGTTTGACAATCAATAAAGCTGTTTGCTTGCTTCTTCTTTCGTTGTCTTTTTATTTTTTCTTCTTGGATGGTCTGGACGACTCCTTTTCACAAGAATGAGCTAAGTTTGCTCGTGGGTGGTGCGGTCGACACCCGGGGGTTCCTTATCCCCCTCGCCCACAGCGGGCCAGAGGATAGCTCCGCGCGCTGTGGGGGTAGCAAGGCCCCCGGGGTGGAAGTGACCTGTAGCATAGGAATTTTTCTAAGTTAGAAAATTTTAAAACGAGGTTTCCAAGGGGAGACAATCGTCCGGTCGCTGTCAGAACGGGCAGCCGGGAATAAGGCCTCCTGTGGAAGAAACATCCAAGAAGACTCGAAGAGATTTCCGGAGGCGAGCTTCCTGGGAGATGATCGTCCGGTCGCCATCAGAACGGGGAGCCGGGAATAGGGTCTCCGGGGAAGAAATGTCCGAGAAATCTGTAACTTCTCTGGGAGACAATCATCCGGTCGCCGTGAGAATGGGGAGCCGGGAATAAGGTAGCTGGGAGGCAATCATCCGGTCGCCGTGAGAACGGGGAGCCGGGAGTAAAGTCGTCGTGAGGCAATCATCCAGTCGCCGTGAGAACGGGGAGCCGGGAATAAAGTCTCCGGAGATTAGATACACAAGAAAGCCATTAGACGTCCCACTGGGGAGAGCGTCTACTCCCGGAGGAGGAAAAGATATCCAAGAAATCCATTAGATGTCCCACTGGGGAGAGCGTCTACTCCCAGAGGAGGAAGTTCCCGATGACGGGTCTTGAGTGTTTGGGCAGGGGACTAGTCTTCCAAAGTGACTCGTTACCGCGGCCACTGGGGAGCGGGTTGCCGCTTACACCCTCAGGCCACGAGGGCTGATCGTAAGCTGCCCTACAGGAGGGAGTTGCTGGGTCTGGGTCCACTTCCTCACTGGGAGGGCATCCTCGTGGGGAGGGCTTCCTCACGGGGAGGGCGTCCTCACAGGTAGGGCATCGCTGCTAGGGGCGGTAATGAGAAGAACCTGCAATGAGACAGTTGAAGAGCAAGACCTATGTATTGCTAACAAAATGACGTACAGTGCCTCCCCCTGCAAAGTCGCGAAAGGGGAGGAAAAGGTAAGTACAATGTCCCTCCTCCCCCTCCGGCATGATCGCTCCGGGGGAGGGGACTGTAACATCCCAAATTTTGCCATCTCTTTAGCTTGTCAGCCGGTATATGTTCACTGGATTCTTGGATGTCTCAACCCCATTTTGATCTTTATCTCAGAATTATGATCTCAGGTGTGCCACCACCTTAATTTAAAAAGTTGGCAACCAAACTCCGCCTTTCAGACCATTTTCGCTTTTTACTCCAAAAGCATTGCAGATTAGTCCTTTTTAGATTTGTCAGAAGCTCAAAAAGACCAAAAGTCTCAGACCATCTCCAAACTTTGATCTGATTCAGTGAATATCTCCCATTCACTATTCTAGACATTTTTCTCTTCAGGAAGAATTCCAAAAACTGAACCGAAACCCTAGTTTCAGCCTCGCCAAAGTTTCAAACCCTAATTACCCTGTTTACCCTAATTACCCTGTTTTCGATTTTTGTCAAAACCACCAGATCTTGTTGGATTTCACCATTTTTCCTGCTGGATGAGTCCAAATGAATTAGTAGCACTCACCTGCAAAACCAGAACTCAGATCAGCCCCTTAGATCTCCATATTTGCAAATAGGCCCAAGATCCCGAAAGAAAACCTTGCAGATTAGTCCAAATCCCTTGCAGTTCAGTCCAAGCATTACAACCAGGCCCTTGTGCCATTTTCGTCCTCGACCAGGTTGCACGACCAGAGCCTCGCCACCTCGCCTCGCCGCAGGACTCGCCGCCGACGAAGTCTCGCCCGCAGCCACCGTCACCGTCACCGCCACGTAGAGCCACCTGTGCGCAACCGTGCCGCCACCGTGGAGCAACCTCAGCACGCCTTGCCGTGATTCTCCCGCGCGCGCGTGCTCCAGCAGCAGCAAAGCAACGCCACGTTGCAGCCATGCCGAAGCCGGTGATCTCGTCGCCCTGCTCCAGCCGGATTTGGCGTGTTTCCCCTCGCCTGGCTCAGTCTTTGCCGCGTCCCGACGTCGTCTCGAAGCTTTCTCCGGTGTCAGCCATGAATCCCGCCCGATTTGCATCAACTCCCGAGAGCTCAGCGCATCGCCTATATAAGCTCCCTCCCTTGCCCAGAATCACTTCGCACCACCCCGTAGCTTCATTGCTTCAGCCCTAGCACCAGAGAGCAGCAACTTCCCCAGCGCCGCCGTGAACAGCTTCTTCCCCGGCGAGCCACCTCAGGAGCTCACGATGCCAGCTTCGCCGAAGCTCCTTTCTTCAATCCAAGACCACCAGTGAGTTCCTCTCGCTCCCCTCTCCGTATCATAGCATTTAATTGGCCCCCAGTGAACCCTAACGCCGGCGATCGTCGGAAAAGCTCAAATGCCCTGTTTCTTCAATGTTACTCGATTTGATCCGAATTAATCCTCGTGCCAGTGGTAAAAGATGTTCAGTGCAACCCTTTGAGCAAGCCTACTAACTTGGATTTCAAAATTGAGCTGAGATTGTAGCTTTTCCCCAATTTGCGCGCCACCAGCAAATCGGCTCACGTTGCCGAGCTTCTCCGGCCATCCCCCGGCCGAATCAACCCCACCAATAGTCCCCTCACCTCACCCTCTCACTCCCTGAGCAAAGAATCGAGCTCAAAGTCGCTGAATCGAAAACGCCCAATTTAGGAGTCGTCTTCTCCAGCGCCGGTCGCCGGAATTTCTCCCCGGCCGATCTAGCCCCGCACACTTTGTCCCTTAGATAGCCTCTAGTACCCTGAGCAATATTGTCTACTAGCTCGATCCCTGAATCGACCTGAATCAGAAGTTATTTCAATGCCAAGATCATTGTCCAGTAACTCAGGCCACCGTGTTTACTCGCTTGATTTGGCCACCCTCCGGCCACTTTCTGCCCTTAAGCCTATTGAGAGTTTTGTTCCTGTTGCCAAGGCCTAACCCCCAGACAAAGTGGTTCATCAATTGAAGCCCTGGATCAAAAGTTATGCCATGCCCTAGTTCCCAGCCATGTCCAGCACTATGTCAGTGCATGTCCAGCAGTGGCATTAGATGGTTTATACCTGTTACACTTGAGCAATTGAAATGCCACCTTGTCCATTAGATTCCTGGAGTTGTTTTCTACAACTTTCTCTACTGCCACTTTTCCAGAAAACATACCTAAGACCAACTTATAGCTATGTCAATCCGTGGACCGAATGTCAGCCTTTCGACATTCAACCCCCTTTCGAGCCCATCTCTTCAATCAACATCCAAGTGACTTTGTCCAAATCTCTCCCCTGCATGCATGATATATTTTACGTACCATTTCCCATAAAGACTATGTTCTGTATGCTTATATGGTGTATGTGTGTATTATCTGTATCCGCCGTGGAACCAGACATTGAAGGAGCGGAAGAAATCTTCGAAGAATTACCCAAGTAACTAGACCCAACATTGCAAGGCAAGTCTCAAACTCTTGATCATGTCTCGCCTACTATTTTGAAATGAAGTATGTTTTAACTGTTTTCAAGTATATGCATGCCTTAGATTCAAATAAGAACTATGTTTCAATAAAGTGAATAGATATGACCTAAATGATTGTAAAGCCCCTTTTGACATTGAATACCCCTGCACCCTTGTTACCCTAGATTATCATGCTTAGGCTATGCTATGCTTAAAGATTATATGACAAATGTTGAATGGTCACATATGAGAAAAGCATGTTCAAAACCCCTTTTTGTGAAAGAAAATGTGATTGGAATCGATAGTGAGGATGGTTTGATTGGATGGTGCTGTGTGCGCACTGGGAATGTGAAAGACTCCTCACTAAAGATTCATAAGGACTAGAACCTTGTGTTGTGCTTCTATGCGGCATGAAAAACGTACCAACCACCTGCCTGTTTATGGGACGGGCGCAACTTAGTAGCTCTCTTTAGTGTTAGCTTTTCCCTGCAATGGTTGTCGGTCCAGTTTCTTGCGAGAACTGGTGGGCCGCAGAAGGCCATGAGTGATGTGAGATCAGAAAAATCATGAGAGGAAAAGGTGGAAAGAAGGAAGACGCCCTATGCCAGATTAAGTCGTGCGCGACTGTAATCAAGAGAGGCTATGTGTCTTGCGAGAACATAGGCCCAGGCTAGGAAGTAAGGCAGTGGGGAGGGCCCACAACGGTACTTGAGACTTAACTGTCTATTTACCGGGCAGGGAAATAGTTAATACTAGGACTGTAAACTGTTGTGTCACTTCAGCCTTGTCACATGCGTAAAAGTCGCGTGGAGTTGGCCTGACTTGAAAGCTGAGTGATTGGTGGATTAAGGTGGTACACCTTTGCAAAGTTTAAAAAGTATCGGATACTCTGAGCTCCCAGGTCATGGAGTCTGCGCGCTGTGGATTCTATTCACGTCGATGCAGCACAAGTAGCTTTTGGAAAGTTTTTCACAAAATTTGAGTAAAGTGGTGACTCATGGAAGACCGCCACACACAACATTTTTTGAAAATCTAGCTTAGGATTTTAAAAGCCTCGCTTTTGAAAACAAAAACCTTCTCTTCAAGATAAGAGTGAAAATCTACTCTATTGCTATATATATATAAAACCAAGACCATTTTTCCTTGAAAACCCCTCATTTATATATCTGCATTTTCGTAACAAGACTTGCTGAGCATTGTGTAAAAACATGCTCACCCTTGCCTTTACAAACAAATTCAGAAGAAAAGATTCAAGGATCCCGATTCCTTTAACCTTGAGCACCGAGAAGGAGGAAGGAACCTGTCCAGACGATTTGAGCTTCTAGGAGGGTCATGCGCCAAGTTGAGTTCGATGTGGTAAAGGCCCGAGCCAAACCGCTGCAGAAGGAAATGAAGACCTCTGTTACTGCTTTCGTGTTATTGTTTTTGATTCTTGATTTATGAAAAACCCTCTACTTTGTATCAACTTTAATTAATGCCATTCTTGGCTTTATGATAATGTAATAGTGGTCCTCGTGACCTTGTACTCATTCTATCTATTTGACTTATTGATTAAAGTGAATCCTGTTGTTGTGAGCTTGTGATGTACCTTTCTGTGTGCAATCCACCTGGGCGGTTGCCATTGGAATCCTCAAATGAGGGTTGTCGATGATTCGGACTCGGAGTCCTCAGCCGAACTTATGCAGAATTTGTGATAGTGAGACCTTTCAAGATGACCCTTCGGGAAGGTATGCTGAACAATGGTGAACAGGAGCACAGAGAATTTAGACAGGTTCGGGCCCTCGATGGTGGGAGTAAAAGCCCTACGTCCTGTTGAGATTTCACTAAGTGTGGTAAAATGTTTACAAATGGAAGGAAATGTCCTCACAGGCAAGGATTTTTCCTATAAAAGTGTACAAAGATAAGCTAAAGAAGACTTAAAAATGCTATATGAGATGTGCCGTAGACTTGGCTAACTTGGATCCTTCCTCCTTGATTGATACTTCATGCCATCCTTTTATACTGCTTGAAAGGGTGCCATGTGAAGGAAACTGCATCAATCGGTTGCACGGACGGTTGGATACGGTTTCTGAAACTGCTCTTAACCTCCACGCAGGTTAAACACGTGTTATTCATGAATAACTGTACGTGTTAACCTCCTGACGGTTGATTTTCCACGTGTAGGAATCTTCGGGATACCTAGAATATCCTGTCATATGGACAACCGATTAGATGGATCCCAGGTATCCTGATCGGCAGATGTCCTGACCGCGGGATTCGGCTGACCGCGTAATATCCCGAATGTGTAGTTCGCGTATAGCCCACGAACTTCTGACCGCGCAAGGCTTACGGTCTGACCGCGTAAAGCTGCGACTTGATCGCGTAAAGCTTGCGACCTCGTGGTGATGCCTCTCAGAATAGCTTGAGTTCGCATCTCCAGACACATGTCTGGTTCGAACCTGTCTTGAACCAGAAGTTTATTAGAAGTGACCCGGGTGTCGATCCTCGTCAGCTAGCCCCCAAATTCGAAGAAAACGGAGAGACGTGTGTATTTCGAATTTAAAAACCGTGCATTGGATTTTTAACCCGGCCCTTGAACTTCTCCACTTAGTGGCGCTCTAAGGGAAAACGGTTGGTTTTTCAAGACGGGTTCTGACATTACGTGACGGGCAATGATGGCGCCGTAGAGATTTTTATCTCGAGGTAAAATTGTAAATGTCTTTAACGAAACTCGAGGTGTCTGGGAGGCGAACCGTCGATCTGGCGGCTATAAATACCAGACCCCTGGACATGTAAAGATTTACAACTTCCCTCTCACGCCTAAGTCTTTTTCTTGTTACTTGGCCTCCTTCCTCTTCACTTACTCTTTCCAATGGCAGATCACGAAATCATCGAGATTGAGAGCGATGAAGGGGAAATTGTCGAACAAGGGTCTCAAACTAATGAAGTCCTGTCTCCCTTAAGGAAGAAACCTAAGGTTGACGAAGGATCTTCCAGTGGAACAAAGGTGAAGAATGTAGCGGGTTTCTTTCTTCCTTCAGTTCCTTTGACCCTTCCCGTTCATGCCTCTCGGCAAGTTAGGCCTTTATCCTTAGAGAAAGATCCCTTCACATCCAACTCTCCCATCCTTTTGGGTGATCAACATCCTGGTCGGCAAGCGGTGACTATCCCTCGACCAGATGATTGCCATATTGGGTTGGCGAAGCAATCTTCTTCTAGGAAGGTTGCACTTCCACCATATGGTGATCTTCCTCCCAAGATGGGTGTATCAACGGGTTATGCACCGGGACAGGTAACAATTCTTCTCCCTTTTTGCTGATAATTTTAGTTAATATGACTAACTTTTACAAAATGCAGGAGGTAGGAGGCCCCAGCGATCAGCCTTCTGCTGCTCCATCTCTTCCTCCCGGACAGACTCTTCTGGAAGAGAAGAATGCCCTGGAGAAGAAGACCGAGGAGATGGCCTCGAAGATTCTGCGTTTAGCAGAATGTCTTGATCGATCCCGAGAAGAGGCGCACCATTTCCGTCGAGAGAGGGACTTCGCTCAGCAACAGCGAGAACTCTCTGACTTGATTAGGGACAATAGTGCGTCTGTTGTTAGGGACGATATAGATAGACTTAGAGTAGTTGCTAGTTCCTTGGGGGTTGTCAGTGTAGATCCTACTGACAACAATATGTCCCTTGGGGAACTTTGTAAACTTCTTTCGGAACAAGTCGATGCTTTTATCGACCGTATTCCTTTTGTATGTAAAGAATGTAATAAATAAAGTTTCTTTTATTCATATGAACATTCTTCATACCTTCTGTGCGAAATTATGGCTAAAAGCTTAGTCCGCGACCATTCATACACAGGAAATTTCAGTTCTGCGATTAGAATCGCGCTTTAAAAGATCACCATGACCTGTCCTGATGCTGCGATCAGACTTAAGGCCGCGGTTAGAACTGAATTGCGACCAGAGTTGAACATCCGGTTAGACTATTACTTCGATTAGAAACAAAGTTTTAGCCTAGAACATGATTTCGATAAAACCATAACCCAATTAGAAACACTTTAGTACGTTAAAAATTGGGTTACGTGATTTTTTCGAACAAAATGTTCAAAGTATAAAAAGGAAAAACTTCCTCTGAAAAGTACTGGAAATTTTTCAGTCCTTTAACACTTTCAGTTTCCAAAACAAAGAAGTCTTTTTGTTTCAGATCCGACGCCTGAGCACTTTATCGGGTCCATCAGAGACAGTATCCATTATGGGAAATGAATAAAGCATTTAATGGAACGTTTGAAACGAGCCGTATTACTCATTAATGCGTCGCCTTGGGTCTATAAAAAGCAGTAGGTAGCTTCTTGAGGAAGCCACTCAGCCGCGAAAAAACCCTTAGAATTCCCGCCGCTCAAAACCCTCACTTTCTTCAGCCTTCATCTTCCCAAATCGCCAGCTTTCCCTTTGATTCTACACCATAGATGGCGTCCTGGAGCAGATCCATTCATCATTCTGAGGAGAGCCTAATGGCGATTGAGAAGGAGGAGATCCTTTCTCCGCGGCTGCTCATTAACTGGCGACCCACGGAGAAGGACCAAGAAACCCCAACTGTTCAAGAAGGCGAGTTGGTGGTTTTCGAGGAGTATTTTCGTTGCGGGTTCCGATTCCCTGAGAGTCGGTTCCTTAAGGATATCTTTGAACATTACGGGTGGGAACTGATCAACCTCCACCCCAATGCGATGCTGATTCTTGCAGTATTCCAGCATCTCTGTGAAGCCTTCGTCGGAGTATATCCCAGCGTGGATCTTTTCCGACGATTTTACTTTTCAGCGTGGTCGAAGAGCACCAACGCCGCCGGATGCATCTACTTCCGGCTGAGGGACAAAAAGGAGTATCCCTCCCCACCCCTGCGAGACTCAGTGCACGGGTGGCACCAGAAATGGTTTCATTGCACCCCGCCGACCGAGAGCGGGCTGTGGTTTGAGAACTCGCGGCCGGAGAAAACGAGCGAGTTGGATACTCTCCCGGCGATGAACGCGGAGTTCATGAAGCATGCCGAGGTGATCCTTCACTTAGTCGAACAAGGGCTGACGGCATGTGACGTCATCCGAGACTTTGTGAAGAATCGGGTGAGCCCCCTACGTGAAAGGGCTCATCCGGCTTGGGAGATCAAGTCCATGGCGGACACTACCCTGGACTATAACGAAGGTATTCATTTCTGACATCGAAATCCTTTTGTTATTTTTGAATTGTACCAATTTAACTCGTATCTGGGAACAGTCCTGCCCTCAGCTGAGATTGAGAGGCGGACTAACTACCTCCTCAGGGCATACAACGTCGAGGTAGAGGGCCCCAAGGGATCACCTCGCCCCCAAAGCTTGATTCATGCTGGCGACGACCTTAAACAGGAGCGCCGAAAGGTAAACTTTCCACTTGGCCTCTGTTTTTCAGGTCTCATGTATATCCAGCACTAATCAATTCCATTGGAATGAGAATAGCTCCTAGGGAGGTTTGCGGATGCAACATTCCCAAGTGAAAATGTCGGCTCTCTGAAGAAGCCGACGGCGAGGAACGTGAAGAAAGTCTCTCAGAGACCCAGGACAAAGAGTCCTGCCTCTAAGAAGACCAAGCTGAACCCTGGAGAGGGGTCTTCACGAAGCGTTCCTCGTCTCGCAAGAAAGACTGCGGTAAGATATCGCATTCCTGCTACTTTTTCAGGCGCAACATGGAATCACTTCTTCGTCGTACAGGGAGAGGGGAGCGAGGAGGAAGAGGATGACGTTCCTCTGATCCTTCGAAGGAGGAAGATCGCGGATCTTCCATCCAGCGATGCCCCAAGCTGCCCCGCAGAAACCACAGCTGCCGAAGAGGTGGCCGTGGCTGATCCTGCGACCACCGAAGATCTTGTGGTCGCGGGTGACCTTCCAATTCCTGAAGCCCCCGAGGTTTCAGGATCAATCACCCCTGCTTCCCTGGTCGAAGGGACGACTAAGGTAAAGGATCTTTTCGATTATTCCCTCCATGACTCTTTCTGCGCATTTGACAAGTTAATGTACATACAGGAAGGAGAGCTTCCCCCTGGGTCCACTGGGGATTCCAGGGAGGAAAATCCTCCTCCTCCGCGGACAGAGGAGGAGGTAGACGAACAAAGGCCGGTTGTGATGGTTCCAGCAACTCAGGAATCGCCAAGGCCTTCAGATGCAGCCCCACCAGTTAGTCCGGTGGCCCAGGTAAAGACCTATG
Organism: Pharus latifolius; assembly: GCA_019359835.1. Classification (NCBI taxonomy): domain Eukaryota; kingdom Viridiplantae; phylum Streptophyta; class Magnoliopsida; order Poales; family Poaceae; genus Pharus; species Pharus latifolius. The sequence continues at coordinate 26,399,840 of CM033325.1, read as the reverse complement.
TGTTTTTACTTGTCCCCTAAGAATATGCTTGTAACGTGACATTTGCAGGGGGGTGCTGTCTTATTTACCATAAGGAAGGCAAGAACCGGAGACGGCTCTCCTTCACAAGGGGAATTTTCCCAGAAGTCTCAGGAACGAATGGGATTTCGAATAAGGTAAAAACTCTTACTTGACAGTAATCTTAGATAAAAGCTGTCTGACCCATTCTTCCTGTTAGGCAAAAGAAGACAGCACCTATACCTTCAACCGCCACTGGGGTGGTTGAAGCCAGGGCTAATGAGGGAGCCTCTAACGAAGAGCGCTCTACTCCCGTGGTTCAGGAAGTCGTCCGGACCGCGGGAGGTGAAACAAGTGCAGGGACTAGGTCACCACCAGTGGCCTCTGGGGGTGGCGTCCAGCCGGCACTCCCAGCAACTGTCCCCGTCGCAGGCACTTCAGGCGCGCTAGCAAGGATTCCTGCTAGCATGGATGATGCCGCTTTGAATAAGTTTATGAAGGTATGATCACCTCTGTTTCGGCGCTTGAATCGCCTTTAGAGCATACTTGACTCTCTTGCTTTGTGTCACAGGGCTTGTCATGGGTGACGAGCCAGTCGCATGCTGCAATGGCTAGCATGGCGGCTGTTCAAAAAGATCGTGACAGCTTGCGCAAGTGAGGATCGTCATTCTTCTGTTAATATAAGTAGGCTTTAATTGTGACTAACTTGATTTTGCTGCAGAGAGGTTACATTCTTGAAGAAAGAGTTAGCCAAGATAAGTCTGAACTCAGTTTCAGAGTTCCAGAAACTACGGACTGAAATCAATAAACTTCAGTCTGAGAAGGCTGGTAAGTCGATCCTCAATTTGGGAAGACTTAAAGCCGTTTCTTGTTTAATAACCTCTTTTCTCTGTACAGCGCAAGCAGGTCACATTACACAGCTTGTCAAGGACAAGATGCTTCTTGAGTCCTCGCTCAACCATACTGATCAAGTGGTCAAAGAGTTGAGCCTACTGGTCTTCGAAAAACTGAAGGCCATAGCCAGCCTCTTGAATACCAACGTGGTTGAGTTGAGGAAGGATGACCCAACTGTCAGCGATTGGGCATCACTGCTCACAACTCAAGCAGAATCACTGCTCGAATATCTCCCTGGAGATTTACGGCGACGTGAAGAGACAATCAGGACGAGAGTCCGATCAGCCGCTTCTGCCGTACTCAGCCGGGTTCGACTTCACCATGGCCCAGATGCGAATCTGAGCGCACTGGTGGGACCGGTTGAGGTCGAGAGTGATGAACTGCTTGATGCCATTATTGAAGAAGTTAAGCCCTTCGTTGACAAACTTTTGGCTGAGCTGAGGATCGAATGATCCTTATATTTTGTAATCAAACAATTGTAATTATAATGCTATGTATGTAAAACTATTTTTTTCAAAAGAAAGTGCATATTCACATCATAAGTTTCACACTATAAGTATATTCCTCTAGCCCCCGCCTCTGTTTTATGAATACTGAAGCCTTAGTATTTTAAGCAGAGGGGAAAACATAAGTATGATGACCAGGGATATGTGCTTCAAACCAATGGCAAGATTAAATTAACATTTTAACCTTATTGCAAACTGGTAGCCACCCAAATGACCGAGAACTAGCCAGATAGTCCCGTGTGCGTTGAGAAACGGCTTATTTAGGAGTGACTTATCTGGAAGTGATCATGGGATCGACCAGCGAATCCGGTTAAAAAATGCTGTAATAACCTAACCGCCGGCGATCAGCCCCCAGGTCGAATTTGTATAATTTGGGCTTTAAAGAAAAACACTTATAATATGAAAACAAGACATGCTTTTTATGAAAAGATGCTAATTGAACAGGAAAAAAGTGATTGGAATACTTACACGTAAAACTTGCGAAGTTGATCGATGTTCCAAGTATTGGACAAAATCCGACCATCCTCCATGGCTAACCGCGCAGATCCTGGCCGCGGCACTGAGACGACAGTGTATGGTCCCTCCCACTTTGGGGAGAATTTATTGCGGTTAGACTGGTCTTGAATTTTTCGTAAAACCAAGTCGCCCACGTTGAGATCACGTGGTCGCACCTTTTTACTATGATACTTGCGTAGAGCCTGCAACTATACCGCGGACTTGATCAGGGCGCGATCACGCCGTTCTTCCAGGAGGATGAGATCTCGCGATCGCTGTTCGGATTGGTTGACCTGTTCGAATTGATTCGTGCGAACAGATCCAATACTTACTTCCATAGGCAACACAGCCTCGGCTCCATAGACCAAATGGAAGGGTGTCTCACCGGTGGCTCGACTAGAGGTAGTCCGTAGTGCCCATAGAACAGTATAGAGCTCGTCTGCCCAAGCCCCCGAGCGGGTCTTGAGGCGATCAAAAACACGTTTTTTGATGCCTTGCAATACTTGCCCATTGGCCCGTTCTACGGCACCATTGCTTTGTGGATGTGCCACGGAAGCAAAGCACACCTTGGTCCCAATCTGATCGCAGTAGTCTAGGAAAAGACCGCTAGCGAACTGAGAACCGTTGTCTGTGATGAGACGGTTTGGAACACCAAATCGTGCCACAATGTTCTTGTGAAAGAACTTTTGTGCGGCTGATGCAGTAATATTTCGTACTGGTTTGGCCTCAATCCACTTCGTGAATGTGTCAATGGCTACGAACAAAAACTTGTATCCATTGACCGCTTGTGGCATAGGACCGACGATGTCCATTCCCCAGATCGCGAAAGGCCATGCGAGAGGAATAGTTTGCAATGCATAAGCAGGTTGATGAACCTGTCTTGCATGAAACTGACACTGTGGACACATCTTGACCATAAGCTTGGCATCATCGAGTGCCGAAGGCCAGTAGAATCCCTGTCGAAAAACTTTTCCGACCAGTGTTCGGTATGACGCGTGTGCACCGCATACACCATCATGTATTTCTTTCAAGAGGGATTTTCCTTCCTCCTGAGATATACAGCGCATGAATACTCCTTGAGTACCCACTAGTACAGAAATGCAGTCTTCTATCGGTAAAAAAAACCCTTCTACTATCGGTTTTTGTACCGATAGAGATAGACACGATAGAACAAGACTGGACATTTTCTATCAGTAAATAACCGACAGAAGAAGTTCACTATTCTATCGGCATATTATGAATCTACCGATAGAAAACCCGTCGTATTCTTACGTCCAGCAGTTCGAAAAGTACCACTATTCTAACGGTTAACTACAAGATTACCGACAGAACAAAGCTTAGTACTCTATCGGCATATTAGGAGTGTACCGATAGAAAACTCGTCGCTAGCGGATTGAAAAGTACCACTATTCTAACGGTTAACTACAAGATTACCGACAGAAAAAAGCTTAGTACTCTATCGGCATATTAGGAGTATACCGATAGAAAACTCGTCGCTAGCGGATTGAAAAGTACCACTATTCTAACGGCTAATTATTAGTTTACCGACAGGAAAACTCACACTATTCTATCGGCATATTACAAGTTTACCGATAGAAAACTCGTCAATAGCGATTGAAAAGTACCACTATTCTAACGGTTAACTACAAGATTACCGACAGAAAAAAGCTTAGTACTCTATCGGATATGTATGAGTTCACCGGCAGGAAAGGTCAAACTCTTCTAACGGTTAATTTTGATTGTACCGATAGAAAAAAGGACAGTAGTCTCTCGGTTGTTGATGAATTTACCGATAGAGCAATCACATATACAGTACTTTATTTGCATCACAATACAGTACATTCACATATACAGTACAGGTGCAATACAGTATAGATTGGATACACAATACAGTACAGATGCAAGGTAAATTCACAGAACAAATTCACACATTAGGCAGTTATTCACATTTATTCACATATGTATGGACAAATACAGATTGCAATCCAATGTGGACATTTATTCACATATATATATTTATTCACATGTATATGAACAGTCTATGCAGAGTACACCAAAAGGAGAAAATTGTCATGCTGGATGGTTGGGTGCTACTTCCTCCATGACATATTGTGCCCAGATTTGTCGAAGATATATAATCTTTGCATTTTCATATTGGTCTTTCGACATGGCGATCTGCAAGCATGTGTGCATACTGAGTAACTAACTTCGATCCTAATTTAGAACGTGACACCCATTTTTGAAATTTGAGTTAGCTATCGATGCTTACCTGGGGGAATCGGGAAAAGTTTGTCTGCACTAGGTCGTACATGTAGCGCAGCACATAAAACCCGCATTCCCACGATTGCGGCTGCTGATGGCACTGAGATAATTGCATATGCGAATACATGTTAGCTATATATTGTTTCCATAAACTAATTAAGCATAAACAAAAAGTCTCGTGAGTACCTCATATTCTTTCCAAGCTAGTAGGGAGCCCTGCGGTGCGGCATGCCTCCCTCCAGCGGACACATATTTATCAAAAGCCCTGCATTTCAGTTAGTATTGCCGGTTAATGTATTATCATTAGCTAGTGAGGTCAAAATTTAAATCAAACATATAAGTTACTTACGCCCCCATATTCCCCTTGAGCACATATTCCATCGATAATCTGTCACGCATCGAATCGAGGTAGTACACCTCGTTCCTCGGCGGACAGATCACGATGAGGATCCAGTGGCCCCTGCATTGTACGTAAAAGAGGACCGCTAGCTCAAAGTACATCTCAGGTGTAACATACAAGATTGAGTTAAATTAGTACGAAATGCACTAACCTTTGGTGGTACGGCACCAGAATGAAGTCCCTGTCCTGCTGCGCCATCAGCGCGCTGGATATGTACTGCTCAGCGTGCGCGGCGTCCTGCTCTTGCATCGTGAGGCTTATTTTCTCTGGGTCGAGGAAACCCACCTTGTCACACGCAGCCTCCGATGCTAGCCTGTACATGCACCTGCATGCGAAGGACGAGATTAATATTAATTTCACAGAAAGTTACTCAGTATTCAAATGAACTGCAACATTAATGCAGAGTTAGCAAACAGAGTTAGAAAACAGCAATACATAGCATCAGCAAACTCACAGGACTCCAGTCCGTATGATGGACATATCGAGCTCCCGCCAGTTGTAGAGGTCGAACAGATCCTCGTGTGCCACGGATATAGTCCCGGGCTCACGGTGGAACTGCCCAGGCCTGTAGGGAACTAAGAAGTTCAGGCTGCGCCGAGCTCGATGTAGGTACCAGTCGTGGAGGTCTCTGGTTGATCGATCCAATTTCCGCAAAGATGCCTCCGACAGGAGTGGGAGCGCGTTCGTGAACGTCCGCGGCAGTCCCTGTCGCCCTTTGCCCTTGCCTTTGCCGCCCTTGCCTTTTGCCGGGGACTGAGCGCGTACCTTCGAAGGCAAGGGCGAGGTGATGGCGGCTTTCTTCCGAGGTGGAGGCGTGGATGCGCTGGGTGGGGTCGAGGCCGTCTTTGATGTGTCCAGGTTCGCACGAGATCGGCCCTCATGCCCCAAGCTGGGGGCGCAGTCCCCTGGTAGCCCCGCGGCAGGCCACTTCAATTAATAAGCACGTATGTTAGATTATGCAAGTTGAGTGTACTGAGTAGGATGTAATCTAAAATGTGTAGGATTTACCGGTTGTATTACAAGACACTTCTTGGGCCACTGTACGTAGGAGCCCACTGCCTCGGCAAGTGTCTGCAGTTCCTCTGTTGGGACTGGCAACGGAGAATCGTTGTAGCCCGGCATGGCCATGTCCACCTGTACCTTTGCGAAACCCAACCGCAGAGGTACACAGTGGACCCGGACATCCGGCCCAGACGGATATACGAAGCCGTGTCCAACCACTTCCTGCCCGGCGCCTACGTGATTCTGTAGGATGTAGCCCTCCGGCCCCTGCAAATTTGTAACAATTAAAATAGGTTAGCGAAACAACTCTAACAGAATGGGAGTGGCATCAACTTAAGTGCACAGATGAAGGCTTGCAGTACCTCAAGTAGATCCACTGGATCCGCGAGTACCTTCGAAGCGCAACTGCTTATCCAACCCCGCGGGGTACCGTCGTCCTGGGGATCCGCATCTAAACTCTTGGCCAGCAATGTTTCTCTCAACCGTGCAAACTCTTCCCTCATTTGTGCGACCTCGGTCTGCACCTCAGACTGTACCTCAGCCCGTATCTCAGCCCGCATCTCCGCCCGTATCTCCTCCCGTACCTCAGCCCGTATCTTATCGGAGAGGTCAGCTTCCTTTTCCTTCCAGGTGCGGGCCTTCTTCCTCGGTGGAGCCGGATCTACGAAACCGGCCTTCCACGACACAATGGCTCCCACGGCCCGTGTCCGCCCGGGATGCTCCTTATTTCCTAGAGCTCGGGTGAGGATGTCGTTCTCCCTCTGCGGGGTAAACAATCCCTCCGCTGCGTCCTTCTCAAAAGAGATCTGTTACATTTGAAGGTACCTTGTGAGACAAATTGCCTTATATACACTTGTGCGCACACAGTTTACGAGGTTAGCCAACTTACCATTCGCCTCACAACGTCGGCGTCCCCAGGGGTTGCGAACTGCACAGACCCCGTGGACGACACGGACCCCCTCCCCCTCCACCATCGCTTGCACCTCTCATCCCTGATCTCGGAGAGCGGCAACTCAGGGGTGTCCATGACAGGATTTTGTTCGTCTTCCTTCTTCCACTGTTCCTCCTTCCCCGCATAGCCCCGGGATCCGAGCCGATGCGGGTGGTCGTTCCTCTTTTGGATCGCCCTATTCTTCTCGCTAAGGGCCTTGAACTCCTCAGTCCCCTTCTGCTTGGTGAATTCCTCCCATACCTCCTCCGATATGAAGGGGTACTTCTCGCAAGGAGATTTCCCCGCAGCTAGGAAGTTACTGACGAGCCAGCTCTTAAAGGTTTTCCATGTTCCGTTCATGTCCTTCAAGCAGGCAGTCCTAGGTGTATCGTCGGGGATGTTCCACTTAGCCTGTTTCCGAAAAATGCATACAATTAATCACGAGTTAGTTAAACTTTAGTATAAGCCAAGAGAACGTGATTACGAAAGAGTTCAGCGATTTCAGTTCATTTAACCTTCACTTCCGCCCACAACCTATCCCTCTCGTCCGCCGTCACGTCCTTCCAGCTCTGGACGGTGATCTTCACCCTTTCTTTCGCCAACAGCCCAACGTAGGCCGCGTACCTCCCAGCATTCTTTCCAATCGGCCTCCCAAATTGGTTGAACTCACAAGAAAGATCAGTGCGTTTGGCCAAACGCCCCAACGTCGTCGCGCCTCGCCCCACCCTCTTGCGCTGGGATGTAACAGCCCCATCTTCAGTAGTTACGATGGGGTTGGCCCTAGTCGAACCACTAGTACCATCCGATGAAGACGACGACATGTCTTCCCCTACAAAACCTTCAACAAACCATATATATGGCAATTAATTCGCCTTGGACTTCCATAACTCAGCCCAGGACTGGAGACTAACTAGGGCGGCAAAAGGGAAAATAATACAAAAAGAAAGACATGCATAAATTACTTACTGAACTCTTCAGAAATATTTTCTATCGGTAAACACATGAGCTGCCGATAGACCATAACAATTACCTCCACACAAGACAATTTTTCTGTCGGCAAACACGTGAGATACCGATAGAACATAACAATGTTCTCTACATATGGAATTTTGTTGACAAGCCACCATTCACTGTCATCACATAACATTCTCGATGATTTGCTACACTAATATTCATGGGCCAGCATTATTATTTCACACGTAAATATGCACACAAGCATCTAAGTGCTACTGTGCATAATCTTTAGCCTAGCCTGTATGTGAGTCATCAGGACTTCACAGCTATTAGGTTGGGAAAAGTCATGTATATAGGCATTTGAAACATATACATCGAAGACCCATCCACATTGCCATATATTCATACGAAGTGAGTAAAAATTCCCAACCAAACTAGTACATTGCATGGCTCATGTCCTTCCAGATCCAAATTAAGTTTTACTACTTGTGCAGAAAATTTTCTATCGGTAAACACATGAGCTGCCGATAGAATATGTGTAAGAACACCTCCAACATATAATCTGCATTACATGGCAGTTGGATACAATTGATCACACATACAGCAGCATAGAGAAGTTAAAATCTCAAAACAGGTTCATTACAGTACTGGAACATATTATGTAAACCCTAATTAAAATCAACATTGCCTGCGGAATGTACATAAGCCAACACAATAGGGAACCCTAGTGTAATTGCAAAACTCCAAGAATTAGTACGTGCAAAACACTAGGATCAAATAAAGAAGATGCTGGAAATAGAACGACGAATTAGGGTATTTACGGCGGCGATCAGTTCTGGTGATGCAGAGGCGGTGTAGAACGCAGCAGCGGCGGGCGAAGGACGAAAATAAGAACCGGTGGCAGTGAGGAACCAGTGTCCAGCCGGCGATCGTCGTGTGGGAGAGAGGAAGTGAGTGCTCAGGGCGGAGGTTGGGGTTTTCTTCGCTCTCGAAGAGACGCAGTGCTCTAAGGTGGAACTGTTCGAGTGGAGGGAAACTAAAGGGCCGTGTACGAGAAATAAAGTAGCGGACGAACTTTTCTATCGGTATAACAAAATGATACCGATAGACTTATGTAATTTTCTATCGAAACAACAAAATAATACCGATAGAAAAAGTAAATTTCCCGGAAAAATATTCGAATTAGTGATTGCATTTTTCTATCGGTATAAACAATAAAATCCCGTGAGACCAATTTTCCACAGAAAATTTTTTTAAAGTGCTTGAGATTGGGTGCCATTTTTCTATCGGTAAAAACAACAAAATACCGTGAGAGTAATGAAAAGGTGCCCTTTTCTATCGGTATAAACAAAAAAATCCCGTGAGAGTAATGAAAAGGTGCCCTTTTCTATCGGTATAAACAAAAAAATCCCGTGAGCCCAATTTTCCCCAGAAAATTTTTTTGATTAAGTGCTTGAGATTTGTGCGCCCTTTTTCTATCGGTAAAAACAACAAAATACCGTCAGAGTTATGAAAAGGTACACAATTTAACATCAAACAGACCGTGGTTGAAAGCTGCAGAATGTTAAAGAAAGAGGGAAGATAGCCGGAAAATTGGAAAATTGACATAAAAAGAAATTGTTCATTCATTGTTGTTTTATCACTTACATAAAAAATAAAACCCAAAATGCTAGGTCAAGGGGTGGTCTTAGCCCTGGCTGCATGTAGAATAGAGTCAGTTAGACTTGCAGCCAGGACGCAGGACTCCTCTAGCGACAAGTTGTCCCTAGGATCATCTACTACCGCGTCAAGAAGGCCTGCGACCTCCGTCAGCTTCGCTATGGTATCCTTCATAGTCAAACCGCAGCCAGCGATGGTCATATCCGCGGCTTTCTTCTCCTCGCGAAGACGCCTCGTCCTCGCCCTAGCATTGTCACCATCCGTCTTCATGCGCTTAATGCGCTGGAAGAGATCGTCAAGGTCAAGCCGTAGCTGAGTGTGCTTGTCTGTAAGGAGCTTGTGCTCCTCCTGGAGGGCCCTCAGGTCAGCCTTCACTTTGGCAGTGTCTTCCACGGCTACCATTCCCTGTGCAAATCAACAGGTCAAGAATGAACTGAACATGGATTAACAATACAGGGGTAAACCGAGGAGATTTAGAGTTCTTACCGGGGAGGCCGTGGATGACGATCCCATGGAGGTTGCCATTGTGAAAGAGAAGATGAGGAGTCCAACCGTTCGAGAATTAGAAAAGCAACAAAATACCGCGACGCATGGCGAGGTACTTATAGAGTTTCCAAGGCGACGCATGGCGACACGGTTGAGAATTCGAAGCGGCAGAGTATTCTTCTATCGGTAAAAACAGGAAAAAACCGTCAGACAACAAATACCGTGAGACAAATGAATTTATTCTAACGGTAAAATAGAACAATACCGATAGAAAACGTTTTGAAGTGCCTGAGAGAAGATGTCCTTCTCTATCGGTATAAATAACAAAATACCGTCAGAAAAAAGGGATTTTTGAAGAGGCTGCGATGAGATTTTTGCAAGTGCTATTTGAAGGGAAGAATTAAATATTTACAGGATAAAGGTACTGTACATGTTAGAACTCATGCTGTGGAGTAAAATTGAGATGTATTAATGCTGTGAACTAGCTTATCATTAAATTCTAAAGAAAAATGTACTGCCTGATGTATTAATGATAAGTTCCTCACCTTGCTGCAGAACTTGTGGGCTGTTTGCTTGGCATTTATCCCTGAAATAGAAATTAATCATCAATGGTTCTCAACCCATAATCCTTCTTCGTGGTCATCTCGCAGATACGTTGTTTCGTCGATATCTTCAGTACGGATAGATTGAATGTCCTCTAAAAATGGAGGTATTTCATCGAATTGGTTATACTCCTCTTCGTCGACAACATCTTCGACCCCAACAATACGTCTCTTGCTGTGGAGGACAACATGCAAGTTTGGATTGGCCGGGTCAACGATGTAGAATACCTGTGTGGCTTGCTTTGCAAGTATGAATGGATCGTCTTGGTGTCCGACTCTACCAAGATTGACGAGAGTAAACCCGTAACTGTCAACTTGAACACCTCGAGGGATTTCGACCCATTGGCATCGAAACAGGGGAATCTTAAGTAATCCGTAATCGAGCTCCCATATTTCGTCAATAACACCGTAATATGAGTTCAGCGCCCTTACTGACCTGGCATCCTCGGAAATAGCAAACAGTGTCACTCCGCTACATTGCGTGCTACTCTTGGCGTCTTGAGCTCTTGTGTAAAATGAATACCCATTGATGTCGTACCCCTGCCAAGTCCCTACAGTGAATCTTGGGCCTCTAGCCAACCATGTCACAGTTTCACTTACGGAGCCCTCGGCAGCTCGCGTGACTCTTTCTTGGATCCACTCAGCAAATTTCCTGTTATGTTCTCTGCTTACCCAAACGTCTGACTTCGAAGGATTCTGTGACCGTAACATTACCTTGTGCTCGTGTATGTATGGCTCGACCTCCGTCATGTGTTGTAAGACCCAAAAATGTGATTTTGCGTACACATCACGAGCGGGGACGATAGCTTTGAATCCAATCGTTCCAATTCCCTCAAGCCTACCCTCGTGTCGGGACCTAGGAACACCAATTGGGTCAACCCCGGCCATATAATCTGTGCAAAATTCAATCACCTCCTCGGCGGCATAACCTTCCATGATACTCCCCTCGGGTCGACGACGAGTCCTTACGTATCCCTTCAATACACCCATAAATCTCTCAAATGGATACATGTAGCGCAGGCACACAGGTCCACAAAACTTAATTTCTCTGATAAGGTGAACAATCAGATGGACCATAACATCAAAAAAGGATGGAGGGAAATACATCTCGAGCTGACAAAGAGTTGTTACCACGTCGCGTTGCAAAGCGTCCAGTCCATCGGGATCAATTACCTACGAGGACACAGTTGCGCCAAATATTCATATCAGAAAAATCTTCTCATTAAGCTCCACAAATGGAGGTAGTGAACTTATAGTACGAGTGCACGTACTTACCTTGGAAGATATTGCGTTGAAGAAATAACATAGGTTTGTGATTGTCTCTCTGACTTTAACTGGGAGAATGCCTCTGATAGCAATGGGAAGCATCTGTGACATCAAGACATGACAGTCGTGGGACTTCATGCCAACCAGTCTTAGGTCCTTCATAGACACAAGTTTTTTCAAGTTCGCGGAGTACCCACATGGAACTTTAACACCGTGCAGGCACCGACAGAGTTCTGTTTTTTCGCTCTTGGACAACGTCTAGCAGGCCGGGGGGAGGTATGTACGCTTTCCATTCTCTAAAGGTGCAAGCTCAGTCCTTATCCCCATTTCCACCATGTCACGACGAGCTTTCACACCATCCTTTGTCTTTCCCGGAATGTTCAACAACAAACCAATCAAACTGTCACAGACATTTTTCTCTACATGCATGACGTCAATGCAATGTCGAACTTGTAAGTGCTCCCAGTACGGTAGATCCCAGAGAATCGATCTCTTCTTCCAAACATTTTTTTTTCGAGGTTTAGAATGCTTACCGAACTCAACTTTGAGGTCGTTCAGCGTGAGTAAATCTCCTTACCGGTCAGAAACACTGGAGCTGATCCCTTCTCAGGCTTCCCGTTAAATGATTTCCTCTTCTTACGGTACGTGTGATGCACCGGAGGAAACCTGCGGTGACCCATGTACACTGTTTTCCGGCAGTTTCGCAGCCAGATGCTCTCAGTTTCATCTAGGCAAATAGGGCAAGCCTTGGCTCCTTTCGTACTATACCCCGACAAATTGCCGTAGGCAGGAAAATCATTTATGGTGCAAAATATCAGGGCCCGCAAGATGAAATTCTCTTTCTTGTATGCATCCCACACCTGCACACCCTCGCTCCACAATTTCTGTAAGTCCTCGATTAAAGGTGCTAGAAACACGTCAATATCATTTCCGGGTTGTCTGGGTCCTGAGATTAGTAACGCCATCATGATGTACTTGCGCTTCATGCATAACCAAGGAGGAAGATTGTAGATGCATAAAAGAACCGGCCAAGTGCTGTGCCGGCTGCTCATATTACCATGTGGGTTCATACCATCTGTACTCAGCCCGAACCTTACATTCCTAAGTTCGCCGCCGAACTCAGCAAATGTTCTGTTGATGTTTCTCCATTGAATAGAATCAGCTGGGTGTCTCAGTTTTCCGTCTTGTTTCCGGGCTTCAGCATGCCAACGCAAGTGCTTCGCGACTTTCGGATTTGCAAACAGCCGCTTCAATCTAGGTATCACAGGCAAGTACCACACAGTTTTTGCCAGGGGCCCTTTCCTTACCTCGTGACGTTCACTGTCAATCCGGTCCCTACGCGTATACCTCGATGCGCCGCATCTTGGACAAACATGCAAACTGAAGTACTCGTTACGGTACAACACACAATCATTTGGGCATGCATGTATTCTTTCGATTTCCATTCCCAACGGACACAACAGTTTTTTGGCTTGGTAAGTAGATCTTGGCAACTCATTTCCCTCTGGAAGCATGTCCGCTAGAAGATCTAATAGTGCCGTGAAACTCTTATCACTCCAACCGTTTCCTGCCTTCAAGTTATATAATCTCAGCACAGAAGACAGTTTTGTAAATGTTGCACATCCAGGGAACAGAGGCTTCTCAGAGTCAGCAATCAGTTTCTCAAATTCACAGAAGTCATTTTCGTTGTAATCTTCCTCTACATCACGTAACATCTCATCTAGATTGTCATCATCATCATCTACGTGCACATCGGAATTAACATTACCAAAATTGGGATGATCATCGATATTATTGCAATCCACATCCGAGTCGTGCTGATTGGTAGTAGTGGTGCTTGTTTCCTCAAGATCTTCGCCATGCCATATCCAACGGGTGTATCGCGCGTTAAAACCACGACGAATCAAATGACTCTTAATTTGATCAGAGTTGCTAAACCTCTTCAAGTTCATACAATCTGTACAAGGACAGAGCATATTTTTCTCTCCCTTCCTCTCCTTTTGTTGCTCAGCAAATTTAATAAACTCATTCACACCATCCAAATATTCAAGAGTAGTACGTTTTATTCCATACATCCAATATTTCCTGTCCATCTACAATTAACAAAATTTAACGAGTAAGCCATGCATGAAACCTGCCCGATTAAGTTATGTATATGTACATGTACAGCCTCTTACAACAGATACATGTGTTGAACCCTAGCCTGACGAAATTAACACTAATTAACCTAGCTAACTACACAATACAAGCTAGTTAGCTCCTAAAACATGACGCATTTCCAGCTACCAAGCTCCCAAGCTTAGAGCTACAAACTTGGAACTACACAATACAGCTAGCTTGCAAGTAGAGAGGAAGGGAGATCTAGAGGGAGAGAGAGATAGGTGTCGACGATTAAGCATACCTTAAAGAGAGGGGCGCAATCAACTTCCCTCCAGCCTGCGCTGATCACCCTAGCAGTGTAGCTGGAACTTTCGTCACAAACAGAGGGACACAGAGTGCAACAGAACAAATTAAAGAGCAGCTCAGCAATGGTCGACTGGGGTTTTCCTTATAATGGACATTTTTCTAACGGTAAATACATGAAATAACCGTCAGACTAACTTAGGTAATTTGCCGCTCACATATTCTATCGGTAAAAACACACACATACCGTTAGAGAATATACATTACTGAGCAAATATATGTATTTTTCTATCGGTAAATATGTGCATTTACCGTTAGAATATGCATGACTAAACAAATATATGTATTTTTCTATCGGTAAATATGTGTATTTACCGTTAGAATATGCATGACTGAACAAATATATGTATTTTTCTATCGGTAAATATGTACATTTACCGTTAGAATATGCATGACTAAACAAATATATGTGTTTCCTATCGGTAAATATGTGTATTTACCGTTAGAATATGCATGACTGAACAAATATATGTATTTTTCTATCGGTAAATATGTGCATTTCCGTTAGAATATGCGTGACTGAACAAATATATGTGCTTCCTATCGGTAAATATGTGTATTTACCGTTAGAATATGCATGACTGAACAAATATATATGTTTTCCTATCGGTAAATATGTGTACTTACCGTTAGAGGAGGTACTGTTACCAAACTGGGACAAACATGCACATGCCATTTCTCACATTCAAGGAATCATATCAATGTAACATCAAACAGATCTTACATCAAACGGATCTTAACTAGAAGATAAAGCAATATATTTCAAGAAATGCTAATTTGTGGATTAACTAGGAGACACAAAAATACTTTTCGTAGGTAGTTGGGACTTCATCTTGCCAAAGAAATTACACATGCCAGTTCACAAATTCAGGTACAAACATACACATGCCAGTTCACCAATACAAATTCAGGTACAAACATACACATGCCAGTTCACAAATTGAAGTGCATGTCTGAAATAGCAGTACAAATACACACCTACCTACCAATACAATTAAATACACAAATGCTCCCTGCACATTCAAGTTCATGTCCCAATTAGCAATACATGATACACAAATATACAACAATATACAAATACAACAATTCACACATTCGATGTATATTACAAAAGCCACGTCTGAAATTAACAACAGATCACGACGAGGACCCAGTGGCCCATACATGCATTTTACATAAAAGGGAACCTTTGCAGGTTGCCACAATGCAACTACCGACTACAAGTTAGACCTGATACATCACAAATCCATTCATCCAAAACAGCAAATGTCTGAACCACATTGGACTTAACCATAGGAGTTCAGTTCGAAGACGCCCGAGGAGCTGGAACTGCCGTCGACATACATTTGTACGTAATGGTGATTTCCTCGGACTCAAACTCGATCAACTCAACTCAACTCCATTAACAAAAAGAACCTACCTTCCAAGATGTTGTTCTGTGTAGTGATGGTGTAGAATGGCTGTGCAAATAACAACAATTCTTCTTCTCCAAGCAGGTAAGCATCTGGCCACAAGCTGGTGCATGCAAAAACATGTAAGATGCTTTCTATAGGTCCTGATTTGAGAAACACGCCGGGCTTAAGCATCTTCTCGACCGAGCCAACCAAGATCTCGCCCTTCACGTCCTTCCAGCTCTCGACGGTGATCTTCACCTTTTCTTTCGCCAACAAGCCAACGTAGGCAGCGTACTGCGATGAAGAACCGTGAAATACGTTGCCCCTCACGAGCATCATCCAAGGACCTGAACAGATCATAATCATATTGAAAAGAAGACACATCAAAATGAAGGATACAAAAAAAGCAGAATTATTGCCATAATCGGATTAGAATAATCTAACAATATTGCAGAAATTTTACGTACCTTCCTTGGGATGCCGACGTCTAGAGGGCGTCGATGGAGGTGCGGAGGTGCAGCGGTCCCCTGTAGAGGTGCGCCGGCCGTCCATGGAGCTTACGGGTTAGGACTACGAGCCCAGATGAACCGTGAGAATGAAAGAGACATACCCGTGTATTTATACAATTATATATTTTCTATCGGTAAGAAAACAGAATACCGTTAGTAATAAAAACATCTGTAGAAGCCGAATGGTTCTATCGGCACAACAAATATTACCGATAGGAATTTTTGTACATACTCTATCGGTCTGTACGTACACTACCGATAGAATATTACTAGTGTAGAAGGCCAACAGTTCTAAGATATTTTGTGCAATATTCTACCGGTATAAACATGCATTACCGATAGAATAAAACTATTAGAAGACGAACAGTTCTAAGCAATTTTCTATATATTCTAACGGTAAAAGAATCCATTACCGATAGAATAAAAATATTTGTAGAAGGTCAACTATTCTATCGGCGAACTACATATTGCCGATAGGAACTTTTAATATATTCTGTCGGTATATTCATACAGTAGCGATAGAATAAGTCTAGTTGTTGAAGTCGACCAGTCCTATCGGCGCACAACATTCTTCCGTCAGTACTTATGCATCTCTTCTAACGGCAAATATGTTCATCACCGCTAGAGTAAATCATACTATTTATTCTATCGGTAAGTTTCCTAGAAACCGATAGGGAAAATACATCCGTCGGGCTTTTTTGCCCGCGAGGCACATTTTCTATCGGTTTTGTGCTGTTTCGCTAATAACCGATAGAAGATAGGGGTTAGTAGACTGCATTTCTGTACTAGTGACCCTTTCTGTACATAACCCCATCTATGAGTTTGTACAGACGCGCCTTTCGAATTAACCGATCGCTTTTGGTTTCATCCTCGGGTAGGGTCCCATGTTCAAGATAGACCCTCAATGGATGAGTCCAATCTTGTTCCTGACCGAGGGTGGCAACGAAGGCTATTGCCGGATCATCCTCGACCGAAGTCATGATCGAAGGATGGTCCAAGTGTTCAATGAACACTCCTGCCGGAGCGGATGAGCGTGAGGATCCAATTTTGGATAATTGGTCTGCGAGAATGTTGTCCTTTCGCGGGATGTATTGGACTTCGAAGTGACTGAAGTGTTTTTCCAATCTCCTCACTTCCCCCAGGTAATGAGCCATTGTCTCATCGGAGGTGCTGTACTCCTTGTTTACCTGGTTTACGACCAGCTGTGAGTCCCCCCTCACCACTAATCGACGGACTCCGAGGAATTTTGCTGCCCGGAGCCCTGCAAGAAGACCTTCATACTCTGCTGCATTGTTGGTTGCAACAAAGTGTAGTTGAATGACATACTTAAGCTGTTCGCCCTGAGGCGTAACTAAGACCACTCCAGCCCCCGAGTGTTGAAAACTACGGGAGCCGTCAAAGTACATTGTCCAATAATCGGGGCACTCCAGTTCCTTTGCCAACTGCACGGGTGGCTCAGGGTTGGTCCATTCGACCACAAAGTCGGCCAAAACCTGAGACTTAACCGCCGTACGAGGGGTGAAATGGATCTCAAAGGCACCGAATTCGACCGCCCATTTGGCGATTCGACCAGATTTTTCTGGATTTCGGACAATATCCCCTAAAGGAAAAGAGGAGGGTACTGTGATCTTGTGTGCTTGAAAGTAATGTCGTAGCTTACGGGAAGCCATCAGTAGCGCGTAAAGTATCTTCTGGACCTCAGGGTAGCGCTCCTTAGGACCATGAAGTACTTCGCTCACATAGTAGACGGGTCTGTGCACTCCTTCCCTTTCCGCGATCAGAACTGCGCTGACCGCGTGTGGGGTGACCGCCAAATACAAAAGTAATGGTTCTTCCTTTTCAGGAGACACCAACACTAGCGGACTGGATAGATATGTTTTTACCTCCTGAAACGCTTTTTCGGCCTCGTCAGACCACGTGAAGTTATGATGTTTCCGCAAGGCTTTAAAGAAAGGTAGTCCCCTTTCGCCTAATCGCGATATGAAGCGACTTAAAGCCGCCATGCGACCAGCCAGGCATTGAACATCCTTCATGGTCGAGGGCGACCTCATTTGTTCAATAGCTCTGATTTTCTCAGGATTAACCTCAAGGCCCCTGGAACACACAAGAAAACCAAGAAGCTTTCCTGAAGAAACCCCGAAAGAACATTTCTCCGGGTTCAATTTTATTCCAAAGCGATTCAAGTTACAGAAGGTTTCAGCAAGATCGTCCAAATGAGACAATCTTTTGGTACTCTTTACAACCAAGTCGTCTACATATGCTTCGAGATTACGCCCTATCTGGGAAAGAAAGGTCTTTTGCATCAAGCGCTGGTACGTGGAACCAGCGTTCTTGAGACCGAACGGCATTCTGACGTAGCAGTATGTGCCGAACGGGGTGATGAAGGCAGTTTTCTCTTCATCGTCTTCTGCCATGCTAATTTGATGATATCCTGAGTAGGCATCCAGAAAACTCATCAGTTCGCAACCCGCAGTGGAGTCAACCAGCTGGTCGATGCGGGGAAGGGGAAAGTCATCCTTCGGACAGGCACTGTTGAGGCTAGTATAGTCGACGCACATGCGCCACTTGCCATTTGACTTGCGGACCATGACCGGATTGGCGAGCCAGTCCGGGTGATTCACCTCGCGGATAAACCCGGCTTGTAAGAGTTTGTCTAACTCTTCTCGGATGGCTTCCTGTCGGTCGGTGGCAAAACGCCTGAGCTTTTGCTTTATTCGTCGTTGTCCAGGTCGAATTGCTAACCTGTGCTCAATTACTTCCCTTGGGACACCAGGCATGTCGGACGGTTTCCACGCAAACACGTCTGCGTTAGCTCGGAGGAAAGCAACGAGGTCGAGTTCCTATTTGTCATCCAGGGCTGACCCAACCCGAATTGTCCTGGATGGGTCATCTGGGTACAAAGGAACTTGTTTCAGTTTTTCATCCGGTCGAGGAGCAGCCCTGATCGCATCGATGGCGACAGTTGCGACCTGAGCGTCCCGGAGGGGAAGTTGATCGACCATCTCCAAAGATAGCCGGTCGCACGTGAGTGCCACGTTGCGACTACCTCGGACCGAAATGACACCTTTGGGGCCAGGCAATTTCCCGCACTGATAAGCATAGTGCGTTTCCATCATGAACTTAGCGAGAGTAGGCCTGCCAAAGATTGCATTATAAGCTGAATCACAATCGATTACATCGAAAGTAACCAATTCTGTTCGGAAGTTATCTGGTTCTCCCAGAGTAACCGGGAGGACCACTTGTCCCAATGGCATCATGGAGGGGCCTGGGATTATCCCATAAAACGGATGGATTATGGGCTTGATCTTCGAACGAGGAATTTGCATCTCGTCGAGTGTCTTGACCAATAAAAGATCAAGGGAACTTCCCCCGTCGATCAGGACCCTTTCGACTCTCGCGTTACTGATGATTGGGGTAATAACCAGAGGTAACCTCAATGGTCGAGTTAGCCCCGCAGGACAGTCAGCGCGGTCGAACGTCAAAGGCATATCCGACCAACGGGGATATTGAGGTTCACCAAGGGATGTCTCCGTTTGGTTAACCTCTCGGCAAAAAGTTTTAAACTGCCTTTTGGAAACGAACGAGGAGGAACCTCCGAAAATGACATTAACATGATTTTGAGGTACCTGGTAAGCCATTTCTTCGTCTCCATCGACGTCTCTAACCCCGCACGCCTGCTCTTTGGGCGGTAAGGTTGGCATTGGCCCAGCTCCTTGGTAGAAATCATCCAGCTGTTTCAACCAACTCCTGCAGTTTTTGAGATCGTGGCCTGCGGAATTGTGGAGTGGACACCACCTTTTGCCCTCCTGCGGATTAGTTGATTTTTCTGGCTGGTCGAAATCCCGGCCACCAGAAGCAGTTTTACTTTTAAAAGAAGACTTATTACCTTTGGTCGAAGGTGGTTTCTCCGCGACAGCGACCTCACGGTACTGTCCAGAGCGGTTCCTCTTCGACTTTTTTGACTTCCCGCCTGGTGAAGACTCCGGCTTTTTGCTTGAATCTTCTTTTTTGGCGTCCTTGAAGCCTGGTTGGGGCGGTAAGTCCCCCTTGTCAACCATTCGGTTCCATTCGACTGCCTCGGCTGCATCGGAGTATCGATCAGCCATATCGAACAGATCGGCCACTGATCGAGGAGGGTGGATGAGCAAGTCTTCAGTGAATCTCCGGTATCGAACGGCATGCTTAAATGCCCTGATTACGGAGCCATCAGATATGTTCGGGATGGTATTTCTTACCCCGACAAACCTCTTGACAAACTGCCGAAGCATTTCGGTCGAAGTTTGCCGCAATCTATGCAAGTCGTCCTCCTTACCCGGCTTTTGGTAACAGTTTTGGAAATTGCTGAGGATGGCATCGCATAGCATTTCCCAATTGTAGATAGAACCCTCAGGCTGATTGAACAACCAGGTTCTAGCCGGTCCTACGAGGACTGTTGGCAGGTAGTTGGCCATGACCTTGTCATCGCCTCCTGCTGCTTGGATGGCAGTAATATAGATCTGAAGAAACTCGGATGGGTTCTGAGTTCCATCAAACCTCTCAATGGCCCCTGGTCGAAACTTATCGGGCCAAACGACTGCTCGTAGGCCAGGCGAAAAAGCTTTGCAACCAACGTAAGGACCGTGAACCGTCCCGCGACTTTCGGTCGGGTTTCGACCAAACTCATTTAATGGCGGGGTTACTCGGGGTCCCAAACGAGAATGAACGGGAACTCGATCCCTACCACGAGAGTCTTGCGTTCGCCGATATTTGTCCTGTCGGGACGGTATAGGCGGCGGGTAATTCCGTCGGCCAGAGCCAGAATGAGGACCATCTCGTTCATGGGAATGTGTCACTGAGCGGGAAGAGGCTGTCGGGGTCGCCTCGGATGCGACCTCATCCAGTCTTTCCGCCAGGATCCTGTAAAAGGCTGGTCTCTGCGCATCCGTGACCGTAGGAGGAAAATCGCGCATGACTTCCGCGATAGATCGCAGGCGACCATGGGTACTTCTCCTAGGGGCACCAGGCGTTATCGTTTCCTCGTCCACTGGGAAGTGCTCCGGTGGTAAAGAAGGAGTCTGGTCACGTCTATGACCACTCGACCGTCGAGAAGAACTCGGGGCAGCATCGTAACGAGCCTGCACATCTTGAAGAGCCTCTAGGGCAGTTCTACGTAGTTCGTTGTTTTGTTGCTCGAGATCTTGCACCTCCTTCTGTTTGCGATCTTGTTCTTCCCTGGCAGCCTGTTGATCGGGAGTTTCCTCCGACAACGCAGCAAACTGCCGAGGGAGAGAAGTTGTTGATGGGGAAAACATCTCGGTCTGTTCCGAGTCAGACTCGAAATCAAAGAGACGGTGGAGGTTATCAGGGTCGAACCTTCCAGGGCTAACCTCGGGGTCACCATCATACTTTCCCTTAGCGGGATCGCATGACGGGCCGGATTCATCACCTAACACATTAAGAACCTCTGCGGGTTCTGACCTTGTGCCAGTTACCTCCTGGTCGATTATCATGACTTGGGGAGATGATTCATCCAATGGAAGATTCTGGCCTTCGACCTCTTCCATCGGAACGGGATCACTTGGAGAAGGCATTGGGATATGAGCATAATCCTCGAGATCGAAATCATTCTCGGAATCATATGCTCCAGCCATGTTTCGGCAAACCTCCGAATTTCAATTAAGACGCCTTGAGAAAGGCCCCACGGTGGGCGCCAGCTGTCGACGATTCAGACTCGGAGTCCTCAGCCGAACTTATGCAGAATTTGTGATAGTGAGACCTTTCAAGATGACCCTTCGGGAAGGTATGCTGAACAATGGTGAACAGGAGCACAGAGAATTTAGACAGGTTCGGGCCCTCGATGGTGGGAGTAAAAGCCCTACGTCCTGTTGAGATTTCACTAAGTGTGGTAAAATGTTTACAAATGGAAGGAAAAGTCCTCACAGGCAAGAATTTTTCCTATAAAAGTGTACAAAGATAAGCTAAAGAAGACTTAAAAATGCTATATGAGATGTGCCGTAGACTTGGCTAACTTGGATCCTTCCTCCTTGATTGATACTTCATGCCATCCTTTTATACTGCTTGAAAGGGTGCCATGTGAAGGAAACTGCATCAATCGGTTGCACGGACGGTTGGATACGGTTTCTGAAACTGCTCTTAACCTCCACGCAGGTTAAACACGTGTTATTCATGAATAACTGTACGTGTTAACCTCCTGACGGTTGATTTTCCACGTGTAGGAATCTTCGGGATACCTAGAATATCCTGTCGTATGGACAACCGATTAGATGGATCCCAGGTATCCTGATCGGCAGATGTCCTGACCGCGGGATTCGGCTGACCGCGTAATATCCCGAATGTGTAGTTCGCGTATAGCCCACGAACTTCTGACCGCGCAAGGCTTACGGTCTGACCGCGTAAAGCTGCGACTTGATCGCGTAAAGCTTGCGACCTCGTGGTGATGCCTCTCAGAATAGCTTGAGTTCGCATCTCCAGACACATGTCTGGTTCGAACCTGTCTTGAACCAGAAGTTTATTAGAAGTGACCCGGGTGTCGATCCTCGTCAAGGGTTCCACAGGGACAGGCCCATAAGGCTAAACATAGAACTTGCGAAGTAAACGCAAGTTCCACGTGTGCTTCAGCTCCTGCTCTTGAAGGTTGGAGAGCTTGTAAGCCCCCGAGCCCAGGACCGCGGAGATCGTGTAGAGGCCCTCCCACTTGGGGGAGAGCTTCCCTTGGGCTTGGGGGTCTGTGACGCGCTTGAGGACAAGGTCCCCAAGGTGGAAAGCTCTCTTGCGCACGCGCTGGTTGTACGCGCGCGCCATTTCTTGCTCGTAGATGGCGTGGCGGAGGAGCGCTCGGTCGCGTTCCTCCTCCACAAGGTCGATCTCCAGGTGCTAGTTGGCCTCGTTGGCCTGGTATGCTGCGGGTGTGGCTCCCTCCAGGAGGTCGACCCGCAGTGACCGGAAGCCGATCTCCGGGGGGAGGACTGCCTCCGCCCCGTAGACCAGGGAGAAGGGAGTACGTCCCGTCGCCTGGGACGAGGTCGTGCGCATGGAGCAGAGGATGCTAGGGAGCTCCTTTACCCATGCACCCCGCTTAGAAGCGGTTTGCTTGAGTCTCCGGCGCAACCCCTGTAGGATCACGCCGTTGACCCTCTCGATAGCCCTATTGCTCCGGGGATGGGCCACTGAGGCGAAGTGGATGACGAGCCCGAGGCCTTCGCAGAATTCCCGGAAATAAACCGAGTCGAATTGGGTCCCGTTGTCCACGGTGATTTCCCGAGGGACACCAAAACGACATACGACGTTTTTGCAGAAAAATCGCTGGACGGCCCGGGATGTGATGCTGGCCAAAGGCTCCGCCTCAACCCACTTTGTAAAATAGTCGACCGCGACTACCGCATACTTGTATCCTCCGGGCGCTGGGGGGAAGGGCCCTAAGAGGTCCATCCCCCAGCGCACGAAGGGCCCAGTGATGTGGATTGTCTGCAGCGCTATAGGGGGGAGGTTCGAGCCCTTGGCCATCTTCTGGCATGGTTCGCACACGGAGACAAGGTCTCGCGCGTCGCGCATGACCGTGGGCCAGTAGAAGCCCTGTCGGAGGGCCTTGGCCGCGATGGCACGCAGGGCTAGGTGAGAACCACAGCTCCCCGCGTGGATGTCTTCGAGAAGTTGAAGTCCCTCCGGCCGGGGGAGGCAGCGCAGGAGGGCGGAAGCCCCCCACTTATAGAGCCTCCCTTCCAGCAGGAGATGAGGGTCCCCCTCCCCCTTGATGAAGGAGATGAGGGGGTCCACCCATGACGGAGCCCAGGTGATCTCGGCGACCTCCGGGACATGAGGCTCGTCGCCCGTGTCCGGGGAGGCCACCGAGGGCTTCGTGATGATTTCCAAGAAAGCCCCCTTGGGGAGTGATTCCCGGGCGCTTGCGGCCCGGGCCAAGGCGTCGGCCCGGTCATTGTCCCTTCGCGGGATATGCCGGGCCTCGAGGCCGTCGAAATGCCTCTCCATCTTTCGCACCTCCTGCAAATAAAGACTTAAGTTTGCGTCATGGCATAGGTAAGACTTTTCCATTTGGCAAACTACGAGCTGAGAATCTCCCTTGACTAGGAGGCGCCGGATCCCCAGGGAGCGCGCAAGGCGCATCCCGAGGAGCAAAGCCTCGTATTCGGCGACGTTGTTAGTTGCCGGAAACTCGAGCCGCGCGGCGTACTCGAGTTCCTTCCCCTCGGGGCTCCGGAGGACCACTCCCGCACCAGCCCCGGCGAGACACAGTGACCCATCGAACATGAGAGTCCAATGATCACTGCGTCGGGGCGGCACAGGGAGGTCTTCGTCCCCGGACCCAGAGGCGGGAGTCCACTCTGCGACGAAGTCGGTGAGGACCTGCGACTCGATGGCGGAGCGGCCGGTAAGGGACAGGGAGAAGGGGGCGAGCTCGGCCCCCCACTTCCCAATCCGGCTGGTGGCTTCTTTGTTCCGCAGTACCTCCCCCAGGGGGAGGGACGACGGGACGGTGATGGGGTGCCCCAGGAAGTAATGGCGAAGCTTTCGGGACGCCATCAGGAGGGCGTAGCAGATCTTCTCCATCTCCGTGTA
Organism: Pharus latifolius; assembly: GCA_019359835.1. Classification (NCBI taxonomy): domain Eukaryota; kingdom Viridiplantae; phylum Streptophyta; class Magnoliopsida; order Poales; family Poaceae; genus Pharus; species Pharus latifolius. The sequence goes on along the minus strand of CM033325.1, from coordinate 26,375,446 downwards.
CCGAGTTTTGGGCCCTCGGAGGGCCTCACTCACGTAGTACACGCGACGCTACTGCCCCCCTTGCTCCTTCACCAAGACCGCGCTGACGGCGATGGGGGTCGCGGCCAGGTAGAGGAGCAAGGGCTCTTCTGAAGACGGGCTCACGAGCATTGGAGGGCTCGTGAGGTACTTCTTCAGGTCGTCGAACGCCTCTTGGGCCTCGGGGGTCCAGCGGAACCCCTCGAGCCCTCGGAGGATCTTGAAAAACTGGAGACCTCGCTCCCCCGACTGGGAGACAAAGCGGCTTAGCGCGGCTAGGCGGCTGGAGAGCCGCTGGACATCCTTGACGGAGCGCGGCGGGGGCATGTCTAGGAATGCCCGGATCTTCTCGGGGTTTGCCTCAATGCCCCGCTGGGACACGAGGAAACCTAGGAGCTTCCCCCCGCGCAACCCGAAGGCGCACTTCTCCGGGTTGAGTTTGAGCCCGAACACGCGGAGGTTGCGGAAGGTTTCAGGCAGGTCGTCGATGTGGGAGGCTGCGCGGGGGGACTCTTGAGGACCATGTCGTCTACGTAGACTTCGACGTTGCGGCCGACTTGATCTTTGAAGACCAGCGTCATGAGGCGCTGGAAGGTCGCCCTTGCGTTCTTGAGCCCGAAGGGCATATGGACGTAGCAGAAGGTTCCGAGGGGAGTTATGAAACTCGTCTTTTCCTCGTCCCCTTCCGCCATCCGGACTTGATGGTTGCCGGAGTAGGCGTCTAGGAAGCTCATGAGCTCACACCCCGCAGTGGAGTCGACGAGCTGGTCAATCCGCGGGAGCGGGAAGTTGTCTTTGGGGCAGGCGCGGTTAAGGTTGGTGAAGTCCACGCACATCCGCCACCTGTCGGTTGACTTCTTGACGAGGACGGGATTCGCGAGCCACTCGGGGTGCAGGACCGCCCGAATGAACCCCGCCTCTCGGAGCCGGGTGATCTCCACCTTGATTGCCTCTTGGCGATCGAGGGAGAGTTTCCACAGCTTCTGTTTGACCGGGGGGTGACCGCGGGCCACTGCGAGCTTGTGCCCAATGACCTCCTGGGCGACGCCCCGCATGTCCGAAGGCTTCCACGCAGAAACATCGGAGTTTTCGCGCAGAAAAGCCACAAGTTGCGTTGCATGCTCCTCGGGGAGCTCCGCCCTGATCCGGACGGTTTTGTCTTCATCGCCCGGGGACAGCAGGATCTTCCGGAGGCCCCCTTCCGGACGCGGCTTGAGGAGGGGCCTCCCGGGCGGTGGCGCAGCGGCGTCTAGTTCCGGGGGAGAAGCCTCCCCCCTGGCGTCTTTATGAGGTCGACGCTTCCGATTGTGGCCGCAGCGCGCTCGTATAGAGCACGGGCCATGTCTTGGTCTCCCCGGACGTTGATCACGCCATGCGGCCCGGGGATCTTCATGCAGAGGTCGTTTTGATGGGTGGCAGCCCCCAGCCGGTTGATTGTGGTCCTCCCCATAATCGCGTTGTAGGAGGAGGGGAGGTCCACTATGTCGAAGAGGACCAGCTAGGTCGGTAGTTCTCCGGGGTGCCGAACATCATAGGAAGATCTACCTTGCCCATGGGGTGGATCGCCTTCCCCGGGACAAAACCTTGCAGGGGCCCGGCAGCGGGCTGTAGGAGCTTCGTATCCACTTGCATCTCTTTGAAGGTCTTCAGGAATAGGACGTCGGCGGAGCTCCCGCCGTCCACAAGGATACAGGCCAGGTGGCAGTTATAGATGGTCACGGAGACAATGAGCGCGTCATCGTGGGGGAAGCGAACCCCTCGCGCGTCTTTCGCCGTGAAGGTGAGGGGGACGTCCGACCACTTAGGTGGCGGGGACGCGTGTAGCACCCCCACAACCTTGACCTCGCGCGCGTACTCCTTAAGCTGGCGCTTAGAGTCCCACCCTGAGGTGGACCCTCCCACAGTGACGTTGATGCGGCGCTGAGAAGTTTGAAAGGGGAGAGCTTCTGAAGGCTCCCCCTCCTGCATCTGCTGACCCCCTGCGAGAGCGGGAAGGGCCGGAACAGCTGGCCGAGGGAGCAAGGAGACCGGAGTCCCCTCCCCCTGCCTGCGCTGGTCGAGGAACGCCGTGAAGTGCTGCAATAGATGGCTGCAGTCTCGGGTAGCGTGGGTACTGGACCCGTGGAAGCTGCACCACGGTCCTTCCCGCCTTCTCCCCGTGGGGCCTTCCCGGCCACGCGAAGACTGTCCTCCCCCATGGCCTTTCGGCTTGGGGAAGGGGCGGTTGCCCCTCGGGGGGTCGCGCGAGCCGCCTCCGCCCTCGAGGACAAAGGTGTCCCGAGGCCGTAGCTCGTTACGCCCCCCCCTGCCTAGGGAGCTTGAGGGGATCCCTGGCCCCCCGGTCGGCGGGGGTGGGAGCCCCCTGGGTCTTCTTCCAGATGTCGTCTTCCTCCGCCCGAGCATACTTTTCGAGTACGTTGAAGAGCTCGTCGGTGGAAGAGGGGCAGCTCCGGGAGAGCCTTCGGTGGAGCTCCCCTGGGAGGATGCCGCTTTTGCAGGCTTCGATGACCGTAGAGTCGGGGACGTGGGCCACTTTGCTCTTCACCTGACCAAAGCACTTGAAGATGCTTCTGATGGTTTCCCCAGTCCTCTACCGGATAGTGTACAGCTGCGAGGAGTCCAGGGGGCACACATAGTTCCCCTGGAAGTTCGCGCAGAACTCCCGGTTGAACTGCGTGAAAGACTTGATGGAGCCGGCTTTCAGGTTGTAGAACCAGGAGCGGGCGATGCCGGTGAGGTAGAGGGGGAAGACGTTGCATTGTACCGTCTTGTCCCCCCCGTCCGCGGAGTTGGCTGTGGAGTAGACCTGCACAAATTCGTAAGGGTCTGCCTCACCGTTATAGTGCTCGATGTGCGGAGGGCGGTAGGGCCGCGGCCAACGGATGCTGCGAAGTCTTCGGCACAGGGGCTGGTTAGCCCCCTGCACTTCCCGGGGAGAGTCTCGGTCGCTATCTTCTTTGACGGGGGACACACCCTCGTTGTCTGAGTCTGGAAGCGGTCCGAGAGGTCCGCCGGAGTGGCGGTGGCGACGCTTCTCCTCCGGACCGGGGCTGAGGTCTCGGACGTCCGGGCTATTCTCCGGAGAGGCTGGGTCTTCCGCGGGTCTCTTCCCCCGACCGGAGCGAGAGCGAGGCCCCCGATGCCCACGGCCAGGGTGAAGTTCTTCCCCATACTCGGGTGAATGCATTCGCTCGACCTCCCCCTGGGCGAAACGGACCTGTTCCGCCGAGGGAGGGAGCTTATGCACTGTAGCTACCGGCCCGGAGGCGGCCGGCTGGGGGGAGCCCCCTGCGAAGACACCCGGGACCAGAAAGGGGGAAGGTCCTGTATTATCCGGAACCGGGGAGGGGGCGCCCACGGCGACGTTTGGAATCGAAGTGAAGGGGCCCCAGTGGCAACGACCAGAACCGGAAAGGGGGAAGCCCCTGTAACATCCGGAACCAGCGAGGGGGGAGCCCCCGCGGCGACGTCCGGGACCGGGGAGCTGATGCGGGGGGAAGCTCGCTGAGGCACGGGAGCTGCTCTGTCGACCGCCCCCGGTGCGATAAACGTGGCGCGAGGGGCGGGACTGGCTCCCGGCGTAGGGAAAACCCCCGGCATGAAATGGGCTCCCAGCCCTGGGAATGGGCCTGGAACGGGGTACCCCCCTGGTGCCACGAAGGGCCCTGGCATGAAGTAGCCCCCTGGCACCGGGACAGGCCCAGGCGCCGGGAAGGGTCCGGACGTATACCCAACCGGGGGAGGGAACCCCCCAGCCGGATCATATGGGGCGGCCAAACCCCCGGAGGCCGGGGGGGCCGCCGGGTAGCCCATAAATGGGGGCATAGTCCCCGAGTATGAGTGCGGCGCAAATGTGGGGGCCGGAGGCCGCGCCAACACACTGAGAAGCTCATCCATTGAGCGCTGGGCCCAGAGCTGGCCCTCCACTAGGGCCTCAAGCAGGGCGTCCCGGGGAGCCGGGGGAGCCGTCGGGGGGAGACTGGTCCCGGCCGAGGTCCCCACGGTCACCGGGAGCGACCTGGAGGTTGAAGCACCTAAAGTTAAGAGGAAAGGCGGGAGGCGGTACCTGGGCCTGACCACCTCCGGGCGGAAGCGCCGGGACAGCCGTGTCTCGGACAGATGGCGCCGGGTCTCCGAGACCGGCGTCACCGGGAAGGGTGCGAGCACTTGTTCTTGGGGGAGCCATGGCATCTTGTCACGAGTCCCCACAGTTGGCGCCAACTGTCGTGGTATTGCGAATACCCCGGCAGGTTTTGTGAACGATCCTAGCGAAGATTACGCGGCGCGGGCTGACCGGATGACCGGTCCTCCCCCGCTGGACAAACACAAGAAATGACACGAGGATTTATACAGGTTCGGGTCCCGGTGGGGGCCCTAGTCCTGGCGGTGTGCTCCTGACCGGAGTCGGCTGGGGAGGCTCTCTCCGGGGGAGAGGCTTCCGGAGCACACCTGTCAGTTTTTTAGCTATTCCAACAAATGAATCACCTTTTCACAACTGAGGGGTACAAGGGCTATTTATAGCCCCAAAAAGAAGCAAAAAACCTAAACTACCCCGGAAGCCACCGTTGGATTGAGGGGCAGGAACGTCCTTCTCCCGGTCAAACGTCTTGGATGTTTGACAGGTGGTCGCTGATTCCCGAGGCGCTCCTCACGTGACCTGCACGTGATAAACAACTCAAGACTTTACCTTTAGAAGGGCGATGAGGCCCAGGACTGGCGCCGGAGGCCAGGTCCCGGGGGCCAAAGGGCGGCGCCCGGGGAGGCACCGGAGGCCAGGTCCCCGGGGAAATGGCGGCACCCGGGACCGGTGCCGGAGGCCAGGACCCGGGGGCCAAAAGGCGGCGCCCGGGGAGGCACGGAGGCCAGGTCCCCGGTCAAATGGCGGCCGGGGAGGCACCGGAGACCTCGTCCCCGGGCGAACATGACGTAACTTACCTGGACTTGGCCTCACGGAGATTTCCCCCAACAAAGTCTTTATTTTTGACAATCCTTACATACAAAAGGGATACAGGCGACCAGAGCATCGACCTGATCCGAGAGGAGTTTACAAAGTTCTCCTTGGGACATATTGGCGTCAGTAGGATCTACACTGACGGCCCCAAGAGAACTGGCAACTACTCTAAGCCTATCTACATCGTCCCTAATAAGAGACGCACTACCATCCCTGATCGAATTGGAGAGTTCTCGCTGTTATCGAGCATAGTCCCTCTCCAGACGGAATTGGTGCGCCTCCTCACGGGATCTGTCAAAATATTCTTCCAGGTGCAGAGTGACCGAAGACATCTCTTCGGTCTTCTTCTCCAAGGCCTCTTTTTCCCCTTGGAGAGTCTGTTCGAGGGGAGGAGGTTGAATCTCAGTATGTTGGTCGCTGGGGGCTCCAACAATTTTGATCTCCTGCATTTGCATATGTTAGTTTTACAAATTAAAACAACAAGCAAAGGAGATGAAAATAATTACCAATCCTCACAAGTGAGAGGTTGAAGTATCTCCCCCAGAAAGTAGATCACCCGACAAAGGCCGAGGACCATCAGATGGTGGAAGAGCAACCTTCCCACCAGAAGATTGTTTCCCCAACACAAGTTGAGGATTATTTGGTCGCGGAAGTGCAGCTTGCCAACCAGAAAATTGGTCACCCATCAAGGGACGGGAATCATTGGGATGAAATGGAGAAAACTGAGGAAAACGCCCTGAGGAATCATCGTGAACCTCCAAAGGTGGAGATGAAGGTTCGACCTGCCGAGGTGCATGAATAGGGAGAATTACGGGAACCAAAGGAAGAGAGAGCAATGATGCGTCTCTCACCTTTGTCTTACTAGAAGATCCCTCATCAACCTTGGGTTTCTTCCTCGGAGGAGCCAGATCTTCGGACATCTGTAAATTTCCGAAAAAAGCATTTGAAGAAATGATTAGAACATGAGATGGTAACTTGAACCAAGAATTCCAGAAGAAATTTACCTTGTGTGAGTACTGGTCAAATTCAAGTGCCACTTCTTCTTCATCACTTTCAATCTCAATGATGTTTTGATCTGCCATTGAAGAGTGTACAAAAGAGAAGAAAAGATGGCTTTGGAAAAGACTTAGCCAGGAAAAGATTTGTGACCTTTTAGAGTTGAGAGGCTTTGGTATTTATAGCCCCCGGGGTGACGGTTCGTTTTTCGAATGCCTTGAGCTTTTAAAACATTTACAATTTTATCTCGGGTTAAAAAACAATTCTACGGCGCCATCATTACCTCAAATATTGCCCAGAGTCCATCTCGGGAAATAAACCGCCACATTTAGTGTGCCACTAAGTGGAGGATTTGAAGCGTCGGGTTACTTATCCGATGTAAGTCCTAAAATTTGAAGTAAACATGTCTCTTCATTTTCTTCAAATTTGGGGGCTAGCTGACGAGGATTGATACCTGAGCTAGTTCAAAACAAATGCACATCTGGTTCAAGATAGATCCGAACTAGATGCATGTCCGTTGATATGATCTTGAGCTGTTTTGAGATACGCGACCACATGGTCGCAGGTTCTACACGATCAGGCCGCAGACAGTGCGCGGTCAGGAGCCCGTAGGCGATGCGCAGACAGAACATTGCAGATAGTGCGTGATCAGATGACTGCAGGAAATATGCGGTCAGAATACTCTTGACCAGGAAACGCGGGATTGCTTAGTCCCTACAACAAGCATATCTCGAATATCCAGAAGATTCCTCCACGAATAGAGACAACCGTCAGGCGGTTAATACGTGCAGTTATTCCTTAATTATACGTGTTAAGCTTGCGTGGAGGTTAAGGGCAGTTACCAAAACTGCACCCGAGCAACTGTTTGAAGCCGTTATGCCTTGGCACCTTTTCGATCAATACAAAAGGATAAGCCAATGCTTCAGACAGGAGAGAGAGATCAGAAGACCAACATAAGACATTAGTTTAAATCAATTAGCTTTCATAAGTATTTTTTGGCATTGTCTTGTATAAACACATAGGGAAGATCCTCGCCTGTGAGGATCCTTTCTCTAGTTTTGTAACTCTTTTTCTTACACATAGTAAATCTTAACAGGACGTAGGTCTGTTACTCCCACCATCGAGGGCCCAAACCTATCTAAACCTCTCTGTGCTTCAGTTAACTTTGGTTCATCATCCCTTTCCGAAGGGACACCCTGAAAGGTCTCACAACTCACAAATTCTGCATAAGTTCGACTAAGGACCCCGAGTCTGAATCGTCGACAAATCTGCTCCCAAGAAACCTAAGAAGATTCTGGGAGAGGCTTCTTCGCAGAAGAAAATCACAACCACAAAAAAGACTGCGGTAAGATATTCAGTACCCCCTGCAACCCCAAATACGAGTAGAAATTACTTCTTCATCATACAGGGTGAAGGGAGCGAGGACGAGGAGGATGACATTCCCCTGGTTCGTCGCAAGAGGAAGGCGATCGACCTTTCAGGAACCAGCATCCCAGAGAGGTTGACTTCCCCTCAAATCGGCGAAGTTCTGTCTCGACTGCAGGGACAGAGACGTCTACGATGGGCCCTGTGACCATCCATAACCCTGTGGTTGCGGGTGAAACCCTGGTGCCTGAAGCTTATGAAGCCTCAGGACTTACAACACCTCCCCTTCTGATAGAAGGGGCGATTGTGGTAAGATTTCTCACAATCCTGAATTTTTTCATTCACTTGTGCATATCTATTGAGTTATGTTCATACAGGAAGAGGAAGATGACATTCCTCTTATTCACCACGCAAGGACTCCTACTAGTCCTGGGGCGGTGAGTACTCCACTCCTAACGACAAGAGTGAGGGTGACCGAACAGGATTCCGCGACCAGTACCGATCTCGTGGTCGCGGACGAAGTTCTTGTACCTGTGGTCCAAGAAACTCCAGGACCAATGGCTTCATCTTTACCAACAGAAGATGTTACTCCGGTAAGGACCCTTACAGTCTTGGTTTCAATCATTCCTCAGGTGTGTTCTTATAGACTTGCATGCACATAGGGGAAAAGGACAAGGTCCTATTCAGGAAAAGGAAGACCAGGTCAGCTGACAACTGTCCTCTTTTTCTCGGGGAATCATCCTCGAAATCCCAGAAATGGATAGGATTTCGAGTAAGGTAAGAATCTCTCCTGTTTGGACAGGGTCATATCGAAGTGATCGACTGAAGACATTCTAACCGATGATCCTCTTATTTGCTTATGCTAGGCGCAGAGATGCAGCACCAAGCGCCCCAGTGACCTTTGCAAGTGTTGAAGCTTCTCCTGCTATAGAGGTCACGGGTGAGCAAAGTCCCATCCCCAGGGCCGAGCAAGTTCTTCATGCCATTGTAGAGGGGATGGCTATAGAAGTCCAATCATAGAGATTGGAATCTGAGACCCCAGCCATGGAGGAGGCTCAACAGGAAAACTGATCTGTCGCTCCAGCTGGGGATAAGGCGAGTCTAGAGACTCAGCCTTTGGCTGAATTGGAAAGTGGCTCGTTCAGCTCGAGTATATTGAGGTATGCAAAAGACCTCTTGTGATTTTTAAGTTCGCATTTACATAGGAATATCCAGGTTCTGAAACTGATCTCCCCCCAAGTCATAGGAACTGACTCGAGTGGCGACCAGGTCGATGGCCGTGGCGAAGCGTATCGAGGTCGCTCAATAGGAAATGAATCACCTGCAGCGGTAAGAAAGATGTCTCCTCATCTGCCCGAGTCCTATTTTAACAATTGTCTCTTTTTTCACAGAGAAAATGCCATTCTAATCAAAAGCCTCGCTGATCGGGAAAACTAGGAGGTCAGGGCAATCGTCCAGATCTCTTGCTTGGACAAAGAACTGCAACAACTGCGGTCGCAGCTCTCCTGTAAGTGTACTTCCGACCAAAATGAATTTACTTGTTATGCGAATTATTTGTGATGGTCTCTTATTACAGCACGAGAGGACCAAATAAGCCAGCTCTGCCAAGAGAAGAAAGAGCTCCAGGAGACCATTGAGTTGCAAAACTCGAAAGTTGATTCTGTCTGCAGGGAGAACAAGGACTTGAACGCGTCACTCTCAACCTGCAGCAGTGTTCAACAAGACATCTTTGAAAAGCTGAAGATGGTGGCCAGTTTGCTAAAAGATGATGTGGTCAAAACTGAAAAGGATGACCTTAGCCTTAGCAACTGGACCACACTGGTCGCAACCCAAGCTGAGTCACTCCTCGAGTATCTTCTTGAAGATACAAGGCGTCAAACAGAGGCGATTAAGACAAAAGTGCAATCTGCAGTCTCCGCCATCCTCTGCAGACTTCGTCTTCACCATGGCCCGGATCTTGATCTAAATCCAGTGGTGGGAGAAGCAGAGGTCGAGAGTGAAGACCAGCTTGTAGTCATAATGGAGGAAGTCAAGCCTCTGGTTGAAAATCTCTTGACAGAACTGGGCTTACTGTAAATTTTGTACCTGTACAGATATAAATATACAATTCATATGTATGCCTTTATTTTTTGAAAGAAAAGCACTTCTTTTTGTTTCATGATGCGACCATATTCCCCTAGCCTCCTCCTAAGATTATGTATACTAAAGACTTAGTATTATAAGCACAGGAAAAATCTGGGTGTAACGACGACCAGGAATACCTAGAGATTAATATCCGATCAGACCGATAATCATGTTCAATACAACACCCGACCTTATTGCAAACCGGTAGCCACTCTAATGATCAAGGACATGCTAGCAAGCCCCGTGTGCGTTGAGAAATGACTTATTGAGGGTGTCTTGTCTGGAAGTGATCACGAGATCGGCTATCGAATCCGATCGAGGTATTATAGTGATATAATTATCGGCGATCAGCTCCCGAGCCAAACACGTAACATATGGGCAAAATGAATAATTATCACATGAAACAACTAAAAGTACTAATTTTGTTAAATCATGATAATTGAAAAGGAAAAGGGTTGGGAAACTTACACGTAAAACTTGCGCAGTTGATCAATGTTCCATGTATTGGATAAGATTCGACCATCCTCCATAGCTAACCGAGCCGATCCTGGTCACGGTACCGAGAAAACAGTGTAGGGACCTTCCCATCGAGGGGAGAATTTATTGCGATTAGATTGGTTTTGTATTCTTCGTAAAACCAGATCACCCACGTGAAGGCTACGTCGCCGCACTCTTTTGTTATGGTATTTGCACAAAGCTTGCAAATACACCGCGGACTTGACCAGAGCTCGATCACGTTTTTCTTCTAGGAGGATTAGATCTTGTAATCGTTGTCCGTTCTGATCAACTTGTTCGGATCGATCTGTTCGGATAGAACCAATACTAATTTCCATTGGTAACACAGCCTCAGCTCCGTATACCTAATGGAAAGGTGTCTCACCGGTGGCTCGACTAGAAGTAGTACATAGTGCCCATAGAACGGTATAGAGCTCATCTACCCAAGCCCCCGAGCGTGTCTTAAGGTGATCAAAAATGCGCTTTTTGATGCCCTGCAATATTTGCCCGTTGGCACGTTCAATGTAACCATTGCTTTGTGGATGAGCTACAGAGGCAAAGCACACCTTGGTTCCAATATTGTCATAATAGTCCAGAAAGAGACCGCTGGCGAATTGGGAACCATTATCAGTGATGAGATGATTTGAAACACCAAATCGAGTCACAATGTTCTTATGAAAGAACTTTTGTGCAGTAGCAGCAGGACATTGTGTACTGGCTCGGCCTCAATCCACTTTGTAAACGTGTCAATGGCTATGAACAAGAACTTGTATCCGTTAACCGCTTGTGGCACAGGACCAACAATATCCATCCCCCAAACCGCGAAGGGCCATGATAGAGCGATAGTTTGTAGAGCGTAGGCAGGCTGATGGACCTGTCTCACATGAAATTGACACTGAGGACATGTCTTGACCATATTTTTGGCATCATCAAGTGCTGAGGGCCAGTAAAATACTTGTCAGAAAACCTTCTTGACCAGTCTTCGGAATGAAGCGTGCGCACCGCATACACCGTCATGAATTTCTTTCAAGAGGGATTCACCTTCCTCTTGGGATACGCAGTGCATGAATACTCCTTGAGTATCCTTTCTATACAAAACTCCTATAAGTTTATATAGATGTGCTTTTCGAACTAACCGATCGCTCTCGGTTTCATCCTCGGATAAGGTCCCGTGTTCGAGATAGACCCTCAATGGATGGGTTCAATCTCGTTCTTGTCTGAGATTGGTAACGCAGACTGTTATCGGATCATCCCCGGTCGTAGTCATGATCGAAGGATGTTCCAAGTGTTCGACGAACACTCCTGCCGGGGCGGTGTGCATGAGGACCCAATTTTGGATAATTGGTCTGCGAGAATGTTGTCCTTTCGCGGGATGTATTGGACTTCGAAATGACATAAGTGTTTTTTCAATCTCCTCACTTCCCCCAGGTAATGAGCCATTGTCTCATCAGAGGTGCTGTACTCCTTGTTTACCTGGTTTATGACCAGCTGTGAGTCTCCCCTCACCACTAATCGACGGACTCCGAGGAATTTTGCTGCCCGAAGCCCTGCAATAAGACCTTCATACTCGGCAGCATTGTTGGTTGCAACAAAGTGTAGTTGAATGACATACTTTAGTTGGTCGCCCTAAGGCGTGACTAAGATCACACCAGCCCCCGAGTGTTGAAAACTGCGAGAGCCATCAAAATACATTGTCCAGTGATCGGGGCATTCCAAATCTTCGGACGCCTGCACGGGCGGTTATGGATTAGTCCATTCGACCATGAAGTCGGACAGGACCTGAGACTTGACCGCAGTGCGAGGCGTGAAATGGATGTCGAACGCTCTGAGTTCCACAGCCCATTTTGCTATCCGACCAGATTTCTCTGAATTTCGGACAATGTCCCCCAAAGGAAAAGACGGGGGCACTGTGATCTTATGTGCTTGGAAGTAATGTCGTAGCTTACGGGAAGCCATCAGCAGTGCGTAAAGTATCTTCTGGACCTCAGGGTATCGCTCCTTAGGACCATGAGATACTTTGCTTACGTAGTAGATGGGTTTGTGCACACCTTCTCTTTCTGCGATCAGGACAGTGCTGACCGCATAAGGTGTGGCCGCCAAGTAAAGAAGTAATGGTTCCTCCTTATTGGGAGAAACCAAGACCGGCGGACTAGAAAATATGCTTTGACCTCCTGAAATGCTTTCTCGGCCTCATCAGACCAAGTAAAATTATGGTGTTTGTGTAGGGCTTTGAAGAAAGGTAGTCCCTTTTCGCCTAGTCACAATATGAACCGACTCAATGCCGCCATGCGACCTGCTAGGCAATGAACATCTTTGATGGTCAAGGGAGACCTCATTTGTTCGATAGCCCTGATTTTTTCAGGATTAACCTCGATTCCTCTGGAACAAACAAGAAAACTAAGAAGTTTTCCAGAAGAAAACCCGAAGGAACATTTCTCCGAGTTTAACTTTATACCAAATCGATTCAAATTACAGAAGGTTTCAGCAAGATCGTCTAAATGAGACAAACTTTTTAAACTTTTTACAACCAAGTCATCTACATAAGCTTCAAGTTACACCCCATCTGGGAAAGAAAGGTCTTTTGCATCAAGCGCTGGTACGTGGAACCAGCATTCTTGAGACCAAACGGCATTCTAACATAGCAGTAGGTGCCGAATGGTGTGATGAAGGCAGTCTTCTCTTCATCTTCTTCTGCCATGCTAATTTGATGATATCTTGAGTAAGCGTCCAGGAAACTCATCAGTTCACAGCCCGCAGCAGAATTGACCAGCTGGTCGATGCGGGGAAGGGGAAAATCGTCCTTCAGACAGGCACTATTTAAGCTGGTGCAGTCGACGCACATGCGCCACTTGCCGTTTGACTTGCGGACCATGACCGGATTTGCAAGCCATTTCGGATGATCGACTTCATGAATAAATCTGGCCTTTTGGAGCTTATCTAACTCTACTCAGATGGCTTTCTGCCGATCAACAGCAAAACGCCTAAGATTCTGGTTTATTGGTCGCTGTCCAGGTCGAATTGCTAACCTGTGCTCAATTACCTCCCTTGGGACACTGGGCATGTTGGATGGTTTCCATGCAAACACATCTGTGTTTGCTCGGAGGAAAGCAATGAGCTCAAGTTCCTATTTGTCATCCAGGCCTGATCCAACCCGAATTGTCCTGGATGGATCATCTGGGTATAATGGAACCAATTTTAATGTTTCATCTGGTCGAGGAGCAGCATTGATCGTATCAGTAGACATTGTGGCAATCTGGGCTTCTCAGAGGGGAAGCTGATCTACAATCTCCAGGGATAACCGATCACATGTCAATGCCACGTTGCGACTGCCTCAGACCGAAATAACGCCCTTGGGGCCAGGCAACTTGCCGCACTGGTAAGCATAGTGCGTAGCCATCATGAATTTAGTGAGAGTTGGCCTGCCAAAGATTGCATTATAAGCCGAATCACAATCAATTACATCAAAAAGTAACCAATTCCATTCGAAAGTTATCTGGTTCACCCAGTGTGACTGGGAGCACCACCAGTCCCAATGGCATCATAGAGGGACCAGGAATTATCCCATAAAATGGATGAATTATGGGTTTGATTTTTGAACGAGGAATTTGCATCTCTTCCAGTGCCTTGACCAATAAAATGTCCAAGGACCTACCTCCGTCGATCAAAACCCTTTCGACTCTCGCATTACTGATAATTGGGGTTATGACCAAAGGTAGCCTCAATGGTCGAGTAAGCCCCAAAGGGTAGTCAGAGCGATCAAACGTCAAAGGAGTATCCGACCAATGGGGGTATTGAGGTTCACCAAGGGGAGTCTCCGCTTGGTTCACCTCTCGGTAAAAAGCTTTAAATTGCCGTTTAGAAACAAAAGAGGAGGAGCCTCCGAAAATAACATTGACATGATTATGAGGTACCTGGTAGGACATCTCTTCGTCCCCACTGGCGTCTCTTAGCCTGCATGTTTGTTCTTTTGGTGGCAAGGTCGGCATAGGTCCGATCTCCTAGTAGAAGTCATCCAACTGCTTCAACCAACTCCGGCAATTCTTGAGATCATGGCCTGCAGAGTTGTGGAGTGGACACCATCTCTTGTGTTCCTGCGGGTTAGTCGACTTCTCTAGCTGGTCGGCACTGTGACCACCAGAAGCAGTTTTATTTTTAAACGAAGATTTGTTACCTTTGGTCGATGGAGGTTTCTCTGCGACCGCGACCTCTCGGTACTGTCTAGTTCGACTCCTGTTTTATTTCTTTGACTTCCCGCCTGATGAAGATTTTGGCTTCTTGTTCGAATCCTCTCTCTTTACGTCCTTCAGACCTAGTTGAGGCGGTAAGTTTCCTTTGTCCACCATCTGATTCCACTCAACGGCCTCGGCCGCGTCAGAATATCGATCAGCCATATCAAAGAGATTGGCTACTGATCGAGGGGGGTAGATGAGTAAGTCCTCAGTAAACCTCCGATATCGAATGGCATGTTTAAACGCCCTGATAATGGAATTAGCAGATATGTTCGGGATGGTATTTCTCACCCCGACGAATCTCTTGACAAACTGACGAAGAGTTTCGGTCGATGTTTGTCGTAGTCGATGGAGGTCGTCCTCTTTTCCCGGCTTCTGATAGCAATTCTGGAAATTGTTGAGGATGGCATGGCACAACATTTTCCAGTTATATATCAAACCCTCGGGCTGGTTGAACAGCCAGGTTCTTGCCAGTCCCTCGAGGACTGTAGGCAAATAGTTGGCCATGACACGGTCATCGCCACCTGCTGTCTGAATAGTAGTGCTGTAAATTTTGAAGGAACTTGGATGGATTTTGAGTTCCGTCAAATCTTTCTTTCGCCCCTGGTTTGAACTTATCTGGCCAAACGACCGCACGAAGGCCGGGCGAGAAAGCTTTACAACCGACATAAGGACCATGGATGGACCTGCGACTCTCGACCTGTTCTCGGGCGACCTCACGTGAAGGAGAGGCCATGCGTGGCCCCAGTAGAGAGTGGACAGGAATTCTTTCCCGATCACGAGAATTTCTTTCCCGTCTGGCTTTGTCATGCCGAGACGGCACTAGTGGTGGACGATTCCGTCTACCAGAACTAGAGTTAGAATATTCTCTTTCGTGGGAATGTATTGCCGACCGGGAAGAGGCTGTTGGGGTCACCTCGGATGCGACCTCGTCTAACCTCTCCGCCAAGATTCTGGCGAAAGCTGGTTTCTGCGCATCTGTGACAGTAGGGGGAAAATTACGCAAGACCTCTGCGATGGATCAAAGCCGGCCATGCGTGCTCCTCCTAGGCACGCCAGATGTCACCGTCAC
Organism: Pharus latifolius; assembly: GCA_019359835.1. NCBI lineage: Eukaryota > Viridiplantae > Streptophyta > Magnoliopsida > Poales > Poaceae > Pharus > Pharus latifolius. The sequence continues at coordinate 26,360,196 of CM033325.1, read as the reverse complement.
CTCATCCGTTGGTAAATGTCCCGGGGTAAAGATGGTGTCTGGTCGCGTCTGCGACCACGCGATCGACGGGAGGAACTAGGAGCAGCGTCGTAACGAGCTTGAGCATTTTGAAGAGCCTCTAGGGCTGTTCTACAAAGCTCATCATCTTGATGTTCGCGATCTTGATCCTCCTTTTGTCTACGCTCTTGCTCTTCTTTTTGCTTGCGCTCCTGTTCTTCCCAAGCAGCCCGCTGATCGGGAGTTTCTTCCGATAAGGCAGCGAATTGCCTAGGGAATGAGGTCACCGATGGAGAAAACATCTCTGTTTGTTCCGAGTCGGACTCGAAATCAAAGAGACGGTGGAGGTTATCAGGATCAAACGTCCCCGGGCTAAATTCCTGATCAACATCGCCCTTACCCTCAGCATGGTCGTGCGATGGACCGGATTCAACCTCTAACGCAGTAGAAACCACATTGGGCTCCAGTTCTGCGTCGGTTGTCTCCTGGTCAATAGACATGACCTGAATGGTTGAATCGACCTCTGGAACGTCTTCGCCTCCGGTTTCCTCCATTGGAACAGGATCACTAGATGAAGGCATCTGGATGTGGGCATAATCCTCGAGATCGAAGTCATTCTCGGAATCATATGATCTAGACATGGCTCACCGAACCTCCGGATAGAAGTAAGAACGCCTTGAGAAAGGCCCCACGATGGGCACCAGCTGTCGACGATTCGGACTCGGGGTCCTTAGTCGAACTTATGCAGAATTTGTGAGTTGTGAGACCTTTCAGGGTGTCCCTCCGGAAAGGGATGATGAGCAATGGCGGATGGGGCACAGGGATATTTATACAGGTTCGGGCCCTCGATGGTGGGAGTAATAGCCCTACATTCTATTGTGATTTCACTATGTATGGAAAAAGAGATTTACAGTGTTGGAGAAAGGATCATCACAGGCGAGGATCTTTTCTGTGTGAAAGCTTGTCCTTGATCTGTTGGATCTGTATATCTTTGTCTTGTACATTTTCTCACCCTTTTATACTGATTGAAAGGGCACCAATGTACAACGGCTTTAAACGGTTTCTTGGGTGAAGTTTTGATAACCGCACTTAACTTCCACGCAGTTGTCTTCATACGTGGAAGGATCTTCGTGATACACGGGATATGCTTGTTGCAGAGCTTAAGCAATTCTGAGTCATCCTGGTCGAGAGTAGTCAACGACCTTCTGACCGCGCACTGTCTGTGGCCTCCTGACCGCACACTGTCTGCGATCTCATGATCACGCAACGCATGCGACCATGTGTCCACGCTTCTCAGGTCGTCTGAGATCATAGCAACGGACCTCTGGAGACTTGTCTGGTTCGAATCTATCTTGAACCAGATATGCATTACTCCGAACTAGCTTAGGTAACAATGCTCGTCACTTCCCTTGAAGACCTTCTTATACTTGCCGATGAGGTCATCGGTTGTCCTCTTGAAGGCACACCCCACGATATCTCTTAACCGCCTTGGAGTGGCATCTTTGAGGTCGTGGGTACATGTTAGTTGCCGTAGATCATGGGTACGTGGCTATTTGGCAGTCTTGACTCGGTCGTCGTGGAACTATCTTACCATCTTAACCTCCTTCGATGGTTACCTTGTCAGGGACTTATGATTATCTCGAGATTAATCATAAGGATCATGGTGAGGTAATGATAAAGGATGGTTGCGTACTATTGCGATCATGATAATGAGAACAGTCCTTGTATCCAGGGGGAGGTTGGTCGTAGGGACTATCTCTGCGACCATACTGTTTCTCAGATACAGCTTTAGACATGGGCTTTATGATAATAAATGTCTTGAATTTGTACGAAATAAATATGATCTGAGTTATATCCAGAATGCCCTTGGATTACCCGATGTTCTTCCTTCTGACCCTTGGTGACCATAGGGAGGGCCTACGGCCATGGCTATGGGGGACCATTGGACGCTTGCGCGACCATGGGAGCTCTAAAAATGGCTAAAAATCCTCGTTAGCTAGCCCCTGAATTTGAAGTGACAAAGATCCACTGTAGTGGTGTGTTACTTCGAATTCTTAACAGTGTTTCGTCGCTTCGAATTCCCACATTGCGTTATGTTGGTGATATCTTCGATACGTCTCGGGGAGTGAGCTGCAGGAACTAGAGAGGATCTTGAGGCTTTCACACGATGCCCTAGGCCGGGAACTCAAAGCGTCGCCTAGGTAAGTCTATAAATAGCCGTTCCTTTACTGTCGAATTTCCAACTTCTCCACAAATTTCTCTAAGTCTCAAACCTTTCGTCTTCCTAACCTTTTGTGCTAATGGCATCCCCAAACCAAGACCGATTCGGTGAGGAAGTTGGAGAAGTGAATGTTGAGGTTTTGGGAGTGCAAGGAACTAGCGCAGCGCCTTTGTCTCAAGAGGTAATCCTCTCTTGGTAGATTGGTGTAAGCTTTTCCTTGAAATGTAGTTTTTCTAAGGCCTTTTGTCTTATGAAACCACTTGATCATCTGAATGTCTCAAGGAAACGAGGTGGTGATGATCTTGGATCATCTGGGGGATCTTCATCGAAGAAGCTGATGCAGCTTGATGACCTAGCTGTTCATCAGGCTTCATACCAGCCATCCTCTACAAATGTGGATCTGGTGCTGCCCATGGCCACACAAGCTTCACCTCGTTCTCCTTCCTCGACGAAGGATGAGGAAGCTCTAGGCCTGGCTGCAGCCACTTCAACCTTGTCTTCCCCAGTAAGAACTCTCAATCTTTTGGGCTTATCTTGGTTAGTAGATCCTTACCTCGGAGTAAGATGATAATCTTGTATAGGGAAGCGAATCTGGGGAAGAGCTGGGCAGGGTGAAGGCTGAGTTGAGGGCCCTCCAGGAGGAGCACAAGCGCCTTGAGGAGAAGTACACTCAGTGGGGGCTCGACCTAAATGACTTCTTCAAGCGCATTGAGCGTTTGAAGGCAAGTTCGGACCGGGCTAGGGAGACCGTGAGGCTGGCTCGACAAAAGGAGCAGCTTGTGCCGAAGAGAAGCATGCCGCAGATGTTACCATCGCCGGCTGCGGTCTCACCATGAAGGATACCCTCGCAGAACTGAGGGAGGTCGCAGGGCTTCTCGAAGCATATCTAGTTGATCCTAAGAAGGACAACTTATCGCTGGAGAAGTCTTGCGTCCTAGCTGTAAGTCAAACTGACTTCGTCTTAGATGCAGCTAGAGCTAAGGCCGATCCTTGACCTGGCCCTTTGTATATTTCCTTTTTGTTTTTGTAAATAATGAAAAATATTAATGAAAAATAGTTTTTCTCATGTCAATTTTTCAATTATGTTCATGAACTATGCCCAGCACTTTCTTAGACTTTTGTCTTATCTCTTTCCTTGGCTCTTGGTGACCATAGAAAGGTATACGCGCTACGCGCGATCACTAAATGACTGTCGCGATCATGGAACAATTGTCGTAGGGCGGTAATGTGCGATCATGGGAGCGGCAATCTTTGTCTGCCAGCCCTCGAAGTTGAAATGAAAAGGCTTTTTTTTTACTAAAAAAGATGTCTTCATGTTGAAAAAGGTGTTTCAGTTCCTGAAAAGGCATATTTTCGGTTTGACTTCCCATTGATCATTCGCGGGACTGTGAGTGTGTGTGTTAGGTTTGTTTTGATGTGCATTTAATGCAAAAAACACCTTTTGCTGTGTGCCGTGAACCGTGATGAAGGACCCGAGGGAAGTGGGTTTTCAAACCCTTCGTCCTGAGCCCTGCGCACAAAACATCATTGAAATTTCTCAATTTTTCTTTTTGTTGAGTGTTCTGCGCTTGCTTTTGTTTCGTGGTTCTAGCCCACACTAGACACAAACTTGATAGCTTCTTGGACATGATTGAGCCACCGCACGGAGGAAAGTCTGTTGGCGCTTGAGGCCGACGGGTATCTTCCTCTAGGTCGTTGATTCCATGGTGACCTGCGGGGGAGGATGCGGAGAGCCCGAAGGTGCAAGAGAGCGAGTGACGAGGATTGACACCCGGGTCAGTTCAAATAAATGCACTGTTGGTTCAAGACAGATTCGAGCCAGACACATGCCTAGCGGTGCAAACTCAAGTCATACTGAGAAGCATCAGCCCGAGGTCGCAGGCTTTGGGCGATCAGACCGCAGGCTTTGCGCGATCAGACCGCAGACTTCGCGCGGTCAGGAGTTCGTGTGCTATACGCGAACAGAATGTCCGAGATGTTGCGAGGTCAGCCAACATCCCGCGGTCAGAACATTCTCGACCAAGGTACTTGGAGTTTGTCTGTCCAGTTGTCCCTATAGCGGGAATATTCCAAGTATCCCGAAGATTCCTCCACGTGGAAGACCAACCGTCAGGAGGTTAATACGTGCAGTTATCCATGAATAACACGTGTTTAACCTGCGTGGAGGTTAAGAGCGGTTCTCTAAAAACCGCATCCAACCATCCAAGCAACTGTTTGATGCAGTTTACCACATGGCACCCTTTCGACCAGTATAAAAGGGTGGTATGGAGTATCAAACAGGGGGATCGATCAAGAGATCAATGTCTCTAATACAAGCGAGATTCAGCACATCTCAACCACTCATACAGCCAAGTCTACGGCCTAGATTAGATAGTATTTACAAGCCTCTTTGGCTTTTTTCTGTACACTTACATAGGAAAAACCTTCGCCTGTGAAGGTATTTTCCTCCCCTTTTGTAAATCTTTCCCATATATAGTGTAATCCCAACAGGACGTAGGGCTATTACTCTCACCATCGAGGGCCCGAACCTGTATAAACCTCTCTGTGCTTCTGTTCTCCATTTTTCTACATACCTTCCTGGAGGGTCATCTTGAAAGGTCTCGCTATTACAAATTTTGCATAAGTTCGGCTGAGGACTCCGAGTCCAAATCATCGACAGCGAGTTAGTGGTGTTTGAGGACTTCTTGCGGTGTGGCTTCCGGCTGCCAGAGAGCGATTTCTTGCGGGAGGTTCTCTCCCACTTTGATTTGGAGATTGTGAATCTGAACGCCAATTCAATGCTGATCCTCGCCACATTCCAGCATCTATGTGAGGCTTACATTGGGGTTTTTCCCAATGTAGATTTATTTCGCCAATACTACTTTGTGGAGAGCTCGAAGGGCATAACCGCTCCGGGCTGCATGTACTTCCATCTGTGGGAGAAGAAGGATTTCCTCCCCTTTCCATTACGTGACTCGGTGCACAAGTGGTACCATCGGTGGTTCTACTGCACTGCACAAAAGGAGAGTCATCTTTGGTTCGCCGGTCGGCGGCCAGAGAAGGGTAAGGAGAAGGATGTCCCCTCTTCTCTCGACGACGAGTAGAGGAGGCAAGCCCAGGTGCTGAAATATTTGATAGACAATGGCTTGACCGCTCGGGATGTGATCTGGGATTTTGTGAAGAATCAGATCAATCCTCTAAGAAAGAGGGATCACCTGGCGTGGGAGATCAGAATGATGGGGGACGCGACCAGGGATTGGAGCCCTGGTAAGTGTCTTGGCTTTGGTTAAATTGGCATGGTTTGCTCAATATGTTGCTCTTGTAGGAGTATTGGTTTGATGTTTACCATCTTTCTGAGTTGTTCTCTTCTGACATTGAAGTAAGGACTAGTTTCCTCCTAAAGTCTTTCACTTCGGCCAAGGAAGGCGATGTGATCGCTCTGAAGACCGGAAAGCCTTGTCGGGTGCACCGACGACATTGGGCAGGCATGACGAAAGGCATGTTTCTTTCGAGAAACTCATACAACATTGTTATCGAACACTGAAAACCAATGAAAATTATTTGATTGTGCAGTTGCTGGAGGGAAAATGGTAGGGATGAAGTGGCCCATGGCCGATGAAGGTCCTTCTGGCAGCTCCTCAAAATGGATGAAGAGGACCCCAAAGTCCAAAGGACCGACCCTAGTGAGAACCAAGAAACCTAGGGTGCCAGCCCCCAGCACGGCCAAAGTATGGACGACAACTGGGGCAGCTTCATCCAAGCCGACTGCGACCGCTCCGAGGGCGTCTACAGTAAACATTTCTACCCCTTATACCCCAACAAGCAGGATGGGGAATTATTGCTTGTTTGTACAGCGGGAAGGAAGCGAGGAGGAGGAGGAAGATGAAACTCCTCTAATTCTTTAGAGAGAAGGTTGGTAGATCCCCCGAAGAAATCCGCGTCCAAGGTGCTGACTTTGTTGCTGTCTCCCCAGAGTGGGGCATCGAGTTCCCAAAGTTTGTTGGGACTTAGTATTAGGTAAACAACTTCGTCTCTAGCTAAGTCATATTGCTTAGCTAGGAATAGTTTTATCAATTATGAATCAAATGTGTAGGACTCCCTTGACCATGGCTGTAGTTATTCCAGTGGGTGAATCGGAGCCTACCGTGGTCGAGGGGGAAGGGACTAACTACCATGGCAGGTGTTCCTATCGTGAACGATACAACAGTAGAACCGGCGGCTGCAACGGAGGCCGCCACAACTATTGATGATGTACCACTGCCCGACGTCGTTGACGAGGTGGTTGTGGATATGCTATGTATCGAACCCGTCGATGACGAGGGAGCTGAGGTCGCAGCAGCAACTGCGACCACAGACATGGATGCAACTACCATTCCGTTGAGGCTAAAAGCTCCATTCCGGTGCGCGATGGCTTGGCTTCGTCCATCCATGGGGCTGGGTCAGAAAAATTCCTCAAAGACCTTTTGGAGGTAAGAGAAGTTTGTACGCTAGGTTATTCAGTATTAATCTGAATTTTCCTTAATGTACGTTTATTGTTTTGTGGCAGAACTCTGCTCGTAGCGCGACCATGGTCGGTCTGCTGATAGCGCAGTTCAAAATTGTCCAACAGAGCACAACCACATAAAGCAGTAAGTGTCTCGCTTGTCCTTTAGTCCTATGATGGACCAGAATGACAATCTTTGGTTATTGTCGCAGGGAAAACTCTACTTTACTAAAGGAGATTGCCACAGTGTGCAACAGTGAGGAAGTTGATGTAGCCGAGGCTTTGAGGGAGAATAATGAAAAACTCTCAAACACGCTCGCATCCTTGGAGAAGAAGACACGATTACATGATTCTCTCCAAGGGGAAAAAGAGAGCCCACTACTACAGAATTCATTATCACAGTCGGGTCAAAATAGTCATCACAGACGGTTCTTACCCGTCAGTGATATTCGAGTCAGTGATAATCATGTACTATCACAGACGGTTTTGAACCGTCTGTGATCTTCCCCTTCACAGACTGTTATAAGATCAAAACCGTCTGTGATACTCACACTACACAGACTGTTATAACCTCAAAACCGTCTGCGATACTCATACTACACGGACTGTTATAACATCAGAACCATCTGCGATACTCATACCACACAGACTGTTATAACATCAGAACCGTCTGTGATACTCACACTACATAGACTGTTATAACATCAGAACCGTCTGTGATACTCATACTAACACAGACTGTTATAACATCAGAACCATCTGCGATACTCATACCACACAGACTGTTATAACATCAGAACCGTCTGTGATACTCACACTACATAGACTGTTATAACATAAGAACCGTCTGTGATACTCATACTAACACAGACTGTTATAAGATCAGAACCGTCAGTAATAATAAGAGTATCGCAGACGGTTCTGATGTCAAAACCATCTGGGATTCTCACATTATTACTGACGGTTCTGAGATCAAAACCGTCTATGATACTCAAATTATTAGAGACGGTTATGACCTCAGAACTGTCTGTGATACTCATACTACCACAGATGGTTTTGATCTCAGAACCGTCAGTAATAATGTGAGTATCGCAGACGGTTCTGAGGTCAAAACCATCTGTGGTAGTATGAATATCACAGACGGTTCTGAGGTCATAACCGTCTCTGATAATTTGAGTATCGCAGACGGTTTTGATGTCAAAACCATCTAGGATTCTCACATTATTATTGACGGTTCTGAGATTAAAACCTTCTGTGATACTCAACTTATCAGAGACGGTTATGACCTCAGAACCGTCTGCGATTGCTTCCTTATCACAGACAGTTGTTTCAAAACCGTCTGTTTTTTAGAGTATCACATACGGCTTTGAGGTCAAGACCATCTGCGATATTGTCATTATCAGCGACGGTGGTAATCTTGGAACCGTCTGTGATTGTTTCCTTATCATTGACAGTTTATACCCTTAGAACCGTCTGTAATAGTGAGATATCACAGACGGTTTTTTGGTCGAAGCCATCTGTGATAGTGTTATAATCTCAGAACTGTCTGTGATAGTGTGATATCACAGACGGTTCTGAGGTCAAAACCATCTGTGATAGTGATAGTGTGATATCATAGACGGTTTTTAGGTCAAAACCATCTGTGATAGTGTCATTATCGGTGACTGTTATAATCTCAGACGGTTTGTAAGATCAAAACCGTCTGTGCATAATATGCACAGACGGTTTTGATCTTACAAACCGTCTGAGATTATAACAGTCACCGATGTCCTCTGTACAATAGCATTTCAAATATACAGTTCATGAATTTCATACATGCATGCACAGTACTCAAATATATACAGTCTCATATATACATGCACACAATTTAGAAACATGTACAAGCATTTCATATATACAGCACAGAACTCAGAAATGTGTACAATTGAGATTGAACCAATAAATTAATGTAATCGACAATTAAAGTCAGTGTGTTAGATGTACAAATAAATGTAAGGCCGCACTAGTACGAACCTTGCGGGTCCCTAAACTTCCCCTTGGTTGATATGACCTCCGCAAGGAAAAACTCAGTGAGCATCCCTCGGACAATACCAATCTCCCGAGGCTCAAAGCTTTCCGAAGGGAAGACGACCCCCTACAGCAAGAGTTGGTACAGAAAAAATTAGCTCAATGCAGTTGTAAATTCTGCCAAATCGATACAAAGGGGAGCAGTTGTATACCTCGGGGAAATCTGGGCGGTGAGGGGTGATGTCAGGTCATACATGTGGCGCATCACGTAGAACCCACATGTATTGTCGTCCGGCTACTGATGGCACTGCCAATTTACAGACCGAGAGTTAGCTGGGGACACGTTATAAAGTAAAACAGATGCCAGTTGAAATTTGTACCGAAAATTGTAACCACTGAAACTTATCGGCTCACCACTCGTGTTGTCGCCCACCCTCGGCAAAGTAGTTCAAGAAAGCCCTGTAGATAGTCAAAATTGACAGTTTGAGGATAGTCGAAATTGACAATTTGAGGACAGTAAATCTAGATGCATGCAAGACAGGTCCACATGAATATCATCACCTTTCGAATACATCTCATGCGCCGCAATACGAGTACCCTTTCCTCTGCAATGAATCAAGGTAGAACACCTTGTTCCTTTTCGGAATAAGTAGCAGCAGGATCCAGTGGTAGCTACATGTTACACGTAAAGAATTATAAATTTAATCTAAGTTTGGGGGTGTGCACATGGAGACACTAATCTACGGGTGAAGTACTGATGAAAGCACTCACCTCTGGTTGTAGGGTACAAGTATGTACTTCTTGTCGACCTGAGCAAGCAACCCTCTTTTGATGTAGTCGACAACGAAGTCTGCGTCGGTCCTGAACATCACCTCGGCGACCATCTAGGGGTCCAAGAAACCAACAGGTATGCCCTTAGATTTGGTATAGTTGGTCATGCAGCTGCATGGAAGTAACCAATTAATAAATGACATATATTCGTATATGCACTGATAGTAGGATACTTACAGCACCCAAGAACGTAGGATTGACAAGTCGAGCGCATCTTTGTTCAGTAAATTGTGTAGGTCTTCGAAGGTCACCGAGTAGGTCCCAACATCGTTATGGAACTCTGCCACGGTGTACTTGACCATGATGTGCGTCGGTCGCTGCGTCCTGGTCTGGTTTGTCCTCCTCATGTACCATGCATGCAGGCTCTGGCATGCTAACCCCATGCTCGAAATTGCGGTATCGGAGGCCATGGGCATCCCCAGAGCGAACGGCATGAGAGCTGGCGCACTCTTCTCGCTCTCCTTCACCGGGCTCTTCTTTGCGTTTCCCCTACTAGCCAACTTCTTGAATGGTTGCCTCCTAGTCGGAGTCAGCTTCGTCTTCGGAGGGGTTGGCTGGCTAGTAGGCCGTGTGTCGGTCTGTGATGTCTGTGATGTAAGAACCTACGTATTAGGACACTAACTCTGAGGGCTATTATTATAGTACAAATTATGAAACTGGTGGGGGAATTACCTCATCCAGGACGATGTCTTTCTTGGGCCATTGCACGAACGTGTGCACCGCATCCCCGAGAGTGGTAATCTCATCGTTCGGCGGCTTCTCCAATGGAAAACCCTTGCAATGGTCAAAGACATTGTCCACCTGGACCCATGCAAAACCCTCACATACAAGGGCACCGTGGATTGTGGCCCCCGCCATGCATGGTTGCACCATCCCACGGCCAGCCTCGATCGGGAAGAGACCGGCCAGCACCATAAGCTTGCAGGAGGCGGGTTCCTACAAACAGTGCGCATTAACATATTGAATTTCACCGCTTTTCACTTTCGAATGAATTAACATAGACAAACGGTCATTACCTGCAGAAAGTCCATCGGATACTTTGGAGAGGGCTCCGTCTGCGAAGACCCCGGTGCAGACGCGCAGCTACTACGGTGGCCAAGAATGGGGGTCGGTACTTCCGCTGCTGCTAGAAGGGGGTTGCCCTGGGTCGCCTTTCTTAGCTCTTCATACATGGACCGCATCTCCGACAACTGCTGCAGGAGTGCTTTGTCCCGATCAGCGAACTCCGATTGCATCTCCTCCTTGAGCCGTTCATCGCGGGCTTGGTGGGATCTCTTTCTCCTCTTAGCCGCCTCCTCATCATCAGGGAAACCATGCCTCCAAGGCACAGTGGAACCGAGGCCGCGCACGCGGCCTGGATGCTCCTTGTTTCCTAGCGCCGCTGTGAGGATATCCCTGTCGCTCCTCGGGTCAAACTCTCCAGATGCCGCCTGCGCACTCAGCGTCACCTACAACAGGAGAATTTAGCAATACAACCCATTGCATGCATGTTACGAGGATAGTACGTGATCGAACAATCTTACCAGCTGGTCGATCACTTCCCTGTCCGCAGGGTTATTCACAGAGACGCTTCCGGAGGAGGTCATTGTCGATCTTGCTCGGCACCAATTGCGGGTGCGCACGTCCGTTATGCTCGCATAAGGACTGCCGGCCGAAGACTGGGAAGCCTCCTCGTCTTGCTTCCTCCACAACGCCTTCTTCCCCACATACCCACCACTGCCGAGTCTGTGTGGGTGGGTATTCTTGGCCTGGTTAGCCTAGCCCTTCGCACTAAGCTCCTGGAACTCTGGCTTGGCCTTCATCTCGACGAACTGCTGCCATGCCTCGGGAGTCACGAAAGGGAAGTCATCGAAGGGGGTCTTCGACTCCTTCACATAGAGCCTGACAAGGTGGCTCTTGAAGTTCGTCCACGCCATGTTTATTGACATCAGTGTGCTCCGGCGGATGGTGAAGTGGCGATCCTCGGGAATGTGAAACGTCGCCTGCATTTCTTCCGACAGCGCATCCTTGCACTCTGGGGGCACTTGACCCTAGTCGGAGGTGGTGATGGGCACCCGCTCTCTTGACACTTTGCCGCATAGTGAGCGATACTGACCGACAAGTTTGTCCAGAGCTTCCGGCACACCATTGTCGTCGAACTGGACGTGCTGCTTTTCCCGCTTCTCCAGACACGTGCATGTTGTCTGGCCTCGCCCCTTTCTCTTCTGCGGCTGGGTCACGGCGGACGCGGCGACCTCCGGCCCAGGCGTCTCATCGCCAGCGAGGTCACTCTGACTCCCCGAGTGGTGCATTTCGTCACCAGACATAGTTCCTAACATTAGTGAAAGAGAGAACAGTTTAAGTAAATCTGCAACTAATAATTCTATAACAAAATCCATATACTTATAATTAACCAAGAATGACAGAAACGGTGGGGAGGCGATGGAGGTGATCGCGTCGGAAGGCGGGAGGGCGATGGAGGTGATCGCGCCTGACGGTGGAAAGGCGATGCAGGTGATCGCGACGGACGGAGAGGAGGAGAAGGTGGGAGGCGATGAGGTGATCGCGACGGACGGTGCGAGGGCGGAGAGAGCTAGGGCAAACAGTTGCGAAGTCTGGAATGAGCGGGATAAAGCCCACCTTGAATTATGAACGGCGTGGAGATTATCACAGTCGGTTCAACATTCACAACCGTCTGTGATAATATTATCACAGTCGGTTCTCACATCAGAACCGTCTGTGATAAACAAATCTATACTGCGTGGAGATTATCACAGTCGGTCCAACTTTCACAACCGTCTGTGATACTATTATCACAGTCGGTTATCACATAAGAACCGTCTATGATAATCTCCAGAGAGATTATCACAGACGGTTTTGAGTTGAGAGCCGACTGTGACTGAGATTATCACAGACGGTCTGGACTTGAGAACCGACGGTGCACACAGGAACGCGAAGCGTCGGACACTGTTGTGAATATCACAGTCGGTTCTATATTCATAACCGTCTGTGATACTATTATCACAGTCGGTTCTCAAATAAAAATCGTCTGTGATAATCTACATATTGAGACATTATCACAGACGGTTTTGAGGTTAGAACCGACTGTGACTGAGATTATCACAGACGGTTTCGACTTGAGAACTGATCATGCACGTGATCTCTATATTGAACGTAAGTTTTACAACTTGAAACTAATCTGTAGCTTTCAACTCTGAATGCTCGAAAACTTGTTTTAAATGAACACTCAGATATTTCAAATGTTGTCCAAATGCTCTGTAAATTTGTTCTCAACTTGTACGTAGATCCAAAAATTGGTTACAATGTGGAGCATGCTCAAATAAATTTAACTTACAATGTGGAGCATGCTCAAGTTAATGTTACATACAAATGGGGACTTTCACCGACAGTTTTCACGTACACGGTCATGTTATCCTCAACTTTCCACTTGCCGCGGCCCTGCAAAGACGAGAATTACTGGAGATATAAGCTATACTGATGGAAACAGAGAGATAAGGACGTACGGTTGATTACCTTTAAAGTATAACCCTTCCTGGTGATCCATACGCATGTAACTGGTTTCGTCGGTGTCTTCAGTATCGACCTGTACGCCATCTCCAAATGGAGGAATCTCATCAAATTGATTGTATTCCTCCTCGTCTATGACATTTTCAACTCCAACAATCCTTCTCTTGCCATGAAGGACGACGTGCCACTTCTTATTGGCCGGGTCAGTGACATAAATGACCTGAATGGCTTGATTTGCAAGTATGAATGGCTCATCTTTATAAGCAACTCGATCGAGATCCACAGAAGTGAAACCGTAACTGTCAACCTTCACACTCTGTGGGATTTGGACCCATCGGCATCGAAACAGGGGAATCTTGAACAGTACGTAATCGAGCTCCCAAATTTCTTCAATGAACCCGCAGTACGAGTTCAATCCACGTACTACCCTTATTGGGCCTGTCTTGGTGAACTCCTCATGGAAAGCTTCTACGCTCACTCCACTATTTTGCACAATGCTCTTTCGATCTTGAGCTTTCGTGTAAAATGTGTACCCATTGATGTCGTATCCCTGCCATGTCTATACAGTAAACGTGGGCCCTTTTGCCAACCATTTAAGGTTCTCACTTGTAGACTCTCCGGTGATTCGCACTTTCATCCACGCGTTGAATTGACTGTTATGTTGTCCCGTGATCCAAACCTCGGATCGGCGAGGATTGTCTTGTCGTAGCATCTCCTTGTGCTCATCGATGTACGGAGACACCTCCGTCATGTGTTGCAAGACCCAAAAATGAGCTTTCGAGTACATATCGAAATCAAGAGTGATTGCTCTCCGTCCAACAGTGCCAACACCATCAAGCCTCCCCTCGTGACGAGACACAAGAACTCCTATTGCTTCTACCTCGGCCATGTAATCGATGCAGAACTCAACAACCTCTTCCGCTGCATAACCTTCGACAATGCTACCCTCGGGCCGGGACCGATTCCTCACATAGGCCTTAAGTACACCCATGTACCTCTCGAATGGATACATATAACGTAGGAACACGGGTCCACATATCTTGATTTCTCTGACAAGGTGGACGGTGAGATGGACCATGATATCAAAAAATGATGGAGGAAAATACATCTCAAGCTGACAGAGAGTTCGAACCACCTCGCTCTGCAGAGAATCCAGTCCATCGGGATCAATGACCTTGCAAGAAATTGCATTGAAGAAAAAACACAGCCTCGTGATCGTCTCTCTGACCTTATGCGGCAGAATACTCCGGATGGCAACAGGAAGCATTTGTTTCATCAACACGTGACAATCATGAGACTTTATACCCAGCAATTTCAAATCACCCATGGACACAAGCTTTTTCATATTTGCGGAGTAACCCGATGGAACTTTAACACCATAGAGACACTTACAGAGTTTTGTCCTCTCAGCCTTGCACAAAGTGTAGCATGCAGAGGGGAGGTATATACGGCCTTTATCGTCCTCTCTTGGTGCTAGCTAAGGCCTGATTCTCATTTCGATCATGTCATGCCGCACATTGACACCATCCTTTGTCTTCCCTGGAATGTTCAGCAATAGGCCGCTTAAACTGTCGCAAACATTCTTCTCTACATGCATGACATCAATGCAATGACGAACCTCTAAATGCCCCCAATACGGTAAGTCCCAAAATATCGATCTCTTCTTCCAAGAGTTCTTCGTGCGGGGTTTCAATTTATGACCCTTTCCAAACACAACGTCTATGTCCTTCACCCGTGTGTAAACATCTTTCCCGCGCATAGGCTTCGGGGCTGAACCATCTTCCTTGTGGCCGTCAAATTCCCTCTTCCTCTTACGATACGTGTCATTCTTCGGAAGAAGCCTACGGTGACGCATGTACACTGTTTTCCTGCAATTCTTCAGCCACACGCTCTCAATCTCATCTTCGCAGTGGGGGCAGGCTTTGGCTCCTTTCGTACTACGGCCCGACAAATTTCCAAGGGCAGGGAAATCGTTCAGGGTACAGAATATCATAGCACGTAGGATGAAGTTCTCTAGTTTGTATGCATCCCATACCTGCACCCCTTCGTTCCACATTGTCAGGAGATCCTCTATCAATGGTGCTAGGTACACATCAATATCGCTTCGGGGTTGTTTTGGTCCTGAGATAAGTAGAGACATCATGATGTACTTGCGCTTCATACACAACCAAGGAGGAAGGTTGTAGATACACAAAAGAACCGGCCAAGTGCTATGCCGACTGCTCATGTTACCAAAAGGATTAATTCCATCGGTACTCAACCCGAACCTTATATTCCTCAATTCTGCTCCGAAGTTAATAAATTCCCTGTCGATGTTTCTCCACTACGAAGAATCAGCGGGGTGTCTCAGCTTTCCATCCTTCTTCCAGTCTTCCGAGTGCCAACGCAGTAATTTTGCCTCTTTACGGTTTGCAAACAAACGCTGCAAGCTGGGAATGACTGGCAAATACCACAACACCTTAGCAGGAGGTCCTTGCTTTATCTCAGCGCAGTCACCGTCGTCGGTTCGGTCCTTACTCTTATAGCGGGATGCGCCGCACACCAGACAAACATGCATATCCTTGTAGTCGTTACAGTAAAGGATGCAATCATTAGGGCATGCGTGTATCCTTTCTACTTCCATTCCCAAAGGACACAACAGCTTTTTCGCTTGGTAGGTGTTTTTTGGCAACTCGTTTCCTTCCGGGAGCATGTCCGCCAAAAGATCTAGCAATGCTGTGAAACTCTTGTCGGTCCAGCTGTTGCTTGCCTTCAATTTTAACAGTTCAAGCACAGAGGCCAACTTTGTGTACTTCGACTTGCAACCAGGGAACAACGGCTTTTCTGAGTCCTCAATCAAACGCTTGAATTTGCCAAACTCCCTTTCACTGTAATTTCCTTCCACATCACGCAACATGTCATCTAAATTGTTATCCTGTGGCATATCCTCGTCGAAGTCGTTGTTCGGATCCGACATGTCTTGTTCCTCAACCTGAGTGGCACTTGTTTCTGCAGTTGGCTCTTCTCCATGGTGGACCCAACACGTGTACCCCTTTTTGAAACCACGTCAGATCAAGTGGGCGACAATTTGAGATGAGTTGGTGAACATCTTAATATTCTGGCAGTCTACACAAGGACAGTACATATATGGTAAACCCTTCTTCGCCATGTCTTACTCAGCAACCTTTTCGAAATCAAAAACACCTTTCATGTATTCCTCACCCACTCGGTTGTCATTATACATCCAGTCTCGGACCATCTGCAATTAATCAAATTCATACACATGATAATTAGTAATACTACTCTATGTACGGTCGACACGCAATAAATTATATAAATCTAGCTAGCTAGTGTTTGATGCGGAGTTTGCGGTATAAATAGTTAACTACTACTTGAAGTGCAAGCAATTAGTTGGGGGCGTGGATAACACACATCATAAAGCAAATAAATAGCTACAGTACATGTCGAAAATGAGTTACAACCAGGATTTGCTACTGTAGCTTCCCCTCCCTCTCACTCTAATTTGATCAATCAATGGAGATCGATATTGATGATGAAATCAAGTAATGTGTATGCCTTGGGAGCAAGTACCAACCTTGGATCCATCCCCAAATTTTTGCCCCAAATGCTCCCCCGGCCTTTCAAGATTTCGCTCTTCCTTGCCCCAAATCTCTTCGAACTGGACAGTGTATGTCGAGCAAGAATGTACGACTAGCTCAAAACATCCGCCAAAAGACCTTTTATACCAGGTTCAATACAAACGGTTCTATATAATACCGTCGGTAATATCGGTGCATTTTTGAAGAACAGAATATCACTAACGGGTTTCACTTTATTAAACCGTCGGTAATATCGGTGCATTTTGTGTAGAACTATCACAGACGGTTATGAGCTCAAAACCGTCCGTGATAATTAGAATATCACATATGGTTCCTAGTTCAAAACCGTCAGCTTTACTATCACAGTCGGTTTTTACTTCAGAACCGTCTGTGATTATCACTGTCGGTTTTTACTTGAGAACCGTATGTGATTATTACAGTTGGTTTTTACCTCAGAACCGTCTGTGATAATTATAAAATCAACACTTTGCACTACTATCACAGACGGCGATAAGGTCCAAACCGTCTATAATATCCTGGATTGTCTACAGTCGGTCCTGAAATTAAAACCGTCTGTAATGTTACTATCAGAGACGGTTTTGAGTTAAAAACCATCTTGATCGCAGTAGTATTTTCTTGTTAACATTTTACACAGAACATCATTTGGTGAGTATCAGTTACATAATCAATCGAAAAGCCAGATATATAAGGAAAAGAAATTTCTTATTTCTTACAATCTTTGCATACATAAGAGATACAATTAAGCGACCAATTAATTAGCGTCGACTTGTTTCGAAAGTAATTTACAAAGTTCTCCTAGGGACGTATTGGCATCAGTAGGATCTACACTGGCCGCCCCAGGAGAACTACCAATGGCTCTAAGACTATCAACATCATCTCTCAGCAAAGGAGTGGATTTGGCATCAGTAGGATCATCCAAGAAATTAAAGTTGATACAACAAAGGTGGAGATGAAGCTGCAACTCAAAGCACTCTGCCAAGTGCAGAATGGCAAAAGACATCCCCTTAGAATGCTTCTCCAGCGCCTCTTTTTTTTTTGGAGAGTTCTGCACAAGGAAGCTTTCTCCTCCTGCACATATGCTTCTCCAGCTTCTCCTAGGGACGTATGCTGGGAGGGTGAAGATGATTGCCAAGCTTCAGAGTGGATTTGGATGTGGAAGTGTGAGCCTTACCCCAGAAAGTTGATCATCCAAGAAAAGCTGATGATACAAAGGTGTTGAAGAGTGGATATTGGAAGGATTGTTGTGGATCTCCAAAGGTGGAGTCGATGCAACTAGAGGGGTTGCAAGGGGCAATGTGGCAACACAGGCCTCAGCACCCTCTAGAGTCTTCGCTGCAGCTCCACTGGAGGATCTTTCATCATTTCTAAGTCTCTTCTTTGTAGGGAGCATTTCCTCAGGCACCTGTGGATTTCGAAATGCATTTGTTTCGAGGTAATCAAGTCATAAAAGAAAGATCTGCATTAGAGTTTCAGAGAGGACTTACTTTCTGAAGATCATGATCGAGTTCATTCCTTATCTCTTCCTCATCACTCTCAATTTCAATAACCTCATTGGAATCTCAGCTCGCCATCAAGGTGGGAGTTGAGAAGGGAATAAAGACAGGGATTTAGGAGCCTCGCTATTTATAGAACCAGAAGGTGACGGTTCATATGCGCGTGTGCCTCGAGTTTTAAAAAGCACACTACTGGTTTTCAATGTCAATAAATTCATGATAACTTCTCGGGAGATAAACTGCAACACGGCAAAGGAAGTTGAAGAGTTAGATTAGATAATTCGATGCAAATTAAATTGAAGTAAATAATTAAGTCTCTTCATCTGCTCAGTTATTATGTGCGGTTATCAACAATTGCATGTAGATAATTCAAAGTGTGGGCACTGTTGGGACTATCACAGACTGTTGGGATATCAAACCGTCTGCTTTAATATTACAGACGGTTCTCATGTCCAAACCGTCTGTAATATTACTATTACAGACGGTTCTGATGTCCGAACCGTCTTTACTATGCCTGGAATATTGAACTGTTCGACTTCTTCAAATACTTGTTCCCTCCCTGGAGTGTTTTGCTTCCATTCGAACCGCTCCACTTCTCTTTCTCCAAGAACGTGAGGGAAAATTGTAAAATTTACATAGGAACAAATTTGTAGTTCATTTTTTCAACATAAATGAATAACAATTTCCAAGTCGACGCTTCATGTTCCCAGGTTAGTGCGCCGCGCAAACATCAGAAATGGAAAAGACACAACACACTGTTGAGAATTTGAAGTGGAACGCACTACTTTGTTTTCAAGATCAATACCGTCATGATAAATATTCTCGGGAGATAAACTGGAACACGCACTACTATAAAAGTGCATTCCACTAACCCATATTTTCTAACGGTTATAAGCACTCTGGGAAAAATCCGATAGAATAGGACGACAGCGGCAGAAAAGAGGCAATTTACTATCGGTTACACACTAGTCCAACGTTAGTGAAATGCAAATACTTTTTACTATCGGTCATTACTGTACAAACCGATATAATATATTAAATAATACTATCGGTTTTCCACTTTTAACTGATAGTAAAATTGCGCACTTTATACTATCGGTTATTACTGTACCAACCGATATAATATATTAAAACAGTACTATCAGTTTTTCGTTCATAACAGATAGTAAAATTACTCACTTTATACTATCGGTTCTTACTGTACCAACCGATATAATATATTACATAGTACTATCGGTTTTTCTCGTGTAACTGATAGTGAAATTACTGACTTTTTACTATCGGTTATTACTGTACTAACCGATACAATATATGAAATAGTACTATCGGTTATATAAAACAAACCGATAGTAAAATGACTTCATATACACTAATGGTTATGACAGTGGGGACCTTACTTTACTATCGGTTTGTTTTTTTGAACCGATAGTAAAATTGGACAACTTAATTAGGTCGACCCCTGCTCTGCGCTCTACATGTTGGAATCATTTCAGCCGCGCACGACTCCAAGCTAGAGTGATCTGGAGAAGCTAGCTGAGAGGTTGATCATATTTCCATCCCCCTCGGTATTGTCATCTTCTCATCACCTCTCTCTCTCTCTCTCTCGATCACTCTTTCACATGCACTCTCCCTCTCTCTCTCTACTTGCAATTCAGTAAACTAGATACATGTATCTCCAAACTAGCTAGAAGGCTAGGTTGGCTAGCTAGCTATAGCTTGCTGAATTTAAGCAGCTAGCTAGCTGGCTCTTCCAATTAATGCATGCATCAAGTTAATTAGGGTTTCATTTATACAAATCCATTTAATGTAATTAAGCAGCTCATGTACACACATATGGCCTAGCTAATTATGTTTCATGCATATATGCATGCCTTGAGTCATTAATTATTTATTTGAATTTGTCAATTTTGTGAAATAATTGTAGATGGACCGAGAATATTGGATGTATGGAATAAAATGTACTACTGTTGAGTATTTGGAGGGTGTGAATGGGTTTATTAAATTTGCTGAGCAAGAAAAGGCGAAGAAGGGAGAGAAAGATATGCATTGTCCTTGTATAGATTGTATGAACTTAAAAAGGTTCGGCAACTCTGATCAGATTAGGAGTCATTTGATTCGTCGTGGTTTTAACGCACGCTATACCCGTTGGATATGGCATGGTGAAGATCTTGAGGAAACGAGCACCGCTACTACTCAGCAGCACCCAGAAGTGGATTGCAGTAATGATGATCATGATCAGAACATTGGTAATGTTCATTCGGAAGTCCATGTAGATGACGACAATTTAGATGAAATGTTACGTGATGTAGAAGAAGACTACAGTGAAAACGATTTAGCTAAATTTGAGAAATTAATTGTTGATTCTGAGAAGCCTTTGTTCCCCGGATGTGCAAAATTTACAAAGTTGTCTTCTGTGTTGAGATTATATAACTTGAAGGCAAGCAACGGTTGGAGCGATAAGAGTTTCACGGCGCTATTGGATCTGTTAGCGGACATGCTTCCAAAGGGAAATGAGTTGCCAAGATCGGTTTACCAGGCCAAAAAACTATTGTGTCCGTTGGGAATGGAAATCAAAAGAATACATGCATGCCCAAATGATTGTGTTCTGTACCGTAACGAGTACGAGGATTTGCATGTTTGTCCAAGATGCGGTGCATCGCGGTATAAGCATGGGGACAAAATTTATCACAATGGATGTGATGAGGTAAAGAAAGGGCCTCCGGCCAAAACTGTGTGGTATTTGCCTGTGATTCCCAGATTGAAACGGCTGTTTACAAATCCGAAAGATGCGAAGTACTTGCGTTGGCATGTTGAAGGTCGGAAACAAGACGGAAAACTAAGACATCCAGCTGATTCCATTCAATGGAGAAACATTAACAGAACATTCAGTGAGTTTGGCGGCGAAGTGAGGAATATAAGGTTTGGGCTGAGTATGAATGGTATGAATCCACACGGAAATATGAGCAGTCGACATAGCACTTGGCCGGTTCTTTTATGCATCTACAATCTTCCTCCTTGGTTATGTATGAAGCGCAAGTACATCATGATGTCGTTACTAATTTCAGAACCCAGACAACCCGGGAATGATATTGACGTGTTTCTATCACCGTTAGTCGAGGACTTACATAAATTGTGGAGCGAAGGGGTGCGGGTGTGGGATGCACATAAGCGAGAGAATTTCATGTTGCGGGCCATGATATTTTGCACCATAAATGATTTCCCGGCCTATGGAAATTTGTCGGGGTATAGTACGAAAGGAGGCAAGGCTTGTCCTATTTGCCTGGATGAAACTGAAAGCATGTGGTTATCGAACTGCAGAAAAACAGTGTACATGGGTCACCGCAGATTCCTTCCGATGCATCACGCCTACCGTAAGAAGAGGAAGTCATTCAATGGGAAGCCTGAGAAAGGATCAGCCCCAGTGTTTGTGACTGGTAAGGAGCTTTACTTGCGCGTGAAGGACATCAAAGTTGAGTTCGGTAAATGTTCTAAACCTCCAGGAAAAAATGTTTGGAAGAAGAGATCGATTCTTTGGGATTTGCCATATTGGGAGCACTTACAAGTTCGACATTGCATTGATGTCATGCACGTAGAGAAAAATGTTGGTGACAGTTTGACTGGTTTGTTGTTGAACATTCCAGGAAAGAAGAAAGATGGCATCAACGTTCGCCGTGACATGCTTGACATGGGCATAAGGACTGAGCTTGCACCATTAGAGAAGGGAAAGCGGACATACCTCCCCTCGGCCTACTACACTTTGTCAAAAAGAGAAAAAACAGAACTCTGTCAGTGCCTACATGGTGTCAAAGTTCCATGCGGGTATTCTACGAACTTGAAAAAACTTGTGTCCATGAAAGACTTGAAACTGGTTGGTATGAAGTCCCATGATTGTCATGTACTGATGTCACAAATGCTTCCCATTGCTATCAGAGGCATTCTCCCAGTCAAAGTCAGAGAGACAATTACAAAGCTATGTTATTTCTTCAACACAATATCTGGCAAGGTACGTAAGCGTGTACTCCTAGCAAGTTAATTAGCTCCATTCGTGGAACTTGTCAGATTTTTTGGATCTGAATATTTGCTGCAACTGTGTCCTTGCAGGTAATTGATATGGATGGACTGGACGATTTGCAACACGATGTGACTACCACTCTTTGTCAGCTGGAGATGTATTTCCCTCCATCCTTTTTTGATGTTATGGTCCATCTAATTGTTCACCTTGTTAGAGAAATTAAGTTTTGTGGACCCGTGTTCCTGCGCTACATGTATCCATTTGAGATATTTATGGGTATCTTGAAGGGATATGTAAGGAATCGACATCGGCCTGAGGGCAGTATCATTGAAGGTTATGCCGCCGAGGAGGTGATCGAATTTTGCACCAACTATATGGCTGGGGTTGACCCAATTGGCGTTCCTACGTCCCGGCATGAGGGCAGGCTTCAGGGCATTGGAACGATTGGATTTAAAGCAGTCGTCCCCTCTAGTGATCTGTATGCAAAGGCCCATTTTTGGGTCCTAAAGCACATGACGGGGGTGGAGCCATACATATACGAGCACAAGGAAATGTTACGGAAACAGAATCCCTCGAAGCCAGAGATTTGGGTCACCAGAGAACATAATAGGAAGTTTGCTGGGTGGATCGAAAATAGAGTCCTGCAAGCTTCTGAGGGCGACGTAGATGAAGATGTTACATGGTTGGCCAGAGGGCCTAGATTTACTGTAGGGACTTGGCAGGGGTATGACATCAACGGCTATTCATTTTACACAAGAACTCAGGACGAGAAGAGTACTATGCAATGTAGTGGAGTGACACTACTTGCTATTTCGGAGGATGCCAGGGCAGTAAGGGCACTCGACTCATATTACGGTGTTATTGAGGAAGTATGGGAGCTCGATTATGTATTACTTAAGATTCCTCTGTTTCGATGCCAATGGGTCGAATCCCTCGAGGTGTTAAAGTCGACAATTATGGGTTTACTCTCGTCAATCTCAGTAGAGTCGCACACAAAGATGATCCATTTATACTTGTTGAGCAGGCCACACAGGTGTTCTACATTGTTGACCCGGGCAACCCAAAGTTGCACGTTGTCCTTCACAGTAAGAGACGTATTGTTGGGGTCGAAGACGTTGTGGATGAAGAAGAGTACGATCAGTTCGACGAACTACCTCCATTTTTAGATGGAATCCTTCAATCTGTCCCTCCCGAAGATATTGACGAAACAAGTTACCTGTGAGACGACCACGAAGAAGGATTATGGGTGGACAACCATTCTTGACTAATTTGCAATATGTAAGTGACGTATATTACTTGGATCTTTAATCGAAGAATTCTTCAAATCATTTTTCAAAAATTCTTTGGGAAAACATACGTGATGCATTGAGAATCATTTATGCAAATTTTCATTTCAATTGGAGTATATACTTGATTTGAGCAATAATTGATTCTTTTCACAAATCAATATGAAAACTGTAAATTTTCATTCCATGATTGGTCTTTACTGTTAATTTATTTCAAAATTATTGGAAGTCATTTGCATGGGGTTTCAGGTGTCTTTACAAGTGCAAAATGATGTACTGAGACCCATCTGTAATTGTTCTCAGGAAATAACTTTAGATCAATTTAACGGTATTCTACTATTGGTTTCAACTTCCAAACCGATATGAAATTAACATATACTATCGGTTTATTTTCATAAAACCGATAGTAAAATACAATGCAAAATGATGTACTGAGATCATCTGTAATTCTTCTAAGGGAAATCTTTTAGGGTCAATAACATTGTATTTTACTATCGGTTTTAACTGTGAAACCGATATGAAATTACACTATACTATCGTTTATAGTTCATAACCGATAGTGATTTATACTGTGTTACGAGCCCCTGTTCTTAGTTACTATCGGTTTGGTATAATAAAACCGATAGTGAACAGTGCCAATACTGAAAACCCTAACTTACATGTTTTTACTATCGGTTTATTGTTTATAACCGATAGTGATTTGTACTGTGTTATGAGCCCCTGTTCTTAGTTTACTATCGGTTTGGTGTAATAAAATCGATAGTGAAAAGTGCCCATACGGAAAACCCTAACTTACATGTTTGTACTATCGGTTTGGTGGTTATGAACCGATAGTAAATATTCATACATTAGGTTATAACATTGCACGATTTTCCCTCCAGTGCAACTGATCACATTCCAATTTCCAAATACTCGCGCGGAAAACCCTAGATTCCCCGATGATCACTTCTTCGCTCCTCTGCGCCACCATTACCGATCAGAATCTGGTTCTCCACTGCCTCCGGCACTGCATTGCGCCACCGCCTCCGGCCACTCCACGATCGATTGTAAGTGTTCTTGACCAAATCGCGCGTGTGTACTGCTTAAGTTTGTATGCAATGGTTCATATCCCGTTCAATGGATTACAAATATAAACCTAGAGTAAAATTCAAGAACTACAAACTTGATAGCTATGAGAATGACAGAATTGATGAAAACCACTAGCAATTTATCGTACAGTGTAGTCCACTATCGGTTTCTTATTTAGAACCGATAGTAAATACCTTAAACTGAATTTTCTGTTAATTATTTCCCATTTTCTAATTTTCATCTGAAATTTTGGTTCATTTACATTTTAACATACTTTATGTTCCTGCTGAGAGACTAGTATAGTTTGCACTGCTAATCTTATAGATTTTGCTGAATACAAACTTGATTACTATCGGTTTGACTTGGAAAACCGATAGGAAATAGAGTATATCATAGTTTGCACTGCTAATTTGAATTTTTTGTGAATTCCTTCCCATTTTCTAATGTTCATCTGAAATTTAGGTTCATTTAAATTTTAACAGACTTTATTTTCCTGCAGAGAGATTAGCATAGTTTGCACTGCTAATCTTTTAAATTTTCTTGAATACAAACCTTAGTACTATTGGTTTTCCTTTAAAAACCGATAGGAAATAGAGTATGTCTTAGTTTGTACTTCTAATCTGAATTTTCTGTTAATTACTTCCCATTTTCTAATGTTCATCTGAAATTTTGGCTCATTTAAATTTCAACAGACTTTATGTTCATGCAGAGAGACTAGCGTAGGGCACAACAATTTTAGTTATGAACTTTGTCATGTACCTTTCTTCATATCAATTGATGGTTTGTTCATGGAATTTTAGGTAAAGCCATGTCGGCATCTTCCTCGGCTGATAGTAGTGATTCGGCGAGGGCGAACGTAGATGGCGCTGCCTCGTCCCAGCGCAAGAGGAAGGCGCGAGGCCCGACGATGTTGGGTCGTTTGGCCAAACGCGCGGATCTTTCATGTGAGTTCAACCAGTTCGGGAGACCGATCGGGAAGAACGCCGGCCACTATGCCGCCTATGTTGGCTTGTTGGCGAAGGAAAGGGTGAAGATCACCGTCCAGAGCTGGAAGGACGTCAAGGCCGACGAGAGGGATAGGCTGTGGGCGGAAGTGAAGGTAAAATTAATCAAAATCACTGAACTCTTGAGTAATTAATCACATTCCCTTGGTTTATCCCAGAGATTAGGTAAGTCCTACTTATATGCACCATTTGAAACAGACCAAGTGGAACATCCCCGACGATGGTCCCAAGATAGCTTGCTTGAAGGACATGAACAACACGTGGAAAACCTTCAAGAGAGTCCTCGTCAGTACCTTCCTCGCTAAAGGCGAATCTCCATGCGAGAAGTACCCCTTCATAACGGAGGAGGTATGGGAGCAATTCGCCCAACAGAAGGGGACTCCTGAGTTCAAGGTATGTATGGTTCCTTTGCTTGGTTACACCATTGTATGCAGTAAGCAGCGGTGCATTAATTTTCTTGTTTCTGGTACGAAGGCCCTTAGCGAGAAGAACAAGGCAATCCAGAGGAGGAACGACCACCCACACTGGCTCGGCTCTGGCGGCTATGCGGGGAAGGAGGAGCAGTGGAAGAAGGGTGAAGACGAGGCGTCAAATTTCGTCGACTCCCCTGACCTACCACTCTCCGAGATCCGCGATCAGCGATGCAAGTGCTGGTGGCTGGCCAGAGGGACCATGTCGGCCACGGGGACTGTGGCGTTCCCAAACCCCAGGGACGTCGAGGTCGTGCAGCGACTCGTAAGTTGGCTAACTATGATCACTAGTGTGCGCACAAGTTTGTATATATTTCTTCCTCACAATAGAGAGCTTTCAATGTAACAGATCTCTTGCTCGAAGGAGGCGACCGAGGGATTGTTCACTCCCCATAGGGAGAACGACATCCTTACCCGGGCTCTAGGGAACAAGGAGCATCCAGGGCGGACGCGAACCGTGGGGGCTGTGGTGCCATGGAAGGAAAGCTTCTCGGAGCCCGGGCAAAAGGCGAAGAAGGCTGGCAGCTGGAAGGAAAGGGAAGTGGAGCTATCTCAGAAGATACGGGCAGATGTGACTGCACAATTCGCGGACATGTTCGCTCAAATGAACGAGAAGTATGAACGCCTCAGCCGAGTTGTGCTGTCCAAGGGTTTAGATCCAGCTGCCGAGGTCGACGCTGCCAGGCCGAGTAGTGTCGGCTCGAAGGTTCACGTGGATCCAGTGGACCTGATGGAGGTATTGCAACTCTTGAGCTATATATGCAGTTCGGCTGATGCCACTCCCGTTACGTTAGAATTGTTTCGCTAACCTGTTATAATTGTTGCAAATTGCAGAAGCCGGAGAGCTATACCCTATTGATCAACATAGGTGACAAACCTGTTGCGGTTGCAAACGGGGTCGTATACCAGTCTTGGGAGGATGTCCGGATCCACTGCGTACCTCTGGAGCCTGGATTCGCAAAGGTACAGGTGGACATGGCCCTCCCAGGCTACAGCTCTTTTCCGTTGCCCGTCCCAACGGACGAAATGCAGACAATTGGCGAGGCATTGGGCTCGTACATACAGTGGCCCAAGAAGGGTGTTAGACTACAGGAGGTAAACCCTAGCCATTCTAGCTTACAACTCAGTTAATATACTCAATTTGCAAGATCTAACTTATGCGTTTGTACTTAAAGTGGACGATGGGTACTAGCTCACTTCCTGAGGACACCACCCCCGCCACAACGCATGAGCGAACTCCTTCGGCCCCCATGCCTCCTCCGACGGCCTCAAACCCATCGCCATCAAATGAGGCCGGCGGCACCACACCCCAACCTTCGAAGGTATACACTCGCTCCCCGCCCAAAGGCAAGGGCAAGGCCAAACAAAGCCAGCCGGGTACGTTCAAGAATGGGTCCCCACTCGTGTCGGAGTACCTTCTGCGCAATATGGATCAAATAACCAGAAGTCTCCACGAGTGGTACCTGACCCGGTCTAGGCGCCACATCAACTTCTTGGTTCACTTCAGGCCAGCCCATTTTCACCGTGAGCCCGGGAGCATATCGGTGGCCCACGAGGATTTGTTCGACCTCCTCAACTGGCGGGAGCTTGATATGTCCATCATACGAACTGGAGTCCTGTGAGTTTGCTGTTGTCTGAAGTTATCAGAGTTCGTTTCATAAATCTAATCACTTTGTATGCACTACTTACTAATGTCTACTTTGCATCCAAGTGCATGTATAGGCTGGCGTCGATGAGGGCATGTGACAAGGTGGGTTTCCTCGACCCAGAGAAAATAAGCCTCACAATGCTAGAGCACGACCAAGCACATGCGGAGGAATACATATCAAGGGCACTACTAGCGCAGTAGGACCGAGAGTTCATCCTTGCGCCGTACCACCAAAGGTTAGTGCATTTCCTACTAATTTAACTCATTCTTGTATGTTACGCCTAACATATGTATGAAACGGTTCGCTTATATAGCAATGTAGGGGCCACTGGGTCCTCGCCGTCATTTGCCCATGGATGAATGAGGTCTATTACCTTGATTCGATGAGCGACAAGGTGGCGCATGTTTTCACCCTCACATGGCACATAGATGCGTAAGTAACATAGTTGTTTTAAATTTTTCTCTGACTAGCTAATTAATGATAACATATTAACCGGCAATGCTAAATTAAATACAGGGCTTTCAAAAATTATGCTAGTGCTGGAGGGAGGCATGACGTGTCGAAGGGCACAACAATTTCTTGGAAAGAATATGAGGTAATTAATACGGATGGAAGTACTCATGATGAATCTTTTAATTTAAGCTTAATTAGTTCTTTCGAGTTAATGTGGGTTTAAAAAATTGCATATGCAATTTTTCCAGTGCCATCAGCAGCCACAATCGTGGGAATGTGGCTTCTATGTCATGAGATTCATGTATGACCTGATTAGGAGAAACTTTGCCCAATTCCCTAAGGTAACCATTTTTCCTGACTCAAAGTCGAACTTTAATTGGATGTGACGTACGATCCTAACTTCATACACGCATATATGCAGAGCGCCATGTTGAAAGAGCAATATGAGTTGCCTCAATTGAAGGAGCTGCGAACAATTTGGGCTCAATATGTCATGGAAGAAGTGGCTATCAACGATCGATAGTAACTGACTTGTGTTGATTGCTGTATTTGTGAATATATATTGAATGTGTTGATTGCTGTATTTGTGAATAAACTCAATATGTGAATAGATTCATTGATGTATTTGTGAATAAACTTGATCAATATGTGCATAAATTCAATCTGTCCAATGCATGTGTATATTACTGTATTAGTGTATTTGTGAACAAATTCAATATGTGAATATTGGTGAATATTTGTAAATATTGGTGTATTTGTGAATGATCCAATGTATCTCTGTATTGCTGTATGTATATGTGCATGATTCGAGTACTAA
Source organism: Pharus latifolius (assembly GCA_019359835.1). Lineage (NCBI taxonomy): Eukaryota > Viridiplantae > Streptophyta > Magnoliopsida > Poales > Poaceae > Pharus > Pharus latifolius. The sequence continues at coordinate 26,331,320 of CM033325.1, read as the reverse complement.
CTGTGCCACTACATAACCGATAGGAAAAACTAATATTACTATCGGTTATATTCTACAACCGATAGAAAAAATATTACAGTACCATCGGTTCATATGCTGAAACCGATAGAATAATGTTTCCAGTACTAAATGTGTCTACAAAATACTATCGGTTATATAATATAACCGATAGAATAAACACTTCAGTACTATCGGTTCATATATAACAACCGATAGAATAAAGTTTCCAGTACTAACTGTACCTACACAATACTATCGGTTTATATATAACAACCGATAGAATAAAGTTTCCAGTACTAACTGTGTCCACACAATACTATCGGTTTATATAAGAGCCGATAGAAAAAAACATTTATATTACTATCGGTTTAGATCCTAGCCGATAGAAAAAACCTACACAATACTATCGGTTTATATACGAGCCGATAAAAAAAACGTATACAATACTATCGGTTTAAATCAGAGCCGATAGAAGAAAGAGTCGATAGCGATTAGTGAACGTTGGGAATGTAGATGTTTTACTAACGGTTTTTGAACCGATAGAAGTGTGATGCCCCTCTACTATCGTGCCGACCACTATCGGTAAGAGAACCGATAGTAGAGTGGATTTTTAACCGATAGTAAAAAGCATTTCTGTAGTAGTGACGGCAAAACAGTAGTGCCCACTTTGGAAGATGAAGCGTCAGATTACATAATTCGATGCAAATTAAATTTTAAGTAAATAAATAGGTCTCTTCATCTGCGCAGTTATTATGTGCGGTTATCAACAATTGCATGTAGAGAATTGCACTATTGGCACTATCACAAACAGTTGGGAGATCAAAACTGTCTGCTTTAATATTATAGACGGTTCTGATGTCTGAACCGTCTTTAATATGTCTGTTGAATATTGAACTGTTCGACTTCTACAAATACTTGTTCCCTCCCTGGAGTTTTGCTTCCAGTTGAACCGCTGAGAATTTGAAAGAAGTTGAGAATTTGAAGCGTCGATCAATGTTCGACTATCACAGTCGGTCCTTACTTAAAATCCGTCTATAATATTACTATCACAGTCTGTTTGGAGTTAAAAACTGTCTGTAATATTGAAAGAAGGTGAGAATTCGAGGCGGCGGACACTGTTGGGACTATTACAGTCGGGCCTTACATAAAAACCGTCTCTAATGTGACTATCACAGACGTTTTTTACCTCAGAGCCGTTTGTGATATTCAAAGCACGTTGATATATAACTTCTATATTCTTTTTATATTATTTGCATGGGACCTGCGACTTCTATATTGTTTCTATATTATTTGAAGGGCTCCGATGGACTGCCCTCGCAAGCCAAAGATCGCGATAGTCGTTCCTTGATTGCACATAGTGCACATACCTTTGTATGGTCGAATGTTTGACAAAAGCTAAAGAAAGATAAAGAAAGAGGGAAGATTGCATGCAGTCCAAGAATGTGCTAGAAAATTGGAAAGTTGACATAAGAATAAAGTTTTCAATAATTTTTTTCATCACTTACAAAAAAAAGTAAAAATACAGAATGCTAGGTCAAGGAGTGGTCTTAGCCCTGGCTACATCTAGAATAAAGTCAGTTTGACTTGCAGCCAGGACGCAGGACTCCTCCAGCAACAAGTTGTCCTTCTTAGGATCAACTACTACCGCGTCGAGAAGGCCTGCGACCTCCCTCAGCTTCGCGATGGTAGCCTTCATAGTCAAACTGCAGCCAGCGATGGTCATATCCGCGGCTTTCTTCTCCTCGCGAAGATGCCTCGTCCTCGCCCTAGCATTGTCACCATCCGTCTCCATGTGCTGAATGCGCTGGAAGAGATCATCAAGGTCAAGCTGTAGCCGAGTGTGCTTCTCCGTGAGGAGCTTGTGCTCCTCCTGGAGGGCCCTCAGCTCGGCCTTGACTTTGCCAGTGTCTTCCACGGCTCCCTTTCCCTGTGCAAATCAACAGGTCAAGAATGTATTGAACAGGGATTAACAATACAGGGGTAAGTCCAAAAGATTGAGAGTTCTTACCGGGGAGGGCGAGGCTGACGATGCCATCGAGGATGCCATTGGCGCAGAGAAGCTAAGGAGTCAAACAGTCTGGGAACTATAAAAACTTATAAAGTGAATGACAATTTTTCCACTGTCAATTTATAGAACTTCCAAAGTGATGCTTCGTGTTCTCCTAGGCGCCGTGCGCGAAGATCGGAGACATAAATGATCATAGTTGAGAATTCGAAGCGCCGGTACTTTTCCATTCGGTTCAGACCTCAGAACCGTCTGTGATAACTTCACTATCACAGACGCTTCTTAGTTCACACCCAACTATATAAATCACAGTCGGTTCTGAGTTCCGAACCATCTGTGATATTCTACTTATCACAGACGGTTCTCAGCTGGGAACCGATTGTATATATCACAGTCGGGTTTTAGGTTAGAACCGTCTGTGATAAGTAGACTATTACAGACGGTTCTCAGCTGGGAACCGATTGTATATATCACAGTCGGGTTTTAGGTTAGAGCTATCTGTGATAAGTAGACTATTACAGACGGTTTTGTGTGCACAACCGTCTGGTTTACTATCACAGTTGTTTTTGACATCAGAACCGACTGTGATAACTGAACATATTCTCCCGACAGGCCTTTGCAGATGGTTTTCCATTGAACAGTTCATACCCGTCTGTGATGTGCTGTCCTGGATGTCTGTTTCTGTGGTAGTGGCCACGCATCGGCGTGCAATAAATTGCAAGCCGATGTTGATTGTAAGCTCAACTCAGCATAAGTTACCATTGCTTGTTTGAACTTAAGAGTGTATGTTATTGAATGTGTTTCCTCCTTCCATCAGGTCAAAGAAATAAATCTCAAGCTGACTGAGGAGAGGAGCCAATTCGAGGAGAAGTTCATCAGGCGAGGACACAACCTCGAGAAACTTCACGGTATCATTAATCATCTCCGGTCGGCCAATGAGAAGGCCAAAGAGAAGACAAAATCGGCTCTCGACGAGAAGGAGAATTTGGAAGAGATCATCATTGAGAAAATACTCTGGCCAAACTAAAGGAAGTTGCAAACTCGTTTGATGCAGAAACTGTCAACCCCAAGGAGGATGATTTATTACTTGCTGAGTCTTGCAGCCTGGTTGCCACCCGATCCGACTTGCTTGTCACTAATATTCCAGAGTTTTTGAGGAAGCGCCAGGAGACACTAAAGACTAACGTCAGTGAAGTGTCCTCTACTATACTCTGCAAACTTAGACATCACCATGGCCCGGATTTGGACTTGAGGCCGGCAGTGGAGAGCATTATTTTTGACAGCATGGATCAGTTGGACGCGACCAGGGCCGAGGTTAAGGTTTTTGTAGAAAAATTATTACATGACCTCGGCCTTCCTTGATGTACTAGTTTTTATTGTACCTTTTGAGAGGTTAACAATGAATATGCAATGATTTTTCTTTAGTTATTGTACCTTACAAACACACGATTAGTAGGATTAACCAAAACTATGTAAAATGCTTGAACTTAAAACTGAATGTTACAATTATATTCCCCTTGCCCCTCCTGTGATTGATGATACTGGAGACATAGTGTCATTGAACGATCGATTTGAGAGCACATTTATATAAAGTAATAAGTTTATTTCTAATTGACAGCCACCCGAATGATCAGAACATGCTAGTAAGTTTCTTAGGTGTTGAGAAATGGCTTCTAAAGAAATTGTCGTGGTATTAAGAATACCCCGGCAGGTTTTGAAGACGATCCTAGCGGAGATCACGCAGCGCGGGTTGACCGGGTGACCGGTCCTCCCCCGCCGGACAAACACAAGAATTGACACGTGGATTTATACAGGTTCGGGTCCCGGTGGGGGCCCTAGTCCTGTCGACGCGCTCCCGACCGGAGTCGGCTGGGGAGGCTCTCTCCGGGAGAGGGGCTTCCGGAGCACGTCTGTGAGATTAGCTATTCCAAATAATAATGAACTGATCCTTTACAACAGAGGGGTACAAGGGCTATTTATAGCCCCAAAAAGAAGCAAAAAACCTAACCTACCCCGGAAGCCACCGTCGGATTGAAGGGTAGGACCGTCCTTCTCCCGGTCAAACGTCTTGGATGCTTGACAGGTGGTCGCTGATTCCCGAGGCGTCCCTCGCGTGACCTGCACGTGATAAACAAACAGGGATTTTACCTTTTAGGAGGGCGGTGACGTCCGGGACCTCTTCCGGAGAGCAGCGTCCCGGGAGCCCAAAAGGCGGCGCCCGGGGCAGGCACCGGAGGCCACTGTCCCCGGGCACATGGCGGCGCCCGGGGCATGCCCGGGGGGCACGGTCCCGGGGGCCAAATGGCGGCGCCTGGGGCATGCCCGGGGGGCACGGTCCCGGGGGCCAAATGGCAGCGCCCCGGGCAGGCAGGGGCCACTGTCCCCGGACGCATGGCGGCGCCCGGGACAGGCCCGGGGGGCACGGTCCCGGGGGCCAAATGGCGGCGCCCGGGACATGACCCGGAGGCACGGTCCCGGGAGCCTAAAAGGCGGCGCCCGGGGCAGGCACCGGCGGCCACTGTCCCCGGGCAGATGGCGGCGCCCGGGACAGGCCCGGGGGGCATGGTCCCGGGGGCCAAATGGCGGCGCCCGGGACAGGCCCGGGGGGCATGGTCCCGGGAGCCTAAAAGGCGGCGCCCGGGGCAGGCACCGGCGGCCACTGTCCCCGGGCAGATGGCGGCGCCCGGGACGTGCCCGGGGGGCACGGTCCCGGGGGCCAAATGGCGGCGCCCGGGGCAGGCACCGGGGGCCACTGTCCTCGGGCACATGGCGGCGCCCGGGACAGGCCCGGGGGGCACGGTCCCGGGGGCCAAATGACGGCGCCCGGGGCAGGCAGCGGGGGCCACTGTCCCCGGGCACATGGCGGCGACCGGGACAGGCCCGGGGGGCACGGTCCCGGGGGCCAAATGGCGGCGCCCGGGACATGCCCCGGAGGCACGGTCCCGGGGGCCTAAAAGGGGGCGCCCGGGGCAGGCACCGGAGGCCACTGTCCCCGGGCAGATGGCGGCGCCCGGCACGTGCCCGGGGGGCATGGTCCCGGGGGCCAAATGGCGGCGCCCGGGACATGCCCCAGAGGCACGGTCCCAGGGGCCAAATGGCGGCGCCCGGGACATGCCCCGGAGGCACGGTCCCGGGAGCCTGAAAGGCGGCGCCCGAGGCAGGCACCTGAGGCCACTGTCCCCGGGCAATCATGAACTTACCTGGACTTGACCGCGTGGAGATTTCCCCCAACAGCAGCCCCCCATGCCCTCCGGGGACGAAGCTTGAGCCCCCGGAGGGAATGGTCACGCTACCGGGAAAATCTCCGGACGAAAACTCCGGACGAAAATCACCGGAGCCCCGGCGACGCTTCGGTTTCTGTGCCGGGCGCTTTATGGCCGCGCCGTTCTCGCAATAAATGCACGCGGGGTTCGAAACGGTGTCTCGATTTACGCGCCTGTCCCTTCGTTTCCCGCGCATGGTTTGAATCAGTGGTCCAGATTGCTCCGAGGGGGCCACGTGGCGCGCATCTAGATCACGGCCAGCCTCTATAAATAGGGCCTTAGGGGGCCCCGGTAGCTCATTCCAAATTTTCCAACTCCAGCTTCAGCTCTCCCGGTAGCATTTCCGGTAACCTTCTCCGGTAGCGAGCGTCCGGGAGTTGTAGCCGTAGCCACCTGAAAACTTAGCCACCAAAAAACAAAGAACTCACCTGATGGCACCCAAAGGTCGAGCGAAGACCACGGAGGTGCCCCCGGAGGAAATTCCCGCGGATTTCCTCTGGGCCTCCGAGTTCTCGGCCTCGGACGCGGAGTCCCTGGTCAAGAAGGGCATCGTCGAAGAGGGGGACATCCGGGTCCCCCTAAAGAAGGACGGAGCCCCCCGCCCCAGGCCCGGAGAGGTCGTGGCCTTCGAGGCCTTCCTCGAGGCGGGGCTCCGGCTCCCGGTGCATCCGATGCTCCGGGAGTTTCTCAAAGAGTACGGGGTGGCTCTCAACCACCTCACCCCGAACGCGCTCGTCCGTATGGGCCTTTTTATATGGCTCTACGAGACAGCGACCGGGCGGGAGCCCACCCTCCGCGCCTTCCGGTACTTCTATGAACCGGCGGCGCGGAGCTCCCACCTGGTGAAGGGAGGACCGAAGTCCCCCTTCGGCTCGGTGATGGTCCAAATGCTGCCCTCCCGGGTGGCGGACTTCCCGGCGGCGGCCTCCCGGGACCACTGGGGGGACTGGCTCCGGAGGTGGTTCTACCTCCGGGTCCGGGACGAGGCGGTGGTCTACGCCCCGGAGCCTCCCACCTACAGCCGATCATCTGCACCGAAGCCGCCGGTGTGGACGGACGAGGAGTTCGAGCTCCTCGGGAAGGTGGTGTTGGTGAAGAAGGCCCGCTCAATGCGGGACGCCGCGGAGGAGCTGGCGCTCCTGCGGCTTTCCCCCTTTTCACGCGGGGGAAGGGGGATCGGCATGGGCCCGCAGCAGCGGCCTCCGGTCAAGCAGGTGACGCGGCGTAAGTCCCCTGCATTTTTGTACTTGCAGTTTTTTATGAGAAATTGACTAACTTTTTACCTCTTGCAGTGCGCCCGTACCCGGCGGCGAGGGACAAGGCGGAGCACCTCCTGGGGAGGTACTTCGCCGACGAACACGAGCGCATCGTGCGCCTCGTGGGGGAGGGGCCTCCCCGGAACTTGGTGGCCGAGGCCTACGGGCTCAGGCTTCCAGAGAGGAAGCCCCTTCCCACCCCCGGGTCCCATAAACGGGGGAAGGACGCGGCCGGGGGCTCGGAGCCCAAAAAGCCCCCGGTCCAGAAGACCCCAGCTCCGGCGACGGCGCCGGCGACGACGCCGGTGAGGGCCCGGGACGCAGCTCCCGGAGCCGAACATGCCCGGGCGGCGCCCCGGGCAGAGGCGACGCCTCCGCCCCCGGAGGCCCCCGTCGAGGCCCGGGGGAAGGAGGTTGTTGTCGATGGGGCGGGGTCCGATTCGGCGGACTACGCCCCGTCGCCAGTTCGCGTGACGCTCCTCTCGCCTCTCCCGGCGGCATTGGCGCCGGAGAGGCTAGAAGTGAGGTTTTCGGGGGCGGCGCCCCCGCGCCTCTGGCCGGTGGATGAGGAGGGGGGGAGCCCCTCAGTCTTCGAGGTCCCCCCGGAGCAGGAGGCTCCGAGGGCCCTCCGGCCTGGGGCGGGGAAAGGCCCAATGATCCCCCCCCGGGCGGAGATCCCCGCCCAACCTTCGTCTTCGTCTTCGGAGGAAACTTCGTCGACGAAGACGCCAGCGACGCCGGCCGTGCTCCCGGATTCGGAGGTCCGGGGGCCCTCTCCCGGCCGCGACAGGAGGGCCGGGCAAGACACCTCCCTATTTCCCGCGGGGGAGGTGGCCCGCTACGCGGAGGGCCTGCACAACCGGAAGGTGCAGGCCTTCGTGGCAGGAGGGACGCTCCACGAGCGTTTTGAGGGGCTCGAGTCCCTCGGAGCCCAGGTAACTCGAGCTCTCCACACTTCGGCTTTTTTCCTGCACTTAAGATTTTTCTAACTCTTTATGCATTTTGTAGGTAGCGGCTGTTACCTGGGGCCTTGAGCAGCGGGTCACCCGGCTGCTCAAGGAGGCGGAGAGCCGGGCCGCGGCCTGCGTCGAGCAGCGGGAGGCGGCCCTCCGGGAGCGGGATGAAGCTCTTGATGAGCTGTCCCGGGCCCGGGCGCAGGTGCACCTTTCGGAGGGCGCCTACATCCGCCTCCGAGAGGAGGCCAAGGTGCGGGAGAAGGCGCTCCGGGAGCTCGAGAGCTCCAGCTTCCGGGCGCTGTCGGACGCGGGCCGCTCCGTCTGCTCGGCCTTGGAAAGCCTTGGCGTTAGCCTGGGCTCCGGGAGCGGCCCGGAGGTGCCCCCGGCGACCCTCGCGGAGGCTGCGGACGTCCGGGCGCGTGGCCGGGCGATCCCCGTCATCGCGGCCGCCGCGGGGCTCGTTGACTACCGTGGGGTCGGCGCCCGGGCGATCGGGGGGCGCATCCCCCGGGGCTTCCCGGAGGCCTTCGAGCCAACGCGCCCGGAGGTGGAGCTGCTGGCGGAGGGGTTCTACGACCGGATCATCCGGACGTGGTTCCCGACACCGGCGCCTCCGGTCGCGGATGTCCCTGCCCCGGCCACGGAGGAAGCTTCCCGGGGGGAGGACCCCAATGCCAAAGTATCAGTCTCCCCCGGGTCTTTAGCTAGGACCCCCTTTTTATTTTGTTAGGCATTTTGATTCCGGTAGCTTCTTAGGAGAAGCCCCGGGCACTTGTACACAAACATTTTGCAATGAAATATATTAGAAATTTTTCTGTCTTTAATAAAATGTTACCAGGGTTCCCGGGGGGTTGCTCCCGAGCAACGGTCCGGGAGAGACTCTCCGGGGGACGCCCAAGCGGCTTTGATTTTGCTGAGCCTTGTCTCCGGGAGGCGCGACGGCGGGACTGCCCTGGAGCCCGTCCGGTTGAGGTGGCGCCCGGAATGGCACTTGGATAATTTTGACAACAGCCATGCTGAATTAACTCCCCCGCGCCCGAGGGCCCAGATGATACCTCCTCTCCGGATACTTCCGCCGGCTGGGTACGAGTTTTGGCCCGAAGACGTACTTCGGGATTCTCAGCGTCGCGTCCGGGCGCTGTACCGGGACCTGGCCCGGGAGCTAAGGGAGCGCCTCCGGGAGCTTTAGGCGTAGGGGCCTTAGGCTCGTAGAAAATCCCCCGAGTTAGGACCCGGGTTGTATCATTTCCGAAACCCACCGGGGGGGGAAGATGTCCTCCGGGTTTGTCGATCAATAAAGCGCATTGTTAAACTTTTTATTGCCTCTTTATTTTCTTCTTCTTGGATGGTCTGGACAACTCATCTTAACAAGGATGAGCTAAGTTTCTTCGTGGGTGACCCGGGGGCCCCCTGTCCCCCCCCGCCCACAGCGGGCGGGGGGAGGCCTCCGCGTGCTGTGGGGGAAACAGGGTCCCCGGGAGCGGAGCATAACCTGTAGAAATATTTTCTAAGTTAGAAAATTATAAAAACAGGATTTCCGAGGGAGGGACCTTTCGGGGTGCCCGGGCGCCGGGAGAGGTTCATCCGGCCGCCGTGAGAACGGGGAGCCGGGAATAACGTCGACTCCCAGAGGAGGAAGATGGATCCAGTCAAGCCGCAAGGGGCTGATCTTCCGGTCGCCGTGAGAACGGGGAGCGGGGAATAACGTCGACTCCCTGGGGAGGAAGATAGATCCAATCAAGCCGCAAGGGGCTGATCTTCCGGTCGCCGTGAGAACGGGGAGCCGGGAATAACGTCGACTCCCGGGGGAGGAAGATAGATCCAATCAAGCCGCAAGGGGCTGATCTTCCGGTCGCCGTGAGAACGGGGAGCCGGGAATAACGTCGACTCCCGGGGGAGGAAGATAGATCCAATCAAGCCGCAAGGGGCTGATCTTCTGGTCGCCGTGAGAACGGGGAGCCGGGAATAACGTCGACTCCCGGGGGAGGAAGATAATCCAGAAAGCCATTAGACGTCCCGCTGAGGAGAGCGTCTACTCCCGGAGGAGGAAGTGCCCAGAGACGGGTCTTGAGTGTTTGGGTAGGGGACTAATCTCCCAAAGTGACTCGTTACCACGGCCGCTGGGGACCGGGTTGCCGCTTACACCCTCAGTCCACGAGGGCTGTTCGTAAGCCGCCCTTCAGGAGGGACTTGCTGGGGCAGGGCCCACTTCCTCACAGGGAGGGCATCCTCGCGGGGAGGGCATCTTCACGGGGAAGGCATCTTCACGGGGAAGGCATCCTCGCGGGGAGGGCATCACCACTAGGGGCGGTAAACAACAACAACCTGCAGTGAGACAGTTGAAGAACAAAGGCTATGCATTTATTAGCAAAATATACAAAGCCCCCCTGCGAAGCCGCGAAGGGGGAAAAAGGGAAGCTACAGTGTCCCCCCTCCCCCTCCGGCGTGACCGCCCCGGGGGAGGGGACAGGCCCGTTAGGCTAGACGTAGAACTTGCGAAGTAAACGCAAGTTCCAGGTGTGCTTCAGCTCCTGCTCTTGAAGGTTGGAGAGCTTGTAGGCCCCCGAGCCTAGGACAGCGGAGATCCTGTAGGGGCCCTCCCACTTGGGGGAGAGCTTACCCTGGGCTTGGGGGTCTGTGACGCGCTTGAGGACAAGGTCCCCAAGGCGGAAAGCTCTCTCGCGCACGTGCTGGTTGTATGCGCGCGACATCTCGCGCTCGTAGATGGCGTGGCGGAGGAGCGCTCGATCGCGTTCCTCCTCCACGAGGTCGATTTCCAGCCGCCGGTTGTCTTCGTTGGCCCGGTAGGCTGCGGTCGTGGCTCCGTTCAGGAGCTCGACCCGCAGCAACCGGAAGCCGATCTCCGGGGGGAGGACTGCCTCCGCCCCGTAGACCAGGGAGAAGGGAGCACGCCCTGTGGCCCGGGACGGGGTCGTGCGCATGGAGCAGAGGATGCTAGGGAGCTCCTCTGCCCACGCGCCCCGCTTGGAAGCGGTTTGTTCGAGTCTCCGGCGTAACCCCTGCAGGATTACGCCATTGACCCTCTCGACGGCCCCGTTGCTTTGGGGATGGGCCACTGAGGCGAAGTGGATGACGACCCCCAGGCCTTCGCAGAATTCCCCGGGGGACACCAAAACGACAAACGACGTTTTTCCAGAAAAACCGCTGAACGGCCCGGGAGGTGATGCTAGCCAAGGGCTCCGCCTCAACCCACTTTGTAAAGTAGTCGACCGCGACCACCGCATACTTGTATCCTCCGGGCGCTGGGGGGAAAGGCCCTAAGAGGTTCATCCCCCAGCTCACGAAGGGCCAAGTGATGGGGATAGTCCGCAGCGGTACAGGGGGGAGATTCGAGCCCTTGGCCATCTTCTGGCATGCCTCGCACGCGGAGACAAGGTCTCGCGCGTCGCGCATGACTGTAGGCCAGTAAAAGCCCTGCCGAAGGGCCTTGGCGGTGATGGCACGCGGGGCTAGGTGAGAACCACAGCTCCCCGCGTGAATGTCTTCCAGGAGTTGAAGTCCCTCCGACCGGGGGAGGCAGTGCAGGAGGGCTGAAGCCCCCCGCTTGTAGAGCCTTCCCTCGAGCAGGAGATATGCCCGGGCTTTGGCCCGGAGGCGCTTAACCTCGGTCTCGCTGGGAGGGTCCCCCTCCCCCTTGATGAAGGAGATGAGGGGATCCATCCATGACGACGGCCGGACGATCTCGGCGACCTCCGGGACCGGAGGCTCGGGGCCTGCGTCCGGGGAGGCCACCGAGGGCTTCGTGATTGTTTCCAAGAAGGCCCCCTTGGGGAGCGTTTCCCGGGCGCTTGCCGCCCGGGCCAAAGCATCAGCCCGGTCATTCTCCCTTCGAGGGATATGCCGGGCCTCAAGGCCGTCGAAGTGTTTCTCCATTTTTCGTACTTCCTGCAAGTAAAGACTTAAATTTGCGTCATGGCACAGGTAAGATTTGTCCATTTGGCAGACAACGAGCTGAGAGTCTCCCTTCACTAGTAGGCGCCGGATCCCCAGGGAGCGCGCAAGGCGCATCCCGAGGAGTAGAGCCTCGTATTCGGCGACGTTGTTGGTTGCGGGGAACTCGAGCTCCTTCCCCTCGGGGCTTCGGAGGACTACCCCCGCGCCAGCCCCGGCGAGACACAGCGACCCATCAAACAGCAGGGTCCAATGGTCACTGCGTCGGGGCGGCACAGGGAGATCTTCGTCCCCGGACCCAGAGGCGGGAGTCCATTCTGCGATGAAGTCGGCGAGGACCTGCGACTTGATTGCGGAGCGGCCGGTAAGGGACAGGGAGAAAGGGGCAAGCTCGGCCCCCCACTTCCCAATCCGGCCGGTGGCTTCTTTATTCCGCAGTACCTCCCCCAGGGGGAGGGACGACGGTACGGTGATGGGGTGGCCCAGGAAGTAATGCCGGAGCTTCCGGGACGCCATGAGGAGAGCGTAGCAAATCTTCTCCATCTCCGTGTACCGAGTCTTGGCCACTTGGAGGACTTCGCTGACGTAGTACACGGGACGTTGCTGCCCCCCTTGCTCCTTCACCAAAACCGCGCTGACGGCGACGGGGGTCGCGGTGAGGTAGAGGAGCAAGGGCTCTTCCGGAGACGGACTCACGAGCATTGGAGGGCTGGAGAGGTACTTCTTGAGGTCGTTGAAGGCTTCCTGGGCCTCGGGGGTCCAGCGGAACCCCTCAAGCCCTCGGAGGATCTTGAAGAACTGGAGGCCCCGCTCCCCCGAACGGGAGACGAAGCGGCTGAGCGCGGCCAGGCGGCCGGAGAGCCGCTGGACATCTTTGACGGAGCGCGGCGGGGGCATCTCTAGGAAGGCCCAGATCTTCTCGGGGTTTGCCTCAATGCCCCGCTGGGACACGAGGAAACCCAGGAGCTTCCCCCCGCGCACCCCGAAGGCGCACTTCTCCGGGTTGAGCTTGAGCCCGAACGCGCGGAGGTTGCGGAAGGTCTCTGCGAGGTTGTCGATGTGGGAGGCTGCACGGGGGCTTTTGACGACCGCGTCGTCTACGTAGACTTCGACGTTGCGGCCAACTTGATCTTTGAAGACCAGCGTCATAAGGCGCTGGAAGGTGGCTCCCGCATTCTTGAGCCCGAAAGGCATATGGCGGTAGCAGAAGGTTCCGAGGGGAGTTATAAAACTCGTCTTTTCCTCATCCCCCTCGGCCATCCGGACTTGATGGTATCCCGAGTAGGCGTCTAGGAAGCTCATCAGCTCGCACCCCGCGGTGGAGTCAACGAGCTGGTCGATCCGCGGGAGCGGGAAGTTGTCTTTGGGGCAAGCGCGGTTAAGGTCGGTGAAGTCCACGCACATGCGCCACTTGCCACTTGACTTCTTGACGAGGACGGGGTTTGCGAGCCACTCGGGGTCTTCCCGGATGAACCCCGCCTCTCGGAGCCGGGCTATCTCCGTCTTGATGGCTTCTTGACGTTCGAGGGAGAGCTTCCTCAACTTCTGCTTGATAGGGGGGTGACCGGGGGTTATCGAGAGCTTGTGCTCAATAACCTCCCGGGCGACGCCCCGCATGTCCGAAGGCTTCCACGCAAAAACGTCGGAGTTTTCGCGCAGAAAGGCTGCGAGTTGCGCTGCATGGTCTTGGGGGAGCTCTGCCCCGATTTGGACAGTTTGGTCCCTGCTGCCCAGGGACAGCGGGACCTTCCGGAGGCCCCCTTCCGGACGCGGCTTGAGGAGGGGCCTCCCAGGGGATGGCGCAGCGACGTCTACGTCCGGGGGGGGAGCCTCCCCCCCGGGTGTCTTGATCAGGTTGACGCTTCCTATTGTGGCAGCAGCTCGCTCGCATAGAGCACGGGCCATGTCTTGATCCCCCCGGACGTCGCCAACTGTCGTGGTATTAAGAATACCCCGGCAGGTTTTGAAGACGATCCTAGCGGAGATCACGCAGCGCGGGTTGACCGGGTGACCGGTCCTCCCCCGCCGGACAAACACAAGAATTGACACGTGGATTTATACAGGTTCGGGTCCCGGTGGGGGCCCTAGTCCGGTCGACGCGCTCCCGACCGGAGTCGGCTGGGGAGGCTCTCTCCGGGAGAGGGGCTTCCGGAGCACGTCTGTGAGATTAGCTATTCCAACTAATAATGAACTGATCCTTTACAACAGAGGGGTACAAGGGCTATTTATAGCCCCAAAAAGAAGCAAAAAACCTAAACTACCCCGGAAGCCACCGTCGGATTGAAGGGTAGGACCGTCCTTCTCCCGGTCAAACGTCTTGGATGCTTGACAGGTGGTCGCTGATTCCCGAGGCGTCCCTCGCGTGACCTGCACGTGATAAACAAACAGGGATTTTACCTTTTAGGAGGGCGGTGACGTCCGGGACCTCTTCCGGAGAGCAGCGTCCCGGGAGCCCAAAAGGCGGCGCCCGGGGCAGGCACCGGAGGCCACTGTCCCCGGGCACATGGCGGCGCCCGGGGCATGCCCGGGGGGCACGGTCCCGGGGGCCAAATGGCGGCGCCCGGGGCATGCCCGGGGGGCACGGTCCCGGGGGCCAAATGGCGGCGCCCCGGGCAGGCAGGGGCCACTGTCCCCGGACGCATGGCGGCGCCCGGGACAGGCCCGGGGTGCACGGTCCCGGGGGCCAAATGGCGGCGCCCGGGACATGCCCCGGAGGCACGGTCCCGGGAGCCTAAAAGGCGGCGCCCGGGGCAGGCACCGGCGGCCACTGTCCCCGGGCAGATGGCGGCGCCCGGGGCAGGCACCGGGGGCCACTGTCCCCGGGCACATGGCGGCGCCCGGGACAGGCCCGGGGGGCACGGTCCCGGGGGCCAAATGACGGCGCCCGGGGCAGGCACCGGGGGCCACTGTCCCCGGGCACATGGCGGCGACCGGGACAGGCCCGGGGGGCACGGTCCCGGGGGCCAAATGGCGGCGCCCGGGACATGCCCCGGAGGCACGGTCCCGGGGGCCTAAAAGGCGGCGCCCGGGGCAGGCACCGGAGGCCACTATCCCCGAGCAGATGGCGGCGCCCGGCACGTGCCCGGGGGGCACGGTCCCGGGGGCCAAATGGCGGCGCCCGGGACATGCCCCGGAGGCACGGTCCCAGGGGCCAAATGGCGGCGCCCGGGACATGCCCCGGAGGCACGGTCCCGGGAGCCTGAAAGGCGGCGCCCGGGGCAGGCACCGGAGGCCACTGTCCCCGGGCAATCATGAACTTACCTGGACTTGACCGCGTGGAGATTTCCCCCAACAGAAATGTCTTATCTAGATGCGACCATGGGATCAGCCAGCAAATCCACTTAATCATTATAGTATGGTGCTTGGGGCGATCATCCCGTTGGTGTGACCCGGAGAAGGAAAAATGGGAATGTAACCATAACATAAAATGAAGAAAGTATTGACAATGGAAAAGGGAAAGGGAGAATGTACTTACACGTAAAACTTGCGCAGTTGGTCAATGTTCTAGGTATTGGACAGAGCTCTGCCATCTTCCATAGCGACTCGAGCCAATCCAGGTTGCGTCATTGAGACCACAGTGTAGGGACCATCCCATTGGGGGCAGAATTTATTGCGATTAGACTGAGTTTGGATCTTTCTCAGAACTAAGTCTCCCACGTGAAGGCTACGTGGTCGCACCTGTTTGCTGTGATATTTACGTAGAGCTTGTAAATATGTTGCAGACCTAAATAATGCTTGATTGTGCTTTTCTTCCAAAAGGGCGAGTTCATCTTTGTGTGTTTCTGTTGAATTTGTGTAATCGAAGTTTGTAATGCAAGGAGAGCCAAGTTGTATTTCACTTGGCAGCATGGCTTCAGCACCAAAAACCAGTTGGAAAGGCGTGTCGGCCATGGATCTACTGGGTGTGGTGCGAATTGCTCATAGAACGGAGTAGAGTTCATCTACCCAAGCCCCCGAGTGTATTTTAAGGCGGTCGAACACACGTTTCTTAACCCCTTGAATGATTTGCCCGTTGGCACATTCAACTACCCCGTTGCTCTACGGATGGGCAACAGAGGCAAAACAAACCTTGGTACCAAAATTGTGGCAATAGTCGAGGAAAAGACCATTGAAAAATTGGGAACCATTGTCCGATATGGGACTCCAAATTGCGTCACGATGTTCTTGTGAAAGAACTTTTGCGCTGCAGCGGCGGTAATGGTTAGAACTGGTTCAGCCTTGACCCATTTGGTGAAAGTGTCAATGGCTACGTACAGGAACTTGTATCCATTGATGGCTTGGGGCATTGGTCCCAGGATATCTATCCCCCATAAGGTGAATGGCCATGTTAATGGGATAGTTTGTAATGCATATGCTGCCTGGTGAGTTTGCCGAGCATGAAATTGACACTGGGGGCACATCTTGACCAAGTGTTTAGCATCATTTAGTGCCGTAGGCCAGTAATACCCATGTTGAAAAGCTTTTCCGACCAGTGTTTAGAAAGATGCATGTGCGCCACACATGCCCTCGTGAATATCTCTCAAAAGGGATTTGCCATCTTGCTGAGGTATGCAATGCATGAGTACGCCTTGCGGGCTCTTTTTGTACATGGTTCCTTCGACCAGTTTGTACATGCGTGCTTTTCTAACTAACCGACCAGCATCGGTTTCGTCCTCAAGCAGGGTCCCATGTGCAAGATAGACTCTCAATGGTTTCATCCAATCTGCATCCTGCTAGAGGGCGGCGACGTTAGTCATCGGTTCAGTTGTCTCAGTGATTGAGGGATATTTTAAGTGTTCGATGAACAATCCTGCCGGAGCAGATGCGCATGAGGACCCAAGTTTCGATAATTGGTCGGCGAGAGTATTGTCTCTTCTCGGAACGAATTGGACATTGAAATTTCTGAAGTATTTGTCCAATTTCCTCACCTCGCCCAGGTAACGAGCCATTGTCTCATCAGAGGTGCTGTACTCCTTGTTTACCTGGTTTACGACTACTGTGAGTCTTCCCTCACCACTAGCTGATGGACTCCAAGGGATTTGACTGCATGAAGCCCAGCTAGAAGACCTTCATACTCTGCTGCATTGTTAGTCACAACAGAGTGGAGTTGTATGACTTACTGGAGTTGGTCGCCCTGGGGCATGATTAAGACCACTCCAGCCCCCGAGTTTGAAAACCACTAGAACCATTGAAGTACATCGTCCAAAGGTCGTTTGTGGACAAATCTATCGATTCTTACAGAAGTGGTTCGGGATTTGAGATTTGAGATTTGATTGCAGCACAAGAAGTGAAGTGGAGATCGAACACTCCTAGTTCAACTGCCCATTTTGCGACTCGACTAGTTGCTTCGTGATTATGGAGTATGTCCCCTAAGGGAAAGGACAATGGCACGGAGATCTTGTGTGCTTGAAAGTAATGTTACAGCTTTCGAGAAGCCATTAAGAGGGCACAAAGTAGTTTTTGGACTTCGGGGTAGTGCTCCTTTGGTCCATTGAGTACTTCGCTCATGTAATATACTGGTTGTTGCACGCTATCCCGTTCTACGATCAGTATGGAACTGACCACACATGGGGTTGCGGCTAAGTAAATGAGTAATGGTTCTCCTGCTTGTGGAGAAACTAACACAGGAACACTTGATAAATATGCTTTGACTTTCTGAAAAGCTTTTTTGGCTTCATCCGACCACTGAAAACCATTGTGCTTACATAGTACCTTAAAGAAAGGTAGACCACGTTCAACCAACCGCGATATGAAATGGCTTAGGGCCGCCATTCGACCAGTTAGGCTTTGGACATCCTTCATTGACAAAGGGGATCGCATTTTCTCAATTCCTATTTTATCGGGATTAACCTCAATGCCTCGTGAACAAATAAGAAAACCTATAAGTTTGCAAGAAGAAACTCCAAAAGAGCACTTTTCGAGATTTAATTTTATTCCATGTTTATTCAAATTACAGAAAGTCTCAGTACAGGGACCTGGTTGCAAGCTTTGGACTGATTTGTGAAGATTTGGACTAAACTGCGAGGGTTTTGGCTCGGGAATTTGGGCCTATTTGCAATTCTGAAGATATGAAGGGCTGATTTGGATTTCGACTTTGCAGATGAGTGTTACTAAATGTCTTAGACACATCAAGCAGGAAAAATGGTAAAATCCGATAAGATCTGGTGGTTTTGACAAAAATCGAAAACAGGGTAAAATAGGGTAAACAGGGTAATTAGGGTTTGAAACTTTTGTCGGGGCTGAAACAAGGGTTTCGGTTGAGATTCTGGAATTCTTCCAGAAGGGGAAAATGCTCAGAAAAATGAAAGAAAGGTAATCACTCGATCAGATTTGGATTTGGAGATGATCTGGGACTTTTAGCCTTTTCGGGCATTTTGAAAATTCTAAAAGGACTAAATTGAAGCACTTTTGGACTGAAATGTGAAAATGATCTGGGAGATGAAATTTAGCTGCCAACTTTTTAGGTTAAGGTAGTGGCATACCTAAGATCAAGATAGGGTTGAGACATCAGGGATTCCAGAGAAGATATGCTGACTCGTAAGCAGAAAAGATAGCCAAAAAGAGGGATGTTACAGCTGATCGATATTCTGATGCAGCTGAGGCTGTGGAATGGAATAGGATGGTGGATAAGGGCAACTTACCTCCTCAACCTGGCCTGAAAATCGAAAAGAAAGAAGATTCGACCAATGTCGTGGTATCACGGATACCTCGGCAGGTTAGGACGTGCACGGCACGAGTACAACGGCGCAAGCAGACCGAGTTATTGGTCTTCTCCCGCCGGGCAACATAGAAATTGACACAGTGGTTTATACAGGTTCGGGTCCCAGTGGGGGCCTTAGTCCTGTTGGCTCTCTCCGGACGCGAGTCCGCTGGGGAGGTATGCTCTCGGGGAGAGGTCTCCAAGAGAGCCGGATATTACATTAGTTCAAATGAGTTCGAATCCCCTGAAAAGAGGTACAAGAGGGGTATATATAGCCCCTAAGAAGTACAAAAGACTAAAGAGCCCTCGCTGCAACCGTCGGATGGAAGGGCGGGGATGTCCTTTGACCAAGGGGACGGCCTGGATGCTCGACACGTGGCCTCACCGGCTTACCAGAGGCTTCACGGTCAGCAGCCGCCCTTCGGGGACCCGGAGACTCTTTGGGACTCGCCGGGGGTTCGGTGATCCTCCGGATTCCACCGGGCGCCCGGTGACCCTCCGGATCTCACCGGGGGTCGGTGGCTCTCCGGATCTCACCGGGATTCCGGTGACCCTCCGGATCTCACCGGGGGCCCGGTGGCTCTCCGGGTCTCACCGGGGGCTCCTCAGGACTTCGTGGGGGCCCTGGGGATTCCCCCAACAGCAGCCCCCAGGCCCTCAGGGGTACTTGGTGCCTCCGATGGGTATGTGGAGCTCCCGACGATGACGCTTTGTCTTCCACGAAGTCCCTTATGCCGCCGGCGGTGTTTCAGTTTCCGAACCGTCTCTCCGCGGGACGCGCCTATCTGCGAACAGACGCATCACTTCGAAGCGTTCACATTCACGTGGCTTCGTCTTGCGTGCGATGGTCCAGTCCCGCGGCTTTGATGGCTTTGTGGACACGTGGCGGGCATCCGGGTCGCCCTCCACCACCTATAAATAGGGGGGGCCCTTAGTTTGAGCATGCCCACAAGCCCTCAAACCCCACAAACTTTTGTAGCCTCCCAGTAGCTCCCGGTGATTTCCGGTGACCTTTTCCCGGTAGCTTCCGGTGATTTTCGGTGACTTCCGGTGACTTTGCCCAGAAGCGCCGGGTAGTTTCGAGTGACTCCTCCAGAAAGACCCGGTGACCTTTCACCGGTAGTTTCCGGTGACTTCCGGTAACTTCTTTCCAGAAGTTCCCGGTGACACTCCCTTGTAGCACCCGGTAGTTTCGGCAGTTTTTCGACGAGTTCATCCCTGATGGCGCCGAAGAGTCGCGCCAAGGTCTCCGAGCTGCCCGCGGAGGAGGTGACCTCCGATTTCCTCGGGGCCACCGAGTTCTCCTCGGGGGCCCTTGAGGCCTTTTTGGAGCACGGCTATTTTCGAGCGGGAGATATCAGGATTCCCGCCCCGGCGGAGCAGGTGCCGAGCCCCCGGGACGGGGAGGTGGTGGCCTTCGAGGCCTTCGTGGAGGCGGGCCTCCGGCTTTCGGTGCACCCGCTGCTGCACGAGTTCCTGCAGGTATACGGTCTCTCGCTCAACCATCTCACCCCGAACACTCTTGTCAGGTTGGGCCTGTTTATCTGGTTGTACGAGACGATTGCCATGACGGAGCCCACCCTGTGGCTCCTGGGGTACTTCTACGAGCCATCGGCGAGGGGCCTGGTGGTGAGGAGGGGCAGTCCTAGGTCGGCCTTCGGCTCCATCATGATCCAGCTGACCCCGGGCCGCGCCGACGAGTACCCAGTGCTAGCCTCCCGGGACCACTGGGGGGACTGGCTCCGGCATTGGTTCTACCTCCGGGTGGGAGACCCGGGGGTGACTTATTCTCGGGAGCCGTCGACGTACTCGCGGTCCGGCGGCCCGGTGGCTCCCGAGTAGACCGTGGCGGAGATGGACCTCCTCACTGCGATGGCGGAGGCCCTATTCCGGCGGTCCATGCGGGATCTTGCGGAGGAGATGGCCCTCCTCCGAGTGGCGCCGTTCCACACCCGTCGAGGGAGAGGAATGTCGGCGGCGCACAGGCCACCCCGGATGGCGGTGGCGAACCGTAAGTATTCGGACCCCTTCTCCATGCTGGGAGACTTTTCCTAACTCTTGCTTCATTTGTTGCTCTTGCAGTTAGGTCCTAACTCTTGCTTCATTTGTTGCTCCTGCAGTTAGGTCCTATGGTCGGGCCAAGGAGATCGCGGCGACCCTCCTTGGCCGATACTACGAGGACGAGCACGAGAGGGTAGTTCGCATCATCGGGGAGGGTCCTCCCCGAAACGCCGTCGCGGAGGTGTTTGGGCTGAGGCTCCCAGCCCGGGTGCCTTTGCCCACCCCTGCTTCGCGCAAGCGGGGGAAGGAGGTTGCCGGCAGACCCTCGAAGCGGTCTCGCCCGTCCGGCAGCCCCGCGGGATCCCGGGCCCGTAGGAATCCCGCGAGGCCCCGGTCTTCACCTCCACCCTCTCTAGAGAGGGACTCCGTGGCGGGGGTTGCTGGGGTGTCGGGCGCAGCCCCAGACACTCCAGGCGGGCTGGATCCCATGGGCGGTGTTCCGGCCGGAGAGGGCCAGGGCTCAGACTCAGAGATGTAAGCTCCGAGCCCTTCGCCGCCTCCTGCTCCTGCGGGGGTCCAGCCGCAGCCCTCGTCCAGCGAGGCCTCCGTCCAGTTTCAGATGCCGGGCGGCCTGCCGATGGCCTCGATCCTGGCCCCAGAGACGGGCTCCTCGGCGGTTCGGTCCACAACGACGGCGCTCCCTTTACCCGGGAGGGGTAAGGGCCTGTTCATCCGCCCTGGGGTTCTGGCGCCTCCGCCGGATCAGGCCTCCAGCTCCTCCAACGATGGGACTCCAGAGGAGGGAGCTCTACATGGTGGGGAGGCCTCCCGCGGGAGCGGGCCGGGGGGCGACGAGGGTCACGTCGACGCGGTGATCGCCTCCGTCTTTCGTGTTCTGATCATTGTTTTCGCGTAGACGGTTGCACTGGTCTGGGGCTTCAGGTCTCGGCTCGCCACGCGTCTCCGGGCTGCCGAGGACATAGTGGCCTTTGAGCACGCCGGGAAGGAGAAGGCGCTCAGGGACGCGGCCTCGGAGCGCTCCGAGAAGGAGCGGGCGCTCGGGGAGCTCGCCGCCGTGTAGGCTCGGCTCGCCGCCGTCGAGGACACGGCATCTTTGCTCTGGAGGGAGCTGCAGGCAGAGCGGGAGGCCGCAGCTTCGGGCGGTAGGGCGATCCGCTCTACTCTCGAGGAGCTCGGGATCGAACTCGGGCGGGGGGCAGGCCCCGACCCGGTGCCGGCGTCGGTCGGGGAGGCCGCGCACTTCCATGGTGCGCAGGTTGCCTGATCCCGGCCGCTGCGGAGGCTCGGGCACGAGGCCTCGCCGTCCCGGTGATTGCCTTGGCGGCGGCCCTTGTTGAGCACCGCGGAGAGGGCGCCGGGGTCATCGGGGAGCTTGTCCCCCGGAGCTTCCCCGCCTTCTTCGACCCTCGGCGGACTGAGCTGGAGCGGTCCGCCGAGGATCTCTTCGACCGGATCACCGGCGCCATGGAGACGGGCGGCCGGCGCTCAGGTCAGGACGTGTCAGCTAGCGCGGACGTCCCCCCGGGGGAGGACAAGGACGGGCAAGTATGAGCTCCTCCCCCCCCGGTTAGAGTAGGCTTCTCTTTTTAGGTCTTTCAACTGGAATAAAGTAGTGCTTTTGCTAAGTGTGTTCAACTTGCCGGCAGGTATCCTTAGACATCGCTTTCCCAGGGTCTTCTTGCCCTGAGGAACATCTTTTGGAGAGTGCTCGAGGGTCGCCCGGGGGGTCTAGCCCGGGTAGCGCCCGGGTGGCCTCGATTTTACTAAGTCTGGCGGCCGGGGGAGCATCCGGCGGGCTAGTCTCCGAACACGCTCATGCTAACTCCGCGAAGGGAGGTGCCACCGGGGAGCCGGCGCTGCTGCGTTGGCTCCCAGAGTGGCACTTAGGAAACTTCGACGATTGTCGTGCCGAGTTATCTCCACCGAGGTCGGGGGCCCTAAAGGTGCCCCTGCTTAGGATACTCCCCCCGGCTGGCTACGAGTGCTGGCCGGAGGGTCTCCTTCGGTGTGCTCTTCGACGTATGAGAAGTCTGTACAAGGATCTTTCCTGGGAGATCTCAGAGGGTCTCAGGGATTATTAGGTGTAGTTGCTTCTCGGGGATCGTTCTTCGGAGCATCTTCCCGCGGGAGCCTAACTCCCCGGGCCATGCTCGTGCGCCCGGGTCTCACCCGGGGGGCGCTTCCGTCCTACCGGGGGGGGGTTGTCCCCCAGTGTGATGTTGTATCAATAAAGCCATAGACTTGTTTATTTGCCGCGTCTTTGTCTCAGAAACTTCGAAGCCTTCCGCGTAAAGCCGTTGTTTTTCTGTCCGGGTCCGGGGTTTTCCTCCCCCCTCCCACAGCGGGGTGCAGCACAGCTCCACGCGCTGTGGGTAACGAGGGAAAGGGCCTGGACTGCACTAGGTGCGTAATTTGCGTAGCCCCTCGTCGGGAGTCCCGGGGGCTAGCGGTGGTGCACGACCGAGAAAGTGGTCGGTCTATCTTTTTGAGATGATACACTCCGAAAGCGAGTTTCCCATCTGCCGCGGGAGGCAATGGATGTTCCCTTAGAATGGTTCCGTGACCCGGTAGCTGGTGTAGAGTGTTCGAGGGGGGACTAATCTCTCGAAGTGACTCGTTACCGCAGTTCGTGAGAACTGGGTTGCCGCTTACGCCCTCAGTGCACGAGGGGTTACTGTAAGCCGCCCTATGGGAGCTGTGCTCCGGTTGTAGGGACTTTAGGCTGTGGTAGCCCACGTCCTCACGGAGAGGGCATCCTCACGGGGAGGGAATTTTTATAGAGGAGACGTCGCCATTTAGGCGGAAGAAAAAACTCCTGTAAAAGAATTCCAACGGTGAAGTAGAAAAAAGCCATTCAATTTAACGGAGACATAAAAATCCCAGAGTTGATCAAAAAATCCACTTGTATTAATAGAGGGTGAGATACAACGCCTCCCCCCGCGAAAGCGCGGTCGGGGAGGGAACTATGAGTACATAAGCCTCCCCCCGCGGAAGCGCGGCGGAGGAGGTGGCGAGCCCGGAGGCTAAACATAAAACTTACGAAGCAAGGTTATGTTCCAAGTGTGCGTCAGCTCCTGGTCTTCAAGTGTGGAGAGTTTGTAGGCTCCGGAACCCAGGACCGCGGAGATCCTGTATGGGCCCTCCCACTTGGGGGATAGTTTGCCCTGGGCTTGGGGGTCTATCACGCGCTTGAGGACTAGGTCCCCAAGGTGGAAGGCCCTTTCGCGCACTCGCTAGTTGTACGCGCATGCCATCTCGCGCTCGTAGATGGTGTGGTGAAGGAGCGCTAGGTCGCGTTCTTCTTCGACGAGGTCGACCTCCAACCATTGATTATCCTCATTGGTTTGATGCGCCGCGGTCGTAGCTCCGTCGAGGAGCTCGACCCGCAGCGATCGAAAACCAATCTCCGAGGGGAGAACTGCTTCGGCCCCGTAGACGAGCGAGAAAGGCGTGCGCCCTGTCGCTCGGCTAGGGGTGGTGCGCATGGAGCAGAGGATGCTTGGAAGCTCTTCTGCCCATGCGCCTCGCTTGGAGGCAGTCTGTTCAAGCCGTCGGCGCAAGCCTTGTAGGATCATGCCGTTGACCCTTTCAACGGCTCCGTTGCTTTGTGGATGAGCCACGGAGGCAAAATGGAGGGTAGTGCCTAAGCCTTCACAGAATTCCTGAAAATATGCCGAGTCGAACTAGGTCCCATTGTCGACGGTGATTTCTTGGGGGACCCCGAAGCGACATACGACATTTTTCCAGAAAAAACGTTGCACCGCGCGGGAAGTGATGCTGGCCAAGGGCTCAGCCTCCACCCACTTGGAGAAGTAATCCACGGCGACCACCGCGTACTTGTAGCCCCCAGGTGCTGGGGGAAGGGACCCAGGAGATCCATCCCCCAGCGCGCGAAGGGCCAAGTAACAGGGATGGTTTGCAATGTCGCGGAGGGGAGCCTGGTGCCCTTCACCATCTTTTGGCAGGCCTCGCACGCGGAGATTAGATCCCGTGCGTCGTGGACGGCCAGTAGAATCCTTGGCGAAGGGCCTTCGCCCCGACCGCCCGCGGAGCCAAGTGGGATCCGCAGCTCCCCGAGTGTATGTCCTCGAGGAGCTGGAGTCCTTCCGCCCGCGGGAGGCAGCAAAGGAGGGCGGAAGCCCCCTGCTTGTGGAGCTTCCCGTCCAACAGAATGTACTCCCTGGCCTTTGCGCGGAGGCGCTTCACCTCAGCGTCACCGGAAGGTTCGCCCTCGTCCCTTATGCAGGAGATGAGGGGATCCATCCACGATGCAGTCCGAGTGATCTCGGAAACCTCCGGGACGCGAACCTCAGGGTTCGCGTCCGGAAGGGTTATCGAGGGCCTCATGATGATTTCCAGAAAAGCGCCCTTGGGAAGAGGTTCCCGGGCACTGGCAGCCCGGGCCAACGCGTCGGACCGGGTTTTATCCCGTCGGGGGATGTATCGGGCCTCCAAGCCTTCGAAGTGTCTTTCCATCTTCCGCACTTCCCCCAAGTATAGACTCAGGTTCGCATCGTGGCACAAGTAAGACTTGTCCATTTGGTTGACCACCAGCTGGGAGTCTCCTTTCACCAGGAGGCGGCGGATTCCCAGGGAGCGCGCGAGGCGCAATCCCAGGAGCAAGGCCTCATACTCGGCGACATTGTTCGTAGCCGGCAATTCGAGCCTGGCGGCGTACTCCAGTATCTTCCCTTCGGGACTCCAGAGAACCACCCCCGCGCCGGCCCCGGCGAGGCACAAGGAGCCATCGAACATGAGCGTCCAATAGTCCTGGCACCGGGGAGGGGCGAGGGGAGTCCCTCCATCCGTTTCGGTGGTTGGGGTCCATTCCACCACGAAGTCAGCGAGGACTTGCGACTTGATGGCGCAGCAGCCCGTGAAGGTAAGGGAGAAAGGAGCGAGCTCGGCCCCCCACTTGCCAATTCGGCCGGTGGCCTCCTTGTTTTTCACCACTTCCCCCAGCGGGAGAGATGACGGGACCGTGATTGGGTGCCCGAGGAAGTAGTGGCGGAGCTTCCGCGACGCCATGAGGAGGGCATAGCACAGCTTTTCCACCTCAGTGTACCATGTCTTAGCCCCCTGAAGGGCCTCGCTTACATAGTACATGGGGCGCTGTTGCCCATCCTGCTCTCTTACGAGCACCGCGCTCACCGCGACTGGGGTCGCATCGAGGTAGAGAAGTAAAGGTTCCTCCGAGGATGGGCTCACGAGCATCAGGGGGCTCGCGAGGTACTTCTTCAGCGCGTCGAACCCCGTCTGGGCCTCGGGGGTCCATCTGAACCCCTCAAGGTCCCGGAGGATTTTGAAGAACTGGAGTCCGCGTTGTCCTGACCTCGAGACGAAGCGACCCAACGGGGCCAGGCGGCCGGCAAGCCTCTGTATGTCTTTGACGGAACGCGGGGGAGGCATGTCCAGCAGGGCTCGGATTTTTTCGGGGTTTGCCTCGATGCCCTGCTGGGACACCAAGAAGCCTAGCATCCTCCCGCCGCGTACGCCGAAGGCGCATTTTTCCGGGTTGAGTTTCAACCCGTACTTGTGGAGGCTGTGGAAGGTCTCCGCCAGGTCGTCGACGTGTGCGGCCGCACAAAGGCTTTTGACGACCGCGTCGTCAACGTAGACCTCGACGTTACGGCCGATTTGGTCCTTCAGGACCAGCGTCATGAGATGCTGGAAGGTTGGCCCGGCGTTTTTCAACCCGAAGGGCATGTGGAGATAGCAGAAGGTGCCGAGGGGAGTTATAAAACTAGTCTTTTCCTCGTCCTCCGTCGCCATTCGAACCTAATGGTACCCCGAATATGCATCAAGGAAACTCATCAGTTCGCATCCCGCGGACAAATCGACCAGCTGGTCAATCCGCGGGAGTGGGTAGTTATCTTTCGGGCAAGCGCGGTTGAGGTCGGTGAAGTCCAAGCACATCCCCCACTTGCCACTTGACTTCTTTACGAGGACGGGGTTTGCCAACCACTCGGGGTGTAGGACTTCCCGCACAAACCCCGCCTCTAGAAGCTTGGCGACCTCTACCTTGATGGCGTCTTGGCGCTCGAGGGATAGCTTCCTCAACTTTTGCTTGATCGGGGAGCGGCCGGGGATCACTGCGAGCTTATGCTCGATGACGTCCCGGGTGACGCCCTGCATGTCCGAGGGCTCCCACGCGAAAACGTCCGAGTTCTCGCGAAGGAAGGCCACGAGTTACTCGCCGTGCCCCTCGGGGAGGTCTGCTCCGACCCTGACGGTACTCTCTTCATCTCCCGCGGACAGTTAGACCTTCCGGAGGTCTCCCTCGGGGCGTGGCCTCGGGAGTGGCCTCCCGGACGAAGCGGCTGGGGCAGTATGAGGTTCGGGGGGGTTCTCTCCCCCCGGAGTCTTGATCATGTTGACGCTTCCAATAGCGGCGGCGGCGTGCTCGTAAAGAGCGCGGGCCACGCTCTAGTCACCTCGAACAGTGATCGTACCGTGAGGCCCAGGGATCTTCACGCAGAGGTAATTCTGGTGAATTGCCCCCCCCCAGGTGGTTGATCGTGGTCCTCCCCATAATGGCGTTGTACGAAGAGGGGACCTGGCAAAGCTTGTAGCAAGCGGTGGCTACAAGTACTGGCGCGGCGAAGCTACGTGGCGATGAATTGCTGACAAAAGTCACTGCTGGTCGCGCGGGGAAGCAGGCGCTGGTCGTCGACATTGCAGCGACGCTGCCACGGTGACGGCTGAGGCGAGGACACGTGCGCAACAGCATGCACAATCAAGTTGTAGGCGAAGCTTGGCCGGCGGCGAACGTGCACGGCGCAAGGAAGCAAAACACGGCGAGCTTCTGGTCGTGCACTGGCTGCTTCCCTGGTAGAATTAGGGGCCTAATTGCAATATTTGATTTTCACATTTGGACCAATCTGTAATTCTGGAGATTTGAAAGGTTAGAGTTGAATTTGATTTCACTAATCTGGTAGATTATATTCAACAGGATATTTGGCAAAGGTAATTGATAAGATTTGACACATTTGAATAGTTTTCGATACAAACTGAAAATAGGGTAATTTAGGGTAAAATAAGATTTGAGTTTTGTCGATTTCGAATTCTGGCATTTATGGTTCGATTTTGATATCTGCACAGAAGAGAGACTTGTGGCAAATAGCATTTTGAGAAGATTTGTCGAAGAAATTCTGAATTTGGAGTTAATCTGGAGATTTTAGCCTTTTTGGGTTTTCAGATATCAGATAAGGACTAATTTGTGAAAAGAGTCTAGATGACAGAATCTGGCTGTCAACTTTTTATATTAAGGTATTGACATACCCATGATCATATTCCAGGAATAATCTGGTCTGAACTTGATCAAGATTCGGATTAACTCTGTATTTCTGAAATTTAGGGTATTTGGGTAATATAAGGTATTTCTGTTTTCGAAAACAGAATGGAGTTGATAATTCTGGGAGTTAGAGATAGAATTGGATCTGGGTTCTGAAGGCTTTTAAGTTCAGAGTAACTGATAGATCACATCTGAACAATCTGATCTTGATTTGAGGTCACAGGATAGATTTTGGAGATTTTAGGGCTTAGGATAGATACTGATCTGGCTATTACTACAGATACATGCATGCATGCTATTTATGAAAAGGAAGTTTTCACCCCTAACTTAGGGTGTTACAGATCTACCCTCCTTAAAGAAATCTCGCCCCGAGATTTACCTAAAATAGGAAAAGATAAGGATAGGTTTGCTTAAGATCTTCTTCCTTCTCCCAAGTAGCCTCTTGCTCTGAATGATTTTTCCATTGAACTTTACACAATTTGATTTTCTTCCTTCTGAGTTGACGTTCATCAGTGGCTAGGATTCTGATTGGGTGCTCAAGATAAGTGAGATTCTTCTGTAATGGCACATCTTGTACATCTATCTGATCAGTAGGTTCCTTCAAACATTTCCGGAGCTGAGAGACATGAAACACATCATGCACTCCTGCTAATCCCACAGGTAATTCCAATTTATATGATACTTCTCCCTTTCTCTTGATTATCTTAAATGGTCCAATGTATCTTGGAGATAACTATCCTTTCACTTGGAATCTTTGTAATCCTTTGAATGGTGTGACCTTGAGATACACAAAATCTCCTGGTTCAAATGATAATTCTCTCCGTCGTTTATCTGCATAACTCTTTTGTCGTGATTGTGTTGTTTTCAACCTTTCTCTGATGAGTCTGACATGAGCTTCTGCTTCTTCTACTATCTCTGGTCCTATGACTTTTCGTTCTCCTGGCTCATTCCAATGCAATGGAGTTCTGCACTTACGTCCATATAAAGCTTCAAATAGTGCCATCTGTATACTAGCTTGATAACTGTTATTATATGTAAATTCTGCAAACGGTAAACATTTGTCCCATGATGTTCCATAATCTAGTATACAAGCTCTTAGAAGATCCTCTAGGATTTGGTTGACTCTTTCTGTCTGTCCTCCCGTCTGTGGATGATATGCAGTACTGAAGTCCAACTGGGTTCCTAGGGTTTCATGCAGTCTATTCCAAAATTTGGAGGTAAACTGTGTTCCACGATCTGAAACTATCTTCTTAGGAATACCATGCAGTGCCACTATTCTTTGCATGTATAACTCTGCTAATTTACTGCCATCAAAAATCTTTTTGACTGGTATGAAATGAGCTACTTTAGTAAGTCAGTCCACAATAACCCATATGGAATCATATCCTCCATGAGTTTTAGGTAATCCTGTAATGAAATCCATACCAATTTCTTCCCATTTCCATAATGGTATTGGTAGAGGTTGTAGCTTTCCTGCTATTTTCTGGTGTTCTGCTTTAACTCGCTGACATGTATCACAGTTTGCAATATACTCTGCAATCTCTCTCTTCATATTATCCCACCAGAATCTGGTCTTCAAATCTTGATACATCTTTGTGTTACCAGGGTGTATTGAGTATGGAGTTTTATGTGCTTCATGGAGAATTATTTCCTTAAGATCTGCGTTTTGAGGTACACAGATTCTTCCTCGATACCATACAATCCCTTGGTTATCTTCAGTAAAGCCTTGAGCCTTTCCTAGCTTGATTCGACTCTTGATCTTACAAATTTCTTCATCTTTCTTCTGGGCATTTCCTATCTGTTCTTCAAGTTGAGATTTTATTGTTAAAGTGGCTACTGTTCCCTGTGGTACTATTTCCACTTGATGATTCTGCAACTCTTGTTGTAAGTAAGGGTTCTTTGACATAACCATTCCTTGTAGGTTGTAAACCTTTCTGCTTAGGGCATCAGCCACTACATTAGCTTTCCCTGGATGGTACTGAATACTAAGATCATAATCTTTGATCAATTCCAGCCATCGGCGTTGGCGCATGTTGAGCTCCGTCTGTGTGAAAATATACTTGAGGCTTTTATGATCTGTAAAGATCTCACACTTATGTCCAATGAGATAATGCCGCCATATCATTAAAGCATGTACTACTGCTGCTAACTCCAAATCACGAGTCAGATAATTTTCCTCATGTGGTCTCCATTGACGTGAAGCATAAGCCACTACTCGACCTTGCTACATTAACACACAGCCTATTCCTTGCTTTGAAGCATCACAGTAAACTACGAAGTCTTCCTTGCTGTCCGGTAAGGTGAGGACTGGTGTTGTTGTCAATTTCTGCTTTAGCTTCTGAAAACTCTCCTTGCACTTGGTGGTCCATTCAAATGCAATATCCTTCTTTAGCAGATTTGTAAGTGGTTTGGCAATCTAGGAAAATCCTTCGATGAATCTCCTATAATACCCTGCTAATCCCAAGAAACTTCTAATCTCTGTAACTGAGGTAGGTTGCTTCCACTCCTTGATTGCAGAGATTTTAGCTGAATCCACTGAAATTCCTTCTGCTGTCAACACATGTCCAAGAAATGAAATTCTTGACATCCAAAATTCACATTTGTCAAACTTGGCATAAAATTGTCTCTCTCGTAGCCTTTCCAAGACTAGGTGTAAATGTTGCTCATGTTCTTCCGTACTCTTGGAATATATCAGAATGTCATCTATGAATACTATGACAAACTTGTCAAGAAAATCCATAAATGTACTGTTCATGACATTCATGAAAGCTGCCGAAGCATTGGTCAAGCCAAATGGTACTACTGTAAACTCATTTAAACCATATCTGGTAGTGAAAGCAGTCTTCGGTATATCTTCTTTCTTGATCTTCAGCTGATGATATCCAGATTTCAAATCTATCTTGGAAAATACTTTGGCTCCTCGAAGTTGATCGAACAAGTCATCAATTCTTGGTAATGGATACTTGTTTTTAATAGTGACTTCATTCAAAGCTCGGAAATCTACACACATTCGTAAAGTTCCGTCTTTCTTCCTCACAAACAAAACTGGGGCTCCCCATGGCGAAGCACTGGGTTTGATAAATCCCTTGTTTTCCAAGTCTTCGAGTTGATTCTTGAGCTCCTCCAAATCTGTAACTGGCATCCTATAGGGACGTTTTGCTATAGGTGCTGCTCCTGGTTTAAGCTCAATACTGAATTCTATTTCTCTGTCAGGTGGCATTCCCGGAAGTTCTTCTGGAAACACATCAGAATATTGTTGCACTACAGGCACTTGTTCCAGGCATAACTTTTGCAATGCTTGAACAGATCTTAGCGGTCTCTTGACTGATGATCTTTCTGCATAGAATAGAACTCTCTCCCCTTGGCTATTGACAAGACTAAGGGTTTTCTCTTCACAGTCTATTAGACCTTTATGTTGGGACAACCAATCCATTCCCAAAATAATGTCTAGACCTTGCAGTTCTAGAACTAGTAGATTTGCCTCAAATTCTACCCCTTCTATATTGAAAGTTACATTTGGGCAGATCGAGTAAACAGATAATCTAGCCCCTGGAGTTTGAATAACCATAGAGTACTCTAGTGGTACTTGCTCTATATGCATTTCAACTTCAGATGCAAATGCTTTTGACATGAATGAATTTTTAGCACCAGGATCAAACAATATTAAGGCAGATGCAGATTGAATCAGAAATCTACCTAGAAGAATGTCGGTGGCGTTGCCCGCTTCTTGAATTGAAGTATAGTTTAATCTTCCTCCTTGGGTTGCAGCTGGTGCTCTACCTCTTCATCTTCCTCGATTAGCCATGTTTCCTCCTCTTCCTGTTGAATTTCCTCTAAAATTCTGTGATGGTGATGCTCTGGTTACTACTGGCTGTGTTCCTGCCTGAGATCTGGCAATGGACATCGGAAGTTGTATCCAAGGACAGAATTCTTTACGGTGCCCACGCTGTCCACAATGATAACACTCAACACGAGGATGAGGGCAATCCTTCTGAGGATGATTCCCTCTGCAGTTGGGGCACAATGTCGTTGCTGGTCTGGGATTCTGATAAGATGGTCGGAAATTGGGAGTGATAGGAACTCTTCCTCTGATTGGATTTGGCTGTGGTCGTGTTTGCTGAAACATTCTCCTCTTTCGGCTTTCTTCTCCCATATTCTTCTTTTCTTCTACCTTTAAAGCTCTGTTCACTAGTGTTTGAAATTCCGTAAGTTCATGAGAAGCAATTTGATACTGTAAATAGTGTTGAAGTCCTTCTGTGAAGCGCTCTATCTTCTTCTCTTCAGTATCCACATCTCCAGGTGCGTATCGAGCCAAATGAGTAAATTGGTGTAGGTACTCAGTGACTGACTTACTTCCTTGAGTTAAATTCCGAAATTCCCGAAGCTTAGCTGCCATAACACCAGTAGGTATATGAAATTTCCGAAATTGATCCTTAAATTCCCTCCAAGAGATATTATCTTTATCATGGTGAGCTTCCTGGTAGTTCATCCACCATGCAGCTGCAGCTCCTGATAACTGATGAGATCCAAACAAAACTTTCTCTCGTTCGCTGCATCGGACCGTGTCTAGTTTCCTCTCGATATCCCGTAACCAATCATCGGCAACCATGGGATCGGTCGCACTAGAGAATGTTGGTGGACGGGTCTTTTGGAAATCTGTTAATCTTGCTCCTACAGCAGAAGTAGTTCCTTCTGTTGTTCTAGTAGGCAGTTTCTGAACTATCTGGGCTAACAACTGGGTATGAGCTATCTGAGCTTCTTGTCGACTTTTCTCCATTGACAACAAAATTTCCTGAAGACTGGGTTGTTCATTCTGAGGTGGATTAGAACTCTGAGATCCTTGCTGAAACAAAGGGTCTCTTGTCATAGTTTCTTCTTCCTGCGGAGTCTGACCTATATATTCTCTTCCACTTTGAGATCTCCTTCTGGTGTCAACCATGGTGGCTCTGAAAAAGGTTTAGATTGATCTAACTAACTAAGGCCAACTAAGACAGCAATGCAGAAATTAATGCAACTACTTTAATGCATAAAATTACTTAGGCTATTAGCCATAATACACAAATTAACCATTGCAAAAGCAACAGCGAATTACAAAGCTATCAAGAGCATCCACTAGCTCTGTCTACACCAACCTCTAAGACAACTGAACGCACTCTCACAATCTTACCGAATTTTAGAAAATTCAAATAAAATTTTGAAATGAAGGTTTTTCAAGAGATACAAGCTCATTATTTTTACCAAAATAAAGTTTTCAACAAATAGTTTTCTGAATAAATTACGTCTTCCTGGCACGGCCAATCCCTAAAGGTGCCGTCCTACAGTCAAGTTCTCATGTTGCTCTGATACCAACTTTTCTGTCGCGCCCCGAAACTGGGACAACGACTACTCCTGTAGAGACCTAGCTCGCTGCAGCTAGTCCCAACCACAAACCTTTGACTTCCCAGGATGAGTCAAACACAGGAGTATATTACATTGCAACAGAGTACTCACAAAATATTAAGCAGTGTGGCCTGCTGGCCTTAATATTACATAAAGGATTACAATGCCTACAAGGAATTCAGGGTTTAGCAAAGTATTTAACTACACAGCAGAAGATAGGTGACCCTCCCACAAAAGAAGTTGACTGCCGAACAACACACTTCAGGGTTCTGGCAGAACTGATTCTCCTCCTTCTGGATCCACGAAGTACTCCGTGCCATCATCTTGATCAAAGTAGGCTCCATCTATTGAGTTGAATGTTGCAAGGGTGAGCACTTACGTACTCAGCAAGTCATAGGTAAGAGTAGATACATATAATAGTGATGATATGAACCTAGACTAGTCAAGAATTATGGATATTTGTAAAATAATCTTTTCCTTTCTCATCTCATCTTATGGCAGCACTTTTCATAATATAACATCATCATTCATGTTCACTAGATTATAGCACTACCGCGACACGTTGACACACGACAGCCCACGGCAACACTCCTTATCATGACAACACATGTCATTTGGGTAATCTTGATTAAACATATTTTATTTAGAAAATAGTACTTGTGTCACGCCCTGTGGATTTAATACACCGCAGCAGACTCCTATAAACCCGGGAGCTCGGAGTATTCGAATACGTTTTTAATTCTGCAGAGAGGTACCAATTTACCCAGAAGATATTCCACTTTCAAGCCTTTCCTATCATAACAAAATGATTGGACCCCTGACTCACTTCATACTGTGAGCGGCAAGGTGGAAATAACAAGAACTTTTGTTATGTTTTACTCACAATTCACCCCCGACCCTGTGGCTCTCAGCGAGACACAGTTGTGGCAGGTTGTATCCAAACCTACACCCCTTTGCTTATTCCCATTACTGGGTCAGCGTGCTTGATCACCTTCAGTGATATGTGTGGGAGCCGCGCTCCGTGTTTATCGTGCATCACTACACATCTCATGCAGGGGTTTCATGTGCGATCCACATAATTACTTGTTCAGGCCTGTCCCATACCAGGCTTGCGGTTAGCACGTTGTTCATGCCACTAGACGCACAACACAAGGTTCTAGTCCTTATATGCTAGTGACCAGACCATCCACAACCCTGCACCTTCAGTGCCTGCATATCCTTTGCAGTCTAGCACCTCCAGTGCTACAGCCATCCATACCATTTTTCTGGTCACGGCTAGGGGTTTTATTTCATGAATATAAGTATATAAATACATATAATAGTTCATGGCTCAAAACTTGTTTATTTCACATTTCATAGATAACCAATCTAGTACTGCCAAATCATAAATCAACCATTCTCAATCTTTCACATGCAATATTGCCTATATTCAAGGTTATGTTTTAGCAACATTTAAAATATAGGTTCAAGATGACCAAGGATATGACTTGCCTTCCGCGTCGTAAAATACAGCGGTCGATGACGGGTCAACAGCAAAATCTTCAAAGTCAGCTTCTGAATCTGCTCGACGACAAACAACACACAATAATTACTTATAATATTAAAATGTTTTATGACTTATATGCAGAAATGCTCAACAAGGATGATTGAATTATACTGGAGATAACTGCAAACTGAACTGAGTCGAGGTTTTAGGGTTTCAAGGAATTTGGGCTAAGGATGGTGATTAGATAATCTTAGGGTTTCAGGATTGCAATAGGGATAACAATTTTGTTGCTGGTTTAATCAAAACAGCGAATGTCAACAGATCGACATTCGGGTCAAAGTTTGGACATAGCTTTAAGAAAAGCTAGGATGCTTATCTCACGTTGTGGTAGTAGAAGAAAATGTAGATCACAACTCTACAAATTCAGTGGACAAAGTGGATTTCAAATTACACAACCAGAAGTGGGTAAACAAGGTCAATGCCACTGGCTGACAAGCTCTGGCATAGAGCTGACAATGCCAAAAGCTAGGGCTTAGCATAACTTTTGATCTGGAGCTCCAAATGATGCACCACTTTGTATGGAAGGTAGGCATTGATAACAGGAACAATTAATTCAACAGGATCTAGGGCAGGAAATGGCTGGAAAGCAAGAAATTTGATGATGAACAGAGATGAACTGGCTGCACTGGAGCAGTTCTGGACAAAAACATGGCAAAGCTATAACTTTTGATCTAGGATGACTTAGGTGTCGGGCTAGAAGACAGAAATGCTCAGGAGGCTAAGGCACATCTAAAAGACAAGGTGATTTGGGCTGAAACGGCCGGGAACACTTTTCCGGTCATCGGCGCCGGAGAAGAAGCACTGCCAGTTGGGGGTTTCTGCTACAGGCAACAAGAACTTAATTCCTTGCTTGGAGAGCATCTAGGAGGTATAAGGAAGCTTCTGGTACAATTAGATGGGCCGGAGGATCACTCGAGAAGCCTGGCCACGATCGCCGGTTTTCTGGTGAAGCTCGGTTTAGGGAAAAGGTTCGATTCTTGCTTAATTGGGGATTCTAAGCTTATAGGCTTGCTTGATTTGGTTTACTGATAAATTTTGATTACAGATACGAAAGCTAATTTGGAGTAATTCGAGCTACATTGCCGGAACAGGGCATTCTTCGAATTTTAGCAATTTCCGGTGATCGCCGGCGTTAGAGGTCACCGGGGAGTAATTAGACAGTACTACACAGAGAGGATGAGTAGATGAACTCACTGATGGCTTTAATTTGGTAGGAGATGATCTGTAGAGTGCTGGCACCGTGAGCCTCCTCGATGGCTCGCCGGAGAAGATGACTGAAACAGGAAATTCTGGAACTTAGCTGGTTTGGGGTGATGTGTGGAGGGAGTTGCTGAGCACAGGAGTGCTTAAATAGGCAGGCGAGGCTTGCGAAGAGGAAACAATGAAGAGATTGGTTGCTGTGACTTGACTGGTTGCGTGCAGGAGCAGTAGCGGCGAAGACACAGCAAGAGCGGTGATGCGACGGCGACAAGCTTTCAGCTGATCACAATGTCGCCTCATCGGGACCTGGCAAAGCTTGTAGCAAGCGGTGGCGACAAGTACTGGCGCGGCGAAGCTACGTGGCGATGAATTGCTGACAAAAGTCACTGCTGGTCGCGCGGGGAAGCAGGTGCTGGTCGTCGACGTTGCAGCGACGCTGCCACGGTGACGGCTGAGGCGAGGACACGTCCGCAACAGCATGCACAATCAAGTTGCAGGCGAGGCTTGGCCTGCGGCGAACGTGCACGGCGCAAGGAAGCAAAACACGGCGAGCTTCTGGTCGTGCACTGGCTGCTTCCCTGGTCGAATTAGGGGCCTAATTGCAATATTTGATTTTCACATTTGGACCAATCTGTAATTCTGGAGATTTGAAAGGTTAGAGTTGAATTTGATTTCACTAATCTGGTATATTATATTCAACAGGATATTTGGCAAAGGTAATTGATAAGATTTGACACATTTGAATAGTTTTCGATACAAACTGAAAATAGGGTAATTTAGGGTAAAATAAGATTTGAGTTTTGTCGATTTCGAATTCTGGCATTTAGGGTTCGATTTTGATATCTGCACAGAAGAGAGACTTGTGGCAAATAGCATTTTGAGAAGATTTGTCGAAGAAATTCTGAATTTGGAGTTAATCTGGAGATTTTAGCCTTTTTGGGTTTTCAGATATCAGATAAAGACTAATTTGTGAAAAGAGTCTAGATGATAGAATCTGGCTGTCAACTTTTTATATTAAGGTATTGACATACCCATGATCATATTCCAGGAATAATCTGGTCTGAACTTGATCAAGATTCGGATTAACTCTGTATTTCTGAAATTTAGGGTATTTGGGTAATATAAGGTATTTCTGTTTTCGAAAACAGAATGGAGTTGATAATTCTGGGAATTAGAGATAGAATTGGATCTGGGTTCTGAAGGCTTTTAAGTTCAGAGTAACTGATAGATCACATCTGAACAATCTGATCTTGATTTGAGGTCACAGGATAGATTTTGGAGATTTTAGGGCTTAGGATAGATACTGATCTGGCTATTACTACAGATACATGCATGCATGCTATTTATGAAAAGGAAGTTTTCACCCCTAACTCAGGGTGTTACATGCGCTATAGTTGGCAGTTGTAGACTGTAGCAGAGACGATGAGTGCGTCGTCGTGCGCGAAGCGAACCCCGCGCGCATCTTCCGCTGTGAAGGTGAGGGGGACGTCCGACCATTTCGGCGGCGGAGACGTATGTAGCACCCCCACAACCTTCACCTCTCGCGCATACTCCTTGCGCTGACGCTTGGAGTCCCGTCTCGCGGCAGATCCCCCCGTAATGACGTTTATACGTCTTTGGGAGGTTTGAATGGGGAGCTCCTGGGCTGAGCGCCCTTCTTGCGTCTGTCTTTGCTGCTCGCCCACGGGAGCGGGAAGCGCTGGCAAAACCGTCGAAGGAGCCAAGGAGGCAGGGCCCCCTCCCCCCTGGCCGCGCTGGTCGAGAAAAGCCGCGAAGTGTTGTAGAAGCTGATGGCATTCTCGAGTAGTGTGAGTACTTGACTTGTGGAAGCTGCACCACACGTTGGCTGTGCCCTCCTTGCTCTCCTTGGGGCGGCTCTCGCGGCCGCGGGAGGATTGTCCTCCCCCATAGCCTTTTGACTTAGGAGGGGCATGACTGTCTTTGCCGCTGTCGCGTGAGCCGCCTCCGCCCTCGAGGACGAAAGTGTCCCGCGGCCGTGGCTCGCGGCGATCGTTTCTTCGGGGACGTTTGCTGGGGGGATCTCTGTGGCACCCTCATTTGAGGATTCCAGTGGCAACCGCCCAGGTGGATTGCACTCAGAAAAGGCACATTGCAGCTCACAACAACAAGATGCATTATATAAAAATGCGAGTAATTAAAAACAAGTGCTGATCACAAGGACCAACATTACAATAACTTAGCGCCGAAATGACGCATTTAATTGTTAATACAAATTAAGGAGTTTTCGACACAAAGGTCGGCACAAAATAAAACAGCAAAGATAAACAAAAGGACTTCATCAGTCTTCTTTCTCTGCAGCGGCGGTATTGCATGGGCCTTCTCCACATCGAACTCCACCTTGGTACATAACCCTTTAACCGGATGGGTCCTCAGTTTCTTCTTGTTCCACATTGGGTTCAAGACCATAAGATTCAGGGTCAACGAATCCTTCCTCTAAATTTGTTTGTAAAAGCAAGGGTGAGCACATTGTCCACATGGTGCTCAACAAGTCCCAAGTAACAATGCATATATGTGTAGATGAGGGGGAATTTCTCAAAGAATAGCTCTTTGGCTCTGTGTATAAATATATAATAGATTTTCACATACAGCTTTGAAGAAAGCTCTTTATTTTCGAAAGCGAGGCTTTTAAAATCCTAAGCTAGATTTTCAGAAATGTTGTGTGTGGCGGTCTTTCATGAGTCACCACTTTACTCAGATTTTGTGAAAAACTTCCAAAAGCTACTTGTGCTGCATCGACGTGAATAGAATTCACAGAGCGTAGACTCCATGACCTGGGAGCTCAGAGTATCCGATACTTTTTAAACTTTGCAAAGGTGTACCACCTTAATCCACCAATCATTCGGCTTTCAAGTCGGATCAGCTTCATGCGACTTTTACGCATGTGACAAGGCCGAGATGACACAACAATTTACAGTCCTAGTATTAACTATTTCCCTGCCCGGTAAATAGACAGTTAAGTCTCAAGTACCGTTGTGGGTCCTCCCCACTGCCTTACTTCCTAGCCTGGGCCTATGTTCTCGCAAGACACATAGCCTCTCTTGATTACAGTCGCGCACGACTTAATCTGGCTTAGGGCGTCTTCCTTCTTTCCACCTTTTCCGCTCATGATTTTTCTGAACTCACATCACTCGTGGCCTTCTGCGGCCCACCAGCTCTCGCAAGAAACTGGACCGACAACCATTGCAGGGAAAAGCTAACACTAAAGAAAGCTACTAAGTTGCGCCCGTCCCATAAACAGGCAGGTGGTTGGTACGTTTTTCATGCCGCATAGAAGCACAACACAAGGTTCTAGTCCTTATGAATCTTTAGTGAGGAGTCTTTCACATTCCCAGTGCGCACACAGCACCATCCAATCAAACCATCCTCACTATCGATTCCAATCACATTTTCTTTCACAAAAAGGGGTTTTGAACATGCTTTTCTCATATGTGACCATTCACCATTTATCATATAATCATCGAGCATAGCATAGCCTAAGCATGATAATCTAGGGTAACAAGGGTGAAGGGATATTCAATGTCAAAAGGGGCTTTACAATCATTTAGGTCATACCTAGTCATTTTATTGAAACATAATTCTTATTTGAATCTAAGGCATGCATATACTGGAAAACAGTTAACATACTTCATTTCAAAATAGTAGGTGAGACATGATCAAGGGTTTGAGACTTGCCTTGCAGTGACGGGTCTAGCTGCTCAAATGAATCTTCAGGGATCTCCTCTGCTCCTTCAACGTCTGGTTCCACGACGGGTACAAACAACACATACATACCATATAAGCATACAAGCACTAGAAAATAATACGTAAATACATCATGCATGCAGGGGAATTGGTTTAGACAAGGTCACTTGACATTGGTCGAAGAGATGGGTTCAAAGGGCTTGAATGTCGAAGGGCTGACATTCGACTCATGGCTTGACATTGCCCTAAATCGGTTCTAGGTTTGTTTTCTGGAGATGTGATAGTAGGGAATATTGTAGAACATGGCTCAAAAGGCTTAGTGGACAAAGTGGCATTTCAATTGCTCAAAAGAAACAAGTCTAAATCATCCAATGTCACAGGTGGACATGCACTGACATAGTGTTAGACATGGCCAGAAACTAGGGCATTGCATAACTTTTGACTCAGAGCTTCAATTGATGCACAACTTTGTCTGGGGTTTAGGCATTGATAACAGCTACAAAACTCTCAACAGGCTCAAGGGCTGAAAGTGGCCGGAGGGTGGCCAAATCCGGTGAGCAAACACGGTGGCCTGGACATGAACTGAGCCACTGGACAGCAACCTTGGCATGGCTATAACTTTTGATTCAGGTCGATTCAGGAGTCGGGCTAGTAGACAAAATTGCTCAGGGGGTTGAGATCTATCTAAATGACAAGGTGAGCGAGGCTAGATCGGCCGGGGATAAATTCCGGCGACCGGCGCTGGAGAAGATGACCTCCAGATTGGGCGTTTCTGTTTTAAAAGGCTTGAGCTCGATTCCTTGCTCAGGGAGTGAGAGGGTGAGGTGAGGGGTCTATTTGCGGGGTTAAATCGGCCGGAGAGTGGCCGGAGAAGCTTGGCGACGAGGACCAGCTCACTGGTGGCGCGCAAACCTCGGAAAGGCCATGATCTCTGCTCAAATTTGAAATCTAAGCTTGCAGGCTTGCTCAATTGGGTGCACTGGTCAATTCCTATCACTGGCACGAAGGTTAATTCGGGCTAAATCATTAGGCATTGCGGGAACAGGGGTTTTTCAGTTTTCCGGTGATTGCCGGCGTTGAGGTGCGCCGGGGACCAATTAATGGCTACGGTACGAAGAGAGAGGTGTAGGGAGCTTACTGGTGGCGTTGGTTTGGAGGAAGAAGCTTCGGGCGAAGCTGGCGCCGTGAGCTCCAGAAACGACTCGCCGGAGAAGATGAGCTTCGTGGCGGCGCTGAGGGCTCGGTTGCTCTCTGGTGCTAAGGCTAAAGCAAATAAGCTGTGGGGTGGTGCGAGGTACTGCTGGGCAAGGGAGGGGGCTTATATAGCCGCGGGTGAAGCTCTCGGGAGCAGCAGCAATCGCCGGGGAGATCTTCCTTCTGGCGCTGGGGCGGTCATTGATGCACTTCGGGACGCGGCGGGGCTCTGCCAAAGACGGTGAATCGCGGAAACAGGATTTGGTCAGGGTGGTGGCGATGATCTTCGGGATGGTGGCCAAGTGGCGTGAAGCTCCTGGCAGCAGCAGCAGGCACGCGCGCGCGGGGAAGAAGATGGCACGGTGGGGTTGAAATGCTCCACGGTGGCGGTACAGCTGCGCACGGTTGGGGGCTACGTGGCCGTGAGGTGGCAACGCAGCGAACTTCGCCGGCGACGAGTTAACGGCGTGGCAATTTGGCGGTTGCTGGTTGAAAACTTCACAGGGACCTGGTTGTGAACATTGGACCTATTTGCAATGATTTGGACTGATCTGTGAAGGTTTTGGCTCGGGAATTTGGGCCTATTTGCAATTCTGAAGATCTAAGGGGCTGATTTGAATTCTGATTTTGCAGATGAGTGCCACTAAATGTCTTGGACTCATCTAGCAGGAAAAATGATGAAATCCGATAAGATCTGGTGGTTTTGACAAAATTCGAAAACAGGGTAATTAGGGTAATTAGGATTTGAAACTTTCGTCGAGGCTGAAACTAGGGTTTTGGTCGAGATTCTGGGATTCTTCCAGAAGGGAAAAATGTTCAGAAAAATGAAAGAAAGGTTATCACTTGATCAGATCTGGATTTTGAGGTGATCTGGGACTTTTAGCCTTTTTGGGTTTTCTGAAACCTCTGAAAAGGACTAAATTGAAACACTTTTGGACTGAAATGTGAAAACGATCTGGTCAATGAAGTTTAGCAGCCAACTTTTTAGGTTAAGGTAGTGGCATACCTAAGATCAAGATAGGGTTAAAATATCAGGGTTTCCAAAGAAGGTATGCTGATTCGTAAGCAGAAAAGATAGTCAAAAACTGGGGTGTTACAATCTCTGGCCTCCCGATCGGCGGGGGCAGGAGCCCCCTGGTTCTTCTTCCAAAGATCGTCTTCCTCCGCGCGGGCGTACTTCTCAAGTACGGTGAAGAGTTCGTCGGCGAAGGTGGGTCAACTCCGGGAGAGCCTCCGGTGGAGCTCCCCGGGGAGTATCCCGCTCTTGCATGCTTCGATGACCGTGGAGTCAGGAACATGCGCCACTTTGCTCTTCACCTGAGCGAAGCGCTTAAAGAAGCTGCGGATAGTCTCCCCCGTCCTTTGCCGGACGGTATAGAGCTGGGACGAGTCTAAGGGCTGCACATAGTTGCCCTGGAAGTTCGCGCAAAATTCGCGCTTCAACTGCACGAAGGACTTGATGGATCCAGCTTTCAGGTTGTAGAACCATGAGCGTGCGATGCCCGTGAGGTAGAGGGGAAAGACATTGCATTGCACTGTCTCATCCCCCCCAGCTGCCGAGATGGCCGTTGAGTACACCTGCACAAACTCGTAAGGATCGGCCTCACCGTTGTAGTGCTCGATGTGCGGTGGGCGGTAAGGCTGCGGCCAGTGGATGCAGCGGAGGCGACCACACAGCGGTTGGTTGGTCCCCTCAACTTCCTTGGGGGATCCGTGGTCGCCGTCTTCTCTCGCCGGGGACGCATGCTCGTTGTCTGAGTCTAGGAGGGGTGGCAGCGGTCCCCCGGTGTGACGGTATCGCCTCTTTTCCTCCGGATTGGTTGAGCTGACCTCTTGGGCAACGAGGTATTCTGCGGGGAGGGTAGCAGCTTCCTTGAATGGTCTCTTCCGCCGGGCGAGTTGGGAGCGCGTCTCCGCGCGCCCGCGGGTTCGGGGGAGTCCTGACCGATGGCGGGAGGTGGTTTCCCCGGACTTGGCGGTACACATTCGCTCGACCTCCTCTCTTGTGAAGCGGGTCTGATCCGCCCGGGGCGCCCGCAGGGGCGGCCCCAGAGCGGGAGGGAGCTGATGCGCATTTGCCACCGTTCCGATGGACGCCGTCGGCGCGCGGACCGGGCCATGCGCCGGGTCCACGCTCGGCGCGGCGGCGGGGGTAGTTGCGATTCGAGTCCCCGGGGCGTCTGCAAGAGCGGGCGTTGCACTGGCTCCGGGCGTCGGCCCCCGAAGGCTCTCGGGCTCGGGCGCGGAGGTTGTCCCCGACGCGCCGGTAGCCGCTCGAGGGGGTTCCGGACCCGGGGGCGGGCGACTCCTCGAGGCGGGGCAGGGCTCGGAGACGAGTTGACCCCCCGGCGCTGGAAGCATCCCCGGAGCCGGATATGGCCCGGGCGCACCTCCGGGAATGGGGAACATCCCCGGCCCGGCAAAGGCGGGGTGCCCCATGAAGAATTGGGGTGGTGCCCCCATAAACGGATATGGAGGCGGGTAGACGGGAGCCAGGGGTCGCGCCAGGACGCGCAGCAGCTCCTCCAGGGTGTGCTGGGTGCGAAGCTGGCCCTGGATCAAAGCCCCCAGCACAAAATCTCCGGAGACCGGAACGGAGAGTTGGGGCGCACTAGGCCCTGCAAGCTCGGTTGCGGTCGCCAGGTCATAAACGGGGACCCTTTGCCGGGAGGCCGCGGGCGGAGGAAGCGGGTCCTCCCCCAGCACGCCCCCGGGCGGTAGGGCCGTGGAGGCCTCATCTCGCGGAGGTGGAGCCGGGTTGCTGGGACCAGCGCCCCCCGAAGATGAGAGGGCTTGAGCTCTGGTTGTTGGGGGAGCCATGGTGATTCGTCGCGACGTCCCCACGGTCGGCGCCAACTGTCGTGGTATCACGGATACCTCGGCAGGTTAGGACGTGCACGGTACGAGTACAACGGCGCGAGCAGACCGAGTTACTGGTCTTCTCCCGCCGGGCAACACAGAAATTGACACAGTGGTTTATACAGGTTCGTGTCCCAGTGGGGGCCCTAGTCCTGTTGGCTCTCTCCGGACGCGAGTCCGCTGGGGAGGTATGCTCTCGGGGAGAGGTCTCCAAGAGAGCCAGATATTACGTTAGTTCAAATGAGTTCGAATCCCCTGAAAAGAGGTACAAGAGGGGTATATATAGCCCCTAAGAAATACAAAAGACTAAACAGCCCTCGCTACAACTGTCGGATGGAAGGGCGGGGACGTCCTTTGACCAGGGGACGGCCTGGATGCTCGACATGTGGCCTCACCGGCTTCCCAGAGGCTTCACGGTCAGTAGCCGCCCTTCGGGGACCCGGAGACTCCTCGGGACTCGCCGGGGGTTCGGTGATCCTCCGGATTCCATCGGGCGCCCGGTGACCCTCCGGATCTCACCGGGGGCCCGGTGGCTCTCCGGATCTCACAGGGATTCCGGTGACCCTCCGGATCTCACCGGGCGCCCGGTGACCCTCCGGATCTCACCGGGGTTTCGGTGACCCACTGGATCTCACCGGGCGCCCGGTGACCTTCCGGATCTCACCGGGGGCCCGGTGATTCTCCGGGTCTCACTGGGGGCTCCTCAGGACTTCGTGGGGGCCCTAGGGATTCCCCCAACAACCAAGAAATCTGAACCATTTGCAGGTGGAAAGTTCAAGAAGCCCAAGAAGAATAGAGCAAGCCAATTCCGAGAGGTTGCAGTCATGGACAAGCAACCACAAGAGAAAG
This sequence comes from Pharus latifolius, assembly GCA_019359835.1. Taxonomy (NCBI): domain Eukaryota; kingdom Viridiplantae; phylum Streptophyta; class Magnoliopsida; order Poales; family Poaceae; genus Pharus; species Pharus latifolius. The sequence goes on along the minus strand of CM033325.1, from coordinate 26,287,204 downwards.
GTGAAAAAGTTCCATTCAAAGTTCATAGACCTCCTTCTGGTGGTCGCAATGGCGACCATCCAGCAAAACAAACTAACTCGTAGGGAAACAAGAGATGGTGTCCGTTACACAACGCTTCAGGACACGACCTCAAGAATTGTCGCATTTGGTTGAAACGCATGGAAAACTTCCATCAAGGTAACGCACCTATGCCGACTATAGCAAAGCAGGGACAATTCTGTAGGATTAAAGATGCTGATGGAAACGAGGAAATGCCCTATTGGGTACCTAGTAATCATATTAATGTTATTTTCGGTGGGTCTTCATCTTATTATTCTAAGAATCAAGTTAAAGCTGTTTACCGGGAGGAAAATAGTGTTGAGGCTCCTCTTGCAAAGCCTCAATTTCCCCGTTGGTCGGAAACTTCCTTGATCTTTAGTTAGAAAGATTGCCCTAAAGGATTATTGTGGCCAAGATGACTCCCTTTGGTAATTTCCCCCATTATTAGCAATGCTAAAGTGGAACGAGTATTGGTTGATGGAGAAATTTCCCTCGACCTATTATTCGCCAAAGCTATTGACGAGATGCAGATACCTCGTTCAAAGATTAAACTAGTGGCTCACCTATTTTTCGGGATAATCCCTGGTTCTTCGATGATGCCCATCGGGCAAATAGTGTTTACCTATGACACTCGGAGGACTAGAAAATTTTGCAACAGAGTTAAATACTGTCGATGTAATTGATTTTGACTCAGCTTATAACACCATCTTTGGTAGGCCTTCACTCTCCAAACTCATGGCGGCAACTACTATGCTTATCAGTGCGTCAAAGTACCAGGGCCAAAAGGCATAATCACGGTCAGAGGCAGTCAAAATATGACTCTCACTTGTGACCACATTTCTTTCGAATTGATCGACCAACTTCCCCTACGGGATGTCAAGCTGGTGACCACCAAACCTGATGCGGTCAAGGCCAATCTGTGACCAGACGAGATTCTCAAGCAAGTTCCCCTATTCCCAAATGACCCCTCCAAGATTGTTCGGATTGGGTCAGCCCTGGATGACAAATAGGAACCAATCCAAGATTGCTCATTACTTTCCTCTGAGCTAACGCAGATGTGTTTGCATGGAAACCATCCGACATGCCCTGAGTCCCAAGGGAAGTGATCGAGCACAGGCTAGCAATTCGGCCTGGACAGCGACCAATCAAGCAAAAGCTCAGACGCTTTGCTCTAATCGACAAAAAGCCATTTGTTTGGAGTTAGATAAACTCCAGGAAGCTAGCTTTATTCGCAAAGTTAACCATCCTGGATGGCTCGTGAATCCGGTCATGGTCCTGATATCTAATGGTAAGTGGCGCATGTGCGTCGATTACACCAACCTTAACACTACCTGTTTGAAGGATGACTTCCCTTTCCTCGCATTGATCAGTTGGTTGATTCAACAGCGGGTTGCGAATTGATGAGCTTCCTGGATGCTTACTCAGGCTACCATAGAATTAGCATGCAATAGTAGATGAAGAGAAAAATTCCTTCATCACACCATTTGGCACCTACTGTTACATAAGAATGCCATTTGGGCTCAAGAATGCTGGTTCCACGTACCAGTGCTTGATGCAGAAGACCTTTCTATCTCAATTAGGGCGTAATTTAGAGGCTGACGTAGATGATCTAGTTGTAAAGAGCTTAAAAAGCTCTAATCATCTAAATGATCTCACTAAGATTTTCTGTAATTTGAATAAACATGGAATCAAGTTGAATCCCGAAAAGTGCTCTTTCGGAGTTTCCTTTAGCTTTGTGGATTACCCTTCTTTAAGGTATTACGTAAGCACAATGGTTTCCAGTGGCAGGATGAAGCTGAAAAAGCTTTTCAGGAAGTCAAAGAATATTTATCAAGTGCTCCAGTGTTGGTTTCCCCAAACATGGGAGAACTGTTGCTCATTTACTTAGCCGCTACCCCATGCACAGTCAGTGCAGTGCTGGTCGCAGAAAGGGAAGGTGTGCAATGACCAGTGTATTACGTAAGTGAATACTCAATGGACCAAAGGAGCGTTATCTCGAGGCCCAAAAACTACTCTATGCCCTCTTAATGTCTTCCCAAAAACTGTGACATTACTTTTAAGCGCACAAAATTTCCGTGCCTTCGTCCTTCCCCTTAGGGGACATACTCCGTAATCCAGAGGCAACTGGTCAAGTTGCAAAGTGGGCAGTAGAACTTAGAACGTTTGATCTCTACTTCACTGCTCGAGTAGCAATCAAATCTCAAATTCTTGCAGATTTCATGGTCAAATGGACTAATGCCGAGCCACTTCTGCAATAACAACAGATTTGTCGACTACCGACCATTAGACAATGTATTTTGATGGTTCTCGTGGTTTTTCGAACTCAGAGTGGTTTTAATCACGCCTCAGGGTGACCAACTCTAGTACGTCGTACAACTCCACTTTGTTGCTACCAATAACGCAATAGAGTATGAAGGTCTTCTAGCCGGGCTTCAAGCAGCCAAATCCCTTGGAGTCCATCGGCTAGTGGTAAGGGGAGACTCACAGCTAGTTGTAACCAGGTAAACAAAGAAGTACAACACCTCCGATGAGACAATGGCTTGTTACCTAGACGAAGTGAGGAAATTGGAAAGATACTTCAGAAACTTCAAAGTCCAATTCGTTCCTCGAAGAGACAACATTCTCGCAGACCAATTATCCAAAATTGGGTCCTCACGCACCTCCTTTCCGGCAGGAGTGTTCATTGAATACTTAAAACATCCTTCAATCACAAAGAAGGGAGAGGCGATGACTAACATCACCAACCTCGAGCATGAAGCAAATTGGATCCAACCATTGAGGATCTATCTCGCGCATACTACCTTGCCCGAGGACAAAACCGATGCTGATCGGTTAGTTGAAAAGCACGCATGTACAGACTATTCGAAGGGATCCTGTATAGAAAAAGTACTCAAGGAGTACTTATGCATTACATATCTCACGAGTAAGGACAAAGCCTTCTGCGAGAAATCCATGGAAACATATGTGGCACACATGCATCCTATAGAACACTGGTTGGAAAAGCTTTTCGACAAGGGTATTTTTGGCCTACGACACTAAATGATGCTAGGCAATTGGTCAAAACTTGCCCATAGTGCCAATTTCATGCTCGGCAAGTGCATCAGCCGGCATATGCATTGCAAACTATTCCCTTGACTTGTCTTTTCACCGTACGGGGAATAGATATTGTAGGTCCTATGCCTCAAGTAGTCAATGGATACAGGTTTTTATTCATAGCTATTGATACATTCACAAAGTGGATCGAGACAGAACCAGTCCACAACATCACTACTACTGCGGCCAAAGGTTCTTTCATAAGAACATTGTGACATAGTTTGGAGTTCCCAGTCGTCTCATCACAGACAATGTATCCCAATTCGTCAGTAGTCTTTTTCTAGTCTATTGCAACGATATAGGAACTAAAATCTGCTTCGCACCAGTCGCTCATCCACAGAGCAATGGTGCAGTTGAGCATGCCACCAGGCAGATAATACAAGGGGTTAAGAAACGAGAATTCGACTGCCTTAAAATACGCTCGGGGGCTTGGGTCAATGAACTCTACTCCGTTCTCTGGGCACTTCGTACCACACCCAGTTGAGCTACAAGCAAAACACCTTACCAACTAGTTTATGGTGCAGAAGCTATGCTACCAAATTCTCTCCTTAATGGGAAGGTCCCTACACTGTGGTCTCAATACCGCGACCTGGATTAGCTTGATTAGCTATCGAAGATGGAAGAGTTCTATCTATTGCCTAGAACATAGACCAGTTGTGAAAATTTTACATGTAAGTCTTTCCACTTCCTTTGTACATTTTCAAATTCCATAAAGCATTTTTTCACTTTATGTTGTAGTTATTTTCCCACTTTTTGTCCCTACCTTTTTATTCTCGGGCCACACCCGGGGGCTGGTCGCAATAAACACTTTTAACGTAATGTTTAAGTGGATTTGCTTGCCGATCTCATGATCGCATCTAGTCAAGTCATCTCTTTATAAGTCGTTTCTTAACGCATTAGGGACTTGCTAGCATGTTACAGATCATTCAAGTGGCTGTCAGTTCGTAACAAGCTTACGCATTTTAATTCAAATGTTTATCTTTGCAACCATTCATCCAGAGGGTGATGGACATTGATATGCTTCACAAGGTCATGTCTCTGACATCAAGATTACGCATATCAATGTTGCATCTAGGCCTTTATACCTAACCCTAATTTTGATGATTAATGAAAACAAAGTGTTTCAGACTAACTGTGCTTTTGAGACTTTTTGATACAGAGCTCCATTGGAAAGATATGTGAGATGAACAAAACAAACCCAACACAAAAGTGATAAAAGCACAAGACAAGGATGAGACGCAAGTCACAAAATGCAAAGGACCTAAGGTAATCCGAATTTATTTCTACCGATATCGGCGTATGGAGTTGATCGGTGTAGGATTTTACTTTTAGATTTAACCGTACTATGAAGAGGGGTTGCAAGTCCTATCTACACCTCTGAATAAACCGAGAAACTTAGGTCATTGCATTGCATTCATTTCGGATATATTTGATTTGAATTTGGTTTGAAAGATTTGGATTTTCAGTAAAGATTTTGACAGCAGAAGAGTTTTTGAATTTTATAGAAACATCCAGGAAGATCTGCCTTTTTCTTCTATTGACAAAAAGATTTCCCTTAAAATTATCTTTCAAACGACCTATTAAACTCTAAATTTGGATCTCTGGATTTAAAATTATGACTATTTTTATTCATACTGGCTGTCAGTTTGGTATGCTGATTGTCAGTTTGTTTATACTGACAGTTGTCCAGAGAGGTTGTTTAATGAGCAAAATTTTTTTGAACTACACTGACTGTCAGTTTGGCTAAACTGACTGTCAATTTGCATTTCGAGCTCAAGCTGGTTTATTTGAGTTTCTATTTGATCTGGTCACTTTTGTGGTCGAACTGACTGTCAGCTTGTATTATCAGTTTCCTTTTACGACCACAAACGGCTAGCAAAGTTTTATCCGTGATTTTTGTTAGGCGTTGAGTTTGGAACTGACTGTCAGTTCCTCATACTGACTGTCAGTTTGCATTGACTTGTTTCCTTTTTCGACCTCAAACGGCTAGCTCTGTTTTCTCCGAATTTTACTTCTTTCTGGTCGTGACCCAAACTGACTGTCAGTTTGTATAGCTGATTGTCATTTTGAGCTGCTGATTTCCAGCTCGAGCTCTAACGGCTAATTTGATCCTTGAGGCTATAAATAGAGCCTTTGAGCACTTGTTTGATACATCCAGCAGCCTCTCATTCATATTCACTCATGAGCTTTAGTTCTTGTAGAAAATCTTGATCTTTTGATCAAGTCGAGTGCTTTTTAGATCCACCGGGTGCTTTCTGTTCATATCATTTGCATCATATTAGTTTCTCAGTGATTGTTAGAGGTCTAGAGAAGACCTTTCTGCTTATTACTCTTGGTGAGCACCCTCACCTAGATGGTTTGGAGGCGTGGCCGTTGACCTCTCCTGTTCGGAGGTTGTTGGAGAGGCTCGGCAAGTTTGTACAAGGCATCGGTGCTCGCCTTTCTGTAGTGGACAAGGAGCAACCATTAGTGAGAAATATCCTTCGTGGATAATTAAGAAAGACTCATTCACTTGAGTGCTTCAACAAGGATTAGGGGAGACTGGGCGAGTCTCCGAGACCTCAGTAAAAATTGTTGTGTTCGTTCTCTCTGTCTCTTCATTTCAATATATTAAATTGCTTTTGGTTCTTCTCTTTGCAACATTTGTGTCATGGTATTGCGAATACCCCGGCAGGTTTTGAGGACGATCCCAGCGAAGATTACGCGGCGCGGGTTGACCGGATGACCGGTCCTCCCCCTCCGGACAAACACAAGAAATGACACGAGGATTTATACAGGTTCGGGTCCCAGTGGGGGCCCTAGTCCTGTCGGTGCGCTCCCGACCGGAGTCGGCTGGGGAGGCTCTCTCCGGGGGAGAGGCTTCCGGAGCACACCTGTGAGTTTAGCTATTCCAATCAATATGAATCACTTGCTTACAACTGAGGGGTACAAGGGCTATTTATAGCCCCAAAAAAGAAGCAAAAAGACCTATCTACCCCGGAAGCCACCGTCGGATCAAGGGGTAGCAACGTCCTTCTCCCGGTCAAACGCCTTGGATGCTTGACAGGTGGTCGCTGATTCCCGAGGAGCTCCTCGCGTGACCTGCACGTGAGAAACAACTTGAGACTTTACCTTTAGAAGGGCGATGAGGCCCGGGACATGTGCCGGAAGTCAGGTCTCGGGAGCCAAAAGGCGGCGCCCGGGGAGGCCCCGGAGGCCACGTCCCCGGGCAAATGGCGGCGCCCGGGACCGGCGGCGGAGGCCAGGTCCCGGGGGCCAAAAGGCGGCGCCCGGGGAGGCCCCGGAGGCCACGTCCCCGGGCAAATGGCGGCGCCGGAGGCCAGGTCCCGGGTGCCAAAAGGCGGCGCCCGGGACCGGCACCGGAGGCCAGGTCCCCGGGCAAATGGCGGCGCCCGGGACCGGCTCCGGTGGCCAGGTCCCGGGGGCCAAAAGGCGGCGCCCCGGACCGGCACCGGAGGCCAGGTCCCGGGAGCCAAATGGCGGCGCCCGGGGAGGCCCCGGGGGCCAGTTCCCCAGGCAAATGGCGGCGCCCGGGACCGGCGCCTGAGGCCAGGTCCCGGGGGCCAAAAGGCGGCGCCTGGGACCAGCACCGGAGGCCAGGTCCCGGGAGCCAAAAGGCGGCGCCGGGGGAGGCCCCGGAGGCCAGGTCCCTGGGCAAATGGCGGCGCCCGGGGAGGCCCCGGAGGCCAGGTCCCGGGGGCCAAAAGGCGGCGCCCGGGACCGGCGCCGGAGGCCAGGTCCCGGGGGCCAAAAGGCGGCGCCCGGGACTGGCACCGGAGCCCAGGTCCCGGGAGCCAAATGGCAGCGGCCGGGGAGGCCCCGGAGGGCAGGTCCCCAGGCAAATGACGGCGCTCGGGACCGGCGCCGGAAGCCAGGTCCTGGGGGCCAAAAGGCGGCGCCCGGGACCGGCACCGAAGGCCAAGTCCCGGGAGCCAAATGGCGGCGCCGGGGAGGCCCTGGAGGCCAGGTCCCCGGGCAAATGGCGGCGCCCGGGGAGGCTCCGTAGGCCACATCCCCAGGCGAATGTGACGCGACTTACCTGGACTTAGTCCCGCGGAGATTTCCCCTAACAATTTGTTTTTAATTGCAAAGTTTTAAAGCCTCCTATTCACCCCCCCAGTCGGCATGCTTGATCCTACACATGGTATCAGAGCAAGGTCTCTCAATTAATTAGGTTTTACCGCCTAGGGAGAGGATGATGTCTAATGAGGGCTTTTCTCTTGGTCATACCGGTCGTGCGCGTATCTTTGACGGGATGAACTATCCTTATTGGAAAGTGCGCATGTCGGTATTCCTAGAGGCCATGGGGCTTGATGTATGGGACATCGTTAAACTTGGTTTTACTCCTTCGGATTATCTGGCAAGTCACTTCAATGACGACAGGAGAAAATTACATTTAAATGCCCGTGTAAAAAATGCACTCTTTGCCGGTTTGTCTTTAAATGAGTTCAACCATGTGAGTAATCTTACGACCGCTCACAAGGTTTGGACCACCCTCGAAGAAATCTACGAGGGCACAACTAAAGTCAAAGAGGCAAAGTTACTCATGGTATGGCAACGATATGAGACATTCACAATGTCGTCAACCGAGTCCGTGGATTCCATGTTCACTCGGTTGAACAATATTGTAAATGAACTCAAGGGGCTAGGAGTTGTTTTGACTGACCTTGATATTGTAAGAAAGATGCTCAGGGCGCTTCCAGAAAGCTTCAACACTCTAGTCACGGTGCTCACCAACTCCGATCTGTCGACCACCACACCTACTGATCTCTATGGGAACCTCATCACCCATGAGATGCATCGGAAGGAAAAGAAGGAAGTGGCCGAACCTTCAGAAACAAAGAAGAAGGCGTTGGCTTTCAAATCCAGCTCCAAAATGGACTCAAGCGACGGCTCCTCCGAAGAAGATCTAGCTCTAATGGTAAAAAATACTCAAAAACTTCTTCGCAGGTTGCACAAGAAGGGTGTCAACATCGACACTCGACCAAAGGGGCCGAAGCAAACAAACTTCAAGGACATCATTTTCTACGGATGTCATGAAAAGAGACATATAGCATCAAGATGTCCTAACAAGAACAAGACTTTGAATAACAAGAAAAAATTCTTCAAGAAGAGAAATGAAGCAACAAAAGAAGTCTGCTTCGGAGAATGGATGTCCAGAGGTGAGAGCTCCGACTCCGACTCCGACGATGAAGGAGGTTGCTCCAAGAAGCTAGCCGGACTAGCTCTTGGCAACATTTCTACTAGTTCATCTCTTTGTCTAATGGCTAAGAGTGATGAAAAGGTACACTCTAACGAACCTTCATATGATGAATTAGTTGAAATGATTACTAAACTAACTGAAGTTTATGGAGCTACTAAAAAGAAGTATAGAGCGCTTAAAGAGGAACATTCTTCTTTGCGCACTCAATACTCAAAACTAAAAGATTCTTATGAAAGCTTGCTTATCAAAGATATTACTCATGCTCCATCTAAAGGTGATGCATCCATTTCATGTGATTTAGATACTCCTTCTAGTAGTCAAGATATACCATGTGCTTCAATCTTAAATGAGAATAACGAACTTAGGCACAAGTTGAAAAACTTGGTAAAGGGTTAGAAAATTGCTACAAAGGTAAAGTATCCCTTGATCTTATTCTGAGCAAACAGAAGTGTTCATTTAGAAAAGAAGGTCTTGGATACTTTCCAAAGGAAAGAAATCAAATACTAAAACTACTTTTGTAAAAGCATGCAACACATTTTGTTTTAAATGTCATGAAACTGGTCATTCGCATGAAGCATGTCCTCTAATGACTCCAAACTACTTTGATACTTGCTACATGCTTCAACGGTCGAAGAAAGGTTATGCTATAGCAAAGTTTGTTGGCGCACCCATGCTAAATAAAAAGAAGAAATCAGTTTGGGTGCCCAAGGCTTTTATCGCTAACATTGAAGGACCCAAAAAGGTTTGGGTACCTAAAAAGACTTGATTCTTTTGTTTATGCAGGTGAACTACAAAACCGGTGGGAAGCATTGGGTGCTAGATAGCGGATGCTCTGAATATATGACCGGCAACAAGAAATTGTTCACCTCAATAGAAGACAACTCAAGCGAAAATCAAAAGATCACCTTTGGCGACAATCATCAAGGAAATGTGGTAGGCTTGGGTAAAATTTCTATATCCAATGATCTCTCTATTTCAAATGTTTTATTGGTTGAATCTCTGAATTTTAATTTGCTTTCCGTTGCACAAATTTGTGATCTTGGATTTTGTTGCACATTTTATCCCAAAGAGGTTTTAGTTGAAAGTTTAAAAGATAATTCCTTAATCTTTAAAGGCTTTCGTTTTGGAAATCTCTTTCAACATGCCTAGTCTCTCAAACCTCAAATGGTTGGTTATGGCATAGAAGACTTGCACATGTTGGAATGCATCAATTGAAAAAGCTTTTAAAGCGTGATTTGGTTATTGGCTTAAAGGATGTGAATTTTGAAAAGGATAAACCTTGTAGCGCCTGTCAAGCTTGCAAGCAAGTAGCTACTTCACATCAGATTAAGCGTGTTCTTTCTACTTGCAAACCTTTGGAACTATTGCATATGGATTTATTTGGACCTTCTGAGTTCCAAAGTATCGGGGGTAGCAATTATGGTTTTCTGATTGTTGATGATTTTACTCGATACACTTGGGTTTTCTTTATTTCTCAAAAATCTGAAACCCCCGATGTTTTCAAAAGTTTTGCAAAACGTGTTTGCACTGAATTCGAACTTTCCATCAAGAAAATCCGTAGTGATCATGGTGGAGAGTTTGTCAATTCGACTTTGGTTGATTTTTGTGATTCTCTTGGAATTAAACACGAATTTTCAACTTCTTACACTCCACAGCAAAATGGAGTCGTAGAAAGGAAAAATCGAACACTAATAGAAATGGCATGAACTATGCTAAGTGAGTATGATACTCCTACTCATTTGTGAGCTGAAGCCGTGCATACCGCTTGCTATTCTATTAATCGGCTCTATTTCAATCCTCTTCTAAATTTAACTCCCTATGAGCTTCTTCTTGGGCATAAGCCAAATATTTCTTATTTCCGAGTTTTTGGATGCAAATGCTACATTCTTAAGAAAAGAAATTTTGGTGCTAAATTTCAAAGAAGAGTAGATGAAGGCTTTCTAGTCGGATACTCCACCACTAGCAAAGCTTATCACATTTTAAATAAAAATACTGATTGTATTGAAGAATCTTGTGATGTAGAATTTGATGAAACTAATGGCTCGCAAAAGGAGCAAGTCTCTTGTGAAGTTTCAGGTGAGGATCTTCAAGAAGCCGTGAAGAACATCACCATTGGAGACATCAAGCCAAGAGAAGATGATCAAGAAGATGATGAGAACATTGAGAATGAAGATCAAAATGTATCATCATCTCATGTTAATCCTCAAGAACCAAGTCAAGAAGAAGCAGCACAAGAAGAAGCACCAAGGCAACATCGAACCCTCACCAAGGATCACCCTCTAGATCAAATCTTGGGTGATGTCAGTAAGGGTGTTCAAACTCGCTCTTGTATTGCTACATTTTGTGAACATCATTCCGTTGTATCTTCTTTTGAACCTAAACATGTTAATGAAGCTTTAAATGATCCTGATTGGGTAAATGCCATGCATGATGAACTTAATAATTTTTCTAGAAATGAAGTTTGGACTTTAGTAGAGAGACCTAAGGATCATAATGTAATTGGAACTAAATAGGTTTTCAGAAATAAGCAAGATGAAAATGGAGTAGTAATTAGAAATAAAGCTCGTCTTGTTGCACAAGGTTTTACTCAAGTCGAAGGTTTAGACTTTGATGAAACTTTTGCACCTGTAGCAAGACTTGAAGCTATTCATATTCTTCTTGCTTATGCATCAAACTTTATTATTAAGTTATTTCAAATGGATGTTAAAAGTGCATTTTTAAATGGTGAGATATCTGAACTAGTATTTGTTGAACAACCTCCCTGTCGTGGTATTGCGAATACCCCGGCAGGTTTTGAGAGTGATCCTAGCGAAGATTACGTGGCGCGGGTTGACCGGATGACCGGTCCTCCCCCGCCGAACAAGCACAAAGAATGACACACGGGTTTATACAGGTTCGGGTCCCGGTGGGGGCCCTAGTCCTGTCGACGCGCTCCCGACCAGAGTCGGCTGGGGAGGCTCTCTCCGGGGGAGAGGCTTCCGAAGCACGCCTGTAAGTTTAGCTATTCCAATAAAATGAACCGATCCTTTACAACAGAGGGGTACAAGGGCTATTTATAGCCCCAAAAAGCAGCAAAAAACCTAAACTACCCCGGAAGCCACCGTCGGATTGAAGGGCAGGACCATCCTTCTCCCGGTCAAACACCTTGGATGCTTGACAGGTGGTCGCTAGTTCCCGAGGCACTCCTCGCGTGACCTGCACGTGATAAACAATTCGAGACTTTACCTTTAGGAGGGCGATGAGGTCCGGGACGGCGCCGGAGGCCAGGTCCCGGGAGCCAAAAGGCGGCGCCCGGGGAGGCCCCGGAGGCCGCGTCCCGGGAGCCAAAAGGCGGCACCCGTGGAGGCCCCGGAGGCCACGTCTCCGGGCAAATGGCGGCGCTCGGGAGGGCACCGGAGGCCGCATCCCGGGAGCCAAAAGGCGGCGCCCGGGGAGGCCCCAGAGGCCGCCTCCCGGGAGCCAAAAGGCGGCGCCTGGGGAGGCCCCGGAGGCCGCGTCCCGGGAGCCAAAAGACGGCGCCCGGGGGGGCCCCGGAGGCCCCGTCCCCGGGCAAATGGCGGCGCCCGGGAGGGCACCGGAGGCCGCGTCCCGGGAGCCAAAAGGCGGCGCCCGGGGAGGCCCCGGAGGCCACGTCCCCGGGCAAATGGCGGCGCCCTGGAGGGCACCGGAGGCCGCGTCCCGGGAGCCAAAAGGCGGCGCCGGGGAGGCCCTGGAGGCCGCGTCCCGGGAGCCAAAAGGCGGCGCCCGGGGAGGCCCCGGAGGCCACGTCCCCGGGCAAATGGCGGCGCCCGGGAGGGCCCCGGAGAGGCCCCGGAGGCCGCATCCCTGGAGCCAAAAGGCGGCGCCCGGGGAGGCCCCGGAGTCCGGGTCCCCAGGCAATCGTGACAAATCTTACCTGGACTTAGTCCCGCGGAGATTTCCCCCGACAGCAGCCCCCCATGCCCGCCGGGGACGATGCTCGAGTCCCTGGTGGGTATGGTCCAGGTTACCGGGAAGATCTCCGGCCCAAGCCACTGGAGCCACGACGCTTCGGTTTCCGCGCCCCACGCTTAAAGCCGCGCCGTTTCGCCATAAATGCACGCGTGGTTCGAACCGGTGCCTCGATTCACGCGCACGTCCCTTCGTTTCCCGCGCATGGTTTGAACTTCTACGGTCCAGATTGATCCGCGGGTGCCACGTGGTGTGCATCTAGACCACGACCCGCCCCTATAAATAGGACCTTGGGGGGCCCAGAAGCTCATTCCAAATTCTCAGCCCCAACGATTTTTGCTCTCCCGGTAGCCCTCTCCCGGTAGCTTTTCCCGGTAGCTTTCGCCGGTAGCTTTTTCCGGTAGCAGGCGTCCGGGAGTCTCCAGTGGTAGCCTCCTGCAAAGTTAGCCACCAAAAAGAAAACTAACCTCATGGCACCCAAGGGTCGAGCGAAGACCACGGAGGTGCCCCCGGAGGAAATCCCCTCGGATTTCCTCCGGGCGTCTGAGTTCACGGCCGAGGACGCCGAGTCCTTGGCCGAAAGGGGCGGCGTCCGACTTGGCGAACTACGCCCCGTCGCCGTTCACGGTGGAGCTCCTTCCGCCCCTTCCGGCCTCTTTGGAGCCGGAGAGGCTGGAGGTGAGATTCGCGGGGGCCTCGCCCCCGCGGGTCTGGCCGGTGGACGAGGGGGGGAGCCCCTCGGTTTACGAGGTTCCTCCGGAGGAGGGGGCCCCGAGGACCTTCCGGCCCGGGGCAGGGAAAGGCTTGATGGTTCCCCCCCGGGCGGAGGCTCCCGCCGAGAGCTCCTCGGCCACGTCTTCGGGGGGCACTACCTCGTCGACGAAGACGCCGGCCGCGTTACCGGACCTTGAGGTCCGGGGAACCCCCGCCGGCCGCGCCGGCGGCTCCGGGCGGGAGACCCCTTTGCTCCCCGCGGGGGAGGTCGCCCGCTACTCGGAGGGCCTGCATACCCGGAAGGTGCAGGCCTTCGTCGCGGGAGGGACGCTCCACGAGCGTTTCGAGGGGCTTCAGTCCCTCGGGGCCCAGGTAACCCGAGTCGGTAATGCCTTCGCTCATCCCCTGCACTTTGAAATTTTTCTAACTCTTATGTATTTTGTAGGTGGCAGCTGTTACCTGGGGCCTTGAGCAGCGGGTCACCCGGCTGCTTAAGGAGGCGGAGGGCTGAGCTGCGGCCTCCGTAGGGTAGCGTGAGGAGGCCCTCCGGGAACATGACGAAGCCCTCGCGGAATTGACCCGGGTCCGGGCCCAGGTTCATATTTCCGAGGCGATCAACGCGCGCCTCCGGGAGGAGGCCAGGGCGAGGGAGGAGGCGCTCCACGAGCTCGAGAGCTCAAGCGTCCGGGCGGTGGCGGACGCGGGCCGCTCCGTCCGGACGGCCCTCGAGGGCCTTGGCGTAAGCCTCGGCTCCGGGAGCAGGGAGGTCCCGCCGGCGTCCTTCGCGGAGGCTGTGCATTTCCTCAACGCACAGGTCTCCGCCATCCCGAAGGCTGCCGATGTTCGGGCGCGGGGTCGGGCAATCCCCGTCGTCGCGGCCGCTGAGGGACTCGTCGAGTTCCGGGGGGTCGGCACCCGGGCGATCGGGGGCCTCATCCCCCGAAGCTTCCCGGACTCCTTCGAGCCTTCGCGCCGGGAGGTCGAGCAGCTCGCCGGAGGGTTCTACGACCGGATCATCCGGGCGTGGTTCCCGGCTCCGGCGCCTCCGGCAGGAGACGCCCCAGCCCCGGCCTCGGAGGAAGCCCCCCGGGGGGAGGACGCCAATGAACATGTATGAGCCTCCCCCCGGGTCTTAGCTAGGGCCCTTTTACGTTTTAGGATTTTTTGATTCCGGTAGCATCTTAGAAGAAGCCCCGGGCACTTGTACATAAAAAATTTTTAATGCAATGAAGTTAGAATTTTTTTTCTAAGTCTTTGAATTGAACTTACTGTTACCAGGGTTCCCGGGAGGTTGCTCCCGGGCGAAGGTCCGGGAGGGGCTCCCCGGGGGACGCCCAAGCGGCTTTAATTTTGCTAAGCCTTATCTCCGGGAATCGCGGCGAGGATAGTGTCCGGGAGCGGATCCGGTTGAGGTGGCTTGCGGAGTGGCACTTGGACAACTTTGATAATCATTGTGCCGAATTGTCCCCTCCGCGACCGGGACTCCGGATGATCCCTCCCCTCCAGATACTTCCACCGGCGGGTTACGAGTTCTGGCCTGAAGATGTGCTCCGGGACGCTCGGCGCCGCGTGCGGGCGTTGTACCGGGACTTGACCCAGGAGCTAGCGGAGAGCCTCTGGGAGTATTAGGCGTAGAAGCCTTAGGGCTTAGAGAATCCCCCGGGTTAGAACCCGGGTTGTATCGTTTCCGAAGCCCACCGGAGGGGGAAGATGTCCTCCGGGTTTGCTGATCAATAAAGCGATGTGTTGTTGTTTCCTTTTATTGCGCCTCTTTATTTTCTTCTTCTTGGATGGTCTGGACGACTCATCTTAACAAGGATGAGCTAAGTTTCCTCGTGGGTGGTGCGGTCGACACCCGGGGGTTCCTTATCCCCCCCGCCAACAGCGGGCCGGAGAATAGCTCCGCGCGCTGTGGGAGTAACAAGGCCCCCGGGAAGGAAGTCACCTGTAGCATAGGAAATTTTCTAAGGTAGAAAATTTTAAATCGAGGTTTTCAAGGAGAAGACCTTCCGGGAGATAATCGTCCGGTCGCCGTGAGAACGGGGAGCCGGGAATAAGGCCTCAAGCGGGAGGAAAGTCCAAGAGAACCCGATGAGATTTCCAGAGGCGAACTTCCTAGGGGACATTCGTCCGGTCGCCGTGAGAACGGGGAGCCGGGAATAGGGTCTTCGAGGAAGAAAATGCCCGAGAAATCCGACTTCTCCGAGAGACAATCGTCCGGTCGCCGTGAGAACGGGGAGCCGGGAATAGGGTCTCCGGGAGGCATTCATCCGGTCGCCGTAAGAACGGGGAGCCGGGAATAAGGTCGCTGGGGACCAATCGTCCGGTCGCCGTGAAAACGGGGAGCCGGGAATAACGTCGACTCCCGGAGGAGGAAGATAGATCCAATCAAGCCGCAAGGGGCCGATCTTCCGGTAGCCGTGAAAACGGGGAGCCGGGAATAACGTCGACTCCCGGAGGAGGAAAAGCCCGAAGACGGGGCTTGAGTGTTTGGGCAGGGGACTAGTCTCCCAAAGTGACTCGTTACCACGGCCACTGTGACCGGGTTGCCGCTTACACCCTCAGTCCACGAGGACTGATCGTAAGCCGCCCTACGGGAGTGCAGGCTCCATTGTAGGGACTTGTTGGGGCTGGCCCACTTCCTCGCGGGGAGGGCATCCTCACAAGGAGGGCATCCTCGCGGGGAGGGCTTCCTCGCGGGGAGGGCATCGCCGCTAGGGGCGGTAATGAGAAAGACCTGCAATGAGACAGTTTGCAAAGCAAGACCTATGTATTGCTAATGAAATGAAGTACAGGGCCTCCCCCTGCGAAGCCGCAAAAGGGGAGGAAAATACAGTGTCCCTCCTCCCCCTCTGGCGTGAACGCCCCGGGGGAGGGGACAGGCCCATAAGGCTAAACATAGAACTTTCGAAGTAAACGCAAGTTCCACGTGTGCTTCAGCTCCTGCTTTTGGAGGTTGGAGAGCTTGTAGGCCCCCGAGCCCAGGACCGCGGAGATCCTGTAGGGGCCCTCCCACTTGGGGGAGAGCTTACCCTGGGCCTGGGGGTTCGTCACGCGCTTGAGGACAAGGTCCCCAAGGCGGAAAGCTCTCTCGCGCACGCGCTGATTGTACGCGCGCGCCATTTCTTGCTCGTAGATGGCGTGGCCGAGGAGCGCTCGGTCGCATTCCTCCTCCACGAGGTCTATCTCCAGACGCTGGTTGGCCTCATTGGCTTGGTATGCTGAGGGAGTGGCTCCCTCCCGGAGCTCCACCCGCAGTGACCGGAAGCCAATCTCCGGGGGGAAGACTGCCTCCGCCCCGTAGACCAGGGAGAAGGGAGTACGCCCCGTCGCCCGGGACGGGGTCGTGCGCATGGAGCAGAGGATGCTAGGGAGCTCCTCCGCCCATGCAGCCCGCTTAGAAGCGGTTTGCTCGAGTCTCCGGCGCAATCCCTGTAGGATCACGCCGTTGACCCTCTCGACAGCCCCATTGCTCCGGGGATGGGCCACAGAGGCGAAGTGGATGACGAGCCCCAGGCCTTCACAGAATTCCCGAAAATAAGCCGAGTCGAATTGGGTCCCGTTGTCCACGGTGATTTCCCGGGGGACACCAAAACGACATACGACGTTTTTCCAGAAAAACCGCTGAACGGCCCGGGACGTGATACTGGCCAAAGGCTCCGCCTCAACCCACTTTGTAAAATAGTCGACTGCGACTACCGCATACTTGTATCCTTCGGGCGGTGGGGGGAAGGGCCCTAAGAGGTCCATCCCCCAGCGCACAAAGGGCCAAGTGATGGGGATCGTCTGCAGTGCTATAGGGGGGAGGTTCGAGCCCTTGGCCATCTTTTGGCATGCCTCGCACACGGAGACAAGGTCTCGCGCGTCACGCATGACCGTGGGCCAGTAGAAGCCCTGCCGGAGGGCCTTGGCTGCGATGGCACGCGGGGCTAGGTGAGAACCACAACTTCCCGCGTGGATGTCTTCAAGAAGTTGAAGTCCCTCCGGCCGGGGGAGGCAGCGCAGGAGGGCAGAAGCCCCCCGCTTGTAGAGCCTCCCCTCCAGCAGGAGATATGCCCGGGCTTTAGCCCGGAGACGTTTAGCCTCGGTCTCACTAGGAGGGTCCCCCTCCCCCCTGATGAAGGAGATGAGGGGGTCCATCCAGGACGGAGTCCGGGTGATCTCGGCGACCCCCGGGACATGAGGCTCGTCGCCCGTGTCCGGGGAGGCCACTGAGGGCTTCGCGATGATCTCCAGGAAAGCCCCCTTGGGGAGCGATCCCCGGGCGCTGGCCGCCCGGGCCAAGGCGTCGGCCCGGTCATTGTCCCTACGTGGGATATGCCGGGCCTCGAGGCCGTCGAAATGCCTCTCCATCTTTCGCACTTCCTGCCAATAAAGACTTAAGTTTGCGTCATGGCACAGGTAAGACTTGTCCATTTGGCAAACTACGAGCTGAGAATCTCCCTTGACTAGGAGGCGCCGGATCCCCAGGGAGCACGCGAGGCGCATCCCGAGGAGCAAAGCCTCGTATTCGGCGACGTTGTTGGTTGCGGGGAACTCGAGCCGCGCGGCGTACTCGAGTTCCTTCCCCTCGGGGCTCCGGAGGACTACTCCCGCGCCAGCCCCGGCGAGACACAGCGACGCATCGAACATAAGGGTCCAATGATCGCTGCGTCGGGGCGGCACAGGGAGATCTTCGTCCCCGGACCCAGAGGCGGGAGTCCACTCTGCGACGAAGTCGGCGAGGACCTGCGACTTGATGGCAGAGCCGCCGGTAAGGGACAAGGAGAAGGGGGCGAGCTCAGCCCCCCACTTCCCGATCCGGCCAGTGGCTTCTTTGTTCCGCAGTACCTCCCCAAGGGGAAGGGACGACGGGACGGTGATGGGGTGCCCCAGGAAGTAATGCCGAAGCTTCCGGGATGCCATGAGGAGGGCGTAGCAGATTTTTTCCATTTCCGTGTACCGAGTTTTGGCCCCTTGGAGGGCCTCACTCACGTAGTATACCGGACGCTGCTGCCCCCCTTGCTCCTTCACCAGGACCGCGCTGACGGCGACAGGGGTCGCGGCGAGGTAGAGGAGAAAGGGCTCTTCCGGGGACGGACTCACGAGCATTGGAGGGCTCGTGAGGTACTTCTTGAGGTCATCGAACGCCTCCTGGGCCTCGGGGGTCCAGCGGAACCCCTCGAGCCCTCAGAGGATCTTGAAGAACTGGAGGCCCCGCTCCCCCGACCGGGAGACAAAGCGGCTGAGTGCGGCTAGGCGGCCGGAGAGCCGTTGGACATCCTTGACGGAGCGCGGCGGGGGCATGTCTAGGAATGCCCGGATCTTCTCGGGGTTTGCCTCAATGCCCCGCTGGGACACGAGGAAACCTAGGAGCTTCCCCCCGCGCACCCCGAAGGCGCACTTCTCCGGGTTCAGCTTGAGCCCGAATGCGCGGAGGTTCCGGAAGGTTTCAGCCAGATCGTCGATGTGGGAGGCTGCGCGGGGACTCTTGACAACCGCATCGTCTACGTAGACTTCAACATTGCGGCCGACTTGCTCTTTGAAAACCAGTGTCATAAGGCGCTGGAAGGTCGCCCCCGCGTTCTTGAGCCCGAAGGGCATATGGATGTAGCAGACAGTTCCGAGGGGAGTAATAAAACTCGTCTTTTCCTCGTCCCCTTCTGCCATCCGGACTTGATGGTAGCCCGAGTAGGCATCTAGGAAGCTCATGAGCTCGCACCCCGCAATGGAGTCGACGAGCTGATCAATCCGCGGGAGCGGGAAGTTGTCTTTTGGGCAGGCGCGGTTAAGGTCGGTGAAGTCCGCGCACATCCGCCACCTGCCGGTTGATTTCTTGACGAGGACGGGGTTCGCAAGCCAGTCGGGGTGCAGGACCTCCCGAATGAACCCCGCCTCTCGGAGCCGGGTGATCTCCGCCTTGATTGCCTCTTGGCGCTCGAGGGAGAGTTTCTGCAGCTTCTGTTTGACCGGGGGGTGGCCGGGGGCCACTGCAAGCTTGTGCTCAATGACCCCCTGGGCGATGCCCCGCATGTCTGACGGCTTCCACGCAAAAACATCAGAGTTTTCACGCAGAAAAGCCGCAAGTTGCGCTGCGTGCTCCTGGGGGAGCTCCTGCCCCAATCCGGACGGTTTTGTCTTCGTTGCCCGGGGACAGCAGGACCTTCCGGAGGCCCCCGTCCGGACGCGGCTTGAGGAGGGGCCTCCCGGGCGGTGGCGTAGCAGCATGTAGTTCCGGGGGAGGAGCCTCCCCCCCGGGCGTCTTTATGACGTTGACGCTTCCGATCGTAGCCGCAGCGCGCTCGTATAGAGCACGGGCCACATCTTGGTTTCCCCGGACGTTGATCACACCATGCAGCCCGGGGATTTTCATGCAGAGATAGTTTTGATGGGTGGCAGCCCCCAGCCGGTTGATGGTCGTCCTCCCCATAATCGCGTTGTAGGAGGAGGGGAGGTCTACTACGTCGAAGCGGACCAGCTCAGTCCGGTAGTTTTCCGGGGTGCCGAAGGTCATTGGAAGATCTACCTTGCCCACGGGGTGGATCGCCTTCCCCGGGACAAAGCCTTGCAGGGGCCCGGCAGCGGGCTGCAGGAGCTTCTCATCCACCTGCATTTCTTTGAAGGCCTTCAGGAATAAGACATCGGCGGAGCTCCCGCCGTCCACCAGGATCCGGGCCAGATGGCAGTTGTAGATGGTCGCGGAGACAATGAGCGCGTCGTCGTGGGGGAAGCGAACCCCCTGCGCGTCTTCTGCCGTGAAGGTGAGGGGGACGTCCGACCACTTCGGTGGCGGGGACGCGTGTAGCACCCCACAACCTTGACCTCGCGCGCGTACTCCTTACGCTGGCGCTTAGAGTCCCGCCCAGAGGCAGATCCTCCCACGATGACGTTGATCTGCCGCTGCGAAGTTTGAAAGGGGAGAGCTTCTGAAGGCTCCCCTGCTTGCTTCTGTTGACCCCCTGTGGGAGCGGGAAGAGCCGGAACAGCTGGCCGAGGGAGTAAGGAGGCCGGAGTCCCCCCCCTGCCCGTGCTGGTCGAGGAAGTCCGCGAAGTGCTGCAGCAGCTGGCTACAATCTCGAGTAGCGTGGGTGTTGGACCTGTGGAGGCTGCACCACGGTCCTTCCCGCCTTCTTCCCATGGGGCCTTCCCGGCCGCGCGAAGACTGTCCTCCCCCATGGCCCTTCGGTTTGGGGAAGGGGCGGTTGGTCCTCGGGGGGTCGCGCGAGCCGCCTCTGCCCTCGAGGACAAAGGTGTCCCGAGGCCGTGGCTCGCTACGCCCCCCTTGCTTGTAGCGTTTGGGGGGATCCCTGGCCCCCCGGTCGACAGGGGCGGGAGCCCCCTGAGTCTTTTTCCAGATATCGTCTTTCTCCGCCCGAGCGTACTTTTCGAGCACGTTGAAGAGCTCGTCGGCGGAAGAGGGGCAGCTCCGGGAGAGCCTTCGGTGGAGCTCCCCTGGGAGGATGCCGCTTTTGCAGGCTTCGATGACCGTAGAGTCGGGGACGTGGGCCACTTTGCTCTTCACCTGAGCAAAGCGCTTGAAGAAGCTTCTGATGGTTTCCCCAGTCCTCTGCCGGACTGTGTATAGCTGCGAAGAGTCCAGGGGACGCACGTAGTTGCCCTGGAAGTTGGCACAGAACTCCCGCTTGAGCTGCGAGAAAGACTTGATAGAGCCGGCCTTCAGGTTGTAGAACCAGGAGCGGGCGGTGCCGGAGAGGTAAAGGGGGAAGACGTTGCACTGTACTGACTCGTCCCCCCCGGCTGCGGAGATAGCAGTGGAGTAGACCTGCACAAACTCGTAAGGGTCTGCCTCGCCGTTATAATGTTCGATGTGTGGTGGGCGGTAGGGCCGCTGCCACCGGATGCTGCGAAGTCTTCGGCACAGGGGCTGGTTGGCCCCCTGCACTTCCCGGGGAGAGCCCCGGTCGCTATCTTCTTTCACGGGACCTTCGTTGTCTGAGTCTGGAAGCGGTCCGAGAGGTCCACCAGAATGGCGGTGGCGACACTTTTCCTCCGGACCAGGGCTGAATTCCCGGACGTCCGGGCTCTCCGCTGGAGAGGTTGGCTCTTCAACGAGTCTCTTCCCCCGGCCGATGCGAGAGCGAGGCTCCCCGCGCCCGTGGCCGGGGGGAAGTTCTTCCCCGCGCTCTGATGAACGCATTCGCTCGACCTCCCCCGGGGCGGAACGGACATGTCCCGCCGACGGAGGGAGCTCGTGCGCCGTAGCTTCCGGAGCCGGTTGGGGCGAGCCCCCTGCGACGACCCCCGGGACCAGAAAGGGGGAGGCCCCTGTATCATCCGGAACCGGGGAGGGGGTGCCCGCGGCGACGCCTGGAATCGAAGTGGAGGGGGCCCCAGCGGCCACGACCGGAACCGGGAAGGGGGCATGCCCTGTAACACCCGGAACCGGCGAGGGGGGAGCCCCCGTGGCGGCGTCGGGAACCGGGGAGCCCATGCGGGGGGAAGTCCGCTACGTCACGGGGGCTGCTCTGTCAACCGCCCCCGGTGCGGTAAACGCGACGCGGGGGGCGGGACTAGCTCCCGGCGCAGGGTAAACCCCCGGCAAGAAGTGGGCTCCCGGCCCCGGGAATAGGCCGGGGACGGGGTACCCCCCTGGTGCCACGAAGGGCCCCGGCATGAAGTAACCTCCCGGTACCGGGACAGGCCCGGGTGCCGGGAAGGGTTCGGACGTATATCCCGCAGGTGGAGGGAGCCCCCCGGCAGGATCATATGGGGCGGACAACCCCCCGGAAGCCAGAGGGGCTGCCGGGTAACCCATAAACGGGGGCATGTTCCCCGGATACGTGTGTGACGCAAATGTGGGGGCCGGAGGCCGCGCCAGCACGCTAAGGAGCTCATCCATAGAGCGCTGAGCGCGGAGCTGGCCTTCCACGAGAGCTTCGAGCAGGGCGTCCCGGGGAGCCGGGGGAGCCGCCGGGGGGACACTTGTCCCGGCCGAGGTCCCCGCGGTCACCGGGAACGACCTGGAGGTGGAAGCACCTAAGTTAAGAGGAAAGGAGGGAGGCGGTACCTGGGCCAGGTCGCCTCCGGAAGGGACCGCCGGGACAGCAGTGTCCCGGGCAGACGGCGCCGGGTCTCGGAGACCCGGGTCACCGGGAAGGGTGCGAGCCCTTGTTCTTGGGGGAGCCATGGCGTCTTGTCACGAGTCCCCACGGACGGCGCCAACTGTCGTGGTATTGCGAATACCCCGGCAGGTTTTGAGAGTGATCCTAGCGAAGATTACGCGGCGCGGGTTGACCGGATGACCGGTCCTCCCCCGCCGGACAAGCACAAAGAATGACACACGGGTTTATACAGGTTCGGGTCCCGGTGGGGGCCCTAGTCCTGTCGACGCGCTCCCGACCGGAGTCGGCTGGGGAGGCTCTCTCCGGGGGAGAGGCTTCCGGAGCACGCCTGTAAGTTTAGCTATTCCAACAAAATGAACTGATCCTTTACAACAGAGGGGTACAAGGGCTATTTATAGCCCCAAAAAGCAGCAAAAAACCTAAACTACCCCGGAAGCCACCGTCGGATTGAAGGGCAGGACCGTCCTTCTCCCGGTCAAACACCTTCGATGCTTGACAGGTGGTCGCTAGTTCCCGAGGCACTCCTCGCGTGACCTGCACGTGATAAACAATTCAAGACTTTACCTTTAGGAGGGCGATGAGGTCCGGGACGGCGCCGGAGGCCAGGTCCCGGGAGCTAAAAGGCGGCGCCCGGGGAGGCCCCGGAGGCCACGTCCCCGGGCAAATGGCGGCGCCCGGGAGGGCACCGGAGGCCGCGTCCCAGGAGCCAAAAGGCGGCGCCCGAGGAGGCCCCGGAGGCCGCGTCCCTTGAGCCAAAAGGCGGCGCCCGGGGATGCCCCGGAGGCCGCGTCCCGGGAGCCAAAAGACGGCGCCCGGGGAGGCCCCGTCCCCGGGCAAATGGCGGCGCCCGGGAGGGCACCGGAGGCCGCATCCCGGGAGCCAAAAGGCGGTGCCCGGGGAGGCCCCGGAGGCCGCGTCCCGGGAGCCAAAAGGCGGCGCCCGGGGAGGCCCCGGAGGCCACGTCCCTGGGCAAATGGTGGCGCCCGGGAGGGCACCGGAGGCCGCGTCCCTGGAGGCAAAAGGCCGCGCCCGGGGAGGCCCCGGAGGCCGCGTCCCGGGAGCCAAAAGGCGACGCCCGGGGAGGTTCCGGAGGCCACGTCCCCGGGTAAATGGCGGCGCCCGGGAGGGCACCGAAGGCCGCGTCCCGGGAGCCAAAAGGCGGCGCCCGGGAGGCCCCGGAGGCCGCGTCCTGGGAGCCAAAAGGCGGCGCCCGGGGAGGCCCCGGAGGCCAGGTCCCCAGGCAATCGTGACAAATCTTACCTGGACTTAGTCCCGCGGAGATTTCCCCCGACACTCCCGGTTTTGAAGATCCTAAATTTCCAAACCATGTGTTTAAATTGTCTAAAGCTCTCTATGGTCTCAAGCAAGCTCCTCGAGCTTGGTATGAACGACTTAGAGACTTTCTTTTATCAAAAGGTTTTAAAATTGGGAAAGTTGATACAACTTTGTTTACAAAGAAAATTGAAAAGATTTGTTCATTTGTCAAATATATGTTGATGAAATCATTTTTGGATCTACTAATGAACATTTATGTCATGAGTTTGGAGAAATGATGTCTAGGGAATTCGAGATGTCAATGATCGTTGTGCTAAGCTTCTTCCTTGGACTTCAAATCAAGCAACTCAAGAACGGTACATTCGTGAGTCAAACAAAATACGTGAAGGACTTGCTCAAGCGCTTTGGAATGGAAGATGCTAAGGCAATCAAAACCCCCATGGCGACAAATGGACATCTCGACATGGATAACAATGGAAATTCGATCAATTCTAAACTCTATAGGTCTATGATTGGTAGCCTGTTATATCTTACTGCATCTACACCTGATATCATGTTTAGTGTGTGCTTATGTGCTAGATTTTAGTCAGATCCTAAGGAATGTCATTTGATTGCTCTTAAAAGAATCCTTAGGTATTTGAGATGCTATCCCAACCTAGGACTTTGGTATCCAAAAAATGCAAATTTTGAATTAATTGGATATTCAGATTCAGATTATGCTGGTTGTAAGATTGATAGAAAAAGCACATCTGGTAGCTGTCAGCTTTTGGGGAGATCTTTAGTATCATGGTCATCTAGGAAACAAAATTCTGTAGCTCTCTCCACCGCTGAAGCTAAATATGTGTGCAGGAAATTGTTGTGCTCAATTATTATGGATGAAGCAGACATTTTTGGATTATGGAATTAAATTTGATAAAGTGCCACTCTTTTGTGATAATGAAAGTGCCATTAAAATTGCTAATAATCATGTTCAGCATTCTAGAACTAAGCATATTGAAATATGGCACCATTTTATTAGAGATCATGTGGCAAAAGGAGATATTGATGTGAGCTATGTTAGAACAGACATGCAACTAGTAGATATTTTCACCAAACCCCTAGATGAAACTAGATTTTGTTTTCTCAGAGGTAAATTGAATATTATTGATATATCTGATGCTAGTTGATGTGATAAGTGTATTAAATTATATTAAAATATATTTGTATTCCCTCTCTGGTCAAATCTTACTTCTGGTCGAATTTGTCCATACTGACAGTCAGTTTCACAAACTGATAGTCAGTTCAGTGCTTAGGAGCTTGTTCTTAGCCTCTGGTCGAAGTCGATGACCACGCTGACAGTCAGTTCCACAAACTGACTATCAGTTATGTGCATTGGTCTTTGGTCGTAGCTCCTGGTCATTTTTGAGACTCCAACTGACTGTCAGTTTCATAAATTGACTGTTAGTTTCAAAACTCAGTTCTATGAACTGATTGTCAGTGTTGTACACTGATTGTCAGTTCCATGTTTCTGGGTTTGGAACTGACTGTCAGTATATCATACTGACTGTCAGTTTGTGTCTGCAAAACCCTAAAATCCCCGTTTCTATTTTTGTCTCCTCGCCTCCCATTTTTGCTGCCGTTGCACCTTCTCACTACCGCCGCCGTTCTGAGCATCACCTTCGCTCCCTTCGCTCCACCAACCCCTATCTCTCGCTGCATCCCACTGGTCGTGACGCGTGCGACGTCCTCACCTTTTCCACGAACCTCCACCTTGATCTCTTCACCAGCATTTACAGCCGAGTCCCCATATTCGCCCACCGCTCTCTGTCCTAGCAGACGATTGCCTCTCACAGGCATTGTCTCCCTGGCAGATTCCTTCACCTCCGTTGGGATCCGCGATTTAGTCGCTGATTCCTCCCTCCACTGGGCTGATGAGCCCATTCGTCAGTTCTACTCCACTGTTTTTATTTCTCCCCAGCATGACTCGCTGACCTTCATGACGGGCCTCCAGGTTCACACCGTCACGAAGGAGCGGTTTGAGGCTATGCTTGGACTGGTTCGCTCTGCTTCTGGGCGCCAACTCCATTATCTCCCCGACCTCGAGCATCGGGAGGTGGCCATGCTCTATTCCGGCCCCTTCCAGCTCCGTCACATCGCCGGCCTGCGCCACGATTGACGAGGATTGACACCCGAGTCAGTTCAAATAAATGCACTGTTGGTTCAAGATAGATTCGAGCAAGACACGTGCCTGGTGGTGCGAGCTCAAGTCATTCTGAGAAGCATCAGCCCGAGGTCGCTGGCTTTGCGCGATCAGACCGCAGCTAATGCGCGGTCAGGAATTCATGTTATACGCGAACAGAATGTTGGAGATGTTGCGCGGTCAGCCAACATCCCGCGGTCAGAATACTTTCGACCAGGGTATTTGGAATTCACTTGTCCCTATAGCGGGAATATCCCAAGTATCCCGAAGATTTTTCCATGTGAAAGACCAACCGTCAGGAGGTTAATACGTGCAGTTATCCATGAATAACACGTGTTAAACTTGCGTGGGGGTTAAGAGCGGTTCTCTAAACCGCATCCAAGCAACTATCTGATGCAGTTACGACATGGCACTCTTTCGACTAATATAAAAGGGTGGCAAGATGCATCAAACAGGCAGAGGGAGATCAACGTCTCTGATCAAAGCGAGATACAACACATCCCAACCGCTCAAACAGTCAAGTCTACGGCCTAGATTAGATAGCTTTTATAAGCCTCCCTGGCTTCTTTCTGTACACTTACATAGGAAAAACCCTTCGCCTGTGAAGGTTTTTTCCCGCCATCTTGTAAATCTTTACTACGTATAGTGAAATCCCAACAGGACGTAGGGCTATTACTCCCACCATCGAGGGACCGAACCTATATAAACCTCTCTGTGCTCCTGTTCTCCATATTTCTACATACCTTCCCGGAGGGTCATCTCGAAAGGTCTCACTATTATAAATTTTGCATAAGTTCTACTGAGGACCCCGAGTCCGAATCGTCGACAACGATGTCGACTTGGCCCTTAGGATTCTTCATCTCACTTTGGTCCCTATGACCGGAGACAGGGCCAAAGCCACATACCTTTGCCTCTACGTCCTGATTTCTATCTTCTAGTAGGAGCCATTCGATGTTGCTGATCTCATCATCAGTGAGATTCAGCACGTCCTTCTTTCTCCGCGTCGCTAGCTATTGTATGCTCCATACATCATGGCAATGCTTCTGCACATCCGGGCTGTTGACTCGAAGCTCCCTCAGCCCCACCATCCTCTTTAGTTCTACCCTCCAGGTCAAGCCGACCGTCGTCTTGGTGCCCGGCCTGCAGCTGCTGCTGACCCTGATTCTCCCGCATCTGATGATGATGCTGCAAGGGAGTTAGAGGACGAGACTCCAGTTCTGTCGTCCAATCCAGCACTGACTGCAAACCCAAGCATCGGATCTTCCTCGGCATCTCAGCTCCAGCAGGTCATCCAGACCCAGCAGCAGATCCTGCGCACACAGCAGGAGCACCATCAGCTACTACATCGACTGGTTGCTCAGCAGGAGGAGATACTGCGCCGGTTGGCTTCGTCTGCCTCTCCAGCCCCTCGCAAGAGGGCGTGCCCCAGCTGTTTCTTCACCAGGCTCAGCTTTAGGGCCTGCTGCCCCAGCTCCGGCACCAGCTTCTCCAGCTGCAGCTGCTACTCCTCCAGCTTCTCCTGCCGTCGACACGACTGGATCTCCTACAGGCTCCGGAGATACAGCCGTCCTCGGTCTTTCGGATGATGGTGAACCTTAGGCTCTGATTTGTATCTTGACTCCCTTTTTGTGCTTGATGCCAAAGGGGGAGAAGTATTTTATATATTTGATTCTGGATATCTGACTTTTTATTTATATTTATGTCATGGAGATAATGTTATGTTCTGGATATGACTTGGAGATATTGTTATGTTTTGGATATGACCTTTATGATAGGATATTATGGATGATTTTTAGTTATGGATATATTTGGATATGGATGAGTTTCTTATATGATGTTTTGTGATGCTCTAATATTTTTCTTGGTAGTGATATATATGATGATATATTTCTGATGTATTTTTGTGAGTTTATATATCTGTGATGGATTTATGTGATACTCTGATACTTCTGTTGATTTATGATTGGTTTATGAGTATGATGTGATATATATGCATGTATGCTCTGGATTTGTGATTATACGTATCATTCTTATGCACAGGGGGAGAATTATTTTCTTATGCATACACTCAGGGGGAGTTATTCATTTCTTTTATTATTATCGAACACTTGTTGTCATCAATCATCAAAAAGGGGGAGATTGTTTCATCTAGGCCTTTATGTCTAACCCTAATTTTGATGATTAATGAAAACAAAATGTTTCAGACTAACTGTGCTTTTGAGACTTTTTGATACAGAGCTCCGTTGGGAAGATATGTGAGATGAACAAAATGAACCCAACGCAAAAGTGATAAAAGCACAAGTCAAGGACGAGACGCAAGTCACAAAATGCAAAGGACCTAAGGTAATCCAAATTTATTTCTACCGATCTCGACGTATGGAGTTATCGGTGTAGGATTTTATTTTTAAATTTAACTGTACTATAAAGAGGGGTTTCAAGTCCTATCTACACCTCTGAATAAACCAAGAAACTTAGGTCATTGCATTGCATTCATTTCGGATAGATTTGATTTGAATTTGGTTTGAAAGATTTGGATTTTCAGTTAAGTTTTTGACAGCAGAAGAGTTTTTGAATTTTCTAGAAAGATCCATGCAGATCTGGCTTTTTCTTCTGTTGACAAAAAGATTGCCCTTAAAATTATCTTTCAAACAAGCTATTAAAATCTAAATTTAGATTTCTGGATTCAAAGTTATGACTATTTTTATTCATATTGACTATCAGTTTGAATGTCAGTTTGTTTATACTGACAGTTGTCCAGAGAGGTTGTTTTTTGAGCCAAAATTTTTTGAACTAAACTGATTGTCAGTTTGCATTTCGACCTCAAGCTGGTTTATTTGAGTTTCTATTTGATCTGGTCGCTTTTGTGGTTGAACTGACTGTCAGTTTGGATAACTGACTGTCAGTTTGTATTATCTGTTTCCTTTTACGACCACAAACGGCTAGCAAAGTTTTATTTGTAATTTTTGTCAGTCATTGAGTTTGGAGCTGACTGTCAGTTTACACTGACTTGTTTCCTTTTTCGACCTCAAACGGCTAGCTGTGTTTTCTCCGGATTTTACTTCATTCTGGTCATGACCCAAACTGACTGTCAGTTTGTATAACTGACTGTCAGTTTGACCTGCTGATTTTCAGCTCGAGCTCTAACAGCTAATTTGATCCTTGAGGCTATAAATAGAGCCTTTGAGCACTTGTTTGATACATCCAGCAGCCTCTCATTCATATTCACTCTTGAGCTTTAGTTCTTATAGAAAATCTTGATCTTTTGATCAAGTCGAGTGCTTTTCAGATCCACCGAGTGCTTTTTGTTCACATCATTTGCATCCTATTAGTTTCTCGGTGATTGTTAGAGGTCTAGAGAAGACCTTGCTGCTTATTACTCTTGGTGAGCGCCCTCACGTAGACGGTTTGGAGGCTTGGCCGTTGACCTCTCCTGTTCGGAGGTTGTCGGAGAGGCTCGGCAAGTTTGTACAAGGCATCGGTGCTCGCCTTTCTGGAGTGGACAAGGAGCAACTATTAGTGAGAAATATCCTTCGTGGATATTGAAGCAAGACGCATTCACTTGAGTACTTCAACGATGATTAGGGGAGACTGGGCGAGTCTCCGAGACCTCGGTAAAAATTGTTGTGTTCGTTCTCTCTGTCTCTTCATTTCAATATATTAAATTTCTTTTGGTTCTTCTTTTTGCAACATTTGTTTTTAATTGAAAAGTTTTAAAGCCTCCTATTCACCCCCCCTCTATTCGGCATCCTTGATCCTACAGCTACAACCTCGAAGCGGTTGTGAGCGATTGAGGAACGTGCTTTCATAAGGATAACTGACGATCTCTTCGTCAAGTATAAAAAGACCTTCAAGAGAAGGATCAAGAGAGGACGATCAACTACAGAGAAGATTAGACATAGCTAGATAGGATTAGCTAGTGCATTTACTTTGTAACGATCTCTTTGTAATCCTTTTTTTCACATAAACAAATACACAGGAAGTAGGGTCATTACTCAACTATGAGGGCCTGAACCTGGATAAATTCCCGTGACTCTGATTCGTAGATACATTGAATACCTTGGTACTTGTCTGATTGGCTCCCTTCATAACCCATCTCATTCTTGCATAAGTTTGATAGGACGACCCCCAGGTTCCAATCGTCGACAACTGCCGCCCACCGTGGGGCCTTGAAGACATTTTTTACCAAGGTTCATTGTATTCATGGATCCTTGCCCTTGCCTACACGATTTCGAGAACGATTTCGATCTTGAGGCTCACGTAGATGCCATGGATGAAGATAATGTCCCCATAAAGAGTGATGATATTACCCTCGAGGTCTGCCCCGAGGAAGCATCATCTTCAATTCCAGTCACATCTACTAGACAAGAACCTGAACGAGCGATTCACTTGCCCTCTGTGAGTATTTCTGCAACCGAGGACGAGTATGTGCCACAACCCATTGTCCCAGACGATGTGGAAGGAGATAATATTGACATTCGTTTGGAGAAGTTTTCCCCAGCAAATTTGAAGTCTCTCTTTGATTTTGAGTCAGACTTAGACAAAGATGAGATGATTTCTCTGTCTGCAAACTCTATCCCTAGGGAAGTTGCTGCACTTTCCGAGGAAACCCCTAAGCAATGTGATGTTGGGGAAGAACGAGAGTGCAAACGGAAAGAGGACGAAGGGCGCACACAGTGAGAGGTCGAGGTTCACAAGGTCGCAGAAGATTTTCTATGTCTTGCACTAGCTCGCCATTGATGCCACTGACCGCGACCTTGGTCCGGGAACGTCTCGACAACAACATCTAGGTGGTCGCAGGCATGAGCACATGCCGCTCTAGTCTCCAGATTACTCCCCAATGGTTGTGGCGACCATGTTGGAAACTCCACCGACACCTAGAAGGAATGCTGAGGACCATATCCGAAGAATTGCATATGCTCTCCGCAATCCTCCATCTAGTCTCAATGGGATTACATTCGCAAGGGTGCTTGCGGATAACCTCGATGAAGTCACCTTGGGCATTACTCCAACAGCATCATCACGTTCGACAATCAAATGATAAGACGGTTCCTATCAAAGCCACAAGAGACGTAATCCCGCACATACGCGACATGACAAAACCAGGCGAACTGGCACTTCCCGCGACCACAATCGTGTACTAGTGCATTCTCGTTTGGGGCCACGTCGTGAACTTCCTCCGACCGACTCTTCCTACGACCATGACAATGGTCGTGACGACCGTCGACCACGCAGTACGTAAGCAGGTTGTAAAGCTTTTTCACCTGGGCTATAAAATGTGGTCTGACCTGATAAGTTTAAGCCCAGTACAATCGAGATTCGATGGGACTCTAAATCCATCTGAATTTCTCGAGATCTATGTCACTGCCATCCAAGCAGCCGGAGGAAACGAACGGGTTATGGAGAATTATTTGTCGACGGTCCTAGAGGGTCCAGCACAGACCTGGTTGTTCAACCAACCAGAAGGATTGATCTACAACTGGCAAAAAAATATTGTGTGACGCTATCCTCAACAACTTCCAAAACTGCTATGAGAAGCCTGGCAAAGAGGATGATCTATATTGCTTGCGCCAGACTTCGACGGAGACACTTTGGCAGTTTGTCAAAAGATTTGTAGGAGTGAGGAATACCATTCCTAATATCTCTGACACTTCGGTCATTAGAGCTTTTAAGCACGATGTTCGATACCAGAGGTTCTCGGAGGATTTGAGTATCCATCCCCGTGTCAGATCTTTTCGACATGGCTGATCGATATTCCGACACAGCTGAGACTATAGAATGGAATAGAATGGTGGATAAGGGCAATCTACCTCCTCAACCAAAAATAAGGAAGATTTGAGCAAGAAGTTTGAAATCTTTGCAGGTGGTAAATCTAAGAAGCCCAACAGCAATGGAGTAGGCCGGTTCCACGAGGTTGTAGTCTTGGACAACCAACCACAGGAAAAATGTAAAAAAAGTTCAAATTTAATAAACCTCCTTCCAGCGGTCGAATTGGCGACCGCACGACAAAATAGACTAACCCGCAGGGAAACAAAAAATGGTGTCATTACACAACGCTTCTGGACATGACCTCAACAGTTGTCGCACCTGGTTGAAGGGCACGGAAGATTTCTTTCAAGGTACTACACCTATGCTGACTACACCAGAAGAAGGACAATCCCGGGGGACCAAAGACGCCGATGGAGACAAGGTAATGCCATACCAGGTACCTAGTAATCATATTAATATTATTTTTGGTGGGTCTTCATCTTATTATTCTAAGCGTCACTTCAAAGCTGTTTGCCGGGAGGTAAATAGTGTTGAATCTCCCCTTGGAGAGCTTCAATTTCCCTGTTGGTCAGAGACCTCCCTGATCTTTAGCTGGGAACATTGCCGCAAAGGGTTGTCACAACCACGACAGCTTCCTTTGGCAATTTCCCCCATTATTAGCAATGCTAAAGTGGGATGAGTATTGATTGATGGGGGCAGTTCTTTCGACCTATTATTCGCCAAAGCTCTTGATGAGATGCAAATACCTCGCTCAAAGATTAAACCAGTGGCTCACCCATTCTTTGGGATAATCCCTGGTTCCTCGATGATGCCCATCGGGCAAATAGTGTTACCTGTAACACTCGAGGGACCAGAGAATTTTCGAACAGAGTTAATTATTTTTGATGTAATTGATTTTGATTCAGCTTACAATGCTATCTTTGGCGGGCCCTCACTCGCCAAGTTCATGGCAGTGACACACTACGCTTATCAGCGCGTCAAAATACCAGGACCAAAAGGCGTCATCACAGTCAAAGGTAGTCAGAATACGGCTCTCACTTGTGATTGCATTTCTTTGGAACTGGTCGACCAACTACCCCTACGGGATGTCAAATTGGCGACCAAAAAGCCTGATACGATCAAGACAACTCCGCAACCAGACAAAAACTCAAGCAAGTTCCTCTATTCCCAGACGACCCATCTAAGACTGTTCGGATTGGGTCAGCATTGGATGAGAAGTGGGAACTCACGCTCATTACTTTCCTTCGAGCTAACGTAGATGTGTTTGCGTGGAAACCATCCAACATGCCCAGAGTCCCAAGGGAAGTGATCGAGCATAGGCTAGCAATAAAGCAAAAGCTTCAACGCTTTGCTCCTGATCGACAAGAAACCATTCATTTGGAGTTGACTAAACTCCAAGAAACTGGCTTCATTCGCAAGGTTAACCATCCGGAATGGCTCGCGAATCCGATCATTGTCCTTAAGTCCAATGGTAAGTGGCAAATGTGCGTCGATTACACCAATCTTAACAATGCTTGCCTGAAGGATGACTTTCCCATTCCTCGCATCGATCAATTGGTCGATTCAACAGCAGCTTGTGAACTGATGAGCTTTCTGGATGCTTACTCAGGCTACAATCAAATTAGCATGGCAGAAGTAGATGAAGAGAAAACTGCCTTCATACCCTTTGGCACCTACTACTACATCAGAATACCATTTGGGCTCAAGAACGCTGGTTCCACGTACCAGCGCTTGATGCAGAAGACCTTTCTATCTCAATTAGGGCATAAGTTATAAGCTTACGTAGATGATCTGGTTGTAAAGAGCTTAAAGAGCTCTAATCTTGTAAATGATCTCACTGAGACTTTCTGTCATTTGAATAAACATTAAATCAAGTTGAATCCCAAAAAGTGTTCTTTTGGAGTTTCTTCTGGTAAAATTTTAGGTTTTCTTGTTTGTTCACAAGGCATTGAGGTTAATCCCGATAAAATATGGGCCATTGAGCAAATGAGATCCCTTTCGACAACGAAGGATGTTCAAGCCTAACTGGCCGAATGGTGGCATTGAGTCGTTTCATATCACGGTTAGGCGAACGTGGTTTACCCTTCTTTAAGGTACTACGTAAGCACAATGGTTTCCAGTGGTCGGATGAAGCTGATAAAGCCTTTCAGGAGGTCAAAGCATATTTATCGAGTGGTCTAGTGTTAGTTTCCCTAGAAATGGGAGAACTACTGCTCATTTACTTAGCCGCAACCCCTTGTGCGGTTAGTGCAGTACTGGTTATCACGTACCTCTCATTGCAATCGCTGTAATTATCTCCTTTTCTGGTTATCATGACCTAGCTGGTCACAAACGTTAAGAGGGGTAAGAGCTTCGGTTGGTATGGTTGGTGAGGTTGAGAGTGCCACATACATTTAGTAGTTGGTAGGAAATTTTTGTGTTTCTTGTTTTCACTAACCATGGCAGGATCGAAGGGTTCACGAGGTTCGTTGCATGAAAGTGATCCTGATGTTGAGGAGAGCATAGATCGACCATCAGTGCTCCCATCATCTCCGTGATCTCAAACCATGTTGGGTCACTTCGAACGGATGCTGCACGAACAAATAGTACCGCGTTTGACCGGCTTGGAGAATCGTCTTGATAGAATAGACGTTCGACTTGAGCAAGTCGAGCGGACGCCGCCACGGCAACATCCACCACCTCGATTTCCTAGAGGTCCAGTCAAAGCCAATAATCATGATGCGGCTGCCGTTCCACTTTAACCAAGGGAGAACTTGAACACTGCGTTCCAGGAAGCCGCCAATGTAGAGAGATATGATAATTATGTGGCCGATAATGAGGAAGTCATTTTGGATCCTGATCAACAACGACTTGCATGAAACCGTCGAAGAATTAGGGAGTATGAACGTCACCGTAGTGAAGGCCGAAGAGATGATGTTTTGGGAAAGATCAAATTTACTGTGCCCAGCTTTGATGGGAAGTTTAATCCAGAAGCATATATCGATTGGGAATTGCTCGTCGAATGAAAATTCAGTTGTTATCTGTATCCAGAATGTAACACCCTGAGTTTAGGGGTGAAAACTTCCTTTTTCATGAACAGCATGCATGCATATATCTGTAGTAGTAGCCAAATCATTACTTTTATCAAGCCCTAAAATTTCCAAATTTATTCTATAGACCCAAATCAAGATTAGATTGTTCAGATGTGATCTATTAGTTGTTCTGAACCTAAAAGTTTTCAGAAGCCAGATTCAATTCCATCTCTAAATCCCAGATTTGTCAAAACTTCTATTTTCGAAAACAGAATTAAGTTAATTATCCTAAATACTCTGGACTCAGATTTAGACAAATCTTGACCTAATTCAGAGCAGATTATTCTTAGATTATGATCATGGGTATGCCAATACCTTAAACCAGAAAGTTGGCAGCCAGATTTCATCATCTAGACTCTTTTCACAAATCAGTCCAAGAGGTATCGCAGATCAGTCCTTTTCCAGATTTTCCATAAGCCTAAAAAGGCTAAATGTTGCAAATCAACACCAAATTTAGAATTCTTCAGCAAACCTCTTCCAAATGCTATTTGAAACAATTTTCTCTTCTGTCCAGATTTCAAAATCTCATCCTAAATGCCAGAATTTGAAATCGACCAAAACTCAGATTTCAATTACCCTAAAATACCCTATTTTCAGTTTATATCAAAAACTATTCAAATGTGCCAGATTTTATCAAATATCTTTACCAAATATTTTGTTGAATATAGTTTGCCAGATCAGTGCAATTGAATTCAGTTTTAACCTTCTAAAATCTCCAGATTTGCAAATCAGTCCAAAACCCAAAATTAGAAATTTCAAATCAATCCTTCTCTTCATTTTCAGCCTTTTTCGACCAGCTCTGGTCGTTCCTTTCGACCAGTCTTCAGAGGCCGTTCGACCGGAGCTGTGCTGTGCTTCCGCGCCGTGTTGCCTCGCCGCCAGCCAGAAATTCTTGCCGCCTGTGTTTGTGAGCAATCGTGCCACCGTGTGCGCACGTGACCTCAGCCAGAACTTCATGCTACCGGAGGATTTTTGCCTGTGCCCCAGCTGCGTTTTCGCGCGCGCGCCCGTGAAGACACATTTTGCATGTTCTTACGTGTTGTTGCCAGAGCTATGTCACTGCCTCTGCATCTGCGCCATCCCAAATCAAATTCCAATGCGCCCCGACCGCTGCTGGCAAAGCTGTTGCACCGCCTGCGCGCCGTCGCATCACCATTCACTGTTGTTGCTTCTGCGCCCAACCAGTCTCGTCACCGGCGCCAATTTCCTTGCTATTCCCTCTTTGCAAGTTTCGCCGTGCCTATTTAAGCACCCCTGTACCCAGTAGTTTCTTCACACTTCACCAGAAATCAGCTAAGTCCCAAATTTTCTGATCCGGGAGGATCTCCAAGTCCTGATCGCATGTGGCTTCGCGACCAAGTCCTGATCGCATGCGGCTTCACGACCAAATCCTGATCGCATACGGCTTCGCGACCTTAACCGTGTTCGGAAAGGATTCGCGACCATGGATTGGTCCGCGACCAGGAAAAGGAATTTGTGGTGAATGGATAGGCTCCAGGACGCCATTTTTGGTGGAGAATCAAAGGAAAAGTTGGCGATTTTGGGAAGACGAAGGCTGAAGAAAATGAGGGTTTTGTGCGGCGGGAACGATGAGGGTTTTTGACTGTGTGGCTTCTTTGAGAAGACGTCTGCTCTTTTCATTGTAACACCCTGAGTTAGGGGTGAAAATTTCCTTTTTCATCAATAGCATGCATGCATGTATCTGTAGTAATAGCCAGATCAGTATCTATCCTAAGCCCTAAAATCTCCAAAATCTATCCTGTGACCTCAAATCAAGATCAGATTGTTCAGATGTGATCTATCAGTTACTCTGAACTTAAAAGTTTTCAGAACCCAGATCCAATTCTATCTCTAAATTCCAGATTTATCAACTTCTTCTGTTTTCGAAAACAGAAATACCTTATATTACCCAAATACCCTAAGTTTCAGAAATACAGATTTAATCCAAATCTTGACCAAGTTCAGACCAGATTATTCCTGAAATATGATCATGGGTATGTCAATACCTTAATATAAAAAGTTGACAACCAGATTCTATCATCTAGACTCTTTTCACAAATCAGTCCAAGAGTTATCGCAAAATAGTCCTTATCTGATATCTGAAAACCCAAAAAGGCTAAAATCTCCATATTAACTTTAAATTAAGAATTTCTTCAGCAAATCTTCTCAAAATGCTATTTGCCACAAGTTTCTCTTCTGTGCAGATATCAAAATCGAACCCTAAATGCCAGAATTCGAAATCGACAAAACTTAAACCTTATTTTACCCTAAATTACCCTATTTTCAGTTTGTATCAAAAACTATTTAAATGTATCAAATTTTATCAATTACCTTTGCCAAATACCTTGTTGAATATAATCTACCAGATTAGTGAAATCAATTTCAGTTTAAACCTCCCAAAATTCCAAATTTACATTTCAGTCCAAAACTCAAAGAATTGAAACTGCAGATCAGTCCATTTTCGACCAGGACAACTGCTGTACACGACCAGAAGCCTTGCCGTGTTTCCTTGCGCCGTGCACGTTCGCCGCCGGTGAAGCTTCGCCTGCAACTTGATCGTGCATGCTGTTGCGCACGTGTCCTCGCCTCAGCCGTCACCGTGGCAGCGCCGCTGCAACGTCGACGACCAGCGCCTGCTTCCCCGCGCGACCAGCAGTGACTGTTGTCAGCATCTTCTTGCCACGTCGCTTGCCTTGCCAGCCGTTGTCGCCACCGCTTTGCACCGCCCGACATGATTGAGTCCCAATGTAGCAACAGTTTTGCCTCGCCAGTGCGCCGTCGCGTCACCGTTCGCCGTTGCTACATCGGCGCCCGGCAACTCATATCAACTGACATCAAATTCAATGCTATTACTTCCTTGCAAGCTACGCCCACTGCACTATATAAACAGCCATACCTTGTGTCACTTTCTCATCACCAGAACTTAGTCAGATTTACAAACTTCTTCACTGTCGTCGTCTTCTCCGGCGAGTCCAGCAAGAGGCTTCACAGTGACAGCCTCAACCGCAGCACCTCCTGCCAAATTAACAGCATCTGTGAGTTCCCCTCGTCTCCCTCATTGTGCTGTACCATCTAATTGAGTTATATTGCATCCAGTCGCCGGTGATCGCCGGGATTGCTAAATGCCCTGTTCCGGCAATGTAGCTCGAATTACTCCAAATTAGCTTTCATATCTATAATCAAAATTGATCAGTAAGCTAAATCAAGCATACCTGTGAACTTAGAACAATCATTTGAGCCCAATTTGAAGCTATCCCCAATTTTGCAATTTATCAGTTGCTGGCTCTCGTCGCCAAGCCACACCGGCGATCCTCCGGCCAAATTGACGTCGCCAGTAGCTTACTCATACCCTTCTATCACTCCTAGAGCAAGGAATCGAGTTCAATCGGCTTGTGTTGAAAATGCCCAAATCCAATGTTTCTTCTCCGGCGCCGATCACCGGAAAGCTTGTTCCAGCCATTTCAGCCCTCGAAACTTTGTCTAGTATGTGTGCTTTGATCTCCTGAACACTTTTGTCTTCTAGCCCGACACCTAGATCGGCCTAGATCAGAAGTTATAGCCATGCCAAGTTTGTGTCCAGAACTGCTCCAATGCAGCCAGTTCATCTCTGTTCATCATCAAATTTCTTGCTTTCCAGCCATTTCTTGCCCTAGATCCTATTCACTAAATTGTTCCTGTTACTCAAGCCTACCTCCCAGACAAAGTGGTGCATCATTTGGAGCTCCAGATCAAAAGTTATGCTAAGCCCTAGTTTTTGGCATTGTCAGCTCTATGCCAGAGCTTGTCAGCCAGTGGCATTGACCTTATTTACCCACTTCTGGTTGTGTAATTTGAAATCCACTTTGTCCACTGAATTTGTAGAGTTGTGATCTACATTTTCTTCTACTACCACAACTTGAGATAAGCATCCTAGCTTTTCTTAAAGCTATGTCCAAGCTTTGATCCGAATGTCGATCTGTTGACATTCGCTGTTTTGATTAAACCAGCCACAAAATTGTTATCCCTATTGTAATCCTGAAACCCTAAGATTATCTAATCACCATCCTTAGCCCAAATTCCTTGAAACCCTAGAATCTCAGTTCAGTTTGCAATTCAACTTATCTCCAGTTTAGTTCGATCATTCTTGTTGAGCATTTCTGCATATAAGTCATAAAACATTTTAATATTATAAGTAATCATTGTGTGTTTGTTTGTCGTCGAGCAGATTCAGAAGCTGACTTTGAAGATTTTGCTGTTGACCCGTCATCGACTGCTGTATTTTACGACGCGGAAGGCAAGTCATATCCTTGGTCATCTTGAACCTATATTTTAAATGTTGCTATAATATAACCTTGAATATAGGCAATATTGCATGTGAATGATTGAGAATGGTTGATTTATCAATTGGCAGTACTAGACTGGTTATCTATGAAATGTGAAATAAACAAGTTTTGAACCATGAACTATTATATGTATTTATATACTTATATTCATGAAATAAAACCCCTAGCCGTGACCAGAAAAATGGTATGGATGGCTGTAGCACTGGAGGTGCTAGACTGCAAAGGAATGCAGGCACTGAAGGTGCAGGGTTGTGGATGGTCTGGTCACTGGCATATAAGGACTAGAACCTTGTGTTGTGCGTCTAGTGGCATGAACAACGTGCTAACCGCAAGCCTGGTATGGGACAGGCCTGAACAAGTAATTATGTGGATCGCACATGAAACCCCTGCATGAGATGTGTAGTGATGCACGATAAACACGGAGCGCGGCTCCCACACATATCACGGAAGGTGATCAAGCACGCTGACCCAGTAATGGGAATAAGCAAAGGGGTGGAGGTTTGGATACAACCTGCCACAACTGTGCCTCGCTGAGAGCCACAGGGTCGGGGGTGAATTGTAAGTGATATATAACAAAAGTTCTTGTTATTTCCACCTTGCCGCTCACAGTATGAAGTGAGTCAGGGGTCCAATCATTTTGTTATGATAGGAAAGGTTTGAAAGTGGAATATCTTGCGGGTAAAGTGGTACCTCTCTGTAGAGTTAAAAACGTATTCGAATACTCCGAGCTCCCGGGTTTATAGGAGTCTGCTGCGGTGGATTAAATCCACGGGGTGTGACACAAGTATTATTTTCTAAATAAAATATGTTTAATCAAGATTACCCAAATGACATGTGTTGTCATGATAAGGAGTGCTGCCGTGGGCTGTCGTGTGTCGACGTGTCGCGGTAGTGCTATAATCTAGTGAACATGAATAATGATGTTATATTATAAAAAGTGCTGCCATAAGATGAGATGAGAAAGGAAAAGATTATTTTACAAATATCCATAATTCTTGACTAGTCTAGGTTCATATCATCACTACTATATGTATCTACTCTTACCTATGACTTGCTGAGTACGTAAGTGCTCACCCTTGCAACATTCAACTCAATAGATGGAGCCTACTTTGATCAAGATGATGGCACGGAGTACTACGTGGATCCAGAAGGAGGAGAATCAGTTCCGCCAGAACCCTGAAGTGTGTTGTTCTGCCGTCAACTTCTTTTGTGGGAGGGTCACCTATCTTCTACTGCGTAGTTAAATATTTTGCTAAACCCTGAATGCCTTGTAGGCATTGTAATCCTCTTTATGTAATATTAAGGCCAGCAGGCCACACTGCTTAATATTTTGTGAGTACTCTGTTGCAATGTAATATACTCCTGTGTTTGGCTCATCCTGGGAAGTCAAAGGTTTGTGGTTTGGGACTAGCTGCAGCGAGATAGGTCTCTACAGGAGTAGTCGTTGTCCCAGTTTCGGGGCGCGACACCAACACCCCCTTAGCTATCGGAACTTTGAAGGTCGACGCTAAGACTGATATACCCATATATGATGGGGTGATCGATGCCGAGAAGCTGGATTCTTGGATTGACCAACTTGAGACCTACTTTGACCTTAAAGGGTTCAGTAGCACTCAAAAGGTCAAATTTGCACCTTTGAAGATGAAGGACCACGCCAAGACATGGTGGAAGGCCCTTGTCGCCAGTGGTGAAGCTGACGACCTTGCGTGGGGTCAATTCAAATGACTTCTGCGACAAGAATTCTATCCGATGGGTTACCTTGAGGAGAGATGGGAGTGTTGGCACAGATTGTACCAACGGCGCGACCAGACCGTCCAAGACTATACGACAGAGTTTCGGCGACAAGAAATGGTCATCGGCATCTCACTATCCGACCCTCAGGTATTTTGGAAGTACACATCTAGACTTCAGAAATCGATCAATACTGAGCTAAGTCTGTTTGGTGTCCAAGACATTGCGACCGCGAGCACAACTGCTATGGCGATCGAGAAGAAGAACAAATCCCGCAGCGACAAAAGCACGAAGGAAAGTGCGACCTCGACAAAGAAAAAGCCGAGTTCGAAGAAGAGCGCTTCAAAATCGGGCACGGGTGCCTTTTGCGAACATTGTCAAGTCGCGGGACATACCAAGGACAAATGCTACAAGCTTCATCCTGAACTTCGACCAAAGAAAAATGGACCAGGGAAAAGAACAACCACGGCTACTGCGACTTCACCCGACGAAGAAGTTGTCCGAGTGAACTCGGTTAATGATGCGGATACGACCTTGTCTCTGATGGTAATGCCGAAGGAGAAGGGTTCGGATCCACCAAACGACCATCACCCAACAGAGGACTTGTTCACCATCAACATCCAGGTGAAGCACGAAGTGGTCGCAGCGATATTCGATCCAGGAAGTCAGAAGAATCTGGTCTCCGCTGGACTGGTTCGGCGATTTGGTTTGAAGACAACCACACACCCGCGACCATATCCACTGGGTTGGTTTACATCCGACGTGAATCAACAGATTACGAGTCAGTGTGTGTTGAAATTTGCAATATCTGCACGATATATCGATGAGGTGCAATGTGATGTTGTCCCTATCGATATCTGTCAGGTGATATTTGGGAGTCCGTATCTGTATGATCGAGACGCTCATTTCCATCGGCGAGTGCAAGAGTACGACCTCACCAAAGACGGAGTTAAGTTCGTGATCAGTAGAGACATCCACGTCAACACTTCGAACTTGATTACCGAAAATCAAGCCAAACGAATTGTTAATGCATGCCACAAGTGTGTGCTTGTCATGATTCAACCCATTGGACAAAGTGAGGGTACTCGACCAGCATTGTCGTTGGCGTGCCGAGAGGATTCTGGTCGTTTGTCGAGACTGTTGGAGAAATACAGTGATCTGTTCGAGACTACCCAGGGTCGTCCGCCGAAACGTCCAGTCGAGCACGAAATTCAGCTTGTGTCCGATGCGACACAGCCCAATCTGAGTATGTATCGCAACTCAGTATTGGAGAATGAAGAGATCAAGAGACAACTTGGTGAGTTGCTGAACAATGGTGTCATTCAACCGAGTAGTTCACCTTGTGGATCTCCTGTGGTGTTAGTACCAAAGAAAGATGGGACTTGGCGTATGTGCATCGACTATCGAGCACTGAACAAGATCACCATCAAGAACCGGTACCCCCTTCCTCGTATTGATGACCTGCTAGACCAATTGAAGCATGCTGTTGTCTTCTCCAAATTGGATCTTAAGTCAGGATATCATCAAGTCAGCATCCGAGAGGAGGATACAAGGAAGACCACGTTCAAAACACGGCAAGGTCTGTTCGAATGGCTGGTCATGCCGTTTGGTCTCTGCAACGCCCCGGCAACTTTCATGCGTCTTATGAATGACGTATTGAGACAATTCATCGACGACTTTGTGATCGTGTATCTCGACGACATATTGGTTTATAGTCGTTCGTGGGATGAGCACCTCATTCATGTCGAAAAGGTGTTCGATCAGCTTCGGCAACATCGACTTCGCCTCAACCGTAAGAAGTGCGAGTTCGGCCAGCAAACTCTACTTTACCTTGGATTCCTGGTCGGCAACGGTACGTTGCAAATCGACCCAGACAAGGTAAAAGTGATTCGCGAATGGCCGCGACCGCGAACAGTTACGGATGTCCGTAGTTTTGTGGGAGCATGCCAATATCTTCCGAAGTTCATCCGACACTTCTCGTTTGTGTCTTCTCCATTGCATGCATTAACCAGGATCAATCTGGAGTTCGAGTGGACAGGGAAACATGAGGACACGTTTCTCTTGCTGAAAAGGAAGATCAGCGAGGCACCTGTGTTAGCTTTGCCGAATCTCCAGAAACCGTTCGAGCCGGAAACCGATGCCTCAGGTTATGCGATAGGCGCAGTGCTTATGCAAGAAGGTCGACCAGTGGCATATCACTCAGAGTTATTCCAGGGAGCTCAGAAGAACTATCTGACTTATGATAAGGAGTTATGCGCACTGCATCAGACCGTGAAACATTGGCGGTGTTATCTTTTGGGTAAAGAGACGGTTGTCCACACCGACCATCAACCATTGCAATATTTGCAAACTCAGTCCAAGCTACAGCAAGCTCGGCACATGAAGTGGATGTCGTATCTGCAGCAGTTTAATCTGGTGATTAAGTACAAGAAGGGCGTACACAATAAATTGGCGGATATGTTGCCGCGACCACCAGTTACAACCCTCTGTTTATCAGCGTTCATGCAGATCGAGCCATCATGTCATGATGACTATGTCACTATGTACAGTGAAGACCCTGATTTTCAAACAGCACTGACTGAGGTCGAAACAGGGAACCCTACAGAGTTCGTTCGTCGAGAAGGACTCTTGTACAAGGGCAATTTACTTTGCATACCTCGTGGAGCACCTCGAACTCAATGGATGCGAGAAGCGCACACATCGAAGGTAGCTGGTCACTTTGGGGTTACAAAGACATTGCAAAATCTTCACCGACATGTGTTCTGGCCGCGTATGCAGCAAGATGTGGCTAGGTTTGTTCGAGGCTGCGGTCTCTGCAGCATCTCGAAACCGGCAAACCGAAAATTAGGTTTGTACACTCCTTTGCCAGTTCCATCACGACCATGGGAGAGCATATCCATGGATTTCTTGGGAGGATTGCCTAAGACCCGACGTGGCAACGACTATCTATTCGTGGTCGTTGATCGGTTCTCCAAAATGATTGTTCTTATACCTTGTCGAAAGACTATCACGGGAGAAGAAGCAGCTCGGGTATTCTTTCAACACGTTTGGACACACTTCGGACTGCCGACTTCTATTGTGTCTGATCGCGATACCCGATTCCTTAGTCACTTTTGGCGATCGCTCTGGACGATGATGGACACCAAGCTAAAGAGGAGTACTGCTTTTCATCCACAAACTGATGGTCAAACCGAAGTGGTTAATCGCACAGTCGTTCATCTCTTGAGAGGATATAACTCGAAGCACCCGAAGACCTGGGATGAAAGCATACCATACCTACAGTTTGCTTTTAATCGAGCAGTGCATGGTTCGACTGGAAAGTCGCCGTTTGAGGTCTGTTTAGGATTTCTACCACAGAGTCCATTCGACATGGAGTTTGTGATCCCTACTTCAGCACAGAACAGCAAGGAAGCATCTGATCAGGATCGAGCACAAAAATTCCTGGAAGGTATTCAACGACTCCATCGTGAGGTTGAACAGAACTTGCTGAAAGCTCAACTCAAGTACAAGGTGCGACATGATCGGCACCGAGTTGATGCGCAATTTCAAGAAGGTGATATGGTATGGTTACATTTGAGTAAGGAGAGACTTAAAGGTGAAGGTAAGAAACTCACACCCATTCGTTATGGTCCTTTTCGGATTTTGCGGAAAGTGGGTAATAATGCTTGTCAGCTCAAGTTACCTCCATACATGGATATCTACTCGGTTGTCAATGTTGAGCACCTCAAACTCTTTGAGCCTTTAATGCTGGATGATGAGCCAGATACTATAGTACCATCTGTTGAAGACTTGGTCTATCAACGAGACAAACCTCTACGTGAAGATGTGATTCTGGAAAAGAAGGTGACTACCACCCGCAGTGGCACCAAGGAGACTTTTCGAATCAGTCGGAAAGATCAACGAGCACGTGCGGCAAAGTGGTACACCAAAGAAGATGGACAAGCCCAATTTCCACATCTCCAGTTTGATCGTGAGGTCGCAACAGGGGTTGGCTCCTTCTCAACAAGGGAGTCATGATCCGGGAGGATCTCCAAGTCCTGATCGCATGTGGCTTCGCAACCAAGTCCTGATCGCATGCGACTTCGCGACCTTAACCGTGTTCGGAAAGGATTCGCGACCATGGATTGGTCCGCGACCAGGAAAAGGAATTTGTTCCCTGTTCGGAATTGTAATCAGATCCGAATGTGTATAACTAAGCTTATCTGTTTAGGATTAGTTATATGAATCTAATACGTTTAGGTCTCTAAGTCTGATACGTACTCATACGATTGGACTATAAATACCTTGTAATAGCTCTAGTTTAGATCATCGAATTCAATCGAAGAGTCTTAGAACTTATTTGAGTTTTAGACACTTATAGTTCATCGACGTAGACAAGTGTGTCTAACGTTCGACGTGTAAAGCCCTCTTTGAAATAAAGAGTTGTGCAATTACTTTGGGTTTCGGTATTTCCGAGTAAGATCCCGTTATTCCGCATATTAGAATCTGGGCGAG
Organism: Pharus latifolius; assembly: GCA_019359835.1. Lineage (NCBI taxonomy): Eukaryota > Viridiplantae > Streptophyta > Magnoliopsida > Poales > Poaceae > Pharus > Pharus latifolius. Next base: position 26,242,325 of record CM033325.1, on the reverse strand, counting down.
CCTAGTGCGAAAACCAAGACTAGGTCTCAAACGGATCATTTTCTCACCTTCATTTTCTTCTCCGGCGAGCCGTCGAGGGGGCTCACGGTGCCAGCTCCAATCACTGAATCAACCTTCAAATTGAAGCCACCAGTGAGTTTCCCTTATCCTTTTATCCGGCAATGCAGCTTGATTTATCCCAAATTAGCCTTCGAATCTGTAGATTAAATTGATCAGTGAACTATCCTTAGCAAGCCAGTGCATCAAGATTTTAAAATTTAACTCAAATCGAAGTTGTTCCCAAATTGGAATTTCACCAGAAACTGGCTCACGTCGCCAGGCTTCTCCGGTAATCCTCCAGTCAAATTGACTTCACCAACAGCTTCCTTATACCTCTTAGATACTCCTCGAGCAAAGAATTGAGTTCAATCGACCTGTATCAAAAATGCCCAATTCCCATGTCATCTTCTCCGGTGTCGTTCACCGGAAAAATGATTACGGCCGATCCAGCTTCAACCACTTTGTCCTCTAGATGTGCCTCAATCTCCTGAGTACTTTTGTCTTCTAGCTCGACACCTAGATCGGTCTAGATTGAAAGTTATAGCCTTGCCAAGATCTGTGTCCAGAACTATTTCAGTGCAGTGATATCACTGCAGTTCATCACCGGATTTCTTGCTGTCCGGTCATCTTCAGCCGTGGAACCTGTTGTATCATTTGTTCCTGTTATCAAGGCCTACCTCCCAGACAAAGTGGTGCATCAATTGGAGCCCTAGATCAAAAGATATGGCAAACCCTAGTTTTTGGCCATGTCAGTCCTAGTGCCAGTTTATGCCAGCCAGTGGCATTGGCCTTGTTCACCTTCTTCTGGCTGTGGATTTTAATAATAACTTTGTCTACTGAATTTGTAGAATTGTAATCTACATTTTCTTCGACTACCACAACTTGAGATAAGCACTCTAGCTTTTCTTAAAGCTATGTCAGAGCCTTGAACCGAATGTCGATCTGTTGACATTCATTAATTTTGATCAAACCAGCCACAAAATTGATGTCCTTATTGCAACCTTGAAACCCTAAGAACATCTAACACCTATCCTTAGCCCAAATTCCTTGAAACCCTAGAATCTTGACTCAGTCCAGTCTGTAGTCTCAACTAATGTCGGCATTATTCAGTTATTCTGTTAAGCATATCTGCATATAAGTCATAAAACATTTTAATATAGCTAGTAATCATTGTTTGTTGTTTGTACCGAGCAGATCCAGAAGCTGAGTTTGAGGACTTCACTGTTGACCCGTCGTCAGCTGCTATATCTTACAACGCGGAAGGCAAGTCATATTCTTAGACATCTTGAACCTATATTTTAAGAGTTGCTATAATATAACCTTGAATATAAATAATATTGCATGTGAAAGATTGAGAATGGTTGAATTATGAATTGGTAGTACTAGGCTGGATGTCTGTGAAATGTGAAATGAACAAGTTCTGAGCCATGAACTAATATATATTTATGTATATACCTATATTCATGAAATAAAACCCTTAGTCGTGACCAGAATTTTGGTATTGAACGGCGGTAGCGCTGGAGGTGCTTAACTGCCAAGGATGTGCAGGCACTGAAAGTGCATGGTTGTGGATGGTCTGGTCACTGGCATATAAGGACTAGAACCTTGTGTTGTGCGTCTAGTGGCATGAACAACGTACTAACCGCAAGCCTGGTATGGGACAGGCCTGAACAAGTACTTATGTGGATCGCACATGAAACCCCTGCATGAGATGTGAAGTGATGCACGATTTGCACGGAGTGCGGCTCCTACACATATCACTGAAGGTGATCATGCACGCTGACCCAGTAATGGGAATATGCATAGGGGTGGGGGTTTGGGTACAACCCGCCACAACTGTGGTTCACGAGAGATCCACAGGGTCAGGGATGAATTGTAAGTGAAACATAACAAAAGTTCTTGTTATCTCCACCTTGCCACTCACAGTATGAAGTGAGTCAGGGGTCCAATCATTTTGATAGGAAAGGCATGAAAGTGGAATATCTTGCGGGTAAATTGGTACCTCTCTGCAGAGTTAAAAACGTATTCGAATACTCCGAGCTCTCGGGTTTATAGGAGTCTGCTGCGGTGGATTAAATCCACGGGGTGTGACACAAGTATATTTTCTAAATAAAATTTATTAAGTCAAGATTACCCAAATGACATGTGTTTTCATAATAAGGAGTGCTGCCGTGGGCTGTCGTGTGTCGACGTGTCGCGGTAGTGCTATAATCTAGTGAACATGAGTAGTGATGCTATATTATGAAAAGTGCTGCCATGAGATAAGATAAGAGAAGATATGAAAGAAAAAGGTTATTTTACAAACATCCATAATTCTTGACTAGTCTAGGTTCATATCATCACTACTATATGTATCTACTCTTACCTATGACTTGCTGAGTACGTAAGTACTCACTCTTGCAACCTTCAATGCATTAGAAGGAGCGTTCAATAATCCAGATGAAGGAGTAGAGAACTTTGTGGATCCAGATGAAGGAGAGCCAGTTCCGCCAGAACCTTGATGTGTGTTGTTTAGCCGTCAACTTCTTTTGTGGGAGGGTCACCTATCTTCTACTGTGTAGATGTTATTTTGCTAAATCATGTATGCTGCGAAGGCATTGTAATCTCTTTATGTAATATTAAGGCCAGCAGGCCACACTGCTTAAATATTTTGTAAGTTACTCTGTTGCATTGTAAATATACTCCTGTGCTTGACTTATCCTGGGAAGTCAAGGGTATGCATATATGGGACTAGCTGCAGCGAGCTAGATCTCCACGGGAGTAGTCGTAGTCCCAGTTTCAGGGCACAACACAGAAGATCGTCTAGTACGTACCGCCACCAGTGAGTTTGTTGACTATGCTTCTATTTGGTGGAGTCAAGTCCGCCAAAGAGATATAGCTCGTCACACTTGGTACGACCTGAAGCACTTGATGAGGTCCAGATTCGTACCCTCTTATTTTGAGAGAGATTAACTTAATAGAATTCAGATATTGACCCAAGGTAGCAAATCTATGGAAGATTACTATCAAGAGCTGCAAGTGGGCATTCTTCGTGCTAATGTGCAGGAGGAGGAGAATGCAAAGATGGCCAGATTCTTGGGTGGATTGAATCGTGAGATACAAGACATCCTTGATTTTCAGAGTTACACATCTTTGGATCAGCTGTTTCATTACACAAGCAAAGCTGAGAGGCAAGTACAAGGGAAACGACCAAGCTACAACAAAACTGGTCGAAGCTACCCTAGTGCGACCACGCCTTGGAAGAGCACTACTTCACAGCAAAAGAGTGCGACACCCACTGGCGGAGCTGCTGCATCAACTAGTCGAGTACAGTCCATGAGCTGCCTTGCTAATTCAACATCCAGGGTCGCTGATTTGAAGACGACCACTGCTACCCCCACCAAAAGTTCATCCTCGGTCGCTTCTATAGGAAGAACAAGGGAGATAGGGTGTTTCAAATGCAAAGGGAAGGGGCATTACATGCGTGATTGCCCAAATCAGCGGGCCCTCATCGTCCGGGATGATGGAGAGTACACATCGGCCAGTGAGGTCGAAGAAGAAACCAACCATGAGGAGCAACATGACATGTTGGGCTCTGATGCAGAGGAGATCACTTTTGATGTTGGTCATAGTAGCCTTATTATTCGTCGTGTTCTTAGTTCGCTGCAGGAAAAGGCAGAGCAGGGGAGCGCCACAATTTATTTCAATCAAAGTTTGTGATCATGAAGCGCTCATGCAAAGTCATCATTGATGGAGGAAGCTGCCACAACATCGCCAGTTTAGAGATGGTTGCCAAGCTTGGCTTGACCACACGAACACACCCGCAGCCATACTACATTCAATGGTTCAATTCTTGTGGAAAGTTGAAGGTGACCGCGATGGTATGTGTCAACTTCTTTGTAGGTTCCTATTCTGATTTTGTGGACTATGATGTGGTACCGATGCAAGCTTGTGCATTACTACTTGGACGACCATGGCAATACGACAAGGATACTGTAACGCCCTGAGTTAGGGGTGAAAATTTCCTTTTTCATAAATAGCATGCATGCATGTATCTGTAGTAATAGCCAGATCAGTTTCTATCTCAAGCCCTGAAATCTCCAAAATCTATCCTGTGACCTCAAATGAAGATCAGATTGTTCAGATATGATCTATCAGTTACTTTGAACTTAAAAGCCTTCAGAACCTAGATCCAATTCTATCCCTAACTCTCAGATTTATCAGCTCCTTCTGTTTTCGAAAACTGAAATACCTTCTATTACTTAAATACCCTAAGTTTCAGAAATACAGATTTAATCCGAATCTTGACCAAGTTCAGACCAGATTATTCCTGGAATATGATCATGGGTATGTCAATACCTTAATATAAAAAGTTGACAGCCATATTTCACCATCTAGACTCTTTTCACAAATCAGTCCAAGAATTATCGCAAAATAGTCCTTATCTGTTATTTGAAAATCCAAAAAGGCTAAAATCTCCAGATTAACTCCAAATTCAAAATTTCTTCGGCAAATCTTCTCAAAATGCTATTTGTCACAAGTTTCTCTTCTGTTCAAATTCCAAAATCTCATCCTAAGTACCAGAATTCAAAACCAAATGAAATTCAGATTTCAATTACCCTAAATTACCCTATTTTCAGTTTGTATCAAAAACTATTCAAACGTATCATATTTTATCAATTATCATTGCCAATTAACCTGTTGAATATAATCTACCAGATTAGTGAAATCAAATTCAACTCTAACCTTCCCAAATCTCCAGAATTACAGATTGGTCCAATTGTGAAAATCAAATATTGCAAATCAGCCCAATTTCGACCAGGCTAGCTACTGTGCGCACGACCAGGAACTGCCGTGCTTGTGCGCCGTGGTTGCTCATCGCCGGTGAGGCTTCGCCCGCGCTCGTGACCATGCATGCCGGTGCGCACGTGTCCCCGCTCCAGCTAGTGCCGTGGCAAGGCCGCTGCTACGTCGACGACCAGTGCTGCTCCCGCGCGCGATCAACGGCTTTTTGTCAGCAACTCCTCGCCACGTCGCTTTGCCGCGCCAGTGTTGTCGCCACCGCTTGCTACAACTTTGCCAGGTCCCGATGAGGCGACACTGTGATCAACTGCAAGCCTGTCGCCGTCGCATCACCGTTCTTCGCTGTGTCTTCGCCACTGTTGCTCCAGCACGCAACCAGTCAAGTCACCGGCTGCCAATTACTTCGTTGTCTCCTTCTTGCTTGCTTCGCCTGGCCTATTTATACACCACTGTCCCCCAGCAACTTCTTGTTTCACTGGAAATCAGCTAAGTCTCAAAATTCTCCTGTCCTGGTCTTCTTCTCCGGCGAGTCCAGATTGAGGCCTCACGGTGCCAGCACGCCCTGCTGCACTCCTCACCGACTTAACAGCACCAGAAGGTATATCTCATCTCCCTCATCGTGCTGTACCATTTAATTGAGCTATATTGCATCCAGTCGCCGGTGATCGCCGGAATTGACTGAAAATCGAAGATTGCCCTGTTCCGGCAATGCAGGCCAAATCAATTCGAATTAGCCCTCGAACCTGTGAAGCAAATTGATCAGTGGGTTATTTCAAGCAAGCCTGTAAGCTTAGAATCCCTAATTAAACATCATTCGAAGCTTTTCCCAAATTCAAGCTCTACCAGAAAACCGGCGATCGTCGCCAGGCTTCTCCGGTGATCCTCCAGTCAATTTGATGTGACCAGAAGCTTCCCTATACCTCCTAGATGCTCTCCAAGCAAAGAATTAAGTTCTCTCGGCCTGTAGCAAAAACCCCCAAATAGCAGTGTTCTTCTCCGGCACAGTTCACCGGAAAAGTGTTCCCGGCCATTTCAGCCCTCGAAACTTTGTCATTTAGATGTGCCTTAGCCTCCTGAGTATTTTTGTCTTCTAGCTCGACACCTAGATCGGCCTAGATTGGAAGTTATAGCCATGCCAAGTTTGTGTCCAGAACTGCTCCAGTGCAGCCAGTTCATCTCTGTTCATCATCAAATTTCTTGCTTTCCAGCCATTTTCAGCCTTAGATCCTATTGAATGATTTATTCCTGTTATCAATGCCTACCTCCCAGACAAAGTGGTGCATCATTTGGAGCTCCATATCAAAAGTTATGCTAAGCCCTAGTTTTTGACATTGTCAGCTCTATGCCAGAGCTTGTCAGCCAGTGGCATTGACCTTGTTTACCCACTTCTGGTTGTGTAATTTGAAAATCACTTTGTCCACTAAATTTGTAGAGTTGTGATCTACATTTTATTCTACTACCACAAGTTAAAATAACCCCTCTATCATTCATCGACCCTATGTCGATGCTTTGAACCGAATGTCGATCTAAAGACGTTCGCTGTTTTTGAGCGAACCAGTCGCAACCTTGACATCATTCTGATATTTTGAGACATTTGGAACCTTGTAAACCTTTGACAGCTAATCTTAACATTGGTTTCCTTAACTTAACCCTAATCAGCCTCTTAACCCAATCATTTCAGAATCATCAAGACTTCATCTTTGCATCATTGCATATAGTATAATAATGTATTGAAAAGATTATGATTATTGGTTGTTTGTTTGATTGGAGAGTAGATCAAGAGCCCGAGTTCGAGGACTTCACTGTGGATCCGACGTCGACTGCTGTATTTTACGACGCGGAAGGCAAGTCACATCCTTGGTCATCTTGAACCTATATTTTAAATGTTGCTATAATATAACCTTGAATATAGGCAATATTGCATGTGAAAGATTGAGAATGGTTGATTTATGAATTGGCAGTACTAGACTGGTTATCGGTGAAATGTGAAATAAACAAGTTTTGAGCCATGAACTATTATATGTATTTATATACTTATATTCATGAAATAAAACCCCTAGCCGTGACCAGAAAAATGGTATGGATGGCTGTAGCACTGGAGGTGCTAGACTGCAAAGGAATGCAGGCACTGAAGGTGCAGGGTTGTGATGGTCTGGTCACTGGCATATAAGGACTAGAACCTTGTGTTGTGCGTCTAGTGGCATGAACAACGTGCTAACCGCAAGCCTGGTATGGGACAGGCCTGAACAAGTAATTATGTGGATCGCACATGAAACCCCTGCATGAGATGTGTTGTGATGCACGATAAACACGGAGCGCGGCTCCCACACATATCACTGAAGGTGATCAAGCACGCTGACCCAGTAATGGGAATAAGCAATGGGGTGGAGGTTTGGATACAACCTGCCACAACTGTGCCTCGCTGAGAGCCACAGGGTCGGGGGTGAATTGTGAGTAAAACATAACAAAAGTTCTTGTTATTTCCACCTTGCCGCTCACAGTATGAAGTGAGTCAGGGGTCCAATCATTTTGTTATGATAGGAAAGGTTTGAAAGTGGAATATCTTGCGGGTAAATTGGTACCTCTCTGCAGAGTTAAAAATGTATTCGAATACTCCGAGCTCCCGGGTTTTATAGGAGTCTGCTGCGGTGGATTAAATCCACGGGGTGTGACACAAGTACTATTTTCTAAATAAAATATGTTTAAATCAAGATTACCCAAATGACATGTGTTGTCATGATAAGGAGTGCTACCGTGGGCTGTCGTGTGTCGACGTGTCGCAGTAGTGCTATAATCTAGTGAACATGAGTGATGATGTTATATTATAAAAAGTGCTGCCATGAGATGAGGTATGAAAGAAAAAGGATTATTTTACAAATATCCATAATTCTTGACTAGTCTAGGTTCATATCATCACTACTATATGTATCTACTCTTACCTATGACTTGCTGAGTACGTAAGTGCTCACCCTTGCAACATTCAACTCAATAGATGGAGCCTACCTTGATCAAGATGATGGCACGGAGTACTACGTGGATCCAGAAGGAGGAGAATCAGTTCCGCCAGAACCCTGAAGTGTGTTGTTCTGCCGTCAACTTCTTTTGTGGGAGGGTCACCTATCTTCTGCTGTGTAGTTAAATATTTTGTTAAACCCTGAATGCCTTGCAGGCATTGTAATCCTCTTTATGTAATATTAAGGCCAGCAGGCCACACTGCTTAATATTTTGTAAGTACTCTGTTGCAATGTAATATACTCCTGTGTTTGACTCATCCTGGGAAGTCAAAGGGTTGTGGTTGAGACTAGCTGCAGCGAGCTAGGTCTCTACAGGAGTAGTCGTTGTCCCAGTCTCGGGGCGCGACAGATACTACACATCATGGGCGTTCCAATAAGTACTCTTTTGTGCACAACAACAGGAAGATTCCGCTGGTTCCAATGTCTCTGGATGAAATTCTCAAAGATGATTTATATAGAGCTGAACGTGAGAGAAAAGATAGAGAGATGAGTGAGAACCACAAGTCGGGGAGTGAGAGCCACCAAACCAAATTGAGAGAAAAGAAAGAAAAGAGTGAAAAGAAAAGAGAGGTTCAGCTTACGGGACAGGTTCTGTTAGCCACCAAATGTGAGATGCGAGAGGTTGAAACCCATCCCCAAGAGTGCTATGTGCTTGTGTGCAAAGACGCTCTCTTTTCTACAAATGCTTTACCCTCTACTTTGCCTATTTCAATTGTTTCTTTACTGCAGGAATTTGAGGACGTGTTTCCAACAGAGATACCTGCGGGGCTGCCACCATTGTGAGGGATAGAGCACCAAATCGACCTCCTTCCAGGAGCACCATTGCCTAACTGACCTCCATATTGCACCAATCCAGAAACAACAAACGAGGTTGTTCGTCTCCATGGAGTGCCGAAGACAATTGTTTCTGATCGTGATACCAAATTTTTGAGTCACTTTTGGAGGACGCTTTGGGGGAAGCTTGGAGTGAAGCTGTTGTTTTCATCGATTTGTCATCCCTAGATTGATGGCCAGATTGAGGTCATCAACCGAACACTTGGCACTATGCTACGGGCAGTTCTCAAGCAAAATCTGAAGCTTTGGGAGGAGTGTTTGCCACACATTGAATTCACATACAACCGTGTTGTGCACTCTACTACCAAGTTTTGTCCATTCGAGGTCATCTATGGATTTAAACCTACTGTGCCAATTGATTTGTTATCTCTACCGCTTTCCGAAAGCAGTAATCTTGATGCCGAACAACGCACTGCAATGATTCATAAGATACATGAGACGACCAAAGAAAATATTGAGAAGATGCAACTTTAATATAAGAAGCATGCGGATAGCGGTAGAAAGGAAGTTGTGTTCGAAGAATGAGATTTAGTTTGGTTGCATTTGCTTCATGATCATTTTCTAGAACAACGCAAGCCCAAACTTATGCCGCGAGGTGATGGTCCATTCAAGATTCTTGCCAAGATCAATGCTAATGCTTACCAATTGGTGCTACCTGAGGACTATGGAGTAAGTGATACATTCAATGTTGCTGATTTATCTCCATACTTGGGTGAGAACGATGGGCAAGAGTCGACGACGACTCTTTTTCAAGAAGGGGAGTATGATGAGGACATCACGACCACACACTCATAAGTATTAATACGAGCACATGCGCATCGCCTTGAACATCAGGTGAATTCGTTTCTTGGGCAAATTAATTATTTATTTACAGAACAAAAGATATTGCCTAATGATTGTTCTTTGCTTGTTGTTACATGTGAGGGAGTTCTAGACGAAGTTAACTACTCAACAACTTCGCAACACTACTCAAGGTCGCAGCCCATGATCGGCACATGGCCGCAGCTGACCAAGCCTGAGGACCCATGGTCGTAGCCCATGATTGGAAGCACCTAGTCGCAGTCTAAGGACACATGGTCGCAGCCTGAGGACCATACAGTCTACCAACCAAGCTTGATTATTCAATGACTTCAACCAAATGGAAATTTCATCACAGATGTCTAAGTAGGTCGTGTGAGCATTTTTTGGAAAGATAATCGAAAGAGCTTTCCAACGCATCAAGAATCATCAAAATCTGACATTGTATGCAACTAGCAGACCAAAAATAATGGCAAGTGCACGAGAGGAAAGAGTCCTTTCAAATCCGCGAAAATTAGCTCCGGATTTTCTTTTCATAGTATGTTAGGATTCTAGTTTGTTTTGAATTAGTTTAGAATTCTGGTTTAAACCTTCTATTTTTTGTAGACATCATCCTCTATAAAAGAGAAGGTATGGTATTAGTTTTAGGTAGGCTTCGTTGATATACAGATTGTATGCTCGTGCCTTTGCCGACTTGTACAATTCAGAGTCTCAATGTTCAACTCATAATTCAGATTATTGTGTGTTATCCTTCTGGTGTTGCTCTTGCTTTTCATATGGATTTGCTCTAGTTGTTCTTTGTGAACAGGTCAATCTAGCTTTGCTCGGTTGATAACCAATTGAGGAGTGGTTTAGCGAGTGTGAGGTTGTTGGTCGCGTGTTTGATCGTGGTTAGCCGCCCCTTCGTCAAGGTCACAACTCGCATTTATCCATGGATTTCTCCTACGACGGAAGATCGGGACCAAACTACATGCACGCATCTTAAGGCGAGGCGTGTGCATATCACTGAGGGACGTCACGAGTTCTCTTGGGGCAGCCAGTGTTGATCCTACTAATGTCAACATGTCCTGTGGAGAACTTTGTAAATTACTTTCGGATCAGGTCGACGCTTTGGTCACCTGCATCCTTTTTATGTAAAGAATGCAATAAATAAAAATTCCTCTTCTTTACTTATTGACTCCTTTAATGATTATGTACAATCTATAATCATCAATTGGGGTTCTTTAAATTCTCTGTGCGAAAAAAGGTTACAGGTAAATGCTTCTGTGACCAAAACATACACTGGTAATAAATTCTTTGTCCATGATCAACATAGGATAGTACTAAGGTTGCAGAACAGCATTGAGACCATATGGAACACGGAGGTCGCAGAATAATATTGAGACCATAAGGAGCACTGAGATCATGCATAGTACTGAGATCACATAATTTACTTTGAGATCAAGACAGTACTGGAATTACTTGATTACCCTAAAATCATAGGGTATATATTTTTTCCTTTAAAAACCGTAAATAATTTCCATATTTTCACTCGTACCGTAGCCCCCGAGTTTGAAATGAAATGATCTTTTAACTTTCAAAAAGATGCATTATGTTTCAAATTCTATCAGGGTAATGTCGCGGTTTTGGGTTTAATCCATGACTAGACCCGTTACGAGGAAATATTAAAATAATGAACATGGCAAGTAGTAGCCTTGGGCAGATAAAAGGGAAAGTACCTTGTCGACGATTCGGACTCGGGGTCTTTAGTCAAACTCATGCAGAATTTGAGTTGTGAGACCTTTCAGGGTGTCCCTCTGGGAAGGGATGATGAGCAATGTCGGATGGAACACAGAGAGATTTATACAAGTTCGGGCCCTCGATGGTGGGAGTAATAGCCCTACGTCCTGTTGTGATTTCACTATGTGTGGGAAAAAGGTTACAAAGTTGTGGAAAAGATCATCACAGGAGAAGATTTTTTCGATGTGATTATCTAGAAAATGACTAAACTAGCCTATGAAAGCTTGCTGTTGTCGATCTCTGGGATCTGTTGAATCTGTTTCTGTTCGAGCTTATCCGGGATGTGTCATCTCCTCGTCTGGTGCGTGCTCACCCTTTTATACTGGTCGAAAGGGTGCCAACGCACAACGGCTTTAAATGGTTGCTCGAGTGCATTTTTGATAACCGCACTTAACTTCGACGCAGGTTTAACACGTGCAATTAAGGGATAACCGCACATATTAACCTCCTGGTAGTTGTCTTCATACGTGGAAGAATCTCCGGGGTCCTTGGGATATGCTTGTTGTAGGACCTAAGCAACCCTGAGTCATCCAGGTCGAGAGTAATCCATGACCTTCTGACCGCGTATTGTCTGCGATCACTTGACCGCACACTATCTGTGACCTCTTGTCCGCGCATCACCTACGGGCTCCTGACCGCGTACTGTCTGCGACCATGTGTCCACGCTTCCCAGGCCATCTTAGATCATAGCAACGGACACTTACCTGGTTCGAATCTGTCTTGAACCAGACGTACATTTACTCTGAACTAGCTTGAGTAACAATCCTCGTCAGATAGCCCCCAAATTTGAAGAAAATGAAGGGACATATTTACTTCAAATCTAAACCTTACATCGGATAAGTGACCCGATGCTTCAACTCCTCCACTTAGTGGCGCACTAAGTGTGGAGGTTTATTTCCCGAGACGTGATCTGGGTTGTATTTGACAAGTAATGATGGTGCCACGGAATTGTCTTTTAACCTGAGATAAAATTGTAAATATTTTAAGAACTCGAGGCATTCCAAAAATGAACCGTCACCCCTGGGGGCCATAAATACCGAAGCCCCTTAGCCCTAAAACTTCACAAGTCTTTTCCCGGCTAAGTCTTTTCCAAAGCCATCTTTTCCCTCTGTTCTTTTTCCACCTCAATGGCAGATCAAAACATCATTGATATTGAAAGTGATGAAGAGGAAGTGGCACTTGAATTCAACCAGGACTGCCAGAAGGTAAGTCTTCTCCAGATGCCCTGGTTCAAATTGCCATCTTATGTTCTGGTCATTTCCCAAATGCTTTTTGGAAATTCACAGATGACCGAAGATCTGGTTCCTCCAGGGAAGAAACCCAAGGTTGATGAGGGATCTTCCAGCGGCACAAGGGTTAGGGATGCATCATTGCTCTCTCTTCCTTTGGCCTCTGTAGTCCTCCCTGTCTATGCAACTCGGCAGGTCGAACCTTCATCTCCACCTTTGGAGGTCCATAATAATCCTTCAAAGCCTTCTTCTCAGCTTTCTCCATTGCGATCAAGCGATCCCCATCCTTTGACGGGTTATCAATTTTCTGGTTGGAAGGCTGCACTTCTACGACCAGATGATCCTCAACATGTGTTGGGGGAACAATCTTCTCGTGGGAAAGTTGCACTCCCACGATCTGATAGTTCCCGACTTTTGTCGGGTGATCTACTTTCTGGGGGAAATACTTCATCCTCTCACTTGCGAGGATTGGTAATTATTTTCATGTCTTCTGTTGGTCGTTTTAACTTGTAAAACTAACACATTTATGCACAGGAGATGAAAATTGTTGGAGCCCCTAGTGACCAGCCTGCTGAGATTCAACCTCTTTTCCTCGAACAGACTCTCCAGAAGGAGAAAGAGGTTCTGAAGAAGAAGACCAAAGAGATGTCTTCGGCCATTCTGCACCTGGCAGAATGTTTTGATAGATCCCGTGAAGAGCGGCACCAATTCCGCTTGGAGAGGGACTATGCTCGACAGCAGCGAGAACTCTCCGATTCGATCAGGAATGGTAGTGCTTCTCTGATTCGGGATGATGTAGATAGGCTTAGAGTAGTTGCCAGTTCTCTTGGGGCGGTCAGCGTAGATTCTACTGACACCAATATGTCCTGTTGGGGGAAATCTCCACGAGATCAAGTCCAGGTAAGAAGCTATTCAATTTGCCCGGGGACAAGGCCCCCCGGTGGCTTGTCCCGGGCGCCGCATTTTTCCCGGGGACAAGGCCCCCGGTGGCTTGTCCCAGGCGGGGCTTGTCCCAGGTGCCGCCTTTTGCCTGGGGACAAGGCCGCCGGTAGCTTGTCCCAGGCGCCGCCATTTGCCCGGGGACAAGGCCCCGGTAGCTTGTCTCGAGCGCCGCCTTTTGCCCAGCAACAAGGCCCCTCGGTGGCTTGTCCCGGGCGTTGCCGTCCTTCCGAAGACAGGGGTCTCCGCCCCCGGGACACGTGAGAATCACACGAGAAGCACCTCGGGAATCGGCGGACACCTGTCAAGCATCCAAGGTTCCTGGCCGGAAGAAGGACATTGCTACCCCTCGATCCAACAGTGGCAGGCGGGGTAGTTTGGTCTTTTTGCGTCTTTTGGTGCTATATAAGCCCTTGTAACACCTCGTGTAAGAGGACAATTCATTATTACTTGGAATAGACAATCTAACAGGTGTGCTCCGGAGCCATCTCTCCCCCGAGAGAGCACCCCTAGCCAACTCCGGTTGGGAGCACGCCGACAAGACTAGGGCCTCCACTGAGGCTCGAACCTGTATAAATCTTCGTGTCACTTGCTGTGTTTGTCCGACGGGAGAGGACCAGTCGCTCGGTCAGCTCGCGTCGTCTTTTCTTCACTAGGATTTCCCACAAAACCTGACAGGGTATTCATAATACCATGACATGTCCCTAGGAGAACTTTGTAAACTTCTCTCGGATCAGGTCGATGCTCTAGTCGCCTGTATCCCTTTTGTATGCAAGGATTGTCAGAAATAAAGATTTATTTTACCTTACATAACTTGCCTTCTTGAGAATAATTACGTAAGAGGTAATTTGAATTAAAACTCTTCATAATCTCTGTGCGAAAATATGGTCATAAGTAATGTCTTCACGACCACACATACACAGGTAAATCTGAGGTAACAAGTCTTTCAATCAGAAACGCATTAATGTGTCATACCGCGACCAGTACTGGTACTGTGATCTGAACCAAAGCCGCGATCAGAACTGAAATCCAATCAAAACTGACATCGCAATCAGAACTGAAGTCGCGATAACATAATGCTTTGACCGAATGATAACCGTCTGAATCGCGATCACATACTTGCAGCGATCACAGAATATCATTGTGATCAACATGCACATCCTGAGGCGATCACAGAAACGCATTGTGATCAACACATGAAAATTAATTTACAAAAGACATGAAGGCTAACTTCCTCCGACAATCTTTGCAAAATTTTCATGTTCTTATGTACACCCTAGCCCCCGAATTCGAAACAAAGATTATAAAAATACATTTCGTTTCGGATTCACTGTGGGGAGTGCATAACGGATCTCCCGAGAGAAGGCACCCATTTTGGGAAATGAATAAAGTATTCAGCGAAGGGTTGCCTCAGGTGTATAAAAGGAGAAGGTAGCTTCCTGAGAAAGCCACACAACCAGAAACCCTTCACTTGCCTTAAAGCTTCCGCCGCACAAAACCCTCATTCCTCATTCTCCATCGCCTCCAAAGTCACCACCTTTCCTTCCGATCCTTTGCAAGAAATGGCGTCCTGGAGCCGATCTGTTCACCATACAGAGGAGAGTCTGGTGGTGCTAGAGAAAGAAGAGATTCTTCCTCCACAGCTGCTAATCAACTGGCAGCCAACGGAGAAAGACCAAGAAACCCCAATCGTCCAAGAGGGCGAGTTGGTGGTTTTTGAGGAGTACCTGCGTTGCGGGTTCTGATTCCCTGAGAGCCAGTCCTTGAAGGGAATCTTGGAGCATTACGGGTTGGAGTTGGTGAATGTCCACCCAAATGCTGTCCTTATCCTGGCAATCTTTCAGCATTTGTGTGAAGCCTTCGTCGGAGTGCTCCCAAGTGTGGAGCTCTTCCAACGCTTCTACTACTCAGCATGGTCGAAGAGCGCCAATGCCGCCGGATGTATCTACTTTCGGATAAGGGAGAAGAAAGAGTATCCCTTCCCACCCCTCCAAGATTCCGTTCATGGGTGGTACCAGAAGTGGTTCTACTGCACCCCTCTGACGGAGAGCGGGTTGTGGTTTGAGAACTCTTGGCCCGAGAAGTCCAGCGAGTTGGACTCTCTTCCTGCTCTGAGCGCAGAGCAGAAGAAGTAGGCCCAAGTGATTCTTCACTTAGTCTAGCAAGGACTAACGGCGCGTGACATCATACGCGACTTTGTGAAGAACCGGGTGAACCCCCTGCGCGAAAGGGCTCATTCGGATTGGGAAATCTAGTCCATGGCGGATAGCACCTTGGACTATAATAACGGTATGTCTTCCAGTCAACAAAACATATATTTCTTCTGAAAAAATATCGTATTTGCTAACCTGCTTGCTTGTGACATAGCTCTGCCTTTGTCCGAAATCAAAAAGCAGACAAATTACCTCCTCAAGGTGTATAGCGCCAATGTGGAGGGAACCAGGGGATCGCCTCGCCCCCAGAGCTTAATCAATACCAGCAATGATCTCAAACAGGAGCGCCGAAAGGTATGGACTTTCTCATCAGGCTCTGTTTGTAGACCATTCGCTCATCTTGTATTAACAAGAACATTTGGAATGACATAGCTCCTGGGGAAGTTCGTCGAGGTGACGCGTCCAAGCGAGGACGTTGGTCTCTTGGGGAAACCGGTTACGAAGAGGGTGAAGAGAATCTCTTCGAAGCGCGGGGCGAAGGAACCTGCTCCTAAGAAGTCCAAGAAGATTCTGGGAATGGCCTCCTCGCAAAAGACTCCCCTTACCGCGAAAAGGACTGCGGTAAGATATTCAATGCCTCCTGTAACCCTAGGTACGAGCAGGAATTATTTCTTTCTCGTACAGGGTGAAGGGAGCGAGGACGAGGAGGATGACGTCCCTCTGATTCGTCGCAAGAGGAAGACGATCGCTCCATTGTCCAGCGAGGTCCTGTCTCTGCCCGTAGGGACAGAGACAACTGCAATGGGCCCTGCGACCACTGATAATCCTGTGGTTGCGGGTGAAACCCCAGTGCCTGAAGCCCAGGAAGCTTCAGGATCTGCAACACCTCCCCTTCTGACAGAAGGGGCGACTGTGGTAAGATTTCTCACATTCCTAAATGTTCGCATTCATCTGTGTACATCCATTAAGTTATGCTCGTACAGGAAGAAGAAGACATTCCCCATATCCGCCGCAAAGTGACTCCTGCCAGTCCTGGGGCGGCGAGCACTCCACTCCTGCCGACAGGAGTGGGAATAACTGAGCAGGACACCGCGACCACTTCCAACCTCATGGTCGCGGATGAAGTCCTAGCGCCTGTGGTCCAGGAGGCATCTGGACCAATGGCCTCATCCCTACCGATCGAAAAGTTACCCCGGTAAGGACTCTTACAGCTTTGGTCTTCACCATTCCTCATGTATGTTCTTATAGGTTTGCATACACAGGGAGAAAAATACAAGGTCTTATTTACGAAGAGAAAGACTAGGACAGACGACGACTGTCCTCTTTTCCTCGGGGAACCATCTTCGAAATCCCAGAAGCTGGTAGGATTTCGAGTAAGGTAAGAATTTCTCCTGTTTGGACAGGGTCAAATCACAGTGATCGACTGAAAAGATTCTAACCCATGGTCTTTCTATTTGCTTAGGTGCAGAGATACCGCGCCAAGTCCACCAGTGGCCTCTGCAAGTGTTGAAGCTTCCCCTACTACCGAGGTCATTGGCGAGCAAAGTTCCATCCCTTCGGCTCGGTAAGTTCTTCGGGCCGTTATAGATGGGTTGGCCGCAGAAGTCCAATCGTAGTTATTGGAATCTGCGACCCCAGCAACAAATGAGGCTCAACAGGAAAACTCATCCGCTACTCCTGCTGGGGATAAGGCGAGTCCAGCGACTCAGCCTTTAGCCGAACCGAAAAGTGGCTCATTCCGGGAGCATGTTGAGGTATGTCGAACACCCCTTGCGATTTTTTAAGTTCGCATTTGGATAGGAATACCCAGGCTTTGAAACTGACCCCCTTCCATGTCATAGGAATTGACTCGTATGGCGACCAGGTCGATGGCTATAGCAAATAGCATCGAGGTCACGCAAGAGGAAACGAGTCGCCTGCAGCGGTAAGAAAGACGTTTCTTCATTTGCCCGAGTGTAAACCCTATCATGACAATTGTTTCTTTTGTCACAGAGAAAATGCCTTTCTAATCAAAAGCCTCACTGATCGGGAAGACCAGGAGTTCCGGGCAGCTACCAAGATCTCATTCCTGGAGACCAAACTCAAAAAACTGCGTTCACAACTCTCTTGTAAGTATACTTCAGACCAGAGTGAATTAATTTTGTCACACGAACTGTTTGTAATGGCCTTTTATCACAGCGCGAGACGACCAAATAAGCCAGCTTGGTCAAGAGAAGAAAGATCTCCAGGCAACCATCGAGTTGCAAAACTCGAGAGTTGATTCTGTCTGCAGGGAGAACAAGGACTTGAGTGCGTCACT
Organism: Pharus latifolius; assembly: GCA_019359835.1. NCBI lineage: Eukaryota > Viridiplantae > Streptophyta > Magnoliopsida > Poales > Poaceae > Pharus > Pharus latifolius. The sequence goes on along the minus strand of CM033325.1, from coordinate 26,224,459 downwards.
CTCCGCCTACAGCAGTGCTCAACAGAACATCTTCGAAAAACTGAAGATGGTGGCCGGTCTGCTAAGGGCTGATGTGGTCGAGACCGAGATGGATGACCTTAGCCTTGGCGACTGGACCACACTGGTCGCGACCCAAGCAGAGTCACTTCTCGAGTATATTCCTGAAGATACAAGGCGGAAAAAAGAGGCGATCAAGACCAGAGTGCGATCAGCAGCCTCCGCCATCCTCTGCCGGCTTCGTCTTCACCATGGCCCAGATCTTGCTCTAAATCCAATAGTGGGAGAGGCAGAGGTCGAGAGTGAAGACCAGCTTGAGGTTATAATGGAGGAGGTCAAACCCCTCGTAGAAAACTCTTGAAAGAGCTTGGCCTAATGTAACTCTTTGTACCTGTACAGATACAATTTATACAATGCGAATGTATGCATTATTTTTTGAAAGGAAACACTTCTTTTTGTTTCATGTTGCGACCATATTCCCCTAGCCCCCGCCTGTGATTATGTATACTGAAGACTTAGTATTATAAGCACAGGAAAAATATGGGTGTAATGATGACCAGGGATACCCGACCAGGCCGACAATCATATTCGATACAATATCCAACCTTATTGCAAACCGGCAGCCACTCTGATGACCAAGGACATGCCAGCAAGCCCCGTGTGCATTGAGAAACGGCTTATTGAGGGTTGTCTTTTCTGGAAGTGATCACGAGATCGACCAACGAATACGATCAGGGTATTGTGGTGATACAACCATCGGCGACCAGCCCCCGAGCCAGACTCGTAACATACGGGCAACAAGGAGTAATTAACATATGAAACAACTAAAAGTACTGATTTTGTTAAATCATGCTAATTGAAAAGGAAAAGGGATTGGGAACTTACACGTAGAACTTGCGTAGTTGATCAATGTTCCATGTATTGGACAAGATCCGACCATCCTCCATCACTAACCGAGCTGATCCTGGTGGCGGCACCAAGACAACAGTGTAGGGACCTTCCCACTGTGGACTTGCGCAAAGCTTGCAAATACACCGCGGACTTGAGCAGAGCTCAATCACGTTTTTCTTCTAGGAGGATTAGATCATGCAGTCATTGTCCGATCTAATCAACTTGTTCGAATTGATCTGTTCGGACAGAACCAATACTAATTTCCATGGGTAGCACAACCTCAGCCCCATATACCAGATGGAAAGGTGTCTCACCGGTGACTCGACTAGAAGTAGTGCGTAGCACCCACAGAACAGTATAGAGCTCATCTACCCAAGCCCCCAAGCATGTCTTAAGGTGATCAAAAACACATTTTTTGATGCCCTGCAATATTTGCTCGTTGGCACGTTCGACGGCACCATTACTCTGCGGATGAGCTACAGAGGCAGGTTCCAACGATGTCCTAATAGTCCAGAAAAAGACCACTAGCGAACTGGGAACCATTATCAGTGATGAGATGATTTGGAACACCGAATCGAGTAACAATGTTCTTATGAAAGAACTTTTGTGCGGCAGCAGCAGTAATGTTACGTACTGGTTCGGCCTCAATCCACTTTGTAAACGTGTCAATGGCTACGAACAAGAACTTGTACCCACTAACCACTTGTGGCATAGGACCGACAATGTCCATCCCCCAGACTGTGAAGGGCCATGATAGAGGGATAGTTTGTAGGACGTAGGTAGGTTGATGAACCTGTCTCGCATGGAATTGACACTGAGGACATGTCTTGACCATATTCTTGGCATCATCAAGTGCCGAAGGCCAGTAAAATCCTTGTCGGAAAGCCTTTCTGACCAGTGTATGAAATGACGCGTGCGCACCGCATACACCGTCATGAATTTCTTTCAAGAGGGATTTACCTTCCTCTTGGGACACACAACGCATGAATACACCTTAAGTACCTTTTCTATATAAAACTCCTTCTATAAGCTTGTATAGACGAGCTTTTCGAACCAACCGATCACTTTCGGTTTCGTCCTCGGGCAAGGTCCCATGTTCGAGATAGACCCTCAATGGATGGGTCCAATCTCGTTCCTGTCCGAGATTGGTAACACAGACTGTTACCAGATCATCCTCGACCGTAGTCATGATCGAGGGATGTTCCAAGTGTTCAACGAACACTCCTACCGGAGCGGATGTGCGTGAGAACCCAATTTTGGATAATTGGTCTGCGAGAATGTTGTCCTTTCGTGGGATGTATTGGACTACGAAATGACTGTAGTGTTTTTCCAATCTCCTTACTTCCCCCAGGTAATGAGCCATTGTCTCATCGGAGGTGCTGTACTCCTTGTTTACCTGGTTTACGACCAGTTGTGAGTCTCCCCTCACCACTAATCGACGGACTTCGAGGAATTTTGCTGTCCGAAGCCCTGCAATAAGACCTTCATACTCTACTGTGTTGTTGTTCTCAACAAAGTGAAGTTGGATGACATACTTCAGCTGTTCGTCCTGAGGAGTGATCAAGACCACACCAGACCCCGAGTGTTGAAAACTACGAGAGCCATCAAAATACATTGTCCAATGATCGAGGCATTCCAATTCTTCGGGCACCTACACGGGCGGCTCAGGATTAGTCCATTCGACCACAAAGTCGGCCAGGACCTGAGACTTTACCGTGGTGCGGGGCGTGAAATGGATGTCGAACGCTCCGAGTTCGACAGCCCATTTGGTGATCCGACCATATTTCTCCGGATTGCGAACAATGTCCCCCAATGGAAAAGATGAGGGCACTATGATCTTGTGTGCTTGGAAGTAATGTCGTAGCTTATGGGAAGCCATTAGTAGTGCGTAAAGTATCTTCTGGACCTCAGGGTATCGCTTCTTAGGACCATGAAGTACTTCGCTTACGTAGTAGACGGGTTTGTGCACACCCTCCCTTTCTGCGATCAGGACAGCGCTGACCGCGTGAGGTGTGGTCGCCAAGTAAAGGAGTAATGGCTCCATTTTGACGTGGGAAACCAAGACCGGTGGACTGGATAGATATGCTTTTACCTCCTGAAATGCCTTTGTGGCCTCATCGAACCACGTAAAATTTTGGTGTTTCCGCAGGTCTTTGAAAAAAGGTAGTCCATTCTTGCCTAGTCGCGATATGAATCGGCTTAATGCTGCCATGCCACCTGCTAGGCGCTGAACATCTATGATGGTCGAGGGAGGCCTCATTTGTTCGATAGCCCTAATTTTTTCAGGATTGACTTCGATTCCTCTGGAACAAACAAGAAAACCAAGAAGTTTTCCAGATGAAACCCCGAAAGAGCTCTTCTCTGGGTTTAACTTTATTCCGAAAGAGCTCTTCTCTGGGTTTAACTTTATTCCATATCGATTCAAATTACAGAAGGTTTCAGTGAGATCGTCTAAATGAGACAAACTTTTTAAACTTTTTACAACCAGGTTGTCTACATAAGCTTCAAGATTACGCCCCATCTGGGAAAGAAAGGTCTTTTGCATCAAGCGCTGGTACGTGGAGCCAGTGTTCTTGAGACCAAACGGCATTCTGACGTAGCAGTAGGTGCCGAATGGTGTGATGAAGGCAGTCTTCTCTTCATCTTCTTCCGCCATGCTAATTTGATGATATCCTGAGTAAGCATCCAGGAAACTCATCAATTCGCAATCCGTAGTAGAATCGACCAGCCGATAGATGCGGGGAAGGGGAAAGTCATCCTTCGAACAGGCACTATTTAGGCTGGTGTAGTCGACGCACATGCGCCACTTACCATTTGACTTGCGGACCATGACCGGGTTTGCAAGCCATTCCGGATGATCGACTTCGCGAATGAATCTGGATTTTTGGAGCTTATCCAACTCCTCTCGGATGGCTTCCTACCGATCAACAACAAAATGCCTGAGCTTCTGCTTTATTGGTCGCTGTACAGATCGAATTGCTAACCTGTGCTCGATTACCTCCCTTGGGACATCGTGCATGTCGGATGGTTTCCACGCAAACACATCTGCGTTAGCTCGGAGGAAGGCAATGAGCTCGAGTTCCTATTTGTCGTCCAGGCCTGATCCAACCCAGATTGTCTTGGATGGATCATCTGGGCACAACGGAACCAATTTTAGTGTTTCACCTGGTCGAGGAGCGGCTTTGATCGTATCAGTGGACACTATGGCGATCTGGGCTTCTCGTAGGGGAAGTTGGTCCACCATCTCTAGGGATAACCGATCACACGTCAATACCACGTTGCGACTGTCTCGGACCAAAATAACACCATTGGGACCAGTCAACTTGCCGCACTGGTAAGCATAGTGCGTAGCCATCATGAACTTAGCAAGAATTGGCCTGCCAAAGATTGCGTTATAAGCCGAATCACAATCAATTACATCAAAAGTAACTAATTTTGTTCGGAAGTTATCTGGTTCACCCAGCGTGACCGGGAGCACCACCTGTCCTAATGGCATCATAGAGGGACCAGGAATTATCCCACAAAATGGATGAATTATGGGTTTGATTTTCGAACGAGGAATTTGCATCTCGTCGAGTGCTTTGACCAATAAAATGTCCAAGGAAATACCTCCGTCGATCAGGACCCTTTCGACTCTCGCATTGCTGATTATTGGGGTAATGACCAGAGGAAGCCTCAATGGTCGAGTAAGCCCCGTATGACAATGAGAGCGATCAAACGTCAAAGGTGTATCCGACCAATAGGGGTATTGAGGTTCACCAAGGGGAGTCTCCGTTTGGTTCACCTCTCGATAAAAGGCTTTAAATTGCCTCTTAGAAACAAAAGAGGAGGAACCTCCGAAAATAACATTAACATGATTACGAGGTACCTAGTAGGACATCTCTTCGTCTCCGCTGGCGTCCCTTAGCCTGCAAGTCTGTTCTTTTGGTGGCAAGGTCGGCATAGGTCCAATCCCCTGGTAGAAGTCATCCAACTGCTTCAACCAACTCCGGCAATTGTTGAGGTCGTGACCTGTAGAGTTGTGGAGTGGACACCATTTCTTGCCTTCCTGCAGGTTAGTCTACTTCTCTGGCTGGTCGGCACTGCGACCACTAGAACCAGTTTTATTTTTAAACGAAGGTTTGTTACCTTTGGTCGATGGAGGCTTCTCTGCGACTGCAACCTCTCGGTACTGTCCAGATCGACTCCTTTTTGATTTCTTTGACTTCCCGCCTGATGAAGATTCCGGCTTCTTGCTCGAATCCTCCCTCTTCACGTCCTTGAGACCTGGTTGAGGTGGTAAGTTACCCTTATCCACCATCCGATTCCACTCAACGGCCTCGGCCGCGTCGGAATATCGATTAGCCATATCAAAGAGATCGGCTACTGTTCGAGGAGGATGGATGAGCAAATCTTCAGTGAACCTCCAATATCGAACGGCGTGTTTAAACGCCCTGATAACGGAGTTATCAGATATGTTTGGGATGATATTCCTAAACCCAAAAAATCTCTTGACAAACTGACGAAGAGTCTCGGTCGAAGTTTGTCGTAGTCGATGGAGATCGTCCTCTTTACCCAGCTTCTGATAACAATTTTGGAAATTGTTGAGGATGGCATCGCACAACATTTCCCAGTTATAGATAGAACCTTTAGGCTGATTAAACAACCAGGTTCTTGCCGGTCCCTCGAGGACTCTAGGCAAATAGTGGCCATGACCCGGTCCTCGCCACCCGCTGCCTGAATAGTAGTGATGTAAATTTGAAGGAACTCATATGGGTTTTGAGTCCCGTCAAATCTTTCTATGGCCCCTGGTTTAAACTTATCTGGCCAACCGACCGCACGAAGGCTGGGCGAGAAAGCTTTACAACCGACATAAGGACCATGAATAGACCTACGACTCTCGACCTAATCTCGGGCGACCTCACACAAAGGAGAGGTCACGCGTAGTCCCAGGCAAGAGTGGACAGGAATGCGTTCTCGATCACGAGAATTCTCCGCCCGTCTGGCTTTGTCATGCCAAGACGGCACTGGTGGTGGACGATTCCGTCTACCAGAACCAGAGTTAGAGTATTCTCGGTCGTGAGAACATGTCGCTGGCCGGGAAGAGGCTGTTGGGGTCACCTCGGATGCGACCTCGTCCAACCTCTCTGCCAGGATTCTGGCGAAAGCCGGTTTCTGCACATTTGTGACCGTAGGAGGAAAATTACGCAGGACCAATGCGATGGATCGAAGTCGGCCATGCGTGCTCCTCCTAGGTGCGCCAGGCGTCACTGTCTCTTCATTCACCAGTAAATATTCCGGGGGTAAAGATAGTGTCTGGTTGTGTCTGCAACCATGTGGTCGACGGGGGGAACTAGGAACAGTGTCGTAACGGGCTTGCCCCCTCCTAAGATCATACATACTGATGGTATTGTATTATAATCTCAGGAGAAATATGGGTTAATGATGATCATGGAATATCTAGCGAGTTCCTTGTACGTTAAGAAATGGTTTATAAAGGAATGTCTCAACTAAATATGATCATCTGGTCATCAATACTGATCTTAATATAATACCGAAGTTTATTACGAACTAGCAGCCTCTCGAATGATCAGAAACATACTAGTAAGTCACATATGCATTGAGGAACAGCTTATTTAGGGATGTCTTATCTAGATGCAATCATGAGATCGGCCAGTGAATCCAACTTGGTTACTATAATAAGATGATTTTCGGCAACCAGCCCCCAGCATAGCTCGGAAAGGATGGGGAAAAGGAATTCAACCATAACATAATGCAAGGAAAAGTACATGTTATTTCTACTGAAATCATGCTAATTGAAGAGGAAAAAAGAAATGGGAAAAACTTAAACGTAAAACTTGCGTAATTGATCTATGTTCCAAGCATTGGATAAGATCCTTCCATCTTTCATTGCTAATCGGGTTGATCCTGGTTGCGGTACTGAGACCACAGTATAAGGGCCTCCCATTGAGGGGAGAAATTGTTGCGATTAGACTGGTTTTATATTTTTCGTAAAACCAGGTCACCCACGTGAAGACTACAAGGTTGCACCAGTTTACTGTGGTATTTATGCAAAGCTTGTAAATATACTATAGACTTAATCAACGCCTGATCGTGTTTCTCCTCAAGGAGGGTAATATCTAGGGCACGTTGTTCAAATTGATCAGAATGATCAAATTGATTTACACGAATAGAACAGATATGAATTTCCATAGGTAAGACAGCCTCGGCACCATATACTAGCTGAAAAGGCATCTCACCCGTAGCTCGACTACAAGTGGTGCATAGTGCCCATAGAACGGAGTAGAGTTCATCTACCCAAGGCCCCGAGCGCATTTTAAGGCGATCGAAAACATGCATCTTGATGCCTTGTAATATCTGCCCGTTGGCACGTTCGACGGCTCCATTGCTCGTTGGATGAGCCACAGATGCAAAGCACAATTTGGTCCCGATGTCGTCGAAATAGTTCAGAAAGAGACCACTAACGAACTGGGAACCGTTGTTAGTAATAAAACGACTTGGAACACCAAATCGTGTGACAATATTCTTATGAAAGAATTTCTTTGCCGCAGCGGCGGTAATGTTGCGGACTGGTTCAGCTTCAATCCACTTAGTAAACATATCAATGACTACGAATAAGAACTTGTACCCATTAAGCGCTTGGGGCAAAGGACCCACTATATCTATTCCCCAGACCGCAAAGGGCCAGGTTAGAGGAATAGTTTGTAAAGTGTATGCAGGCTGATGAACTTGCCTTGCATGAAATTGACACTGTGGGCATGTTTTGACCAAATGCTTGGAATCATCAACTGCCAAAGGCCAGTAAAATTCTTGTCGAAAAGCTTTCCCAACTAGCGTCCGATAAGATGCATGTGCACCACACACACCATCATGAATTTCTTTCAAGAGAGATTTCCCTTCCTCTTGAGATATACAGCGCATGAATACTCCTTGAGTACCCTTCTTATATAAAATTCCATCAATGATTTTATATAGACGCGCCTTTCGAACTAACCGATTACTTTCGATTTCATCCTTGGGCAATGTCCCATGTTCAAGATAGATCCGCAATGGTCGGGTCCAATCTTCTTCATGTCCAAGGTCGGCGACGTGAACTGTCACCAAATCATCCTCAACCGAAGCCATGATCGAAGGGTATTTTAAGTGTTCGACGAACACTCCTGCCGGAGCGGATGTGCATGAGGACACATTTTTTGATAATTGGTCTGCGAGTATATTATCCTTTCGCAGTATATATTGGAAATTGAAATGATTGAATTGTTTCTCCAATTTCCTCACTTCCCGCAGGTAATGAGCCATTGTCTCATCAGAGGTGCTGTACTCCTTATTTACCAGGTTTACGACTAACTGCGAGTCTCCCCTCACCACTAACCGACATATCTAACGAATTTTGCTGCTTGTAACCCTGTAATAAGACCTTCATACTCTGCTACGTTGTTGGTCACAACAAGTGTAATTGAATGACATACTTGAGTTGGTCGCCCTGAGGCATAATTAAGACCACTACAGCCCCCGAGTGTTGAAAACTATGAGAGCATCAAAATACGTCGTCCAATGGTCGGTGCATTGTAAATCTTTAGATTCTTGTACAGGAGGGTCGGCATTAGTCTATACAACCACAAAATCTGCAAGAATTTGAGATTTAACTGTGATGTGAGGGGTGAAATGGATGTCAAATGCTCTTAGTTCCACTGCCCACTTCGCAATGTGACCAGATTTCAGATAATATCTCCCGATGGAAGGGATGAAGGCACAGTAATTTTTTGTGCTTGAAAGTAATGTCGTAGCTTACGGGAAGCCATCGAAGTGCGTAAAGTAACTTGTAGACTTCAGGGTAACACTCCTTTGGTCCATGAAGTACTTCACTTACGTAGTAGATTGGTTGTTGTACACCTTCTTTCTCCGCGACCAAAACTGCGCTGACTGCGTGAGGGGTGGCCACCAGATAAAGGAGTAATGGTTCCCCCAAATTTGGAGAGACCAGTACTGGCGGACTAGATATATATGCTTTGACCTCTTGAAAGGCTTTTCCAGCTTCATCCAACCAGGTAAAACCATTGTGCTTGCGAAGAACCTTAAAGAAAGGCAAACCACATTCGCCTAGTCGCGATATGAAACAGCTTCAAGCCGCCATGCGACCTGTTAGGCTCTGGACATCCTTCATGGTCAAAGGAGATCTCATTTGCTCAATGGCCTTAATTTTTTCAGGATTAATCTCAATTCCTCTTGAACAAACAAGGAAACCCAAAATTTTACCAGAAGAAATCCTGAAGGAACATTTTTCAAGATTCAACTTTAATCCATGTTTGTTCAAATTACAGAAGGTTTCAGCAAGATCATCTATGTGACCAGAGCTTTTCAAACTCTTTACAACCAAATCATCGACGTAAGCTTCTAAATTATGCCCCAACTGGGAAAGAAAGGTCTTTTGCATCAAGCGCTGGTACGTGGAACCGGCGTTCTTGAGGCCAAATGGCATTCTGACGTAGCAGTAGATGCCAAATGGTGTGATGAAGGTAGTTTTCTCTTCATCTTCTTCTACCATGCTAATTTGATGGTACCCTGAGTAAGCATCCAGGAAGCTCATCAATTTGTAGCCCGCTGTAGAATCGAACAACTGATCGATGCGAGGAAGAGGAAAATCATCCTTCGGGTAGGCACTATTTAGGCTGGTGTAATCGACGCACGTGTGCCATTTACCATTTGACTTTAGGACCATGACTGGGTTTGCAAGCCATTCAGGGTGATCGACTTCATGAATAAATCCTACTTTCTAGAGTTTGTCCAACTCCGAACGGATGGCTTCTTGTCGGTCAACAGCAAAGCGTCTGAGCTTTTGCTTTATTGGTCGCTATCCAGCCCAAATTGCTAGCCTGTGCTCAATCACTTCCCTTGGGACTCCAGGCAAGTCGGATGGTTTCCACACAAACACATCTGCGTTAGCCCAGAGGAAAGTAATGAGCTCGAGTTCCTATTTGTCATCCAGACTTGATCCAATCCGAATGGTTCTGGACGGATCATCTGGGTACAATGGAACTAATTTCAGTTTTTCATCTGGCCGCCGGGCAATTTTGATCGTATCTGAGGCTATGGCCACGATTATAACATCCCGAAGGGGAAGCTGATCCACCAACTCCAGAGATAGCCGATCACACGTTAGTGCCGTTCTCCGGCTGCCTCGGATCGAAATAACGCCTTTGGGGCCCGGTAGGTTGATGCATTGATAAGCATAATGCGCTGCCGCCATGAACTTAGCAAGAGTCGGCCTACCAAAAATAGTGTTATATGCCGAATCGCAATCAATCACATCAAAGGTAATCAATTTTTGTTCGAAAATTGTCTGATTCTCCCAATGTTACTGGTAATACAATCTGCCCAATCGGCATCATTGAGGGACCAGGGATTATCCCATTGAAAGGGTGAATTATGGGCTTAATCTTCGAACGAGGAATTTGCATCTTGTCCAGTGCCTTGACCAATAACAAGTCTAAGGAACTGCCCCCATTGATCAGAACTCTTTTGACCCTAGCATTGCTAATTATTGGGGTAATGACCAAAGGGAGTCGGAATGGTCACGTGAGCCCCTTGGGACAATCGTCCCGGTTGAAGGTTAAGGGAGTTTCTGACCAACGAGGATATTGAGGCTCTCCAAGGGGAGTCTCAACTTTATTTACCTCGCGGTAAAAAGTTTTGAATTGACTCATAGAAGCATAACAAGAGGAGCCACCAAAAATAACATTGACATGATTTTTGGGTAGCTGGTAAGACATTTCTTCGTCTCCATCAGTGTCTCTAACCCCGCAGGCTTGATCCTTTTGTGGTATGGTCGGCATAGGTCCAATTCCTTGGTAGAAATCATCCAATTGCTTCAACCAATTGCGACAGTTCTTGAGATCATGTTTCGAAGAATTATGGAATGGGCACCACTTCTTGTTTCCCTGCGGATTAGCTTGTTTTCCCGAATGGTCGCTATCACGGTCGCCGGAAGGAGTTTTACTTTTGAATGAAAACTTATTACATTTTCCTGGTGGCGATTTTTCAGCGACAGTGACATCTCGGTACTGTCTAGCCCTATTCTTCTTGGACTTCTTAGATTTCCCGCCAGATGACAATTCTGGTTTCTTGCTAGAATCATCCTTTTTGTCATCCTTGAGACTTGGTTGAGGCGGCAAATTTCCTTTATCCACCATCCTATTCCATTCCACGGCCTCGACTGCATCGGAATAGCGATTAGCCATGTCGAAGAGATCGACCACTGATCAGGGTGGATGGATAAGTAAATCTTCAGTGAACCTCCAATATCGCACGGCATGTTTGAATGCCCTGATAATGGAGTTGTGAGAGATGTTTGGAATGGTATTTCTCACTCCAACAAATCTCTTGACGAATTGTCGAAGAGTTTTTGTAGAAGTTTGGCGTAAACGATGAAGATCATCCTCCTTGACAGGCTTCTGGTAACAGTTTTGGGAATTATTGAGTATTGCATCACACAACATTTCCCAATTGTAAATTGACCCCTCTGGTTGATTAAACAACCAGGTTCTTGTTGGTCCTTCAAGAACCATTGGCAAGTAATTTGCCATTATGCGGTCATCTCCTCCGGCCGCTTGAATGGAAGTGATGTAGATTTGAAGAAACTCAGATGAGTTCTGAGTTCCATCAAACCTTTCGATCGTTCCTGGTTTAAACTTATCCGGCCAGACCACAGCACGGAGGCCTCATGAGAAAGCTTTGCAACCAACGTAAGAATTGTGGAAATGTTCACGACCTTCGACATGGTCGCAGGTGATATCACCTTGAGGAGATACACCTCGCGACCCCAGACGAGAATGGACTGGTACGCGATCTGGATCACGGGAACTTCCAACCCGCCTAACCTTATCATGCCGAACTGGTCCTGATGGTAATCGATTGCGCCTTCCATGACTAGAGTGAGAATAATCTCTTTGATGGGAGCAAATCGTAGAGCGGGATGACGCCGTTGGAGTTTCATCAGATGCAACTTCATCAAGCGTGTCCCCTAGGACTCTGGCAAAGGTTGGCCTATCCGCATCTTCAATACCAAGAGGAGGATTGCGCAGGGTGTCTGTGATAACACGAATTCGATCTTGTGTACTCCTCGTGGGTGCCATAGGTGTCAATGTTTCTTCAACTGTCGAAGGATAATCTGTTGGGGGAAATCTCCGCGAGACTAAGTCCAGGTAAGTTGCGCCGCCCCCTTTCGCCTGAGGACATGGCCTCCGGTGCCTGTCCCGGGCGCCGCCTTTGCCCGGGAACGTGGTCCCCCGGTGCCTGTCCCGGGCGCCGCCTTTGCCCGGGAACGTGGTCCCCCGATGCCTGTCCCGGGCGCCGCCGTTTGCCCGGGGACAAGGCCCCCGATGCCTGTCCCAGGCGCCGCCTTTCACCCGGGGACATGGCCTCCGGTGCCTGTCATGGGCCCCGACTTTGCCCGGCGACGTGGCCCCCGGTGCCTCTCCCAGGCGCGGCCTTTTGCCCAGGGACATGGCCTCCGGTGCCTATCCAGGGCGCCACCTTTTGCCCCTGGGAAAAGGCCCCCGGTGCCTGTCCCGGGCGCTGCCTTTCGCCCGGGGACATGGCCTCCGGTGCCTATCCCGGGCGCCACCTTTGCCCGGGGACATGGCCCCCGGTGCCTGTCCCGGGCGCCGCCTTTCGCCTGGGGACAAGGCCTCCGGTGCCTGTCCCGAGCACCGCCTTTCGCCTGGGGACATGGCCTCCGGTGCCTGTCCCGAGCACTGCCTTTCGCCCGGGGACATGGCCTTCGGTGCCTGTCCCGAGCACCGCTTTTCGCCCGGGGACATGGCCTCCAGTGCCTGTCCCGGGCGCCACCTTTGCCCAGGGACATGGCCCCCGGTACCTGTCCCGGGCACGGCCTTTTGCCCGGGGAGATAGCCTCCGGTGCCTGTCCTGGGCGCCGCCATTTGCCCGGGGACAAGGCCCCCGGTGCCTGTCCCGGGCGCTGCCTTTCACCAGGGGACATGGCCTCCGGTGCCTGTCCCAGGCGCCGCCTTTTGCCCGGGGACATGGCCCCCAGTGCCTGTCCGGGCGCCGCCTTTTGCCAGGGGACATGGCGTGCGGTGCCTGTCCCGGGCGCCGCCGTTTGCCCGGGGACAAGGCCCCCGGTGCCTGTCCCGGGCGCCGTCGTCCTTCCGGGGGCAGGAGCCCTTGGTTCCGTGTCACGTGCGGGTCGCGTGACAGGCGCCTTGGTCACGTGCGGGTCGCCTGGTAAGCGCCTCGGGAATCAGCGGCCACCTGTCGAGCATCCGAGGCACCTGGCCGGGAGAAGGACGTTGCTACCCTTCGATCCGACGGTAGCACCCAGGGTAGTTTAATCTTTTTGCTTCTTTTGGGGCTATATAAGCCCTAGTACCCCCCTCTTGTAAGAACAAGTTGCTCATTATTGCTAGAATAGCTAATCTCACAGGTGTGCTCCGGAAGCCTCTCCCCGAGAGAGCCTCCCCAACCGACTCCTGTCGGGAGTACGCCGACAGGACTAGGGCCCCCACCGGGAACCGAACCTGTATAAACCTCCGTGTCACTTATTGTGTTTGTCCGATGGGGGAGGACCGGTCACGCGGTCAACCCGCGTCGCGTTTTCTTCGCTAGGATCGTTCACAAAACCTGCCGGGGTGTTCGTAACATCACGACATAATCCAAGGCTAAAGAAGGTGTTTGGTCACGCCTGCGACCATGCGGATGACAGGAGGTGCTAAGAGCGGCATCATAACGAGATTGCGCAAGGTACAAGGCTTCTTTAGTAGCGCTGCGAATCTTCGTTTTCTCGTTGCTTGCGATCCTAATCCTCCTTGTGTTTTCATTCCAGTTCTTCCTTTTGTTTGCGTTCCTGTTCCTCCCTAGAAATTCGGTGCTCATGAGTTTCCTCCGACAATGCAGCAAATTCCCGAGGAAACGAGGTCGCAGACGGGGAAAACATTCCTCCTTGCTCCGAATCAGATTCAAAATCAAAGAGAGATTGGAGATTGTCTGGGTCAAATTTCCCAGGACTAAGCTCCAGATTACCATCATCCACATCCTTTGAAGCGATGTGTTATGGTACATATTCAGCCTCTGACGTGGTAGGACTCACACGAGGCGTCTGTTCTATCTTCTCTTGCTCTTGGTCGATGGACATGACCAAAGTTGGAGAAGATGCATACTTAGGATGTTCTTCAAGGACATCCTCGCGATCAACCTCTTCCATAGGAATGGGACCGTCAGGTGAGGGCATCTAAACATGGGCATAATCGTCGAGGTTGAAATCGTTCTCAGAATCATATGCCTCAGACATGACTTACCAGAACTACTGACGAAGAAAACACCTTGAGAAAGGCCCCACGGTGGGTGATAGCTGTCAACGATTCGGCCTCGGGGTCCTTAGTCAATCTTACACAGATTTGTGAGTAGGATGTGGGACCTTTCAGGTGGTTTATCAGGTAAGTTAAGACAAGTATGAAATAGGGACACAAAGGATTATACAGGTTCAGGCCCTCAAAAGATTGAGTAACAATCCTTCTTACTATGGTGGTTTCACTATACAAGAGTATTACAGGGAGGAGAGATTGTTACAGAGGCTAATTAATCTCTCTCAATATCTCTGTCTATTGTCTACTGCTTGAGTTATTCTCTAGATCAATCTTCCTTTTTTCTCTCCCTCTTTCTGTACACCTGTCATCCTTTATACTGGATGAAAGGATGCCAATGTGAAGTAGTTTGGACAATTGCTGCTATCCAGTCGTATAATCGCACCAATCTCCCCATTGGTTAAGATACGCAGTTATGGATAACCACGCATCTTAACTCCTTGACGGTTGTCTTCATACGTGGAAGAAGAAGTTATCTTTATCCTGGGAACGTGTCTAGTAAAGCTCAAAACACACTCAGGGCATCTTGGTCGCGCATAGCCTATGACCTTATGGTCGCGCAAGATTTGCGACCATAGACTGATTCTGTCGTCTGCGACCTTCTAGTATACAGGAAGCTGTCACTGCGACCATAATGGCTACTAGGGCACAAGTTTACACATCATATCTGAATTATCTTGAATATGATATATTAAATAAACAACTAGCTCGGGTGATAATCCTCATCAGCAACCAATTCTCTCCTCTGTGGGAAGGTCCCTACACTGTGGTCTCAATGTCGTGACCCGGTCAGCTTGATTATCTATGGAAGATGGCAAAGTTCTCTCTAACACCTGGAACATAGACCAGTTGCAAAAATTTTACAAGTATATTCTTCCACTTCCTTTGTACATTTTCAAATTTAATCTAGCATTTTTCCACTTTATGTTGTAGTTATTTTCCTACCTTTTGTCCCTATCTTTTTCTCGGGCCACGCCCAAGGGCTAGTCGCAATAAGCATTTCTATCATAATGCCTAAGTAGATTCGCCGACCGATCTCATGATCGTATCTAGTCAAGACATCTCTTTTAAAGTTGTTTCTCAACGCATAAGGGACTTACTTGCGTGTTACAGATCACTCGAGTGGCTATCAGTTCGCAAAAAGCTTACACGTTTTTCATTCAAATGTTTATTCCTGTGACCATGAGATCGCATATAGCCACAGCTCCTCTTTTTAAGCCGTCATCTCACGCATAAGAGACTGCCTTATATGTTCTCGCTTACTTAGGCCATGAGTTCATTTCAATCCTGCGATCATGATACCAAACAACGTATGCATGATCACAGGAGGGGGCTAGGGAAATATAACTATGGCAATAAGTCAGGGAAAGTACTTAACATTTCGATATTGTTTTGCATTATCGGAAACTTTGGTAACTGTATGTATTTGCAAGGTACAAAATAATTGCTAAACCAGGGAAACATTTCCATTTTCATTTCAATAAAGTTACTATTACAAGATGTCATCGCAGATTTTACATCAAACAAGATCAATATCTCGAAGCAATTTCTCAACTAGAGGTTTCACCTCATCCATTATAGCACTCAGCCGACTCTCACTATCAAAAGTAGCATCTTCACCCACGGGGTTCAGATCCAGATTCGGACCGTGGTGACGCCTTAACTTGCTAAGGATGGCGGAAGCAACAGCCCAACATTGGACTTCAAAGCTTCCTTTTGCCTCCTCGCAGTTTCAGGAATGCTCTCGACCAGTGAATCAACTTGAGCGGCAACTATTTTGTAGGACTCACTGAGGCTTAAGTCATCCTTCCTAGGAGCGATAATGTCTGCCCTCAGTAAGTCCACGACCATCCTCAATTTCTTGAACTTGTCCAATTCGACACTGCTACAGCTCTTGATAGTCACTTCTAAAGTGCCCTTCTCGTTGCGAGCAAGCTTGACAGCTTCTCTGGCCTTGTCTCTGGATTCTTGGTGACGCTCACAAGCCTTGTGAAGCGTATCGATGTCTATCCCCCTCTGGATAAATTTTTCCTCAAATTGATCCCTCTCTTCAGTCACCACCTTAATCTGCTCCTGAAAAGAAGAACGAATAAAATCAGTTAAAACTCACCAAGGTAAGGAAAACTTCTGCTAAAATTGAACTTAGATTTCATCTTGGTTTGCTGCCCTTCGCAAAGCGCCAGGAGATGTTCAGATTTCACTTTAAGCGCTTCATACAATCCTGATACTTGGTCAAAGGTCGCAGTCCTTCCTTGGCGTCTTTTAGCTCGGCTTCAAGGGCCAGGGTTTTGGCGAGCCTTTCTTCAACTTCAGCTAGCTTCTTCTGTAGGACAGTATTTTCTCTACACAACAAGTATTACTACAGTTTCAATAGACTAGGCTCAGAAGCAAGACATGTACTACTTCAATTGGCGGTTCTCCATCTGAGTGACCTTCACATGCTCAGCCAGTAAACCAGACGCGTGCGCCACATCCTGCATAAAACAAGAAATACTAGGAGAACAATCCCTAAGGAAACAACACAAAGCCTAAAGGTAAAGATTTCTACTTACCTCCAGAAACTCGCGAACAAACCCCTAACAAAGATCTTCGGATCCACTTGCCTAGCTAACAGAAGCCAAGAAAGAAGGCACCGCTGGAGGTTGCGAGTCGTTAGCGGGGCGTTGGATCTAGCCAGGATGGTCCACCATATCTACCGCTACCTCCTCTTCTTGTTCTCCCAAACAAGAGGGAGACGTGTTTCCTTCAACCACAAGGGAAGCAGAGGTGTTTACCTGTTCGTCTATCCCCGTGGCCGGAACTTCGACAGCAGCCTCAGTCACCTCATCCTGGGTGAGAACATCTGAGTGGATGTCTCTTACCACCTTGCCAATGAGGGACGCAGGCTCTCCACCGACGGCCTTAGAAACTGCAACCTCAGTTGTCGCGGTGATACTTTCTATGGCCACCACCTCTGTTGCTCTGTCCGCAGCCTCGGTCAATCGCATCAGCAAAGCAATAGAAGGAGCCCTGCATTTCCCAAATGCGACTGAGTGTCACGAACTACTCAATGTAACTTGGTCAGAGAAAGGGGGAAACATGTACCTGATGTTGAGGCCTAGGATGTTGCAGGAACTCAAGGCCACGCCCTTGGGAGATAAGAGCGTGGATAGCGCCTTAGAATCGAAGTCGCCAGAGGAAGCCTTTGTTTTCCTCCTCGAGAAAAACAGGGAAGCGCCCTCCTCCACATCTCTCCCCTCCCCCTGTACAACCTTAAAATGAATTCTAGTTGTATAAGAGAGAAGCCAGAATGTCAGACATATTACTACAACAATCCTTCTAGTCGCAACATTGGGGTTAACCATGGTCACGACTGTGGCCGGTTCTTGCACGCCTGCAGCTACCCTGGTCGTAGTAGGCGAGGTTGTCATAGACACCCCCACTACAGCGGCAATCACAACCTTCACTACAGGAGGGGAAGTAGAGATTATTCCTAAAGATCTTCCCCTGGCCAAGCCCTTGGTCACAGGGGAAGCTCTCTTCGGCCTCTTCGACAAGGAACCACCAGAAGGTTCAACGTCACTGCCGGCAAGCCTTTTTTGGGCTAGTGGTCACGTGAACTGCTACGCAAATCCAAAAGAACTTCCTTTGGTGAATCATCTCCTAAAAACAGAATGTGCATAGGTTTCCTGAAAGAGACATACCTTTCGACATGCTGCACAAGTTCGTTAGTGCTCCCGACTAGACTTTTCGGTATTGGCGCATTAGTGTCGCCTTCCCCGACCAGATTGAATGATTTCAAGAGGCAACTTGTAACATCCTGAGTTTTGGGGTGAAAAGTTCTTTCTTAAAAAAAATCATGCATGCATATGTCTCTCCTAGATCAGCCAAATCAGCCTCAGCTTTATTCTGTTCTAGCCCTAATTTCTTCAAAACTATCCTGTGACCCTAAGTCAAGATCTGACTTGCCAGATTTGATCTATCAGTTATCCTAAACCTAAAAGCCTTCAAAACCCAGATTCAATTCTATCCCTAACTTCCAGAATTATCAACTCTTTTCTGTTTTCGAAAACAGAATATCTGTTATTACCTTTTACCCTAAGTTTCAGAAATTCAGATTTAATCAAAATCTTAGCTAAGTTCAGACCAGATTATTCCTGGATTATGATCAAGGGTATGCCAATACCTTAATCCAAAAAGTTGGCAGCCAGGTTTTACCATCTAAACCTTTTTCGCAAATCAGTCCAAGAGTTATTACAAATTAGTCCTTTATCTGATATCTAGAAACCCAAAAAGGCTAAAATCTCCAGATTAACTCCAAATTCAGAATTTCTTTGGCAAATCTTTTCTAGATGCTTTTTGAAACAAGTTCTTCTTCTGTGCAGATTTCAAGATCTCATCCTAATTACCATAATTCGAAATCAATTAAAGCTCAGATTCAATTACCCTAAAAATACCCTATTTTCAGTCTGTATCAAAGACTATTCAAATGTGCCAAATTTTATCAATTGTTCTTGCCAAATATTCTGTTGAATATAATCTGCTATATCAGTGAAATCAAATTCAGTTTAAACCTTCCAAAACTCCATATTCGCAGATCAGTCCTTCTTCCAGATTTTGCTAAAAACCAGAAAGGCAAAATGCTGCAAATCATCTCCAAATTCAAATCTGATTCAGGGAATACCTCCCAAATGCTTTTCAATACAAATTCTTCTTTTATGAGTATCTCAAAATCGAACCCTAAATCCCAGAATTCGAGATCAATAAGTTTCAGACTTATTTTACCCTAATCTACTCTATTTTCAGTTCATATCAAAAATCATCCAAATGTCTCAAATTTTATCTTCTATTTGTGCCAAGTCATCTGTTGAATCAAGCCTACCAGATTAATGCAATCAATTTCAGATTTAACCTTCCAAATCATCAGATTTACAATTCAGCCCGAAATCAAAAATCAAATATTGCAAATCAGCCCCTATTTCGACCAGAGCAGCAGCTACTGTGCGCACGACCAGAGCTCGCCGTGATCTTGCGCCGTGCACGTTCGCCGCCGGCCAAGCCCCGCTTGCATTTGTGCTCGTGCATGCTTGCCGTTGCTGTTGCGCACGCGTCCGTGTCTTAGCCTTCGCCGTGGCAGCAACGTTGAACAGCAATTGCTTCCGCGCACGACCAACAGCAGCTTTTGTCAGCAACACGGCACCACGTTGCTTTGCCTTGCCAGCTTATGTTGCCACCGCCTTGCACCACCCGACATTGTTGAGTCCCGATGAAGCCGACAGCTTAATCAGCTTTGCACCGCCTGTGCGCCATCACGTTACTGCTCGCCGTTGTTGCATCTGCGCCCGGCAAGTCCCTGACGCCAATTCATTGCTGTTTGATCCTTGCAAGCTTCGCCCTTTAGTCTATTTAAGCAATCAACACCTTGTGCAATCCTCACTTCACCAGAGCTTAACCAAATTCTCAAATTCCCTTGCTGTCGTCGTCTTCTCCGGCGAGCCGCCGAGGAGGTCAACGACGCCAGCCTTAACCGCAGCCTCAATCCTCAAATTGACAGCATCAGTGAGTTTCTCCTACCTACCTCATCGTGCTGTAGTATTTAATTGAATTCTTATGCACTTCATCGCCGGTGATCGTCGGAAATTGCTGAAATCAGTGAAATGCCCTGTTCCAGTTGCACAAGTCAAGTTAGCCCGAATTAGCCTTCGATTCAATAGACAAAAATGATCAGTGAGCTATTTCAAGCAAGCCTGTGAAGTTGAATGGTGAAATTGACCAAGAACTGGAGTTTTTCGCTAGCCCGAGCTTCACCAGCCGCCGGCGAACGTCGCCAGCCTTCTCCGGTGATTCTCCGGCCAATTCAATCGTGCCAGAAGCTTTCTTATACCTTCTAGATGCTCTCCAAGCAAGAAATCGAGTTCAAACATCGTGTAGCCAAAACCCCCAATATCAGTGTCTTCTTCTCCGGCGCCGGCCACCGGAAAACTATTCCCGGCCGATCCAGCTCCAGAAACCTTGTCCACCAGATGCGCCTTGATCTCCTAAGCAACTTTGCCTACTAGCTCGACTTCCAATTCGGCCTAAATCAGAAGATATAGCTATGCCCTAATTCCTGTCCAGTGCTGTGAATTGAAATTTCAGCCACCGAGTTCATCGCCGGTTTTCATCACTCTCCGGCCACCTCCTGCCCTAGGTCCAGTTGAATGAATTGTTCCTGTTACTGAGGCCTACATCCCAGACAAAGTGGTGCATCATTTGGGGCCCTAGATCAAAAGTTATGCTAAGCCCTAGTTTCTGGCCATGTCAAGACTAATGCCAGGCTATGTCAGTCAGTGGCATTAGCCCTTTTCACTGCTTTCCAGATGTGCATCTTGAGCATAACTTTGTCCCTTAGATTCCTGAAGTTGTGATCTACAATTTCTTCTTCTATCACAACTTGATTTGAGCCCTTGAATTATATTTGTTGCTAAACCCTAATTTTTGACATTTTCTCAGTATATGCCAGCCAATGGCATTGGCCTTGTTTACCCACTTCTGGTTGTGTAATTTGAAATCCACTTTGTCCATTGAATTTTTAGAGTTGTGATCTACATTTTCTTCTTCTACCACAACTTGAGATAAGCACCCTAGCTTTTCTTAAAGCTATGTCCAAGCTTTGATCCGAATGTCGATCTGTTGAGATTCGCTGTTTTGATTGAACCAGCCACCAAATTGTTATTCCTATCATAATCCTGAAACCCTGAGATTATCTAATCACCACCCTTAGCCCAAATTCCTTGAAACCCTAGAATCTCAGTTCAGTTTGCAGTTCAAATTATCCCCAGTATAGTTCAATCGTGCTTGTTGTGCATTTTTGCATATAAATCATAAAACATTTTAAATATTATAAGTAATCATTGTGTGTTTGTTTGTCGTCGAGCAGATTCAGAAGCTGACTTTGAAGATTTTGCTGTTGATCCGTCATCGACTGCTGTATTTTACGACGCAGAAGGCAAGTCATATCCTTGGTCATCTTGAACCTATATTTTAAATGTTGCTATAATATAACCTTGAATATAGGCAATATTGCATGTGAAAGATTGAGAATGGTTGATTTATGAATTGGCAGTACTAGACTGGTTATCTGTAAAATGTGAAATAAACAAGTTTTGAGCCATGAACTATTATATGTATTTATATACTTATATTCATGAAATAAAATCCCTAGCCGTGACCAGAAAAATGGTGTGGATGGCTGTAGCACTGGAGGTGCTAGACTGCAAAAGAATGCAGGCACTGAAGGTGCAGGGTTGTGGATGGTCTGGTCATTGGCATATAAGGTCTAGAACCTTGTGTTGTGCGTCTAGTGGCATGAACAACGTGCTAACCGCAAGCCTGGTATGGGACAGGCCTGAATAAGTACTTATGTGGATCGTACATGAAACCCCTGCATGAGATGTGTTGTGATGATTGACTTGGAGGCTGACTCCTACTATCACTGAAGGTGATCTGATATTTGACCCAGTAATGGGAAAATGAGGTGGGGTGGAGGTTATGATACAGCCTACCACAACTGTGTTTCGCTGAGAGCCACAGGGTCAGGGGTGAATTGTAAGTGATGCATAACAAAAGTTCTTGTTATCTCCACCTTGCCACTCACACATGGTTGTGAGGAGGGGTCTAATCATTTTGTTATGATAGGATGGGCTTGAAAGTGGAATATCTTGCGGGTAAATTGGTACTTCTCTGCAGAGTTAAAAACGTATTCGAATACTCCGAGCTCCCGGGTTTATAGGAGTCTGCTGCGGTGGATTAAATCCACGGGGTGTGACACAAGTATTATTTTCTAAATAAAATATGTTTAAATCAAGATTACCCACATGACATGTGTTGTCATGATAAGGAGTGCTGCCGTGGGCTGTCATGTGTCGACGTGTCGCGGTAGTACTATAATCTAGTGAACATGAATGATGATGTTATATTATGAAAAGTGCTGCCATGAGATGAGGTATGAAAGAAAAAGATTATTTTATAAACATCCATAATTCTTGACTAGTCTAGGTTCATGTCAACATTACTATATGTATCTACTCTTACCTATGACTTGCTGAGTACGTAAGTGCTCACTCTTGCAACCTTTAAATCAATAGACGGAACAATCAACAATCAAGATGAAGGCGTGGAGTACTTCGTGGATCCAGAAGGAGGAGCGTCAGTCCCGTCATTTCCCTGATGTGTGTTGTTCTGCCGTCCACTTCTCTTTGTGGGTGGGTCACCTACCTTCTGCTGTGTAGATGTTATTTTGCTAAACCATGTATGCCGTGAAGGCATTGTAATCTCCTTATGTAATATCAAGGCCAGCAGGCCACACTGCTTAACTATTTTGTAAGTTACTCTGTTGCAATGTGATATACTCCTGTGCTTGACTTATCCTGGGAAGTCAAGGGTATGTGTATGCTATGCATATAAGGGACTAGCTGCAGCGAGCTAGGTCTCTACAGGAGTAGTCGTAGTCCCAGTCTCGGGGCGCGACAAGAAAAGTTGGTATCAGAGCAACATGAGAACTTGATTGTAGGACGACACCTTTAGGGATTGGCCGTGCCAAGAAGACGTAATTTATTTAGAAAACTATTTGATGAAAATTGTATTTTGATAAAAACAATGAGCTTTGTAGCTCTTGAAAACTGTTATTTTAAAATTTTATTTGGATTTTCTAAAATTCCGTAAGATTGTGAGAGTGCGTTCTGTTGTTTCAGAGTGTTTAGAGGTTGGTGTAGATAGAGCTAGTGGATGCTCTTGATAGTTTGTGATTCGCTGTTGCTTTTGCAATGGTTAACTTGTGTATTATGGCTAGTAGCCTAAGTATTTCATGCACTAAAGTAGTTTGCATTATTTTCTGCATTGTTGTCTTAGTTGGCCCTAGATAGTTAGATCAGCCCAAACTTCTTTTTCAGAGCCACCATGGTTGATGCAAGAAGAAGATCTCAATGCAGTGGAGAAGACGGGGAACAGACTCCTCAGGAAGAAGATATTATGACAAGAAACCCTTTGTTTCAGCAAGGATCTCAGAGTTCCAATCCTCCACAGAGGGAAAATATAGAGGGGGAAGGTCAGAAGAGAAGAATGCCACAACAAGTGCAATCACAACTAAACTCAACTAGAAGGAGAATCCCTACCGCCTCTAGTTTTCAATTATCATACCAGACTTCCAGACCAATAACAATGATGTGTCCCAATTGCAAAGGAAACCATCTTCAGAAACACTGTCCTTGTGCAAGTGTCCAATGTTTTCATTGCAAACAGCATGGGCACCGCAAAGAATTCTGTCCCTGGATCCAATTCCCTAGACCCATAGCCATATCTCAAGCAAAGATGCAGTCAGTAGCACCTAGAACATCACCACTGCAGAACCCCAAGAGAAAAAGAGCCATATTTACCAGAAGCAAGGGAAACCCTTATATGAACACTCAATGTTATCACTGTTGGCAGCGTGGACATCATAGAGAATTTTGTCCTTGGACCCGGCTTCCACCATCTATTCCCAGATTACAGACAGGAACACAACTAGAAGCACCCAGAGTACCAGTGCCACCAGCACCGAAGCCTAAAGGAACTCCACCAGGAAGAGGAGGGAACATGGCTAATCGAGGAAGAGGAAGAGGTAGAGCACCAACTGCAACCCAAGGAGGAAGATTAAACTATACTTCAATTCAAGAAGCAGGCAACGCCACCGACATTCTTCTAGGTAGATTCCTGATTAAATTTGCATCTGTCTTAATATTGTTTGATCCTGGTGCTACAAATTCATTCATGTCAAGAGCATTTGCATCTGAAGTTGAAATGCATATAGAGCAAGCACCATTAGAGTACTCTATGGTTATACAAACTCCAGGGGCTAGATTATCTGTCTACTCGATCTGCCCAAATGTAACCTTCATTATAGAAGGGGTAAAATTTGAGGCAAATCTACTAGTTCTAGAACTGCAAGGTCTAGACATTATTTTGGGAATGGATTGGTTGTCCCAACATAAAGGTCTAGTAGATTGTGAAGAGAAAACCCTTAGTCTTGTCAGTAGCCAAGGGGAGAGAGTTCTATTCTATGCAGAAAGATCATCAGTCAGGGAACCACTAAGATCTGTTCAAGCATTACAAAAAAATTATGCCTGGAACAAGCGCCTGTAGTGCAACCATTTTCTGATGTATTTTTCAGAAGAACTTTCAGAAATGTCAGTTACAGATATAGAGAAGCTCAAGGATCAACTCAAAGATTATGATCTTAGTATTCAGTACCATCCAAGGAAAGCTAATGTAGTGGCCGATGTCTTAAACAGAAAAGTTTACAACCTACAAGGAATGGTTATGTTAAAGAACCCTTACCTACAACAAGAGTTGCAGAATCATCAAGTGGAAATAGTACCGCAGGGAACGGTAGCTACTTTAACAATAAAATCTCAATTTGAAGAACAGATAGAAAATGCCCAGAAGAAAAATGAAGAAAATTGTAAGATCAAGAGTCGAATCAAGTTAGGAAAGGCTCAAGGCTTTACTGAAGATAACCAAGGGATTGTATGGTATTGAGAAAGAATCTGTGTACCTCAAAACGCAGATCTTAAGGAAATAATTCTTCATGAAGCACATAAAACTCCATACTCAATACACCCTGGTAACACAAAGATGTATCAAGATTTGAAGACCAGATTCTGGTGGGATAGTATGAAGAGGGAGATTGCAGAGTATATTGCAAGCTGTGATACATGTCGACGAGTTAAAGCAGAACACCAGAAAATAGCAGGAAAGCTACAACATCTACCAATACCATTATGGAAATGAGAAGAAATTGGTATGGATTTCGTTACAGGATTACCTAAAACTCAAGGAGGATATGATTCCATATGGGTTATTGTGGACAAACTTACCAAAGTAGCTCGTTTCATACCAGTCAAAAAGATCTATGATGGCAGTAAACTAGTAGAGTTATACATGCAAAGAATAGTGGCATTGCATGGTAATCCTAAGAGGATAGTTTCAGATCATGGAGCACAGTTTATCTCCAAATTGTGGAATAGACTGTATGAAACCCTAGGAACCCAGTTGGATTTCAGTACTGTATATCATCCGCAAATTGGAGGACAGACAGAAAAAGTCAACCAAATCCTAGAAAATCTTCTAAGAGCTTGTATACTAGATTATGGAACATCATGGGACAAATGTCTACCATTTGCAGAGATTACATATAATAACAGTTATCAAGCTAATTTACAAATGGCACCATTGGAAGCTTTATATGGACATAAATGCAAAACCCCATTGCATTGAAATGAGCTAGGAGAACAAAAAGTCATAGGACCAGAGATAGTAGAAGAAGCAGAAGTTCATGTCAGACTCATCAGAGAAAGGTTGAAAATGGCAAAATCACGACAAAAGAGTTATATAGATAATCGATGGAGAGAATAATTATTTGAACTAGGAAATTTTATGTATCTCAAGGTCATATTTTTCAGGGGATTATCAAGATTCTAAGGGAATAAAAAGTTATCTTTAAGGATACATTGGACCATTTAAGATAATCAAGAGAGAATAAGAAACATCCTATGAACTGGAATTATCTGTGAGATTAACAGGAGTACACGATGTGTTTCATGTCTAGCAGCTCCGAAAGTGTTTGGAAGAGCCTACTGATCAGATAGATGTACAAGATGTACAATTACAGAAGAATATCACTTAACTTAAGCACTCAATCAGAATCCTAGCATGAATGACAACTCAGAAAGAAGAAAATCAGATTGTGTAAAGTTCAGAGAGAAAATCATTCATGACAAGAAACTACTTGGAAGAAGGAAGAGAATTTTCAGCAAACCTATCTCTATTCTTATCTTTCCTTGCTTTAGGTAAATCTCGGGGCGAGATTTCTTTAAGGAGGGTAGATCTGTAACATCCTGAGTTTTGGGGTGAAAAGTTCTTTCTTAAAAAAAATCATGCATGCATATGTCTCTCCTAGATCAGCCAAATCAGCCTCAGCTTTATTCTGTTCTAGCCCTAATTTCTTCAAAACTATCCTGTGACCCTAAGTCAAGATCTGACTTGCCAGATTTGATCTATCAGTTATCCTAAACCTAAAAGCCTTCAAAACCCAGATTCAATTCTATCCCTAACTTCCAGAATTATCAACTCTTTTCTGTTTTCGAAAACAGAATATCTGTTATTACCTTTTACCCTAAGTTTCAGAAATTCAGATTTAATCAAAATCTTAGCTAAGTTCAGACCAGATTATTCCTGGATTATGATCAAGGGTATGCCAATACCTTAATCCAAAAAGTTGGCAGCCAGGTTTTACCATCTAAACCTTTTTCGCAAATCAGTCCAAGAGTTATTACAAATTAGTCCTTTATCTGATATCTAGAAACCCAAAAAGGCTAAAATCTCCAGATTAACTCCAAATTCAGAATTTCTTCGGCAAATCTTTTCTAGATGCTTTTTGAAACAAGTTCTTCTTCTGTGCAGATTCCAAGATCTCATCCTAATTACCATAATTCGAAATCAATTAAAGCTCAGATTCAATTACCCTAAAAATACCCTATTTTCAGTCTGTATCAAAGACTATTCAAATGTGCCAAATTTTATCAATTGTTCTTGCCAAATATTCTGTTGAATATAATCTGCTATATCAGTGAAATCAAATTCAGTTTAATCCTTCCAAAACTCCAGATTCGCAGATCAGTCCTTCTTCCAGATTTTGCTAAAAACCAGAAAGGCAAAATGCTGCAAATCATCTCCAAATTCAAATCTGATTCAGGGAATACCTCCCAAATGCTTTTCAATACAAATTCTTCTTTTATGAGTATCTCAAAATCAAACCCTAAATCCCAGAATTCGAGATCAATAAGTTTCAGACTTATTTTACCCTAATCTACTCTATTTTCAGTTCATATCAAAAATCATCCAAATGTCTCAAATTTTATCTTCTATTTGTGCCAAGTCATCTGTTGAATCAAGCCTACCAGATTAATGCAATCAATTTCAGATTTAACCTTCCAAATCATCAGATTTACAATTCAGCCCGAAATCAAAAATCAAATATTGCAAATCAGCCCCTATTTCGACCAGAGCAGCAGCTACTGTGCGCACGACCAGAGCTCGCCGTGATCTTGCGCCGTGCACGTTCGCCGCCGGCCAAGCCCCGCTTGCATTTGTGCTCGTGCATGCTTGCCGTTGCTGTTGCGCACGCGTCCGTGTCTTAGCCTTCGCCGTGGCAGCAACGTTGAACAGCAATTGCTTCCGCGCACGACCAACAGCAGCTTTTGTCAGCAACACGGCACCACGTTGCTTTGCCTTGCCAGCTTATGTTGCCACCGCCTTGCACCACCCGACATTGTTGAGTCCCGATGAAGCCGACAGCTTAATCAGCTTTGCACCGCCTGTGCGCCATCACGTTACTGCTCGCCGTTGTTGCATCTGCGCCCGGCAAGTCCCTGACGCCAATTCATTGCTGTTTGATCCTTGCAAGCTTCGCCCTTTAGTCTATTTAAGCAATCAACACCTTGTGCAATCCTCACTTCACCAGAGCTTAACCAAATTCTCAAATTCCCTTGCTGTCGTCGTCTTCTCCGGCGAGCCGCCGAGGAGGTCAACGACGCCAGCCTTAACCGCAGCCTCAATCCTCAAATTGACAGCATCAGTGAGTTTCTCCTACCTACCTCATCGTGCTGTAGTATTTAATTGAATTCTTATGCACTTCATCGCCGGTGATCGTCGGAAATTGCTGAAATCAGTGAAATGCCCTGTTCCAGTTGCACAAGTCAAGTTAGCCCGAATTAGCCTTCGATTCAATAGACAAAAATGATCAGTGAGCTATTTCAAGCAAGCCTGTGAAGTTGAATGGTGAAATTGACCAAGAACTGGAGTTTTTCGCTAGCCCGAGCTTCACCAGCCGCCGGCGAACGTCGCCAGCCTTCTCCGGTGATTCTCCGGCCAATTCAATCGTGCCAGAAGCTTTCTTATACCTTCTAGATGCTCTCCAAGCAAGAAATCGAGTTCAAACATCGTGTAGCCAAAACCCCCAATATCAGTGTCTTCTTCTCCGGCGCCGGCCACCGGAAAACTATTCCCGGCCGATCCAGCTCCAGAAACCTTGTCCACCAGATGCGCCTTGATCTCCTAAGCAACTTTGCCTACTAGCTCGACTTCCAATTCGGCCTAAATCAGAAGATATAGCTATGCCCTAATTCCTGTCCAGTGCTGTGAATTGAAATTTCAGCCACCGAGTTCATCGCCGGTTTTCATCACTCTCCGGCCACCTCCTGCCCTAGGTCCAGTTGAATGAATTGTTCCTGTTACTGAGGCCTACATCCCAGACAAAGTGGTGCATCATTTGGGGCCCTAGATCAAAAGTTATGCTAAGCCCTAGTTTCTGGCCATGTCAAGACTAATGCCAGGCTATGTCAGTCAGTGGCATTAGCCCTTTTCACTGCTTTCCAGATGTGCATCTTGAGCATAACTTTGTCCCTTAGATTCCTGAAGTTGTGATCTACAATTTCTTCTTCTATCACAACTTGATTTGAGCCCTTGAATTATATTTGTTGCTAAACCCTAATTTTTGACATTTTCTCAGTATATGCCAGCCAATGGCATTGGCCTTGTTTACCCACTTCTGGTTGTGTAATTTGAAATCCACTTTGTCCATTGAATTTTTAGAGTTGTGATCTACATTTTCTTCTTCTACCACAACTTGAGATAAGCACCCTAGCTTTTCTTAAAGCTATGTCCAAGCTTTGATCCGAATGTCGATCTGTTGAGATTCGCTGTTTTGATTGAACCAGCCACCAAATTGTTATTCCTATCATAATCCTGAAACCCTGAGATTATCTAATCACCACCCTTAGCCCAAATTCCTTGAAACCCTAGAATCTCAGTTCAGTTTGCAGTTCAAATTATCCCCAGTATAGTTCAATCGTGCTTGTTGTGCATTTTTGCATATAAATCATAAAACATTTTAAATATTATAAGTAATCATTGTGTGTTTGTTTGTCGTCGAGCAGATTCAGAAGCTGACTTTGAAGATTTTGCTGTTGATCCGTCATCGACTGCTGTATTTTACGACGCAGAAGGCAAGTCATATCCTTGGTCATCTTGAACCTATATTTTAAATGTTGCTATAATATAACCTTGAATATAGGCAATATTGCATGTGAAAGATTGAGAATGGTTGATTTATGAATTGGCAGTACTAGACTGGTTATCTGTAAAATGTGAAATAAACAAGTTTTGAGCCATGAACTATTATATGTATTTATATACTTATATTCATGAAATAAAATCCCTAGCCGTGACCAGAAAAATGGTGTGGATGGCTGTAGCACTGGAGGTGCTAGACTGCAAAAGAATGCAGGCACTGAAGGTGCAGGGTTGTGGATGGTCTGGTCATTGGCATATAAGGTCTAGAACCTTGTGTTGTGCGTCTAGTGGCATGAACAACGTGCTAACCGCAAGCCTGGTATGGGACAGGCCTGAATAAGTACTTATGTGGATCGTACATGAAACCCCTGCATGAGATGTGTTGTGATGATTGACTTGGAGGCTGACTCCTACTATCACTGAAGGTGATCTGATATTTGACCCAGTAATGGGAAAATGAGGTGGGGTGGAGGTTATGATACAGCCTACCACAACTGTGTTTCGCTGAGAGCCACAGGGTCAGGGGTGAATTGTAAGTGATGCATAACAAAAGTTCTTGTTATCTCCACCTTGCCACTCACACATGGTTGTGAGGAGGGGTCTAATCATTTTGTTATGATAGGATGGGCTTGAAAGTGGAATATCTTGCGGGTAAATTGGTACTTCTCTGCAGAGTTAAAAACGTATTCGAATACTCCGAGCTCCCGGGTTTATAGGAGTCTGCTGCGGTGGATTAAATCCACGGGGTGTGACACAAGTATTATTTTCTAAATAAAATATGTTTAAATCAAGATTACCCACATGACATGTGTTGTCATGATAAGGAGTGCTGCCGTGGGCTGTCATGTGTCGACGTGTCGCGGTAGTACTATAATCTAGTGAACATGAATGATGATGTTATATTATGAAAAGTGCTGCCATGAGATGAGGTATGAAAGAAAAAGATTATTTTATAAACATCCATAATTCTTGACTAGTCTAGGTTCATGTCAACATTACTATATGTATCTACTCTTACCTATGACTTGCTGAGTACGTAAGTGCTCACTCTTGCAACCTTTAAATCAATAGACGGAACAATCAACAATCAAGATGAAGGCGTGGAGTACTTCGTGGATCCAGAAGGAGGAGCGTCAGTCCCGTCATTTCCCTGATGTGTGTTGTTCTGCCGTCCACTTCTCTTTGTGGGTGGGTCACCTACCTTCTGCTGTGTAGATGTTATTTTGCTAAACCATGTATGCCGTGAAGGCATTGTAATCTCCTTATGTAATATCAAGGCCAGCAGGCCACACTGCTTAACTATTTTGTAAGTTACTCTGTTGCAATGTGATATACTCCTGTGCTTGACTTATCCTGGGAAGTCAAGGGTATGTGTATGCTATGCATATAAGGGACTAGCTGCAGCGAGCTAGGTCTCTACAGGAGTAGTCGTAGTCCCAGTCTCGGGGCGCGACAAGAAAAGTTGGTATCAGAGCAACATGAGAACTTGATTGTAGGACGACACCTTTAGGGATTGGCCGTGCCAAGAAGACGTAATTTATTTAGAAAACTATTTGATGAAAATTGTATTTTGATAAAAACAATGAGCTTTGTAGCTCTTGAAAACTGTTATTTTAAAATTTTATTTGGATTTTCTAAAATTCCGTAAGATTGTGAGAGTGCGTTCTGTTGTTTCAGAGTGTTTAGAGGTTGGTGTAGATAGAGCTAGTGGATGCTCTTGATAGTTTGTGATTCGCTGTTGCTTTTGCAATGGTTAACTTGTGTATTATGGCTAGTAGCCTAAGTATTTCATGCACTAAAGTAGTTTGCATTATTTTCTGCATTGTTGTCTTAGTTGGCCCTAGATAGTTAGATCAGCCCAAACTTCTTTTTCAGAGCCACCATGGTTGATGCAAGAAGAAGATCTCAATGCAGTGGAGAAGACGGGGAACAGACTCCTCAGGAAGAAGATATTATGACAAGAAACCCTTTGTTTCAGCAAGGATCTCAGAGTTCCAATCCTCCACAGAGGGAAAATATAGAGGGGGAAGGTCAGAAGAGAAGAATGCCACAACAAGTGCAATCACAACTAAACTCAACTAGAAGGAGAATCCCTACCGCCTCTAGTTTTCAATTATCATACCAGACTTCCAGACCAATAACAATGATGTGTCCCAATTGCAAAGGAAACCATCTTCAGAAACACTGTCCTTGTGCAAGTGTCCAATGTTTTCATTGCAAACAGCATGGGCACCGCAAAGAATTCTGTCCCTGGATCCAATTCCCTAGACCCATAGCCATATCTCAAGCAAAGATGCAGTCAGTAGCACCTAGAACATCACCACTGCAGAACCCCAAGAGAAAAAGAGCCATATTTACCAGAAGCAAGGGAAACCCTTATATGAACACTCAATGTTATCACTGTTGGCAGCGTGGACATCATAGAGAATTTTGTCCTTGGACCCGGCTTCCACCATCTATTCCCAGATTACAGACAGGAACACAACTAGAAGCACCCAGAGTACCAGTGCCACCAGCACCGAAGCCTAAAGGAACTCCACCAGGAAGAGGAGGGAACATGGCTAATCGAGGAAGAGGAAGAGGTAGAGCACCAACTGCAACCCAAGGAGGAAGATTAAACTATACTTCAATTCAAGAAGCAGGCAACGCCACCGACATTCTTCTAGGTAGATTCCTGATTAAATTTGCATCTGTCTTAATATTGTTTGATCCTGGTGCTACAAATTCATTCATGTCAAGAGCATTTGCATCTGAAGTTGAAATGCATATAGAGCAAGCACCATTAGAGTACTCTATGGTTATACAAACTCCAGGGGCTAGATTATCTGTCTACTCGATCTGCCCAAATGTAACCTTCATTATAGAAGGGGTAAAATTTGAGGCAAATCTACTAGTTCTAGAACTGCAAGGTCTAGACATTATTTTGGGAATGGATTGGTTGTCCCAACATAAAGGTCTAGTAGATTGTGAAGAGAAAACCCTTAGTCTTGTCAGTAGCCAAGGGGAGAGAGTTCTATTCTATGCAGAAAGATCATCAGTCAGGGAACCACTAAGATCTGTTCAAGCATTACAAAAAAATTATGCCTGGAACAAGCGCCTGTAGTGCAACCATTTTCTGATGTATTTTTCAGAAGAACTTTCAGAAATGTCAGTTACAGATATAGAGAAGCTCAAGGATCAACTCAAAGATTATGATCTTAGTATTCAGTACCATCCAAGGAAAGCTAATGTAGTGGCCGATGTCTTAAACAGAAAAGTTTACAACCTACAAGGAATGGTTATGTTAAAGAACCCTTACCTACAACAAGAGTTGCAGAATCATCAAGTGGAAATAGTACCGCAGGGAACGGTAGCTACTTTAACAATAAAATCTCAATTTGAAGAACAGATAGAAAATGCCCAGAAGAAAAATGAAGAAAATTGTAAGATCAAGAGTCGAATCAAGTTAGGAAAGGCTCAAGGCTTTACTGAAGATAACCAAGGGATTGTATGGTATTGAGAAAGAATCTGTGTACCTCAAAACGCAGATCTTAAGGAAATAATTCTTCATGAAGCACATAAAACTCCATACTCAATACACCCTGGTAACACAAAGATGTATCAAGATTTGAAGACCAGATTCTGGTGGGATAGTATGAAGAGGGAGATTGCAGAGTATATTGCAAGCTGTGATACATGTCGACGAGTTAAAGCAGAACACCAGAAAATAGCAGGAAAGCTACAACATCTACCAATACCATTATGGAAATGAGAAGAAATTGGTATGGATTTCGTTACAGGATTACCTAAAACTCAAGGAGGATATGATTCCATATGGGTTATTGTGGACAAACTTACCAAAGTAGCTCGTTTCATACCAGTCAAAAAGATCTATGATGGCAGTAAACTAGTAGAGTTATACATGCAAAGAATAGTGGCATTGCATGGTAATCCTAAGAGGATAGTTTCAGATCATGGAGCACAGTTTATCTCCAAATTGTGGAATAGACTGTATGAAACCCTAGGAACCCAGTTGGATTTCAGTACTGTATATCATCCGCAAATTGGAGGACAGACAGAAAAAGTCAACCAAATCCTAGAAAATCTTCTAAGAGCTTGTATACTAGATTATGGAACATCATGGGACAAATGTCTACCATTTGCAGAGATTACATATAATAACAGTTATCAAGCTAATTTACAAATGGCACCATTGGAAGCTTTATATGGACATAAATGCAAAACCCCATTGCATTGAAATGAGCTAGGAGAACAAAAAGTCATAGGACCAGAGATAGTAGAAGAAGCAGAAGTTCATGTCAGACTCATCAGAGAAAGGTTGAAAATGGCAAAATCACGACAAAAGAGTTATATAGATAATCGATGGAGAGAATAATTATTTGAACTAGGAAATTTTATGTATCTCAAGGTCATATTTTTCAGGGGATTATCAAGATTCTAAGGGAATAAAAAGTTATCTTTAAGGATACATTGGACCATTTAAGATAATCAAGAGAGAATGAGAAACATCCTATGAACTGGAATTATCTGTGAGATTAACAGGAGTACACGATGTGTTTCATGTCTAGCAGCTCCGAAAGTGTTTGGAAGAGCCTACTGATCAGATTGTCGCGCCCCGAGACTGGGACAACGACTACTCCTGTAGAGACCTAGCTCGCTGCAGCTAGTCTCATTCTCACAAACCTTTGACTTCCCAGGATGAGTCAAACACAGGAGTATATTACATTGCAACAGAGTACTCACAAAATATTAAGCAGTGTGGCCTGCTGGCCTTAATATTACATAAAGAGGATTACAATGCCTACAAGGCATTCAGGGTTTAACAAAATATTTAACTACGCAGCAGAAGATAGGTGACCCTCCCACAAAAGAAGTTGACGGCAGAACAACACACTTCAGGGCTCTGGCGGAACTGATTCTCCTCCTTCTGGATCCACGTAATACTCCGTGCCATCATCTTGATCAAGGTAGGCTCCATCTATTGAGTTGAATGTTGCAAGGGTGAGCACTTACGTACTCAGCAAGTCATAGGTAAGAGTAAATACATATAGTAGTGATGATATGAACCTAGACTAGTCAAGAATTATGGATATTTGTAAAATAATCTTTTCCTTTCTCATCTCATCTTATGGCAGCACTTTTTATAATATAACATCAACAATCATGTTCACTAAATTATAGCACTACCGCGACACGTCGACACACGACAGCCCACGGCAGCACTCCTTATCATGACAACACATGTCATTTGGGTAATCTTGATTTAAACATATTTTATTTAGAAAATAGTACTTGTGTCACACCCCGTGGATTTAATCCACCGCAGCAGACTCCTATAAACCCGGGAGCTCGGAGTATTCGAATACATTTTTAACTCTGCAGAGAGGTACCAATTTACCCGCAAGATATTCCACTTTCAAACCTTTCCTATCATAACAAAATGATTGGACCCCTGACTCACTTCATACTGTGAGCGGCAAGGTGGAAATAACAAGAACTTTTGTTATGTTTTACTCACAATTCACCCCCGACCCTGTGGCTCTCAGCGAGGCACAGTTGTGGCAGGTTGTATCCAAACCTCCACCCCATTGCTTATTCCCATTACTGGGTCAGCGTGCTTGATCACCTTCAGTGATATGTGTGGGAGCCGCGCTCCGTGTTTATCGTGCATCACTACACATCTCATGCAGGGGTTTCATGTGCGATCCACATAATTACTTGTTCAGGCCTGTCCCATACCAGGCTTGCGGTTAGCACGTTGTTCATGCCACTAGACGCACAACACAAGGTTCTAGTCCTTATATGCCAGTGACCAGACCATCCACAACCCTGCACCTTCAGTGCCTGCATTCCTTTGCAGTCTAGCACCTCCAGTGCTACAGCCATCCATACCATTTTTCTGGTCACGGCTAGGGGTTTTATTTCATGAATATAAGTATATAAATACATATAATAGTTCATGGCTCAAAACTTGTTTATTTCACATTTCACCGATAACCAGTCTAGTACTGCCAATTCATAAATCAATCATTCTCAATCTTTCTCATGCAATATTGCCTATATTCAAGGTTATGTTTAGCAACATTTAAAATATAGGTTCAAGATGACCAAGGATATGACTTGCCTTCCGCGTCGTAAAATACAGCAGTTGACGACGGGTCCGCAGTGAAGTCCTCGAACTCGGGCTCTTGATCTGCTCTCAAATCAAACAAACAACCAATAATCATAATCTTTTCAATACATTATTATACTATATGCAATGATGCAAAGATGAAGTCTTGATGATTCTGAAATGATTGGGTTAAGAGGCTGATTAGGGTTAAGTTAAGGAAACCAATGTTAAGATTAGTTGTCAAAGGTTTACAAGGTTCCAAATGTCTCAAAATATCAGAATGATGTCAAGGTTGCGACTGGTTCGCTCAAAAACAGCGAACGTCTTTAGATCGACATTCGGTTCAAAGCATCGACATAGGGTCGATGAATGATAGAGGGGTTATTTTAACTTGTGGTAGTAGAATAAAATGTAGATCACAACTCTACAAATTTAGTGGACAAAGTGATTTTCAAATTACACAACCAGAAGTGGGTAAACAAGGTCAATGCCACTGGCTGACAAGCTCTAGCATAGAGCTGACAATGTCAAAAACTAGGGCTTAGCATAACTTTTGATCTGGAGCTCCAAATGATGCACCACTTTGTCTGGGAGGTAGGCATTGATAACAGGAACAATTAAGTCAACAGGATCTAGGGCAAGAAATGGCTGGAAAGCAAGAAATTTGATGATGAACAGAGATGAACTGGCTGCACTGGAGCAGTTCTGGACACAAACTTGGCATGGCTATAACTTCCAATCTAGGCCGATCTAGGTGTCGAGCTAGAAGACAAAAATACTCAGGAGGCTAAGGCACATCTAAATGACAAAGTTTCGAGGGCTGAAATGGCCGGGAACACTTTTCCGGTGAACTGTGCCGGAGAAGAACACTGCTATTTGGGGGTTTTTGCTACAGGCCGAGAGAACTAAATTCCTTGCTTGGAGAGCATCTAGGAGATATAGGGAAGCTTCTGGTAACATCAAATTGACCGGAGGATCACTGGAGAAGCCTGGCGACGATCGCCGGTTTTCTGGTGAAGCTCGGTTTAGGGAAAAGCTTCGATTCTTGTTTAAATTCGAAATCCAACTTCACAGGCTTGCTTGATTTAGCTCACTGATCAATTTTGTTTACAGGATCGAGGGCTAATTCGAATTGATTCGGCCTGCATTGCCGGAACAGGGCAATCTTCAATTTTTAGCCATTTCCGGTGATCGCCGGCGACTAGATGCAATGTAAACCAATTAAATGGTACAACACGATGAGGGAGATGAAGGGAACTTACTGATGCGGTTAATTTGACAGGAGATGCAGTGAAGTGAGCTGGCACCGTGAGCCTCCTCGACGGCTCACCGGAGAAGAAGACCAAGACAGGAGAATTTCGAAACTTAGCTGATTTCCAGTGAGGTTTGAGGGAGCTGCTGAGCACAGGGATGCTTAAATAGGCAGGCGAAGCATGCGAAGAGAAAACAATGAAGAGATTGGCTGCTGGTGACTTGACTGGTTGCGTGCTGGAGCAACAGCGGCGAAGACACAGCGAAGAACGGTGATGCGACGGCGACAAGCCTTCAGCTGATCACAATGTCGCTTCATCGGGACCTGGCGAAACTTGTAGCAAGCGGTGGCGACAAGTACTGGCGCGGCGAGGCTACGTGGCGATGGATTGCTGACAAAGTTGCTGCTGATCGCGCGCGGGAGCAAACGCTGGTCGTCGACGTAGCAACGGCGCTGCCACGGTGACGGCTGAGGCGAGGACACGTGCGTACTGGCATGCACGGTCACAAGTGCGGCGAAGCTTGGCCGGCGATGAGCAACCACGGCGCAAAGAAACACGGCGAGCCCTGGTCGTGTACAGCAGTTGACCTGGTCGAATGCTTGCTGCTGTCCTGGTCGAATTAGGGACCTGATTGCAATATTCGATTTCTTGTTTTGGACTGAAATGCAAATCTGGAATTCTGGGAGGTTTGAACTGACTTTGATTCTGCTATTTTGGCAATCTTTATTCCACAGATGATTTGGCAAGGATTGAAAATAAAATTTGGCACATTTGGATAGCTTTTGATACAAACTGAAAATAGGGTAATTTAGGGTAAATTAGGATTTGAGTTTTGTCGATTTTGAATTCTGGCATTTAGGGTTTGATTTTGATATCTGCACAGAAGAGAAACTTGTGGCAAATAGTAATTAGGAAAGATCTGCTGAAGAAATTCTGAATTTAGAGTTAATCTGGAGATTTTAGTCTTTTTAGGTTTTCAGATATCAGATAAGGACTAATTTGTGATAAGTCTTGGACTGATTTGTGAAAAGAGTCTAGATGGTGAAATCTGGTTGTCAACTTTTTAGATTAAGGTATTGACATACCCATGATCATATTCCAGGAATAATCTGGTCTGAACTTGGTCAAGATTTAGGTTAAATCTGTATTTCTGAACTTATGGTATTTGGGTATTATAAGGTAATTCTGTTTTCGAAAACAGAAGGAGTTGATAATTCTGGAAGTTAGAGATAGAATTGGATCTAGGTTCTGAAGGCTTTTAAGTTCAGAGTAACTGATAGATCACATCTGAACAATATGATCTTGATTTGAGGTCACAGGATAGATTTTTGGAGATTTTAGGGCTTGAGAAAGATACTGATCTGGCTATTACTACAGATACATGCATGCTTGCTAATGATGAAAAAGGAAATTTTCACCCCTAACTCAGGGCGTTACAGATCTACCCTCCTTAAAGAAATCTCGCCCCGAGATTTACCTAAGACAGGAAAAGATAAGAATAGGTTTGCTTAAGATCTTCTTCCTTCTCCCAAGTAGCTTCTTGCTCTGAATGATTCTTCCATTGAACTTTACACAATTTGATTTTCCTCCTTCGGAGCTGACGTTCATCAGTGGCTAGGATTCTGATTGGGTGCTCAAGATAAGTGAGATTCTTCTGTAAAGGCACATCTTGTACATCTATCTGGTCAGTAGGTTCCTTCAAACATTTCCGGAGCTGAGAGACATGAAACACGTCATGCACTCCTGCTAATCCCTCAGGTAATTCCAATTTATATGATACTTCTCCCTTTCTCTTGATTATCTTAAATGGTCCAATGTATCTTGGGGATAACTTTCCTTTCACTTGGAATCTTTGTAATCTTTTGAATGGTGTAACCTTGAGATACACAAAATCTCCTGGTTCAAAAGATAATTCTCTTCGTCGTTTATCTGCATAGCTCTTTTGTCGTGATCGTGCTGTTTTCAACCTTTCTCTGATGAGTCTGACATGAGCTTCTGCTTCTTCTACTATCTCTGGTCCAATGACTTTTCGTTCTCCTGGCTCATTCCAATGCAATGGAGTTCTGCATTTACGTCCATATAAAGCTTCAAATGGTGCCATCTGTATACTAGCTTGATAACTGTTATTATATGTAAATTCTGCAAATGGTAAACATTTGTCCCATGATGTTCCATAATCTAGTATACAAGCTCTTAGAAGATCCTCTAGGATTTGGTTAACTCTTTCTGTCTGTCCTCCCGTCTGTGGATGATATGCAGTACTGAAATCCAACTGGGTTCCTAGAGTTTCATGCAGTCTATTCCAAAATTTGGAGGTAAACTGGGTTCCACGATCTGAAACTATCTTCTTAGGAATACCATGCAATGCCACTATTCTTTGCATGTATAACTCTGCTAATTTACTGCCATCATAAATCTTTTTAACTGGTATGAAATGAGCTACTTTAGTAAGTCTGTCCACAATAACCCATATGGAATCATATCCTCCTTGAGTTTTAGGTAATCCTGTAATAAAATCCATACCAATTTCTTCCCATTTCCATAATGGTATTGGTAGAGGTTGTAGCTTTCCTGATATTTTCTGGTGTTCTGCTTTAACTCGTTGGCATGTATCACAGTTTGCAATGTACTCTGCAATCTCCCTCTTCATATTATCCCACCAGAATCTGGTCTTCAAATCTTGATACATCTTTGTGTTACCAGGGTGTATTGAGTATGGAGTTTTATGTGCTTCATGGAGAATTATTTCCTTAAGATCTGCGTTTTGAGGTACACAGATTCTTTCTCGATACCATACAATCCCTTGGTTATCTTCAATAAAACCTTGAGCCTTTCCTAACTTGATTCGACTCTTGATCTTACAAATTTCTTCATCTTCCTTCTGGGCATTTCCTATCTGTTCTTCAAGTTGAGATTTTATTGTTAAAGTGGCTACCGTTCCCTGCGGTACTATTTCCACTTGATGATTCTGCAACTCTTGTTGTAGGTAAGGATTCTTCAACATAACCATTCCTTGTAGGTTGTAAACTTTTCTGCTTAGGGCATCAGCTACTACATTAGCTTTCCCTGGATGGTACTGAATACTAAGATCATAATCTTTGATCAATTCGAGCCATCGTCGTTGACGCATGTTGAGCTCTGTCTGTGTGAAAATATACTTGAGGCTTTTATGATCTGTAAAGATCTCACACTTACGCCCAATGAGATAATGCCGCCATATCTTTAAAGCATGCACTACTGCTGCTAACTCGAAATCATGGGTCGGATAATTTTCCTCATGTGGTCTCCATTGGCGTGAAGCATAAGCCACTACTTGACCTTGTTGCATTAACACACAACCTATTCCTTGCTTTGAAGCATCACAGTAAACTACAAAATCTTCTTTGCTGTCTGGTAGGGTGAGGACGGGTGTTGTTGTCAATTTCTGCTTCAGTTTCTGAAAACTTTCTTCACACTTGATGGTCCATTCAAATGCAACATCCTTCTTTAGCAGGTTTGTAAGAGGTTTGGCAATTTGGGAAAATCCTTCGATAAATCTCCTATAATACCCTGCTAATCCCAAGAAACTTCTAATCTCTGAAACTGAGGTAGGTTGCTTCCACTCCTTGATTGCAGAAATTTTAGCTGAGTCCACTGAAATTCCTTCCACTGTCAATACATGTCCAAGAAATGAAATTCTTGACATCCAAAATTCACATTTATCAAACTTGGCATATAATTGCCTCTCTCGTAGCCTTTCCAAGACTAGGTGTAAATGTTGCTCATGTTCTTCCGTACTCTTGGAATATATCAGAATGTCATCTATGAATACTATGACAAACTTGTCAAGAAAATCCATAAATGTACTGTTCATGACATTCATGAATGCTGCCGAAGCATTGGTCAAGCCAAAAGGTACTACTGTAAACTCATATAAACCATATCTGGTAGTGAAAGCAGTCTTCGGTATATCTTCTTTCTTGATCTTCAGCTGATGATATCCAGATTTCAAATCTATCTTGGAAAATACTTTGGCTCCTCGAAGCTGATCGAACAAGTCATCAATTCTTGGTAATGGATACTTGTTTTTAATAGTGACTTCATTCAAAGCTCGGTAGTCTACACACATACGTAGAGTTCCGTCTTTCTTCCTCACAAACAGAACTGGGGCTCCCCATGGCGAAGCACTGGGTTTGATAAATCCCTTGTTTTCCAAGTCTTCGAGTTGATTCTTGAGCTCCTCCAAATCTGTAACTGGCATCCTATAGGGACGTTTTGCTATAGGTGCTGCTCCTGGTTTAAGTTCAATACTGAATTCTATTTCTCTGTCAGGTGGCATTCCCGGAAGTTCTTCTGGAAACACATCAGAATATTGTTGCACTACAGGCACTTGTTCCAGGCATAATTTTTGCAATGCTTGAACAGATCTTAGCGGTCTCTTGACTGCTGATCTTTCTGCATGGAATAGAACTCTCTCCCCTTGGCTACTGACAAGACTAAGGGTTTTCTCTTCACAGTCTACTAGACCTTTATGTTGGGACAACCAATCCATTCCCAAAATAATGTCTAGTCCTTGCAGTTCTAGAACTAGTAGATTTGCCTCAAATTCTACTCCTTCTATAATGAAAGTTACATTTGGGCAGATCGAGTAAACAGATAATCTAGCCCCTGGAGTTTGTATAACTATAGAGTACTCTAGTGGTACTTGGTCTATATGCATTTCAACTTCAGATGCAAATGCTCTTGACAAGAATGAATTTGTAGCACCAGGATCAAACAATATTAAGGCAGATGCAGATTGAATCAGAAATCTACCTAGAAGAATGTCGGTGGCGCTACCTGCTTCTTGAATTGAAGTATAGTTCAATCTTCCTCCTTGGGTTGCAGTTGGTGCTCTACCTCTTCCTCTTCCTCGATTAGCCATGTTTCCTCCTCTTCCTGCTGAATTTCCTCTAAAATTCTGCGATGGTGATGCTCTGGTTACTACTGGCTGTGTTCCTGCCTGAGATCTGGCAATGGACATCGGAAGTTGTATCCAAGGACAGAATTCTTTACGGTGCCCACGCTGTCCACAATGATAACACTCAACACGAGGATGAGGGCAATCCTTCTGAGAATGATTTCCTCGGCAGTTGGGGCACAATGTCGTTGCTGGTCTGGGATTCTGATAAGATGGTCGAAAATTGGGAGTGATAGGAACTCTTCCTCTGATTGGATTTGGCTGTGGTCGTGTTTGCTGAAACATCCTCCTCTTTCGGCTTTCTTCCCCCATATTCTTCTTTTCTTCCACCTTTAAAGCTCTGTTCACTAGGGTTTGAAATTCCGTCAGTTCATGAGAAGCAATTTGATACTGTAAATAGTGTTGAAGTCCTTCTGTGAAGCGCTCTATCTTCTTCTCTTCAGTATCCACATCTCCAGGTGCGTATCGAGCCAAATGAGTAAATTGGTGTAGATACTCAGTGACTGACTTACTTCCTTGAGTTAAATTCCGAAATTCCCGACGCTTAGCTGCCAT
Source organism: Pharus latifolius (assembly GCA_019359835.1). Lineage (NCBI taxonomy): Eukaryota > Viridiplantae > Streptophyta > Magnoliopsida > Poales > Poaceae > Pharus > Pharus latifolius. The sequence continues at coordinate 26,182,207 of CM033325.1, read as the reverse complement.
AACACCAGTAGGTATATGAAATTTCCGAAATTGATCCTTAAATTCCCTCCAAGAGATATTATCTTTATCAGGGTGAGCTTCCTGGTAATTCATCCACCAGGCAGCGGCAGCTCCTGATAACTGATGAGATCCAAACAAAACTTTCTCTCGTTCGCTGCATCGGACCGTGTCCAGTTTCCTCTCGATATCCCGTAACCAATCATCGGCAACCATAGGATCGGTCGCACTAGAGAATGTTGGTGGACGGGTCTTTTGGAAATCTGTTAATCTTGCTCCTACAGCAGAAGTAGTTCCTTCTGTTGTTCCAGTAGGCAGTTTCTGAACTATCTGGGCTAACAACTGGGTATGAGCTATCTGAGCTTCTTGTCGACTTTTCTCCATTGACAACAAAATTTCCTGAAGACTGGGTTGTTCATTCTGAGGTGGATTGGAACTCTGAGATCCTTGCTGAAACAAAGGGTCTCTTGTCATAGTTTCTTCTTCCTGCGGAGTCTGACCTATATCTTCTCTTCCACTTCGAGATCTCCTTCTGGTGTCAACCATGGTGGCTCTGAAAAAGTTTAGACGGATCTAACTAACTAAGGCCAACTAAGACAGCAATGCAGAAATTAATGCAACTACTTTTATGCATAAAATACTTAGGCTACTAGCCATAATACACAAATTAACCATTGCAAAAGCAACAGCGAATCACAAAGCTATCAAGAGCATCCACTAGCTCTGTCTACACCAACCTCTAAGACACTCTGAAACAAAACGCACTCTCACAATCTTACCGAATTTTAGAAATCCAAATAAAATTTTGAAATGAAGGTTTTCAAGAGCCACAAAGCTCATTATTTTTACCAAAATAAAATTTCCACAAATAGTTTCTAAATAAATTACGTCTTCCTGGCACGGCCAATTTCCTAAAGGTGTCGTCCTACAATCAAGTTCTCATGTTGCTCTGATACCAACTTTTCTTTGTCGCGCCCCGAGACTGGGACAACGACTACTCCTGTAGAGACCTAGCTCGCTGCAGCTAGTCTCATTCTCACAAACCTTTGACTTCCCAGGATGAGTCAAACACAGGAGTATATTACATTGCAACAGAGTACTCACAAAATATTAAGCAGTGTGGCCTGCTGGCCTTAATATTACATAAAGAGGATTACAATGCCTACAAGGCATTCAGGGTTTAACAAAATATTTAACTACGCAGCAGAAGATAGGTGACCCTCCCACAAAAGAAGTTGACGGCAGAACAACACACTTCAGGGCTCTGGCGGAACTGATTCTCCTCCTTCTGGATCCACGTAATACTCCGTGCCATCATCTTGATCAAGGTAGGCTCCATCTATTGAGTTGAATGTTGCAAGGGTGAGCACTTACGTACTCAGCAAGTCATAGGTAAGAGTAAATACATATAGTAGTGATGATATGAACCTAGACTAGTCAAGAATTATGGATATTTGTAAAATAATCTTTTCCTTTCTCATCTCATCTTATGGCAGCACTTTTTATAATATAACATCAACAATCATGTTCACTAAATTATAGCACTACCGCGACACGTCGACACACGACAGCCCACGGCAGCACTCCTTATCATGACAACACATGTCATTTGGGTAATCTTGATTTAAACATATTTTATTTAGAAAATAGTACTTGTGTCACACCCCGTGGATTTAATCCACCGCAGCAGACTCCTATAAACCCGGGAGCTCGGAGTATTCGAATACATTTTTAACTCTGCAGAGAGGTACCAATTTACCCGCAAGATATTCCACTTTCAAACCTTTCCTATCATAACAAAATGATTGGACCCCTGACTCACTTCATACTGTGAGCGGCAAGGTGGAAATAACAAGAACTTTTGTTATGTTTTACTCACAATTCACCCCCGACCCTGTGGCTCTCAGCGAGGCACAGTTGTGGCAGGTTGTATCCAAACCTCCACCCCATTGCTTATTCCCATTACTGGGTCAGCGTGCTTGATCACCTTCAGTGATATGTGTGGGAGCCGCGCTCCGTGTTTATCGTGCATCACTACACATCTCATGCAGGGGTTTCATGTGCGATCCACATAATTACTTGTTCAGGCCTGTCCCATACCAGGCTTGCGGTTAGCACGTTGTTCATGCCACTAGACGCACAACACAAGGTTCTAGTCCTTATATGCCAGTGACCAGACCATCCACAACCCTGCACCTTCAGTGCCTGCATTCCTTTGCAGTCTAGCACCTCCAGTGCTACAGCCATCCATACCATTTTTCTGGTCACGGCTAGGGGTTTTATTTCATGAATATAAGTATATAAATACATATAATAGTTCATGGCTCAAAACTTGTTTATTTCACATTTCACCGATAACCAGTCTAGTACTGCCAATTCATAAATCAATCATTCTCAATCTTTCTCATGCAATATTGCCTATATTCAAGGTTATGTTTAGCAACATTTAAAATATAGGTTCAAGATGACCAAGGATATGACTTGCCTTCCGCGTCGTAAAATACAGCAGTTGACGACGGGTCCGCAGTGAAGTCCTCGAACTCGGGCTCTTGATCTGCTCTCAAATCAAACAAACAACCAATAATCATAATCTTTTCAATACATTATTATACTATATGCAATGATGCAAAGATGAAGTCTTGATGATTCTGAAATGATTGGGTTAAGAGGCTGATTAGGGTTAAGTTAAGGAAACCAATGTTAAGATTAGTTGTCAAAGGTTTACAAGGTTCCAAATGTCTCAAAATATCAGAATGATGTCAAGGTTGCGACTGGTTCGCTCAAAAACAGCGAACGTCTTTAGATCGACATTCGGTTCAAAGCATCGACATAGGGTCGATGAATGATAGAGGGGTTATTTTAACTTGTGGTAGTAGAATAAAATGTAGATCACAACTCTACAAATTTAGTGGACAAAGTGATTTTCAAATTACACAACCAGAAGTGGGTAAACAAGGTCAATGCCACTGGCTGACAAGCTCTAGCATAGAGCTGACAATGTCAAAAACTAGGGCTTAGCATAACTTTTGATCTGGAGCTCCAAATGATGCACCACTTTGTCTGGGAGGTAGGCATTGATAACAGGAACAATTAAGTCAACAGGATCTAGGGCAAGAAATGGCTGGAAAGCAAGAAATTTGATGATGAACAGAGATGAACTGGCTGCACTGGAGCAGTTCTGGACACAAACTTGGCATGGCTATAACTTCCAATCTAGGCCGATCTAGGTGTCGAGCTAGAAGACAAAAATACTCAGGAGGCTAAGGCACATCTAAATGACAAAGTTTCGAGGGCTGAAATGGCCGGGAACACTTTTCCGGTGAACTGTGCCGGAGAAGAACACTGCTATTTGGGGGTTTTTGCTACAGGCCGAGAGAACTAAATTCCTTGCTTGGAGAGCATCTAGGAGATATAGGGAAGCTTCTGGTAACATCAAATTGACCGGAGGATCACTGGAGAAGCCTGGCGACGATCGCCGGTTTTCTGGTGAAGCTCGGTTTAGGGAAAAGCTTCGATTCTTGTTTAAATTCGAAATCCAACTTCACAGGCTTGCTTGATTTAGCTCACTGATCAATTTTGTTTACAGGATCGAGGGCTAATTCGAATTGATTCGGCCTGCATTGCCGGAACAGGGCAATCTTCAATTTTTAGCCATTTCCGGCGATGGATTGCTGACAAAGTTGCTGCTGATCGCGCGCGGGAGCAAACGCTGGTCGTCGACGTAGCAACGGCGCTGCCACGGTGACGGCTGAGGCGAGGACACGTGCGTACTGGCATGCACGGTCACAAGTGCGGCGAAGCTTGGCCGGCGGCGAGCGTGCACGGCGCAAGAAACACGGCGAGCCCTGGTCGTGTACAGCAGTTGACCTGGTCGAATGCTTGCTGCTGTCCTGGTCGAATTAGGGACCTGATTGCAATATTCGATTTCTTGTTTTGGACTGAAATGCAAATCTGGAATTCTGGGAGGTTTGAACTGACTTTGATTCTGCTATTTTGGCAATCTTTATTCCACAGATGATTTGGCAAGGATTGAAAATAAAATTTGGCACATTTGGATAGCTTTTGATACAAACTGAAAATAGGGTAATTTAGGGTAAATTAGGATTTGAGTTTTGTCGATTTTGAATTCTGGCATTTAGGGTTTGATTTTGATATCTGCACAGAAGAGAAACTTGTGGCAAATAGTAATTAGGAAAGATCTGCTGAAGAAATTCTGAATTTAGAGTTAATCTGGAGATTTTAGTCTTTTTAGGTTTTCAGATATCAGATAAGGACTAATTTGTGATAAGTCTTGGACTGATTTGTGAAAAGAGTCTAGATGGTGAAATCTGGTTGTCAACTTTTTAGATTAAGGTATTGACATACCCATGATCATATTCCAGGAATAATCTGGTCTGAACTTGGTCAAGATTTAGGTTAAATCTGTATTTCTGAACTTATGGTATTTGGGTATTATAAGGTAATTCTGTTTTCGAAAACAGAAGGAGTTGATAATTCTGGAAGTTAGAGATAGAATTGGATCTAGGTTCTGAAGGCTTTTAAGTTCAGAGTAACTGATAGATCACATCTGAACAATATGATCTTGATTTGAGGTCACAGGATAGATTTTTGGAGATTTTAGGGCTTGAGAAAGATACTGATCTGGCTATTACTACAGATACATGCATGCTTGCTAATGATGAAAAAGGAAATTTTCACCCCTAACTCAGGGCGTTACACAGATAGATGTACAAGATGTACAATTACAGAAGAATATCACTTAACTTAAGCACTCAATCAGAATCCTAGCATGAATGACAACTCAGAAAGAAGAAAATCAGATTGTGTAAAGTTCAGAGAGAAAATCATTCATGACAAGAAACTACTTGGAAGAAGGAAGAGAATTTTCAGCAAACCTATCTCTATTCTTATCTTTCCTTGCTTTAGGTAAATCTCGGGGCGAGATTTCTTTAAGGAGGGTAGATCTGTAACATCCTGAGTTTTGGGGTGAAAAGTTCTTTCTTAAAAAAAATCATGCATGCATATGTCTCTCCTAGATCAGCCAAATCAGCCTCAGCTTTATTCTGTTCTAGCCCTAATTTCTTCAAAACTGTCCTGTGACCCTAAGTCAAGATCTGACTTGCCAGATTTGATCTATCAGTTATCCTAAACCTAAAAGCCTTCAAAACCCAGATTCAATTCTATCCCTAACTTCCAGAATTATCAACTCTTTTCTGTTTTCGAAAACAGAATATCTGTTATTACCTTTTACCCTAAGTTTCAGAAATTCAGATTTAATCAAAATCTTAGCTAAGTTCAGACCAGATTATTCCTGGATTATGATCAAGGGTATGCCAATACCTTAATCCAAAAAGTTGGCAGCCAGGTTTTACCATCTAAACCTTTTTCGCAAATCAGTCCAAGAGTTATTACAAATTAGTCCTTTATCTGATATCTAGAAACCCAAAAAGGCTAAAATCTCCAGATTAACTCCAAATTCAGAATTTCTTCGGCAAATCTTTTCTAGATGCTTTTTGAAACAAGTTCTTCTTCTGTGCAGATTCCAAGATCTCATCCTAATTACCATAATTCGAAATCAATTAAAGCTCAGATTCAATTACCCTAAAAATACCCTATTTTCAGTCTGTATCAAAGACTATTCAAATGTGCCAAATTTTATCAATTGTTCTTGCCAAATATTCTGTTGAATATAATCTGCTATATCAGTGAAATCAAATTCAGTTTAATCCTTCCAAAACTCCAGATTCGCAGATCAGTCCTTCTTCCAGATTTTGCTAAAAACCAGAAAGGCAAAATGCTGCAAATCATCTCCAAATTCAAATCTGATTCAGGGAATACCTCCCAAATGCTTTTCAATACAAATTCTTCTTTTATGAGTATCTCAAAATCAAACCCTAAATCCCAGAATTCGAGATCAATAAGTTTCAGACTTATTTTACCCTAATCTACTCTATTTTCAGTTCATATCAAAAATCATCCAAATGTCTCAAATTTTATCTTCTATTTGTGCCAAGTCATCTGTTGAATCAAGCCTACCAGATTAATGCAATCAATTTCAGATTTAACCTTCCAAATCATCAGATTTACAATTCAGCCCGAAATCAAAAATCAAATATTGCAAATCAGCCCCTATTTCGACCAGAGCAGCAGCTACTGTGCGCACGACCAGAGCTCGCCGTGATCTTGCGCCGTGCACGTTCGCCGCCGGCCAAGCCCCGCTTGCATTTGTGCTCGTGCATGCTTGCCGTTGCTGTTGCGCACGCGTCCGTGTCTTAGCCTTCGCCGTGGCAGCAACGTTGAACAGCAATTGCTTCCGCGCACGACCAACAGCAGCTTTTGTCAGCAACACGGCACCACGTTGCTTTGCCTTGCCAGCTTATGTTGCCACCGCCTTGCACCACCCGACATTGTTGAGTCCCGATGAAGCCGACAGCTTAATCAGCTTTGCACCGCCTGTGCGCCATCACGTTACTGCTCGCCGTTGTTGCATCTGCGCCCGGCAAGTCACTGACGCCAATTCATTGCTGTTTGATCCTTGCAAGCTTCGCCCTTTAGTCTATTTAAGCAATCAACACCTTGTGCAATCCTCACTTCACCAGAGCTTAACCAAATTCTCAAATTCCCTTGCTGTCGTCGTCTTCTCCGGCGAGCCGCCGAGGAGGTCAACGACGCCAGCCTTAACCGCAGCCTCAATCCTCAAATTGACAGCATCAGTGAGTTTCTCCTACCTACCTCATCGTGCTGTAGTATTTAATTGAATTCTTATGCACTTCATCGCCGGTGATCGTCGGAAATTGCTGAAATCAGTGAAATGCCCTGTTCCAGTTGCACAAGTCAAGTTAGCCCAAATTAGCCTTCGATTCAATAGACAAAAACGATCAGTGAGCTATTTCAAGCAAGCCTGTGAAGTTGAATGGTGAAATTGACCAAGAACTGGAGTTTTTCGCTAGCCCGAGCTTCACCAGCCGCCGGCGAACGTCGCCAGCCTTCTCCGGTGATTCTCCGGCCAATCCAATCGTGCCAGAAGCTTTCTTATACCTTCTAGATGCTCTCCAAGCAAGGAATCGAGTTTAAACATCGTGTAGCCAAAACCCCCAATATCAGTGTCTTCTTCTCCGGCGCCGGCCACCGGAAAACCATTCCCGGCCGATCCAGCTCCAGAAACCTTGTCCACCAGATGCGCCTTGATCTCCTAAGCAACTTTGCCGACTAGCTTGACTTCCAATTCGGCCTAAATCAGAAGATATAGCTATGCCCTAATTCCTGTCTAGTGCTGTGAATTGAAATTTCAGCCACCGAGTTCATCGCCGGTTTTCATCACTCTCCGACCACCTCCTGCCCTAGGTCCAGTTGAATGAATTGTTCCTGTTACTGAGGCCTACATCCCAGACAAAGTGGTGCATCATTTGGGGCCCTAGATCAAAAGTTATGCTAAGCCCTAGTTTCTGGCCATGTCAAGACTAATGCCAGGCTATGTCAGTCAGTGGCATTAGCCCTTTTCACTGCTTTCCAGATGTGCATCTTGAGCATAACTTTGTCCCTTAGATTCCTGAAGTTGTGATCTACAATTTCTTCTTCTATCACAACTTGATTTGAGCCCTTGAATTATATTTGTTGCTAAACCCTAATTTTTGACATTTTCTCAGTATATGCCAGCCAATGGCATTGGCCTTGTTTACCCACTTCTGGTTGTGTAATTTGACATCCACTTTGTCCATTGAATTTGTAGAGTTGTGATCTACATTTTCTTCTTCTACCACAACTTGAGATAAGCACCCTAGCTTTTCTTAAAGCTATGTCCAAGCTTTGATCCGAATGTCGATCTGTTGACATTCGCTGTTTGGATTGAACCAGCCACCAAATTGTTATTCCTATCATAATCCTGAAACCCTGAGATTATCTAATCACCACCCTTAGCCCAAATTCCTTGAAACCCTAGAATCTCAGTTCAGTTTGCAGTTCAAATTATCCCCAGTATAGTTCAATCATGCTTGTTGTGCATTTTTGCATATAAATCATAAAACATTTTGAATATTATAAGTAATCATTGTGTGTTGGTTTGTCGTCGAGCAGATTCAGAAGCTGACTTTGAAGATTTTGCTGTTGATCCGTCATCGACTGCTGTATTTTACGACGCAGAAGGCAAGTCATATCCTTGGTCATCTTGAACCTATATTTTAAATGTTGCTATAATATAACCTTGAATATAGGCAATATTGCATGTGAAAGATTGAGAATGGTTGATTTATGAATTGGCAGTACTAGACTGGTTATCTGTGAAATGTGAAATAAACAAGTTTTGAGCCATGAACTATTATATGTATTTATATACTTATATTCATGAAATAAAATCCCTAGCCGTGACCAGAAAAATGGTGTGGATGGCTGTAGCACTGGACGTGCTAGACTGCAAAAGAATGCAGGCACTGAAGGTGCAGGGTTGTGGATGGTCTGGTCATTGGCATATAAGGTCTAGAACCTTGTGTTGTGCGTCTAGTGGCATGAACAACGTGCTAACCGCAAGCCTGGTATGGGACAGGCCTGAATAAGTACTTATGTGGATCGTACATGAAACCCCTGCATGAGATGTGTTGTGATGATTGACTTGGAGGCTGACTCCTACTATCACTGAAGGTGATCTGATATTTGACCCAGTAATGGGAAAATGAGGTGGGGTGGAGGTTATGATACAGCCTACCACAACTGTGTTTCGCTGAGAGCCACAGGGTCAGGGGTGAATTGTAAGTGATGCATAACAAAAGTTCTTGTTATCTCCACCTTGCCACTCACACATGGTTGTGAGGAGGGGTCTAATCATTTTGTTATGATAGGATGGGCTTGAAAGTGGAATATCTTGCGGGTAAATTGGTACTTCTCTGCAGAGTTAAAAACGTATTCGAATACTCCGAGCTCCCGGGTTTATAGGAGTCTGCTGCGGTGGATTAAATCCACGGGGTGTGACACAAGTATTATTTTCTAAATAAAATATGTTTAAATCAAGATTACCCACATGACATGTGTTGTCATGATAAGGAGTGCTGCCGTGGGCTGTCATGTGTCGACGTGTCGCGGTAGTACTATAATCTAGTGAACATGAATGATGATGTTATATTATGAAAAGTGCTGCCATGAGATGAGGTATGAAAGAAAAAGATTATTTTATAAACATCCATAATTCTTGACTAGTCTAGGTTCATGTCAACATTACTATATGTATCTACTCTTACCTATGACTTGCTGAGTACGTAAGTGCTCACTCTTGCAACCTTTAAATCAATAGACGGAACAATCAACAATCAAGATGAAGGCGTGGAGTACTTCGTGGATCCAGAAGGAGGAGCGTCAGTCCCGTCATTTCCCTGATGTGTGTTGTTCTGCCGTCCACTTCTCTTTGTGGGTGGGTCACCTACCTTCTGCTGTGTAGATGTTATTTTGCTAAACCATGTATGCCGTGAAGGCATTGTAATCCCTTATGTAATATCAAGGCCAGCAGGCCACACTGCTTAACTATTTTGTAAGTTACTCTGTTGCAATGTGATATACTCCTGTGCTTGACTTATCCTGGGAAGTCAAGGGTATGTGTATGCTATGCATATAAGGGACTAGCTGCAGTGAGCTAGGTCTCTACAGGAGTAGTCGTAGTCCCAGTCTCGGGGCGCGAGACAACTTGTCCTCACCTTGATGTCATAGGGGGACAAGGCTGAAAAATGATAAACATCAAAATGGCACCTCTAAGGAAAAACAATTGAGGCACACTCTATCAATTTGACTAAAACTCAAAGATCAAAGCCCTTACCAGGGCTGCAGTCCCTGGTGGCGTCCTCTATCGCCCTGACCTCCCATGCCGGGTGGTCCCTCTTCTTCAAAGGACTGATCCGATTTTTCATAAAAACTTGGATCACGTCCCGAGTGGTCAAGCCCTTGTTCATTAGGTGTTTAAGTAACTAGGCTTGCCTCTTCTGCTCATCGTCAAGAGGGGGAGCAATGTTCTTCTCCTTGCTCTTCTCTGGCGGCCAATCCACGAATCAGAGATGACTCTCGTTTGGCGCGGTGCAGTAGAACCACCGCTGATACTACTTGTGAACTGAGTCACTTGTGGAAAGGGGGGAAGTCTTTCTTCTCCCGAAGCCGAAAGTAGACACAGCTTGGCACAGCGATACCCTTTGAACTCACCAGGAGGCAATACTGGTGAAAGAACGACACACTGGGAAAAACCCCAATGTACGCCTCTCACAAATGTTGAAATGTGGCGAGGATCAACACCGAGTTGGCATTCAGATTCACCAACTCCAGGTCATAGTGGGTGAGGATCTCCCGCAAGAAGTGGCTCTCTGGCAAACGAAAATCGCAGCGTAGAAAATCCTCGAACACCACCAACTCGCCCTCTTGTACCTCGTGCTCTCCTCGTCCTCCCTAGAAGGCCGCCATGGAACCAGCAACCTGGAGGGAAGGTAACAATCAGCCTCCAACGTCAACAAACTCTTCTCTGATCGGTGACTGGATCGCATCAACACGCCATCAGGTTAAGTTTTGGTAGAGGAAGATGAAGGCTGAGAGGTCCGCAAACAAAGGGAAAGCAAAGAACTCAGTGAAAACTTAGGAAATTTCGTGGAAGGTCATGTGCACAAACAGGGCTCAGGACGAAGGGTTTAAAAATCCACTTCGCACAGGTTCTTAGCTGTTGTTCACGCTGTGCGACAAAAAGGATTTTTTGCATTAAATGCCCGTCAAAACAAACCTAACACGCACACTCAAAGTTCTTCTTGGGTTTGGTAGGAAGTCGAAACAAAAAGATGCCTTTTCATAACCTTAAACACCTTTTTAGAACTTGCAACACCTTTTTCAGTAAAAAGAAAGCCTTTTCACTTCGACTTCGGGGGCTAGCCGACAAAGTTAGTCATTCTTATGATCGCACATAACCTTCTCATGACCGCGATAGTCGTTCTGTGATCGCACATAACATTCCATGATCACATCTACCTTTCTATGGTCGAAGAAAGCCCAGGAAAGAGATAGAGAAATAGTCCAAGGTTGTTATGGACAAAATTTATCATTGATACTAAAATTTTGACATGGTAAAATTTCTTTTTTTCATTGATAACATATACAGTTAAAATTTTTTACAAGAAATTTACAACTGAGAAGGGATACATCAGGCGAGGTCGAGGTCATGCAAGAATCTATCTATTAAGGGCTTGACCTCGACCCTGATCACGTCCAGTTGCTCGTGTCCACAGACATTGGCATCCCCCACCATTGGATCCAGATCTAAACCTGGGCTGTGGTTAAGCCTGAGCCTGCAGAGAACAGTGGAGACCGCGGCACCGACTTCGGTCCTTAGCCTCTCCTTGTACCTCATCGCAGACTCTGGGATGTTGATGACCAGTGACTCAGCCTGGGCTGCGACCAGATTGAAAGACTCCTCAAGAGACAACTTAACCTTCTCAGGTTTAATAACTTCAGCCTCAAGAGAGTTCGCAAGCACCTTCAGTTTCTTGAAGGTATCCCCCTCAACAAGATTGTAGCCTTTGTTGAAGGAATCCAATGCCTCTTTCTCTCCGTGGGCAAACCCCTTGGCCTCTCGAGCAAGCCTCTCGGCTTCTTGAGCGAGCCTTGCAGTTTCTCAAGCCCTATCATTGACCGCCTTGTAGTGATCAATAACTCGAAGAAGAGAGTCCATATCGAGCCCTTGCTGAATGTACTTCTCCTCAAGGAGCTCATTCTCCTCCTGGAGGGAGCTGCACAATGCAATTTTTTCCCTCAAAGAGGCCAAAACGTTGGCCAGCTCTTCCCTGGCTTCGTCATTCTGAGACCAACTCCAACCCTGACGCCTCCAAAATCTGCATGTGGGCCCCGCGCCAAAAAAATATTAAAAAATCAGATGAGAGAGGGAATGCCTCAGCAGGCGTCGAGGCGCCTCGAATTTCTTTCTTTTTTGCCTCGATTCACGTGCGATCAAATTGCATATAATTTTTGTTTCTTAATTTATGATTAATCTAGCTCAAATTAGATGTTGATTATATTGAGAAAGTTGTAGATCTTTAAATTATCTTCATATAGAGACCAAACATCGTATTTATTCGGTTTTTAAATTAAAAGTTATTTATGTTTTACTAAAATCACCTAAATTTAATTTACTCATGGGCCCATACGAAGCGCCTTGCATTAGAGTAGGTGGTGCTTCGGGTGGTGCTTCGCGCACGTGGCATAGAATATGCTAGAGAATATTCTGTTGAAGCACCTCACGAAGCACCGATGGGTTGGAGATAGCCTGAACGGCTATCAAAAGTCATGCATACCAAAAACGACAATAAAGGAAAGAAGTCCAAAGAGTTAAGGATCCTTACCTGGGAGACAGATATGGGCCAGACCACAATAGGGTCCATAACTTCCACATCCTCTGCTGGTGCTATAGGAGGGGAAGACATCCTGAACAAATCATATAAAGAGCAAATTAATTCATTCCTAACTAGATAACTCGATTTAGTTAGAGAAAAGGACAGCTTTACCTCAAGCCATGAGGAGCAGTTTGTGTGGCCCTGGGTGAGACCTGAACCACAATTACAGCCAATGGCTGGGGGGTTGAGGCCTCAAGATCCTACCCTAGGGCACAGTGTGAAGGCCTCGATATCCTCACTAGTGCCTAACTGGTAACCACGTCCCTAAATCCTCTCCTTCAAGTTTTGTTGGGATTCGAAATGTCGTAGTTCAACGGGGGAATGCGAAGCGACGAACACTGTTTAGAATTCAAAGTGACACAACCATTATAATAGGCCTTTGTCGTTTCAAATTCAGGGGCTAGCTGACGAGGATTATTAGCTGTGCTCAAGCTCCCATGGTTGCGCATGCACCTCCATGGTCGTGCATAACACTCCATGGTCGCAAATACCTTTCCATGGTAATAGAAGGCCTAAGAAAGAGATACCGGGTAACATAAGGCCTAAGATAAGTTAACCCTTTAAGGTTTAACAACTTCTGCTTCAAGAGAGTATGCAACCACCTTCAGTTTCCTGAAGGTATCCCCCTTAGTGAGACCATAGCCTTCGATCAAAGCATCCAAGGCATCCTTTTCCCTGCAGACAAGCTTCTCGGCGTCTCGAGCAAGCCTTGCAGTCTCTCGAGCCCTCTCACTGGCCGTCTTATAGCGGTAAACGAATTGAAGGAGAGAGTCTAGGTCGAGTCCTCGTTGGATGAGCTTCTCCTCGAGGAGCTCGTTCTCCTCCTGGAGGAAGCTACACAATGCAGTCTTCTCCTTCAAGGATGCCAGGGCCTCAGCCAGCTCGTCACTGACCATTTTCCCAGTTTCATCTCCCTATATGACCATGATATCATCCCAAGCCATGAACATAACAAAAAGAGAGATCCAAAGAGTGAGGATCCTTACCAGGGAGACCGATACTGACTGGACCCCAGCAAGATCCATAACTTCCACATCCTCCTCGGCCGCAGCGAAAGCGACTCTAAAGGAAGTAGTCCAATATATCCTATACAAAAAATTCACAATTGGATAAAATCATTCCTAAATAAATGACTCAACTTAGTTAGAGAAAAAACAAGCGTTCACCTCAAACAATGAGGAGCAGTTTGTGTGGTCGTGGATGAGGCCTGAGCCACAGTTGCAGCTAATGGCTATCGGCTCGCAGCCTCTTTCCTTCTATCATAATCACTTTGTGCAGCAAGAAAAGAGGCCCCAATCATTCTCTTTGGGGAAAATCCACTGGATGATCCAACATCATCGCCAGATTGCTTCCTTGAAGCTATTAGGCATTCAGGCAACTACAAAAACCCAAGAGTCTGGAAAGACTGTATTCAAGTAGAAGAAACCCGCACCAACCTACCGAGAGAGAATTACCTCTTGAAATGGCACTTTGACATTATCCGCACTGAACCCTGTGAGCCCAACACCTCAACATTTCCTTCGGCAACCAAACCTTCTTCCTCATCAAGTCGCTCCTGGATTGGGGATGCCATTGAAACAAGAGAAGAAGAGGAAAAGTCAAGAAGGCAAGGAGTCTAATAGAATTCCAAAGGCGACGTTTTGAGTTCCCGGCCTAGGGCGCAGCGGAAGGCCTCGAGATCTTCCCAAGTGCCTGCCTTGTAACCACTTCCTCAACTCTCTCCTTGAGTTCTGTTGGAATTCAAAATGACGCAGTACAGTGCGGGAATTCGAAGCGATGAGATACTGTTTAGAATTCGAAGCAACACAACCATTGTATTGGGCCTTTGTCATTTCAAATTCAAGGGCTAGCTGACGAGGATTGTTAGCCGTGCTTAGACACCCATGATCGCGCATACCTTTCCATGGTTGCGCACAATGCTCCACGGTTGCTTATACCTTTCTATGGTCGCAGAAGGCCTAGGAAAGAGATACTGGATAGTCCAAGGGCGTTCTAGACATAGCCCATCAATGATATTTAATTCTCACAATTTTAGCTATGAGACTCTATAGATCTCAAACCCTTATTATTGTAGAGTCCATAGTCTTATGCTGTATCCGCGAGCACTACGGTCGCAAATCCTGATATCAATACATGGTCACAAAGGTGCGCGATCACCTTTCACAATAACTGTACCCTGATCCTTATGATTATTCCCGAAATAATCATAAGTCCCTGACAAGGTAACCGTCGAAGAAGGTAAGGATGGTGAAGCAGTTTCCACGGCGACTGGTCAGAGATGCTTAACTGCCAAGTAGCCACAACCTACGGCCACTACCACGTACACACGACTTGCAACAACCGTCACGAAGCAGTTAAGGGAAATCGTGGAGCACATCTTCAGAAGGACAACCGACGATCTCTTCGGCGAGTATAAAAAGGCCTTTAAGGGAAGGAATAGGGATGAGACCCGACATCAGAGAGAAGATTAGACATAGCCTAATAGGAATAGAAATTGCATTCTCTTTGTAACACTCTCTGTAATCCCTTTTTTCACATAGATAAATATACAGGAGTAGGGTCATTACTCAGCTACGAGGGCCCGAACCTGGATAACTTCTCGTGTCTTAAATTTGTAGATACCTTAAATACCTTGGTACTTGTCTGATTGGCTCCCTTCATAACCCATCTCAAATTTGCATAAGTTCGACAGAAGGACCCCCGGGTTCCAATCATCGACACCTAGTTTTGAAGATAATCTTTAATCAATTAGATGACTATTCTATCACATCTTTGCATATGATCCATTGAACTTAGCTCTCTTTAAAAAATTTCAAATGCCTGTGTTCAGTGTTTGTCTTCACTTTACCATTAAAGATTGTGTTTGTCTTTTAGATCATTATTGACTTCTTCCAAATTTAAGGTTTTTAATCAACTATTATCTAAAATTAACTCTCTTATGTCACTTTTTATGCTTAGATTGCTAATTTCCCTTCTCTTTAAAATAAAAACATGTAATAGTGAAGTATAATTGACCCACTAGTGGGAGGTGGTGATGAATCATCAACCAACTGGGGAAGGGAAGATTTATTTAACTTACACACAAAAAAATTTCTTTGTTATAATAGAATGGTTCCTTAAGATGCGGCTTTGTCTAGTCTCTTGTGACATATACACTACCCGCTAGGGCGAGGCGATGAAGGGAAGGTATACAGAACAAGGAGATTGCTTACAAGGGCTTAGGAAACTGACAAAGTTGTGTATCTATAAGTTCACTTAAGTCTTCAACTGTGTCTCCTGCAGCCACGACGGAATGATCTAGTTCAAAACATTTTGGCCAAGAGCAAGAAAAAGTTGATGAAGAAAATAAAAAAATGAATAAACAAAAAATTAAGTAATAAAAACTGTTTAAATTTCTCTCTAATTAGGGAAATCTAGCAACTTTATATAAATTGTAGCATAGTGATTGTTTCCCTTAGCTATTGTTTGTTCTAAACCCTATATGAAAGAAGTTGTCAAATGATTTAGTTGATTAAGCTCTCCCTTTTCTAAGGTTGAGATCTGATAAGCCGAATATTTGCATTTGGAAATTTTAAATTCCTTAGATCAATTGTTTCATATGCATTGATGTGATGTGAATTGCCAGAAGTTCTTTATTGAAAATCTGATTAACCAAGGCATTCCAATTTTTGGAAAATTCATTCACATCCTTTGCTTGAGGACAAGTAAAATGCTAGTTGAGGGGAATTTGATAAGTGCAAAATTGGTACTATTCCTAGGTTCGCTTATGAAAACATGCCAATAAACTCTTTTGATGTGACATTTTATATATCTTTTTGTATCATTTTTACAATCCACTTTAACGGTTGTTTTTACCATAATCCTGGGATCAAATCTACAAAATTTGAAGACGTTTCAAATACGTTTGGACCAATTTCAACAAAATTGGACGAAAAGGAACCCTGATCGAACACTCCATGATCGAATCACCTGGTCGAACACACTTGAACAAGAAAGAGACATGATCGAACACACCATAGTCGAAGACTCCTGGTCAAATGCAATATTAGTCGCCTGATCGAACACATCTCGGTCGAACAAAGCCCTGATCGAACATGTCTGGTCACCTGGTCGATGTGTCATCACTTGACCGAGCCCAGCACGATCGCGGGCACGACCTGTGCTCGGCCTGGAGCACAACCCGTGCCACAGGTCATGCTCGGCTCAGTTTCCAGGGCTATTTTGGTCTATTTTCGTGGTTTTAACTCAAATTTATCTGTTTCTCACACAGTTTGAAGCTGTTTCCATCTCCTGCATATCAAGAGATATATTTGGACACGTTAACCTATTGTATCATAAATAGAGAAGCTTTTGGCTCAATTGAGATGCTATTTTTAGGGATTTAGTTTAGTTTAGTTTAGTAGAGCCCCCTTCTCTATTTTATTCTAGTTTCCGCATTTGTAAGCCGACAAGGATGGCATACTTAATGCTTTGATGCAATCAAGTAAGTTTTCTTTTACTTCTGATTATTTTTGTAACTGTATGGCTTTTTGCGAGTAATTCACTTCTAGGGTTAGGGATGACCTAATCCAAAATGCGTAATTCCTCCTTAGTCTCAATCTTAAGTTTTGCAATTAGTTCCTTATGTTTTCTTCCTCCAAACCATAAATTCTAGTTCTGACAACATATGTAACAGTTAAGCCTTAACAAGAATTTAGGGGAGTTCTTGAATCCTTAGCTCTTTGACATGGGATCCTGAACAGGAGAGAGGCTCTCACCAAATTTAACTGTGGAAGTGATCCTCTAACTGTTGTACCAGCGACCGTACTGTCAACTTAATCTATCTTGGAAAACAATTGAAACTAACTTACAATTCTCAGACCTTGGATAGAATTACGCTTGATGGTTATGAAATTCCCGAAACCCTAGGCTTTCTTTTCTATTTCTTAAACTCTAGTTTTCATAGTTACTCTTTACTGCTTTAAACTCTAGATTGATAGCCTTAGTAGTAGGTTTAGTGGTAGAAAAACAACTCCCCAAATTGTTCAGACTTAATCAGTAATCTCTTAGCCTAAAAGATGAATACGCCTATTCCTTGTGGAATTTGACCCTCAACTGTTCAACGTTCAAATGTTCTCTTGCAGTAATTACTGAACTGCCCTTCTTCGGGTGCGATCAGCTAGATTTCCCTAACTAGAAAGAAAAATTAAAACACTTTACTACTATTTTTTATTTTATTCTCCAACTTTTTCGTGCTCTTGGTCAGAATGTTTTGAAATAGATCATTCTGTCATGGCTAGAGGAGACACAGCTGAAGGCGCTTACTTAAGTGCACTTACAGATAGGCAGCTTTGTCAGTTTTCCGAGCCCCTGTAAGCAATCTCATTGTTCCGTATACCTTCCCTTCACCAGTTGGTCAACGATTCATCACCACCTCCCCCCAGTGGCCAGGTCGCATATACATTACAAGAGTCTAGACAAAGCCGCATCTTAAGCAACTGTTTTATTATAACAAAGATTTTTTTGTGTGCATAAGTAAAGTAAATCTTCCCTTCCCCAGTTGGTCGATGATTCATCACCGCCTCCTCCTAGTGGGTTGATTATACTTCAATATTACACATTTTTATTTTAAAGAGAAGGGCAGTTAGCAATCTAAGCATAAAAAGTGACATAAGAAAGTTAATTTTAGATAATAGTTTATTAGAAAGCATAAATTTGGAAGAAGTCAATAATGATCTAAAAGATAAGCACAATCTTTAATGGTTAAGTTAAGACAAACACTCAATACAGGCATTTGAAACTTTTAAAGAGAGCTAAGTTCAATGGATCATATGCAAAGATGTGATAGAATAGCCATCTATTTGATTAAAGATCATCTCCAAAACTGGGCATCCCAAGTTGATATATATTTTTATTTTTTGGTTTATGATGGCAAGAGGGTGGAATGATGATTCTTTGAAGGCTAAGAAAATGATAAAGTGACTACCCCCAAGCTAAATGAGATATTGTCCTCAATGTTTGGATAAAGATACAAGTTACTGTTTGTGGTCGTGGTGTCTGGGGGTTGTTGTTGTTGATGTTGATGTGGTGAAAGAGGGTGTTGTGGTCCACGTAGCTCCAGTTGTTCAGTCCAAGGCGTCACAAGTTAACATTTGAAAAGAAAAACAAAAAGAAAAAAAAAACAAAAATGAAAACAAAAACTTTCGTACCTTGGAGATCACTCGTTGGAGGGTAGTTGAGGTGGTTGGTGGAAATATGGCAGAGGGTAGTACGGGTAGGTTGGTGGTGGGTAGGGTTGTGGAGGAACACCGGGGGTGTGAAGATGAGCCCCGTGGTAGGTAGATGGGCCTAGATATGTGCCTTCCGGGAGGATATGGCCTGCATGTACATGATAGTCGTAGAGGCGGTCCACACGGCTGGTGAGGTGCTCCATCCTAGAATCCATCGTAGCCCTGTAATCTGAAAATTTTGACCTAAAGTCGAGAAAATAGCGCTCAAGGACTCTATGGAAGCATGAAGAGCGGCAAAATCATATGTCGCCAGTTGGTCCGGTTCGGCAGCTTGTGAGGAACTTGATGGGGAACGGGCTTGCTACTCTATCACAATTTCAAAAAAAATTTTACACAAAATCCCAAGAAGCATGCAAGCAGTAGATCATAGATCATAGATCAAGAGGTTTACCACTAGACGCGCAGATGCGACAACGCAGCAGCGGAAGAAGAGTCAATGTTGCAACTAAATCATGATGAGCAATGCAACAGTAGCAATTGCACCTCTACGGAAGTCTACATGTCCGGGGAAGGAGCACCACGTGTTCGTGTGCTAGCACGAGCACACACAGCTAGGGTTTTATGAGATCTATCTCGTGGATGGTGGTGGCGGCCAGAATAGATTAGATTAGATATCTTTTGCATGCCCACCTCGCATCCTTTTATAAGGCCTTGCAGATAAGTCCTACTCAAATGCAAACCCTAATCCTAATGGTAAACCCATTACCAATAGGAGACCTGTTTCAGATCTTATCCAAATTAATGCTCCAAACCATTAACTTAAGTGTGTGGCCCTGTAAGTTCGTGTATAATTGGCCGCGACTGGGAACAACTTCCCAAATCACAAGTCATAAATGGTCCCTAGCAAGACATTATGACTACCCGCATATACACAAAGATCATATCCGACGAACCTATACAACTTATCATGGATTATCTCTTTGCCTCACGATATTAGATCGAACTCAAGGTGAGAAATGTGTCATCTTTGAATAGCTCAGTCCTTTCTTGATCTTGTAATGGACTAACCTTAATCCATAGTTGACTCTCAACTATATTCGGCATGGCCATGCACTTTCTTAGTCCAATTACATCAAGGGGCCCAGAGATATCTGTCTCAAGATATGAGAGGGGCAAATTCCATCTCAACTATTCACTTCCAACCACATGTTTCATAACATATTTGTATGTCACCTTTATGACTACTCGGTTAAAAGCAATGGTTGATGACACCAAGGTATGCTACTACGCATGTATGAAACCGTGATGATCTCAAATTTAAATATAAACCAAAAATAACTGTTAGAAACAAACTGATGACACATAATAATCTCAACAATGTCTCAAGATGGGTCAATCCGACCAACATATTGTCGCGCCCCGAGACTGGGACAACGACTACTCCTGTAGAGACCTAGCTCACTGCAGCTAGTCCCAAACCACAAACCTTTGACTTCCCAGGATGAGCCAAACACAGGAGTATATTACATTGCAACAGAGTACTCACAAAATATTAAGTAGTGTGGCTTGCTGGCCTTAATATTACATAAAGAGGATTACAATGCCTACAAGGCATTCAGGGTTTAGCAAAATATTTAACTACGCAGCAGAAGATAGGTGACCCTCCCACAAAAGAAGTTGACGGCAGAACAACACACTTCAGGGTTCTGGCGGAACTGTTCTCCTCCTTCTGGATCCACGTAGTACTCCGTGCCATCATCTTGATCAAGGTAAGCTCCATCTATTGGGTTGAAAGTTGCAAGGGTGAGCACTTACGCACTCAACAAGTCATAGGTAAGAGTAAATACATATAGTAGTGATGATATGAACCTAGACTAGTCAAGAATTATAGATATTTGTAAAATAATCTTTTCCTTTCTCATCTCATCTTATGGCAGCACTTTTCATAATATAACATCATCATTCATGTTCACTAGATTATAGCACTACCGCGACACGTCGACACACGACAGCCCACGGCAGCACTCCTTATCATGACAACACATGTCATTTGGGTAATCTTGATTAAACATATTTTATTTAGAAAATAATACTTGTGTCACACCCCGTGGATTTAATCCACCGCAGCAGACTCCTATAAACCCGGGAGCTCAGAGTATTCGAATACGTTTTTAACTCTGCAGAGAGGTACCAATTTACCCGCAAGATATTCCACTTTCAAACCTTTCCTATCATAACAAAATGATTGGACCCCTGACTCACTTCATACTGTGAGCGGCAAGGTGGAAATAACAAGAACTTTTGTTATATTTTACTCACAATTCACCCCCGACCCTGTGGCTCTCAGCGAGGCACAGTTGTGGCAGGTTGTATCCAAACCTCCACCCCTTTGCTTATTCCCATTACTGGGTCAGCGTGCTTGATCACCTTCAGTGATATGTGTGGGAGCCGCGCTCCGTGTTTATCGTGCATCACTACACATCTCATGCAGGGGCACTAGTACAGAAATGCAGTCTTCTATCGGTAAAAAAAACCCTTCTACTATCGGTTTTTGTACCGATAGAGATAGACACGATAGAACAAGACTGGACATTTTCTATCGGTAAATAACCGACAGAAGAAGTTCACTATTCTATCGGCATATTATGAATCTACCGATAGAAATCCCGTCGTATTCTTACGTCCAGCAGTTCGAAAAGCACCACTATTCTAACGGTTAACTACAAGATTACCGACAGAAAAAAGATTAGTACTCTATCGGCATATTAGGAGTGTACCGATAGAAAACTCGTCGCTAGCGGATTGAAAAGTACCACTATTCTAACGGTTAACTACAAGATTACCGACAGAAAAAAGCTTAGTACTCTATCGGCATATTAGGAGTATACCGATAGAAAACTCGTCGCTAGCGGATTGAAAAGTACCACTATTCTAACGGCTAATTATAAGTTTACCGACAGGAAAACTCACACTATTCTATCGGCATATTACAAGTTTACCGATAGAAAACTCGTCAATAGCGATTGAAAAGTACCACTATTCTAACGGTTAACTACAAGATTACCGACAGAAAAAAGCTTAGTACTCTATCGGATATGTATGAGTTCACCGGCAGGAAATGTCAAACTCTTCTAACGGTTAATTTTGATTGTACCGATAGAAAAAAGGACAGTAGTCTCTCGGTTGTTGATGAATTTACCGATAGAGCAATCACATATACAGTACTTTATTTGCATCACAATACAGTACATTCACATATACAGTACAGATGCAATACAGTATAGATTGGATAGACAATACAGTACAGATGCAAGGTAAATTCACAGAACAAATTGACACATTAGGCAGTTATTCACATTTATTCACATATGTATGGACAAATACAGATTGCAATCCAATGTGGACATTTATTCACATATATATATTTATTCACATGTATATGAACAGTCTATGCAGAGTACACCAAAAGGAGAAAATTGTCATGCTGAATGGTTGGGCGCTACTTCCTCCATGACATATTGTGCCCAGATTTGTCGAAGATATATAATCTTTGCATTTTCATATTGGTCTTTCGACATGGCGATCTGCAAGCATGTGTGCATACTGATTAACTAACTTCGATCCTAATTTAGAACGTGACACCCATTTTTGAAATTTGAGTTAGCTATCGATGCTTACCTGGGGGAATCGGGAAAAGTTTGTCCGCACTAGGTCGTACATGTAGCGCAGCACATAAAACCCGCATTCCCACGATTGCGGCTGCTGATGGCACTGAGATAATTGCATATGCGAAGACATGTTAGCTATATATTGTTTCCATAAACTAATTAAGCATAAACAAAAAGTCTCGTGAGTACCTCATATTCTTTCCAAGCTAGTACGGAGCCCTGCGGTGCGGCATGCCTCCCTCCAGCGGACACATATTTATCAAAAGCCCTGCATTTCAGTTAGTATTGCCAGTTAATGTATTATCATTAGCTAGTGAGGTCAAAATATAAATCAAACATATAAGTTACTTACGCCGCCATATTCCCCTTGAGCACATATTCCATCGATAATCTGTCACGCATCGAATCGAGGTAGTACACCTCGTTCCTCGGCGGACAGATCACGATGAGGATCCAGTGGCCCCTGCATTGTACGTAAAACCGAAATCCGCTAGCTCAAAGTACATCTCAGGTGTAACATACAAGATTGAGTTAAATTAGTACGAAATGCACTAACCTTTGGTGGTACGGCACCAGAATGAAGTCCCTGTCCTGCTGCGCCATCAGCGCGCTGGATATGTACTGCTCAGCGTGCGCGGCGTCCTGCTCTAGCATCGTGAGGCTTATTTTCTCTGGGTCGAGGAAACCCACCTTGTCACACGCAGCCTCCGATGCTAGCCTGTACATGCACCTGCATGCGAAGGACGAGATTAATATTAATTTCACAGAAAGTATTCAAATGAGCTGCAACATTAATGCAGAGTTAGCAAACAGAGTTAGAAAACAGCAATACATAGCATCAGCAAACTCACAGGACTCCAGTTCGTATGATGGACATATCGAGCTCCCGCCAGTTGTAGAGGTCGAACAGATACTCGTGTGCCACGGATATAGTCCCGGGCTCACGGTGGAACTGCCCAGGCCTGTAGGGAACTAAGAAGTTCAGGCTGCGCCGAGCTCGATGTAGGTACCAGTAGTGGAGGTCTCTGGTTGATCGATCCAATTTCCGCAAAGATGCCTCCGACAGGAGTGGGAGCGCGTTCGTGAACGTCCGCGGCAGTCCCTGTCGCCCTTTGCCCTTGCCTTTGCCGCCCTTGCCTTTTGCCGGGGACTGAGCGCGTACCTTCGAAGGCAAGGGCGAGGTGATGGCGGCTTTCTTCCGAGGTGGAGGCGTGGATGCGCTGGGTGGGGTCGAGGCCGTCTTTGATGTGTCCAGGTTCGCACGAGATCGGCCCTCATGCCCCGAGCTGGGGGCGCAGTCCCCTGGTAGCCCCACGGCAGGCCACTTCAATTAATGGGCACGTATGTTAGATTATGCAAGTTGAGTGTACTGAGTAGGATGTAATCTAAAATGTGTAGGATTTACCGGTTGTATTACAAGACACTTCTTGGGCCACTGTACGTAGGAGCCCACTGCCTCGGCAAGTGTCTGCAGTTCCTCTGTTGGGACTGGCAACGGAGAATCATTGTAGCCCGGCATGGCCATGTCCACCTGTACCTTTGCGAAACCCAACCGCAGAGGTACACAGTGGACCCGGACATCCGGCCCAGACGGATATACGAAGCCGTGTCCAACCACTTCCTGCCCGGCGCCTACGTGATTCTGTAGGATGCAGCCTTCCGGCCCCTGCAAATTTGTAACAATTAAAATAAGTTAGCGAAACAACTCTAGGCATCAACTTAAGTGCACAGATGAAGGCTTGCAGTACCTCAAGTAGATCCACTGGATCCGCGAGTACCTTCGAAGCGCAACTGCTTATCCGACCCCGCGGGGTACCGTCGTCCTGGGGATCCGCATCTAAACTCTTGGCCAGCAATGTTTCTCTCAACCGTGCAAACTCTTCCCTCATTTGTGCGACCTCGGTCTGCACCTCAGACTGTACCTCAGCCCGTATCTCAGCCCGCATCTCCGCCCGTATCTCCTCCCGTACCTCAGCCCGTATCTTATCGGAGAGGTCAGCTTCCTTTTCCTTCCAGGTGCGGGCCTTCTTCCTCGGTGGAGCCGGATCTACGAAACCGGCCTTCCACGACACAATGGCTCCCACGGCCCGTGTCCACCCGGGATGCTCCTTATTTCCTAGAGCTCGGGTGAGGATGTCGTTCTCCCTCTGCGGGGTAAACAATCCCTCCGCTGCGTCCTTCTCAAAAGAGATCTGTTACATTTGAAGGTACCTTGTGAGACAAATTGCCTTATATACACTTGTGCGCACACAGTTTACGAGGTTAGCCAACTTACCATTCGCCTCACAACGTCGGCGTCCCCAGGGGTTGCGAACTGCACAGACCCCGTGGACGACACGGACCCCCTCCCCCTCCACCATCGCTTGCACCTCTCATCCCTGATCTCGGAGAGCGGCAACTCAGGGGTGTCCATGACAGGATTTTGTTCGTCTTCCTTCTTCCACTGTTCCTCCTTCCCCGCATAGCCCCGGGATCCGAGCCGATGCGGGTGGTCGTTCCTCTTCTGGATCGCCCTATTCTTCTCGCTAAGGGCCTTGAACTCCTCAGTCCCCTTCTGCTTGGTGAATTCCTCCCATACCTCCTCCGATATGAAGGGGTACTTCTCGCAAGGAGATTTCCCCGCAGCTAGGAACTTACTGACGAGCCAGCTCTTAAAGGTTTTCCATGTTCCGTTCATGTCCTTCAAGCAGGCAGTCCTAGGTGTATCGTCGGGGATGTTCCACTTAGCCTGTTTTCGAAAAATGCATACAATTAATCACGAGTTAGTTAAACTTTAGTATAAGCCAAGAGAACGTGATTACGAAAGAGTTCAGCGATTTCAATTCATTTAACCTTCACTTCCGCCCACAACCTATCCCTCTCGTCCGCCGTCACGTCCTTCCAGCTCTGGACGGTGATCTTCACCCTTTCTTTCGCCAACAGCCCAACGTAGGCCGCGTACCTCCCAGCATTCTTTCCAATCGGCCTCCCAAATTGGTTGAACTCACAAGAAAGATCAGTGCGTTTGGCGAAACGCCCCAACGTCGTCGCGCCTCGCCCCACCCTCTTGCGCTGGGATGTAACAGCCCCATCTTCAGTAGTTACGATGGGGTTGGCCCTAGTCGAACCACTAGTACCATCCGATGAAGACGACGACATGTCTTCCCCTACAAAACCTTCAACAAACCATATATATGGCAATTAATTCACCTTGGACTTCCATAACTCAGCCCAGGACTGGAGACTAACTAGGGCGGCAAAAGGGAAAATAATACAAAAAGAAAGACATGCATAAATTACTTACTGAACTCTTCAGAAATATTTTCTATCGGTAAACACATGAGCTGCCGATAGACCATAACAATTACCTCCACACAAGACAATTTTTCTATCGGCAAACACGTGAGATACCGATAGAACATAACAATGTTCTCTACATATGGAATTTTGTTGACAAGCCACCATTCACTGTCATCACATAACATTCTCGATGATTTGCTACACTAATATTCATGGGCCAGCATTATTATTTCACACATAAATATGCACACAAGCATCTAAGTGCTACTGTGCATAATCTTTAGCCTAGCCTATATGTGAGTCATCAGGACTTCACAGCTATTAGGTTGGGAAAAGTCATGTATATAGGCATTTGAAACATATACATCGAAGACCCATCCACATTGCCATATATTCATACGAAGTGAGTAAAAATTCCCAACCAAACTAGTACATTGCATGGCTCATGTCCTTCCAGATCCAAATTAAGTTTTACTACTTGTGCCGAAAATTTTCTATCGGTAAACACATGAGCTGCCGATAGAATATGTGTAAGAACACCTCCAACATATAATCTGCATTACATGGCAGTTGGATACAATTGATCACACATACAGCAGTATAGAGAAGTTAAAATCTCAAAACAGGTTCATTACAGCACTGGAACATATTATGTAAACCCTAATTAAAATCAACATTGCCTGCGGAATGTACATAAGCCAACACAATAGGGAACCCTAGTGTAATTGCAAAACTCCAAGAATTAGTACGTGCAAAACACTAGGATCAAATAAAGAAGATGCTGCAAAATAGAACGACGAATTAGGGTATTTACGGCGGCGATCAGTTCTGGTGATGCAGAGGCGGTGTAGAACGCAGCAGCGGCGGGCGAAGGACGAAAATAAGAACCGGTGGCAGTGACGAACCAGTGTCCAGTCGGCGATCGTCGTGTGGGAGAGAGGAAGTGAGTGCTCACGGCGGAGGTTGGGGTTTTCTTCGCTCTCGAAGAGACGCAGTGCTCTAAGGTGGAACTGTTCGAGTGGAGGGAAACTAAAGGGCCGTGTACGAGAAATAAAGTAGCGGAGGAACTTTTCTATCGGTATAACAAAATGATACCGATAGACTTATGTAATTTTCTATCGAAACAACAAAATAATACCGATAGAAAAAGTAAATTTCCCGGAAAAATATTCGAATTAGTGATTGCATTTTTCTATCGGTATAAACAATAAAATCCCGTGAGACCAATTTTCCACAGAAAATTTTTTTAAAGTGCTTGAGATTGGGTGCCATTTTTCTATCGGTAAAAACAACAAAATACCGTGAGAGTAATGAAAAGGTGCCCTTTTCTATCGGTATAAACAAAAAAATCCCGTGAGCCCAATTTTCCCCAGAAAATTTTTTTGATTAAGTGCTTGAGATTTGTGTGCCCTTTTTCTATCGGTAAAAACAACAAAATACCGTCAGAGTTATGAAAAGGTACACAATTTAACATCAAACAGACCGTGGTTGAAAGCTGCAGAATGTTAAAGAAAGAGGGAAGATAGCCGGAAAATTGGAAAATTGACATAAAAAGAAATTGTTCATTCATTGTTGTTTTATCACTTACATAAAAAATAAAACCCAAAATGCTAGGTCAAGGGGTGGTCTTAGCCCTGGCTGCATGTAGAATAGAGTCAGTTAGACTTGCAACCAGGACGCAGGACTCCTCTAGCGACAAGTTGTCCCTAGGATCAACTACTACCGCGTCAAGAAGGCCTGCGACCTCCGTCAGCTTCGCTATGGTATCCTTCATAGTTAAACCGCAGCCAGCGATGGTCATATCCGCGGCTTTCTTCTCCTCGCGAAGACGCCTCGTCCTCGCCCTAGCATTGTCACCATCCGTCTTCATGCGCTTAATGCGCTGGAAGAGATCGTCAAGGTCAAGCCGTAGCTGAGTGTGCTTGTCTGTAAGGAGCTTGTGCTCCTCCTGGAGGGCCCTCAGGTCAGCCTTCACTTTGGCAGTGTCTTCCACGGCTACCATTCCCTGTGCAAATCAACAGGTCAAGAATGAACTGAACATGGATTAACAATACAGGGGTAAACCGAGGAGATTTAGAGTTCTTACCGGGGAGGCCGTGGATGACGATCCCATGGAGGTTGCCATTGTGAAAGAGAAGATGAGGAGTCCAACCGTTCGAGAATTAGAAAAACAACAAAATACCGCGACGCATGGCGAGGTACTTATAGAGTTTCCAAGGCGACGCATGGCGACACGGTTGAGAATTCGAAGCGACAGAGTATTCTTCTATCGGTAAAAACAGGAAAAAACCGTCAGACAACAAATACCGTGAGACAAATGAATTTATTCTAACGGTAAAATAGAACAATACCGATAGAAAACGTTATGAAGTGCCTGAGAGAAGATGTCCTTCTCTATCGGTATAAATAACAAAATACCGTCAGAAAAATGGGATTTTTGAAGAGGCTGCGATGAGATTTTTGCAAGTGCTATTTGAAGGGAAGAATTAAATATTTACAGGATAAAGGTACTGTACATGTTAGAACTCATGCTGTGGAGTAAAATTGAGATGTATTAATGCTGTGAACTAGCTTATCATTAAATTCTAAAGAAAAATGTACTGCCTGATGTATTAATGATAAGTTCCTCACCTTGCTGCAGAACTTGTGGGCTGTTTGCTTGGCATTTATCCCTGAAATAGAAATTAATCATCAATGGTTCTCAACCCATAATCCTTCTTCGTGGTCATCTCGCAGATACGTTGTTTCGTCGATATCTTCAGTACGGATAGATTGAATGTCCTCTAAAAATGGAGGTATTTCATCGAATTGGTTATACTCCTCTTCGTCGACAACATCTTCGACCCCAACAATACGTCTCTTGCTGTGGAGGACAACATGCAAGTTTGGATTGGCAGGGTCAACGATGTAGAATACCTGTGTGGCTTGCTTTGCAAGTATGAATGGATCGTCTTGGTGTCCGACTCTACCAAGATTGATGAGAGTAAACCCGTAACTGTCAACTTGAACACCTCGAGGGATTTCGACCCATTGGCATCGAAACAGGGGAATCTTAAGTAATCCGTAATCGAGCTCCCATATTTCGTCAATAACACCGTAATATGAGTTCAGCGCCCTTACTGACCTGGCATCCTCGGAAATAGCAAACAGTGTCACTCCGCTACATTGCGTGCTACTCTTGGCGTCTTGAGCTCTTGTGTAAAATGAATACCCATTGATGTCGTACCCCTGCCAAGTCCCTACAGTGAATCTTGGGCCTCTAGCCAACCATGTCACAGTTTCACTTACGGAGCCCTCGGCAGCTCGCGTGACTCTTTCTTGGATCCACTCAGCAAATTTCCTGTTATGTTCTCTGCTTACCCAAACGTCTGACTTCGAAGGATTCTGTGACCGTAACATTACCTTGTGCTCGTGTATGTATGGCTCGACCTCCGTCATGTGTTGTAAGACCCAAAAATGTGATTTTGCGTACACATCACGAGCGGGGACGATAGCTTTGAATCCAATCGTTCCAATTCCCTCAAGCCTACCCTCGTGTTGGGACCTAGGAACACCAATTGGGTCAACCCCGGCCATATAATCTGTGCAAAATTCAATCACCTCCTCGGCGGCATAACCTTCCATGATACTCCCCTCGGGTCGACGACGAGTCCTTACGTATCCCTTCAATACACCCATAAATCTCTCAAATGGATACATGTAGCGCAGGCACACAGGTCCACAAAACTTAATTTCTCTGATAAGGTGAACAATCAGATGGACCATAACATCAAAAAAGGATGGAGGGAAATACATCTCGAGCTGACAAAGAGTTGTAACCACGTCGCGTTGCAAAGCGTCCAGTCCATCGGGATCAATTACCTACGAGGACACAGTTGCGCCAAATATTCATATCAGAAAAATCTTCTCATTAAGCTCCACAAATGGAGGTAGTGAACTTATAGTACGAGTGCACGTACTTACCTTGGAAGATATTGCGTTGAAGAAATAACATAGGTTTGTAATTGTCTCTCTGACTTTAACTGGGAGAATGCCTCTGATAGCAATGGGAAGCATCTGTGACATCAAGACATGACAGTCGTGGGACTTCATGCCAACCAGTCTTAGGTCCTTCATAGACACAAGTTTTTTCAAGTTCGCGGAGTACCCACATGGAACTTTAACACCGTGCAGGCACCGACAGAGTTCTGTTTTTTCGCTCTTGGACAACGTGTAGCAGGCCGGGGGAGGTATGTACGCTTTCCATTCTCTAAAGGTGCAAGCTCAGTCCTTATCCCCATTTCCACCATGTCACGACGAGCTTTCACACCATCCTTTGTCTTTCCCGGAATGTTCAACAACAAACCAATCAAACTGTCACAGACATTTTTCTCTACATGCATGACGTCAATGCAATGTCGAACTTGTAAGTGCTCCCAGTACGGTAGATCCCAGAGAATCGATCTCTTCTTCCAAACATTTTTTTCTCGAGGTTTAGAATGCTTACCGAACTCAACTTTGATGTCGTTCACGCGTGAGTAAATCTCCTTACCGGTCAGAAACACTGGAGCTGATCCCTTCTCAGGCTTCCCGTTAAATGATTTCCTCTTCTTACGGTACGTGTGATGCACCGGAAGAAACCTGCGGTGACCCATGTACACTGTTTTCCGGCAGTTTCGCAGCCAGATGCTCTCAGTTTCA
The DNA here is from genome assembly GCA_019359835.1 of Pharus latifolius. Taxonomy (NCBI): domain Eukaryota; kingdom Viridiplantae; phylum Streptophyta; class Magnoliopsida; order Poales; family Poaceae; genus Pharus; species Pharus latifolius. The sequence continues at coordinate 26,151,976 of CM033325.1, read as the reverse complement.
TCTAGGCAAATAGGGCAAGCCTTGGCTCCTTTCGTACTATACCCCGACAAATTGCCGTAGGCAGGAAAATCATTTATGGTGCAAAATATCAGGGCCCGCAAGATGAAATTCTCTTTCTTGTATGCATCCCACACCTGCACACCCTCGCTCCACAATTTCTGTAAGTCCTCGATGAAAGGTGCTAGAAACACGTCAATATCATTTCCGGGTTGTCTGGGTCCTGAGATTAGTAACGCCATCATGATGTACTTGCGCTTCATGCATAACCAAGGAGGAAGATTGTAGATGCATAAAAGAACCGGCCAAGTGCTGTGCCGGCTGCTCATATTACCATGTGGGTTCATACCATCTGTACTCAGCCCGAACCTTACATTCCTAAGTTCGCCGCCGAACTCAGCAAATGTTCTGTTGATGTTTCTCCATTGAATAGAATCAGCTGGGTGTCTCAGTTTTCCGTCTTGTTTCCGGGCTTCAGCATGCCAACGCAAGTGCTTCGCGACTTTCGGATTTGCAAACAGCCGCTTCAATCTAGGTATCACAGGCAAGTACCACACAGTTTTTGCCGGGGGCCCTTTCCTTACCTCGTGACGTTCACTGTCAATCTGGTCCCTACGCGTATACCTCGATGCGCCGCATCTTGGACAAACATGCAAACTGGAGTACTCGTTACGGTACAACACACAATCATTTGGGCATGCGTGTATTCTTTCGATTTCCATTCCCAACGGACACAACAGTTTTTTGGCTTGGTAAGTAGATCTTGGCAACTCATTTCCCTCTGGAAGCATGTCCGCTAGAAGATCTAATAGTGCCGTGAAACTCTTATCACTCCAACCGTTTCCTGCCTTCAAGTTATATAATCTCAGCACAGAAGACAGTTTTGTAAATGTTGCACATCCAGGGAACAGAGGCTTCTCAGAGTCAGCAATCAGTTTCTCAAATTCACAGAAGTCATTTTCGTTGTAATCTTCCTCTACATCACGTAACATCTCATCTAGATTGTCATCATCATCATCTACGTGCACATCAGAATTAACATTACCAAAATTGGGATGATCATCGATATTATTGCAATCCACATCCGAGTCGTGCTGATTGGTAGTAGTGGTGCTTGTTTCCTCAAGATCTTCGCCATGCCATATCCAACGGGTGTATCGCGCGTTAAAACCACGACGAATCAAATGACTCTTAATTTGATCAGAGTTGCTAAACCTCTTCAAGTTCATACAATCTGTACAAGGACAGAGCATATTTTTCTCTCCCTTCCTCTCCTTTTGTTGCTCAGCAAATTTAATAAAGTCATTCACACCATCCAAATATTCAAGAGTAGTACGTTTTATTCCATACATCCAATATTTCCTGTCCATCTACAATTAACAAAATTTAACGTGTAAGCCATGCATGAAACCTGCCCGATTAAGTTATGTATATGTACATGTACAGCCTCTTACAACAGATATATGTGTTGAACCCTAGCCTGACGAAATTAACACTAATTAACCTAGCTAACTACACAATACAAGCTAGTTAGCTCCTAAAACATGACGCATTTCCAGCTACCAAGCTCCCAAGCTTAGAGCTACAAACTTGGAACTACACAATACAGCTAGCTTGCAAGTAGAGAGGAAGGGAGATCTAGAGGGAGAGAGAGATAGGTGTCGACGATTAAGCATACCTTAAAGAGAGGGGCGCAATCAACTTCCCTCCAGCCTGCGCTGATCACCCTAGCAGTGTAGCTGGAACTTTCGTCACAAACAGAGGGACACAGAGTGCAACAGAACAAATTAAAGAGCAGCTCAGCAATGGTCGACTGGGGTTTTCCTTATAATGGACATTTTTCTAACGGTAAATACATGAAATAACCGTCAGACTAACTTAGGTAATTTGCCGCTCACATATTCTATCGGTAAAAACACACACATACCGTTAGAGAATATACATTACTGAGCAAATATATGTATTTTTCTATCGGTAAATATGTGCATTTACCTTTAGAATATGCATGACTAAACAAATATCTGTGCTTCCTATCGGTAAATATGTGTATTTACCGTTAGAATATGCATGACTGAGCAAATATATGTATTTCCTATCGGTAAATATGTACATTTACCGTTAGAATATGCATGACTAAACAAATATATGTGTTTCCTATCGGTAAATATGTGTATTTACCGTTAGAATATGCATGACTGAACAAATATATGTATTTTTCTATCGGTAAATATGTGCATTTCCGTTAGAATATGCGTGACTGAACAAATATATGTGCTTCCTATCGGTAAATATGTGTATTTACCGTTAGAATATGCATGACTGAACAAATATATATGTTTTCCTATCGGTAAATATGTGTACTTACCGTTAGAGGAGGTACTGTTACCGAACTGGGACAAACATGCACATGCCATTTCTCACATTCAAGGAATCATATCAATGTAACATCAAACAGATCTTACATCAAACGGATCTTAACTAGAAGATAAAGCAATATATTTCAAGAAATGCTAATTTGTGGATTAACTAGGAGACACAAAAATACTTTTCGTAGGTAGTTGGGACTTCATCTTGCCAAAGAAATTACACATGCCAGTTCACAAATTCAGGTACAAACATACACATGCCAGTTCACCAATACAAATTCAGGTACAAACATACACATGCCAGTTCACAAATTGAAGTGCATGTCTGAAACAGCAGTACAAATACACACCTACCTACCAATACAATTAAATACACAAATGCTCCCTGCACATTCAAGTTCATGTCCCAATTAGCAATACATGATACACAAATATACAACAATATACAAATACAACAATTCACACATTCGATGTATATTACAAAAGCCACGTCTGAAATTAACAACAGATCACGACGAGGACCCAGTGGCCCATACATGCATTTTACATAAAAGGGAACCTTTGCAGGTTGCCACAATGTAACTACCGACTACAAGTTAGACCTGATACATCACAAATCCATTCATCCAAAACAGCAAATGTCTGAACAACATTGGACTTAACCATAGGAGTTCAGTTCGAAGACGCCCGAGGAGCTGGAACTGCCGTCGACATACATTTGTACGTAATGGTGATTTCCTCGGACTCAAACTCGATCAACTCAACTCAACTCAACTCCATTAACAAAAAGAACCTACCTTCCAAGATGTTGTTCTGTGTAGTGATGGTGTAGAATGGCTGTGCAAATAACAACAATTCTTCTTCTCCAAGCAGGTAAGCATCTGGCCACAAGCTGGTGCATGCAAAAACATGTAAGATGCTTTCTATAGGTCCTGATTTGAGAAACACGCCGGGCTTAAGCATCTTCTCGACCGAGCCAACCAAGATCTCGCCCTTCACGTCCTTCCAGCTCTCGACGGTGATCTTCACCTTTTCTTTCGCCAACAAGCCAACGTAGGCAGCGTACTGCGATGAAGAACCGTGAAATACGTTGCCCCTCACGAGCATCATCCAAGGACCTGAACAGATCATAATCATATTGAAAAGAAGACACATCAAAATGAAGGATACAAAAAAAGCAGAATTATTGCCATAATCGGATTAGAATAATCTAACAATATTGCAGAAATTTTACGTACCTTCCTTGGGATGCCGACGTCTAGAGGGCGTCGATGGAGGTGCGGAGGTGCAGCGGTCCCCTGTAGAGGTGCGCCGGCCGTCCATGGAGCTTACGGGTTAGGACTACGAGCCCAGATGAACTGTGAGAATGAAAGAGACATACCCGTGTATTTATACAATTATATATTTTCTATCGGTAAGAAAACAGAATACCGTTAGTAATAAAAACATCTGTAGAAGCCGAATGGTTCTATCGGCACAACAAATATTACCGATAGGAATTTTTGTACATACTCTATCGGTCTGTACGTACACTACCGATAGAATATTACTAGTGTAGAAGGCCAACAGTTCTAAGATATTTTGTGCAATATTCTACCGGTATAAACATGCATTACCGATAGAATAAAACTATTAGAAGACGAACAGTTCTAAGCAATTTTCTATATGTTCTAACGGTAAAAGAATCCATTACCGATAGAATAAAAATATTTGTAGAAGGTCAACTATTCTATCGGCGAACTACATATTGCCGATAGGAACTTTTAATATATTCTGTCGGTATATTCATACAGTAGCGATAGACTAAGTCTAGTTGTTGAAGTCGACCAGTCCTATCGGCGCACAACATTCTTCCGTCAGTACTTATGCATCTCTTCTAACGGCAAATATGTTCATCACCGCTAGAGTAAATCATACTATTTATTCTATCGGTAAGTTTCTTAGAAACCGATAGGGAAAATACATCCGTCGGGCTTTTTTGCCCGCGAGGCACATTTTCTATCGGTTTTGTGCTGTTTCGCTAATAACCGATAGAAGATAGGGGTTAGTAGACTGCATTTCTGTACTAGTGGGGTTTCATGTGCGATCCACATAATTACTTGTTCAGGCCTGTCCCATACCAGGCTTGCGGTTAGCACGTTGTTCATGCCACTAGACGCACAACACAAGGTTCTAGTCCTTATATGCCAGTGACCAGACCATCCACAACCCTGCACCTTCAGTGCCTGCATTCCTTTGCAGTCTAGCACCTCCAGTGCTACAGCCATCCACACCATTTTTCTGGTCACGGCTAGGGGTTTTATTTCATGAATATAAGTATATAAATACATATAATAGTTCATGGCTCAAAACTTGTTTATTTCACATTTCACAGATAACCAGTCTAGTACTGCCAATTCATAAATCAACCATTCTCAATCTTTCACATGCAATATTGCCTATATTCAAGGTTATGTTTTAGCAACATTTAAAATATAGGTTCAAGATGACCAAGGATATGACTTGCCTTCCGCGTCGTAAAATACAGCAGTCGATGACGGGTCAACAGCAAAATCTTCAAAGTCAGCTTCTGAATCTGCTCGACGACAAACAAACACACAATAATTACTTATAATATTAAAATGTTTTAAGACTTATATGCAGAAATGCTCAACAAGAATGATTGAACTATACTGGAGATAATTTGAACTGCAACTGAACTGAGATTCTAGGGTTTCAAGGAATTTGGGCTAAGGATGGTGATTAGATAATCTTAGGGTTTCAGGATTGCAATAGGGATAACAATTTTGTGGCTGGTTTAATCAAAACAGCGAATGTCAACAGATCGACATTCGGATCAAAGCTTGGACATAGCTTTAAGAAAAGCTAGGAGTGCTTATCTCAAGTTGTGGTAGTAGAAGAAAATGTAGATCACAACTCTACAAATTCAGTGGACAAGGTGGATTTCAAATTACACAACCAGAAGTGGGTAAATAAGGTCAATGCCACTGGCTGACAAGCTCTGGCATAGAGCTGACAATGCCAAAAACTAGGGCTTAGCATAACTTTTGATCTGGAGCTCCAAATGATGCACCACTTTGTCTGGGAGGTAGGCTTGAGTAACAGGAACAATTAAGTCAACAGGATCTAGGGCAAGAAATGGCTGGAAAGCAAGAAATTTGATGATGAACAGAGATGAACTGGCTGCACTGGAGCTGTTCTGGACAAAAACTTGGCAAAGCTATAACTTCTTATCTAGGCTGATTTAGGTGTCGGGCTAGAAGACAAAAATGCTCAGGAGGCTAAGGCACATCTAAATGACAAGGTGATTTGGGCTGAAACGGCCGGGAACACTTTTCCGGTCATTGGCGCCGGAGAAGAAACACTGGATTTGGGCATTTCCAACACAGGCCGTTTGAACTCGATTCCTTGCTCTAGGAGTGATAGAAGGGTATGAGTAAGCTAATGGCGACGTCAATTTGGCCGGAGGATCGCCGGTGTGGCTTGGCGAGGAGAGCTAGCAACTGATAAATTGCAAAATTGGGGATAGCTGCAAATTGGGCTCAAATGATTGTTCTAAGTTCACAGGTATGCTTGATTTAGCTTACTGATCAATTTTGATTACAAATACGATGGCTAATTTGGAGTAATTCGAGCTACATTGCCGGAACAGGGCATTTAGCAATCCCGGTGATCACCGGCGATAAGGTGCAAGGTAAACCAATTAGATGGTACAGCACGATGAGGGAGACGAGGGGAACTCACAGATGCTGTTAATTTGGCAGGAGGTGATCTGTAGAGTGCTGGCACCGTGAGTCTCCTCGATGGCTCGCCGGAGAAGACGAGTGCAGCGGTGAAATTTGGAAATTGGTTAAGTCCTGGTGATGTGTGGAGAAGCTGCTGAGCACAGGAGTGCTTATATAGGCCAGGCGAAGATGGCGAAGGGGAACAATGAAGTAATTGGCTGCTGTGATGAGATCGGTTGCGTGCTGGAGCAGTAGCGGCGAAGAAACAGCAAGAGCGGTGATGCGACGGCGACAAACTTTCAACTGATCACAATGTCGCCTCATCGGGACCTGGCAAAGCTTGTAGCAAGCGGTGGCGACAAGTACTGGCGTGGCAAGGCTACGTGGCGATGGATTGCTGACAAAAGTCACTGCTGGTCGCCGCGGGAGCAAGCACTGGTCGTCGACGTAGCAGCGGCCTTGCCACGGCACCAGCTGGAGTGAGGACACGTGCGCACTGGCATGCACGGTCACAAGTGCGGCAAAGCTTGGCTGGCGGCGAGCGTGCACGGCGCAAGGAAACACGGCAAGGCTTCTGGTCGTGTACAGCAGTTGGCCTGGTCGAAAATGGACTGATTTGCAATATTTGATTTTCACATTTGGACCAATCTGTAATTCTGGAGATTTGGAAGCTTAGAGTTGAATTTGATTTCACTAATCTGGTAGATTATATTCAACAGGGTATTTGGCAAAGATAATTAATAAGGTTTAGCACATTTGAATAGTTTTCGATACAAACTGAAAATAGGGTAATTTAGGGTAAAATAAGATTTAAGTTTTGTCGATTTCGAATTCTGGCATTTAGGGTTCGATTTTGATATCTGCACAGAAGAGAAACTTGTGGCAAATAGCATTTTGAGAAGATTTGCTGAAGAAATTCTGAATTTGAAGTTAATCTGGAGATTTTAGCCTTTTTGGGTTTTCAGATATCAGATAAGGACTAATTTGCGATAACTCTTGGACTGATTTGTGAAAAGAGTCTAGATGGTGAAATCTGGCTGTCAACTTTTTATATTAAGGTATTGACATACCCATGATCATATTCCAGGAATAATCTGGTCTGAACTTGGTCAAGATTCGGATTAAATCTGTATTTCTGAAACTTAGGGTATTTGGGTAATATAAGGTATTTCTGTTTTCGAAAACAGAAGAAGTTGATAAATCTGGGATTTAGAGATAAAATTGGATCTGGGTTCTGAAGACTTTTAAGTTCAGAGTAACTGATAGATCACATCTGAACAATCTGATCTTGATTTGAGGTCACAGGATAGATTTTGGAGATTTTAGGGCTTAGGATAGATACTGATCTGGCTATTACTACAGATACATGCATGCATGCTATTGATGAAAAAGGAAATTTTCACCCCTAACTCAGGGTGTTACACATATTCTCCAACATGTGTCCACGACATTGACTTGATATCTCATATCTATGGTCCATGAAACTTGACTATCAATCAATGATCGTATTGACTTAACATGCATTATTATTCCATATAATGTCGAAAGTCAAGGATGTTTAAAATAAGTATCACTTAATGCCGTAGGTAAAAATAGAAAATTCATATATCATTATAAAGAGTTCCATGAACAAGTCACATACTTGTTGATCAATAAAAGTGATACTTTATTCAAAGAATACAATAATAATTCATAAACATGACATAATACAACCATCTTTATGATTGCCTCTAGGACATATCTCTATCAGAACTAGGACCATATGAGCTATATGGGAGCAATTTCCAATTTCTCTCATTAGATATGTTCGTCCGCGAAATATCAGACAAAAAGATGGAGGGAAATCCATTAATAAACCAATGGAATGAGTCAGCTTCCCTCCTGCAAAATCCCATGGTGAGCTGTGTGAGTAGGTCAAGAGTGGCGACGGGCAAATATTCCTGATGATCACTAGCATTAAACCCTACAGGGGATGCTATGTGGGTGATTAAGCCACTTAAGACTATGGGTGAGACTTTGCGCAAATCCTTTCCGATTATTTCAAGGTGGTAGGAAAAATAGGCAGCGGATGAGAGTTCAATTTTTCCTATCATAGCCCAAAGAATTTTGACCTCGATTTCTAAGACTTTTTCTTGGTTGCTATCATGGCCCAGAATTGTTTGGGCCATGAGACGCTGCAAGTAGCGAAAGGCGGGATTGCAAATTGCTATTACTTTTGATTTACCGAGGCGAAATTGGTACTGCCCCTCCTTGGTTATTACTTGAAAAATTTTACTGGGGGTGCAAATTAGAGAACCATGAAAAGTTCCCCCAGTTTTTAACCCTAAAAGATCAACAAATTCATCAATTGTGAAGTTATAATCCTCATTTTCAAACCTAAATCTCACGCCCTCAATTTGGCTGGGAGGAACGCACAGGTCGGATCGGATTTTGTTCAAAGGAGACTAGAATCTCCCAAACGACTTCGTGAAAAGTCGGAACTAGTACCCCAACAAGCATATCCCAACCCACATTATGAATTAGGCAGAGCACATCATCCTCAATCCCTAGAGTCCTAATGGCATGTGCATCTGGAAATCTAGTTGGCCATAAGGGTCTCTTTTTTAAATGCAAAAATCTAGTGGATGATTGGGATTAGTAAAATAGATGTGCGGGAAATCAGGATCGATGTAGGTTTGTGAAGACATACCTCGTTGGCGCTTCACCGTTTGCTTGACATTGCGTCGGCGCATCTTCATTGTCGTAGAAGCTTCAAACCCAGAGGTGTTGCGGCATGACAAGTCGGAATCCGCGGTCGGATCGGATTTTTAACGGTTGGATGGAGAGATCTAGGGCTGTTTTGTGGAGTTTTTGTGGAGATTTGGAGCTCAAATAATTGAGTTTTTGCTGTTAGGAGTGTTGGAGAAGATGGGTTTCTTTATATAGGGGTGGTAGGTAGGAGTTGTAGTTGTATGGGAGAAGGAAAAAGGAAGAAAATAAAAAATTCAGCACAAAACAGACGAAACAGGTGAGCCACCCGAGCCCAGCACGACCTTGGGCATGGGTGTGCTGGGCTCTGTCCCTTTTTTTTTATTTTGTCTTTTTCAGATTTTTTTTAGAATTTCAGCCCTAATAGGTTTCAGAGGGTCAAACGATGTCGGAATTGAGTGATTCTTGCGCCGCTCATCTCCCACGTTGTATAACTTGATTCGATGCATGTTTACCTTGAAAGTGGTATCTTCGTGCACCCAAAACTCTATAGCACCATCGCGATTTCAATTTTCTTGGAAACAATTTCAACCACATATTAAATACTAAAATCAAATCACCTTGTTTAAACTTACGGTTGAGGATCAGTTTATCATGCCACTTCTTTGTGTTGTCTTTGTAAATTAGGGCACTTTCGTAGGAGTTGTTCCGAAGCTCTTCCAACATATGCAATTTGAGGATTCGCCTTTGCTCTGCTTTGTCGAAGTTCCAAATGAGTTGTTTTAACACCCATAACACCCTGTGTGACAATTCAACAAGCAAATGGCAATTCTTACCAAATAAAATTTTGTAAGGCATCATACCTAGCAGACTTTTGAATGAAGTGTGATACGCCCAAAGAACGTCAAAGAGTTTGAGCGCCCAATCCATTCGTGACGGTGCCACCACCTTCTGCTAGATTGTTTTGATTCCTTTATTCGAGACTTCAACCTGTACACTTGTTTGAGGGTGATATGCAAAAGCAACTTTATGAATAATCCCATATTTCATCAACAATTTCTGAAATTGGTAATAGTGAAATGCGCACCACCATCACTAATCAGTGCTCATGGTACATGATCGCGCTCGCATAGTCACGTGCACGAAAGTGAAGTAATAAACTGCCAGCGAACGGTTGAACGTTGAGCCCATTTTGGTACCCAAGCCATACGAGGCCCTCTAGCCTTGTCGCATAAATCTTTTGGTACCCAAATTGCTCTATCTTTAGGTTTTTGAAAACGGAAATCAATTAGTTTTGCAATTAAACCCCTTCTAGAACAAGAAATCAAATAATATTCAAAAGAACCAACTTTAAAAGCGTTAGATACATACTCATGCGAATGTTGCCCTATTAAGTGACATGAGAAACATGAAGTTCGAGTGGACTTTTCGAATGAATTTGTATGAGTGTGATGAAGTATGTGATGCCTCTTACTAGATGAGTGTGCATGATTTAATTTTCTTTTTTAAATGAATATCTATGATCTAAAGGGGGTTTAACAAGCATAGTATTACTCATATGATATCTACTAAGTTCATTGCTCAATCTATTGATTTTACTCTTAAGTTCATCATTTTCAATTTTAGGTACTTGATATGATTCCGAGTCAGCACATGAAATACGATGAGAACATGACAGCATATCATCACAAGTAGATGAACTAGAAGGCATAGCACTACAATCACTAGATGAGCTAGATATATCGAATGAGGAGCAACTAGTACTACCACCATGGCATAACGATGAGTCACTAGATGAATCATGGTATGAGTTACTAGTATCACCCGTACAAGCATGTGAATCAATAAATGAATCATTAGACAAATTATCACATGAAGTACTAGTGTCCACAAAGCTAGCATTTGAATCTAACCATGAATCAATGATTAAGTTATTACAAGAAGTGCTAGCATGTGAAGTGGAAGTATGTGACTCTAAACATGGATCAATAAGCGAGTCACAAGCAACTCCAACATCTAATATACATGTGGAGCTAATAGCATTCTTGGCAAGCAAAGAATCATACGAGCTTTTCAACTCTTGATATTGCACTTTCAAGGATGAGTAGTTATTCTTTAAAGTGCAAAAGCTTTTAGTCATATTGCCAAGAAAGTCATTTAACTCTACAATCATATCCATATGCTCATTATTGGAGAGGTTAGTATTTGATACCGTCGAGTCACATGCCATAAGGCATATAGATTTGTCTTGAGATGAAGACTTTGAATTTGACGCTTTCTTTCTAGCTTTCCTTGAAATCTTCTTGCAAGATTTCGCCTTTGTCTTGTTTAGGCGAACCAAGTTGATGACGTCTTTGAGCTCGCTAGAAAGCTTCCGATCCTCCACAATGAACTCATCGTTTTTCATATGCTCAGAGGTGGAATATATGTCCTTCTCCTTGGACATTGCCTCATTTGACATAAGCATGTCAATGAGCTCGCTCGGTGAAGTGTCGAAGAGGTCACCATTTGCAAGAGTGGTTATGAAGTATTTGTAGCGACCCTCCGGCAACACCTGAAGTAATTTCTTACAAATGTCTAGATTGGAAATATTAGCGCCATAGGCCTTGAGCTCATTTGTGATGTTGATCAAACGATCATATATGGTGGAGAGTGTATCATCCTCCAACATTAGAAATGCCTCATAGTGCCGCATTAATAAGTGCATTTTAGCATGCTCAAAGCTAGATGTGCCCTTAAAACTCAAGGGTGGTCCAAACATCGTGAGCGGTCGAACAATCACTCACTAGTTCGAGCACATCATGGATAAGTGATCTAAGAAGCACATCTTTAGCCTTTGTGTTTAAGAGGTGAATATCCTTATCCGAAATCAACGAATAAGTTATACCCTTTTGCACTAACCTCCATAAATCCAAACTTAATCCCTCAAAATAAGTACTCATAATAATCTTCCAACGAAAATAATGTGAGCCATCAAAGTGAGGAGAAATCAAACCAAAATCCTCTATCGAGTTCATCCTTTCTCTCTAGGCGGTAAAGCCAATAAATGAGAGACCTCGCTCTGATACCACATGTAGAATCGAGGATGCCGACTAGAGGGGGCTGAATAGGAGGCTTTAAAAATTCTTTTTCGACTAAACATTTTTTTGCAAGATATTTAGGAAAACCTAGCTTTCGCAAAGGGTTTAAGACCATCTAACATCTAGTTGCATTCAACAATATAGAATATGCAATACAACATGCAACAAGATTAATTTGAAACAATTGTGTCATTGTAAATACCAAATGTATAAGAGAGAAACAATTGACACAACAATTTTTGCTGAGATCTTGGAGACTCCTCATTCTCCCCTACTCCTCGTTGAAGTGCTCACGCATGAGCCTCACTTCTATATCCACGAAGGATATCTCCACTCCTGTTGCTCCTTCTCCACTCCAAATAGGCAAGCACCAATACCTTTCACACATTTTGTCGGCCTCTCCAACAAACTCCAATAGAGAGATCGCGACTCTCCCCCACCAGTCATCTAGGCGATGGCGATCGCCAAGAGTAACAAATCGGACGCTTTCACTTGAATGAATCAAGCGCTAGAATCTCAAATGATGGAAATGAATGCCCACACTCTAGCACTAGCTTGCAAATGATGGATTAAGTGCACTAAGCACTCTTAGCCTCTCACAAAAATGCTCTCAAAGATTTGTCTCAAATCTTGGCTCTAAATGCAAGAGATTGAATACAAAGGATTTGGCTATCTTTTGCACAGGATTTTTGAGTTCTTGAGCATCCACAAATGCTGGCCAAGATGAGGTACATATAGCCCTCCCAAGAAACTAGTCGTTTGCAAGCAGCTGAGGAAATTTTGTAGAGGCTGGACATTGTCCGGCCAATGCAAGTCAATATGACCGTTGCAAACGTGTCAGTTACCATTGGGCTATTTTTGTGAAGGCCGGACAAAAGCCTTTTGTCTGGACAAAAAGCCCAGAAAGATGTAAACATCTCTAGTCCACTCTTTGATTCAGCCGAAAACAATTTGTACTGGGAGGATATTGTCTGCTCGCACCGAACAAAGTCCGCTCAGTCCCAGACAGATGTGCCCGGACATATCTATATGTCTTTGGTTCATTTTTGACTTTGAGCTCACACAATTTGTACAGGCCGGACAATGTCCGGCCATGCTTAATGAGTATTATCACCCGAACTAGTTCAAAGTAATACACGTCTGGTTTAAGACAGAATCAGATTAGACGTGTGTCTATAAATCCATCGCTATGGTCTCAGACGACCTAAAGGGCGCGGATACAGAGATATTTCATGGTTGCAGCCCTTGTGCCATCATGAGGTCGGAGACAGTGCACGGTCAGGAGACTGCGGACAATGCGCGGTCAGAGGGTCGTTGATTATCTGCGACCAGAACAATTCGGGAAGGCCAAACACTTTGTACAGGCATATCCCAAGAATCACAAAGATATTTCCACGTATGAAGACAACTGCCAGGAGGTTAACATGTGCGGTTATCCCTTGATTGCACGTGTTAAGCCTGTGTGGGAAACTGCTTCTTAACAATTGTCCAAGGCCGTTTCACATTGGCGCCCTTTTGTCCAGTATAAAAAGGTAGTCAATGCACGTTCTAAGGCAGTGGATAATTTAGTCAAGCATACAAGCACTATCAGGCGTTCAACAAACCTGAAGACTTAGATATAGTTAGGTAGACACTAACATAGAAGAGATCATCGCCTATGATCATCTCTTTATCTCTCTTGTAAAAACATCTTATTACATATAGTGAAATAACAACAGGACATAGGGCTATTACTCCCACCATCGAGGGCCCGAACCTTTGTAAAATCTCTTGTGCCTCTATAGACTTGATTCATCCTACCTTTCCGGAGGAGCGCCCTGAAAGGTCCCGCAGCTCACAAATTTGCATAAGATCGGCTAAGGACCCCGAGTCCAAATCGTCGACAGCTGGTGCCCACCGTGGGGCCTTTCTCAAGGTGCTTTCCCTTCATCCAGAGTTTTGGTTGACAATGTCTAGGGCATATGATTCCAAGAACGTCTTCAATCTCGACGACTATGCCCATATACATATGCCTTCACCTAGCGACCCCGTTCCAATGGAATAGGTCAGTTGCGAAGATATTCCGAAGGGACGTCAAGAGGACACATCTTCCCCTACCTGGATTATGTCCATCAACCAAGGAATGGAAGAGGTAAGTCCGGAACTTGATGTCAGTTCCACCATATGCAAGATCGAGTCTCGGTCGCCATGTATTCCCATCAGGGACCAGGATGGCAGCGACCAGGAACTCTGTCCAGGAAGGTTTGAACCTGATAACCTCCACTCTCTCTTTGATTTCGAGTCCGACTCGGAGCAAACAGAGATGTTCACTCCTTCTGTAGCTTCACTCCCCAGAGAATTCGCCGCCTTGTCAGAAGAAAATCCCAATGAGTGGATCGCTAGGGAAGAACAGGAGCGCAGACAAAAGGAGGAACAAGAACGCAAGCAGAAGGACGATCAAAACCGCGAGCGACGAGATAACGAACTCTGCACGACAGCCCTAGAGGCTCTCCAAAATGCGCAAGCTCGTTATGACGCCGCCCCTAGTTCCTCCCGTCGCCCACATGGTCGCAGGCACGACCAGACGCCTTCTTCACCACTGAAGCATTTACCGGCGAACGAAGAAACAATTACACCTAGTGCACCAAAGAGGAGTACGCATGGCCAACTTCGATCTATCGCGAAAGTCTTGCGTAATTTTCCTCCTACCCTCGCTGACGCGGACAAACAGGCTTTTGCTAGGATCCAGGCGGAGAAACTGGATGAGGTTGCATCTGATGCAACCCCTATAGCTTCCTCCCGGTCTACGATACGTTCCCATGAAAAGGAGTATTCTTACTCTAGTCATGGTAGGCGTAATCGATTACCATCCGGATCACTTCGGCATGACAAATCCAGGCGCGTAGGAAGCTCTCGTGATAGAGATCGAATTCCTGTGCATTCTCATCAGGGACCACGTGGCACATCCCCATCCCGCGAAATTGCTCATGGATATGCTGGAAACCACAGAACTCTCCACAGTCCTTATGTAGGTTGTAAGGCTTTTTCCCCAGGCCTCTGTGCGGTCGTCTGGCCGGATAAGTTCAAGCCAGGGGCTATTGAGAGGTTTGATGGGACCCAAAATCCGTCAGAGTTCCTTCAAATTTACATTACCACTATCCAAGCAGCAGGCGGGGATGATCGCGTCATGGCCAACTATTTGCCGACGGTTCTTGAGGGGCCAGCAAGGACCTGGCTATTCAATCAGCCCGAGGGTTTGATATATAACTAGGAAATGTTGTGCGATGCCATCCTCAACAATTTCCAAAATTGTTATCAAAAACCCGGGAAAGAAGACGATCTTCATCGTCAACGACAAACCTCTACGGAGACTCTCCGACAGTTTGTCAAAAGGTTTGTCGGGGTGAGAAATACCATCCCAACATATCCGATAACTCTGTTATCAGGGTGTTTAAGCACGCCGTTTGATATCGGAGATTTACAGAAGATTTACTTATCAACTCCCCTCGATCTGTCGCCAATCTCTTTGATATGGTTGATCGCTATTCAGACAAAGCTGAGGCCGTTGAATGGAATAGGATGGTCGATAAAGGAAACTTACCGCCCCTACCAGGTCTCAAGGACATGAAAAAAAAGGATGCGGGCAAGAAGCCGGAGTCTTCGTCGAGCGGGAAGTCAAAGAAAACCAAAAAGAATCGAACTAGACAGTACCGGGAGGTCGCAGTCGCAGAAAAGCCACCAGCAAAAGGTAATAAGTTTTCATTTAAAAATAAAACTGCCTCTGGTGGTCGCAATTCCGACCAGCCAGAAAAACCAACTAACTCGTAGGAAGGCAGGAAGTGGTGTCAGATCCACAACTCTCCAGGACATGACTTCAAAAATTGCCGGAGTTGGTTGAAGCAACTAGATGACTTCTACCAGGGAATTGGGCCGATGCCAACTTTGCCATCGAAAGAGCAGACTTGCGGGCTTAGAGACGCCGACGGGGACGAAGAAATGTCCTACCAGGTACCTCGTAATTATGTTAATGTTATTTTCGGAGGTTCCTCCTTTTTTGTTTCTAAATGACAGTTTAAAGCATTTCATCGAGAAGTTAACCAAGCGGAAGCTCCCCTTGGCAAACCTCAATACCCCCGTTGGTCGGACACTCCTTTGACATTCGATCGCTCTGATTGTCCTGTTGGGCTTACTCGACCACTGAGATTACCTCTGGTCATTACCCCAATAATCAGTAATGCGAGAGTCGAAATGGTCCTGATCAATGTAGGTAGTTCCTTAGGCCTTTTACTGGTCAAGGCATTGGACGAGATGCAAATCCCTTATTCAAAAATCAAACCCATAATCCATCAGTTTTATGGGATAATTCTTGGACCCTCGATGATGCCAATGGGACAGGTGGTGCTCCCAGTCACGCTGGGTGAACCGGATAATTTCCGAACAGAGTTAGTTACTTTCGATGTAATTGATTGTGATTCGGCTTATAACGCGATTTTTGGCAGGCCAACTCTCGCTAAATTTTTTATGGCGACGCATTACGCCTATCAGTGCAGCAAGTTACCTGGCCCCAAAGGCGTAATCTCGGTCTGAGGTAGCCGCAATGTGGCATTGACTTGCGATCGGTTATCACTAAGCTCGTGGATCAACTTTCCCTTCGGGATGTCCAGATTACCACCACGGGCGCGGATACGATCAAAGTCGCCCCTCGACCGGAGGAAAAGCTAAAACTGGTTCCATTATGCCCATATGATCCATCTAGAACGATTCGGATTGGGTCAGGCCTGGACGACAAATAGGAACTCAAACTCGTTACCTTCCTCTGGGCTAATGCAAATGTGTTTGCGTGGAAACCATCCGACATGCCCGGTGTCCCAAGGGAGGTAATTGAGCACAGGTTACCAATACGACCTGGACAACGACCAGTAAAGCAGAAGTTTAGGCGCTTTGCTGTTGATCGGCAAGAAGCTATCCGCGCGGAGTTAAACAGGCTGGTTCATTCGGGAAGTCGAACATCTGGAATGGCTTGCAAATCCGGTCATGGTCCGTAGATCAAATGGTAAGTGGCGCATGTGCGTCGATTACACCAGCCTGAACAGTGCTTGCCCGAAGGATGATTTTCCCCTTCCCCGCATCGATCAGTTGGTCGATACTACTGCGGGTTGCAAACTGATGAGTTTTTTGGATGCTTACTCAGGATATCATCAAATTAGCATGGCAGAAGAAGATGAAGAGAAGACTTCCTTCATCACACCATTTGGCACCTACTGCTACATCAGAATGCCAATTGGTCTCAAGAACACCGGTTCCACGTACCAGCGCCTGATGCAAAAGACCTTTTCTTCCCAGATGGGGCATAATCTTGAAGCTTATGTAGACGATTTGGTTATAAAAAGCGTGAAAAGCTTGACTCATCTAGATGACCTTGCTGAAACCTTTTGTAATTTAAACTGATTTGGAATAAAATTAAACCCAGAAAAGTGTTCTTTCGGGGTTTCATCGGGTAAACTGTTAGGCTTTCTCATTTGTTCCAGAGGAATAGTGGTTAATCCCGAGAAAATCAGGGCTATCGAGCAAATGAGGTCTCCTTCGACCATGAAGGACGTCCAGTGCCTAGCAGGTCGCATGGCGGCTTTAAGTTGATTCATATCGCGACTAGGCGAAAGGGGATTACCCTTCTTCAAAGCTCTCCGCAAGCACCATGGTTTTGCCTGGTCGGATGAAGCCAAGAAAGCATTCCAAGAGGTTGGTTTCCCCGGTCACAGGGGAACAACTACTTCTTTATTTGGTGGCCACACCTCATATGGTTAGCGCTGTCCTGATCGCAGTAAGCGAAGGTGTGCAACGACCCATCTATTATGTAAGCAAGGTACTTCATGGCCCTAAGGAGCGTTACGCTGGGTCCAGAAGATACTTTACGCGCTACTGATGGCTTCCCGCAAGTTATGACATTACTTTCGGGCACATAAAATTACGGTGCCCTCGTCCTTCCCCTTGGGAGATATTATCTGAAACCTAGAGAAATCTGGTCGAATTGCGAAGTGGACTGTGGAACTTGGAGCATTTGACTTCCATTTCACCCCTCGCACTGCGATCAAGTCTCAAATTCTTGAGGATTTTGTGGTCGAATGGACTAACCCTGACCCTCCAAGGCAAGAGTTCGAAGGCTTGTCGTGTACCGACCATTGGACGATGTATTTTGACGGTTCTCAAAGTTTCCAACACTCGGGGACTGGAGTTGTCTTAGTAACGCCTCAAGGCGATCAACTCAAGTATGTCATTCAATTACATTTTGTTGTGACTAACAACGCAGCAGAGTATGAAGGTCTTATTGCAGGGCTCCCAGCAGCGAAATTCCTCGGAGTCTGTCGATTAGTGGTGAGGGGAGACTCACAGCTAGTTGTAAACCAGGTAAACAAGGAGTACAGCACCTCCGATGAGACAATGGCTCATTACCTGGGGGAGGTGAGGAGATTGGAAAAACACTTTAGTCATTTCGAAGTCCAATACATCCCATGAAAGGACAATATTCTCGCAGACCAATTATCTAAAATTGGGTCCTCATGTACATCTGCTCCGGCAGGGGTGTTCGTTGAACACTTAGAGCATCCTTCGATCATGACTACAGTCGAAGACGACCAGGTAACAGTCTTCGTTACCAACCTCGGACAAGGTGGGGATTGGACTCATCCATTGAGGGTCTATCTCGAACATGGACCTTGCCCAAGGACGAAACCGAAAGCGATCGGTTGATTTGAAAAGCGCGCATATACAAGCTTATAGAAGGAGTTCTGTATAGGAAGGGTACTCAAGGAGTATTCATGCGTTGTATTTCTCAAGAGGAAGGTAAATCCCTCCTGAAAGAAATCCATGACGGGGTGTGTGATGTGCACTCGTCATTTCGCACACTGGTCAGAAAAGCTTTCTGACAGGGTTTTTTCTGGCCTTCGGCACTCGATGATGCCAAGAATTTGGTCAAGACATGCCCCCAGTGTCAATTTCATGCCAGACAAGTTCATCAGCCCGCGTACGCCTTGCAAACTATCCCATTAGCATGGCCCTTTGCGGTCTGGGGGATGGACATTGTAGGACCTATGCCATAGGCTGTTAATGGTTACAAATTTCTGTTTGTAGCCATTGACACATTTACAAAGTGGATTGAGGCTGAGCCAGTCCGTAATGTCACCGCTGCTGCGGCACAGAAGCTCTTTCATAAGAACATCATTACTCGATTTGGTGTTCCAAGTCATCTCATCACTGACAATGGTTCCCAATTCGCTAGCGGCCTCTTTCTGGACTATTGCAATAATATTGGAACCAAGGTGTGCTTTGCTTCTGTAGCTTATCCACAGAGCAATGGTGCTGTCGAACGCGCCAATGGGCAGATATTACAAGGCATCAAGAAACGTGTTTTCGATCGCCTTAAGATGCTCTCGGGGGCTTGGGTGGATGAACTCTACTCCATTCTATGGGCACTACGTACTACCTGTAGTCGGGCCACTGGTGGGACACCTTTCTAGTTGGTATACGGTGCCGAGGCGGTGTTACCTACGAAAATCCGTATTGGTTCTGTCCGAACAGATCAATTCAACCAGATTGATCAGATCGAACAACGTACCCAGGATTTAACCATCCTCGAAGAAAAGCGTGATCGAGCGTTGATACGGTCAACAATATATTTGCAGGCTTTGAGAAAATATCACAGCAGAAGGGTGCGGTCGCGTAGTCTTCACGTGGGTGATCTGGTTTTACGAAAAATACAAAACCAGTCTAACCACAATAAGTTCTCTCCTCAATGGGAAGGCCCTTACGTTGTTGTTTCAATACCGCGATCAGGATCAGCTCGGTTAGCAATGGAGGACGGTAGAATCTTAACCAATACTTGAAACATTGACCAACTGCGCAAGTTTTACGTGTAAGTTTCTCAATCTTTTTTCCTGTTCAATTAGCATGGTTTAACAAAAACTTCGTGAGTACTCTTCTTCGGCTCATGTTATGTCCGTTTTCTTTATTTTCCATACTTATACCGAGCTTGGCTCAGGGGCTGATCGCCGATGATCATCCTGCTACAAATATCTTAACCGGATTCATTGGCCGATCTCGTGGTCGCATCCAGCTAAGACATCCCTCAATAAGCCGTTTATCAACGCGCACAGGACTTACTGGCATATTCCTGAACATTCGAGTGGCTGTCAGTTCATAATAAGGTCAGATGTTGTATTAAGGTCAGTATCGGTTCGATTGGATGATTATATCTAAGTTAAAGCATTTCTTGGGTATTCATAATGCCCATATTTTTCCAGAAATTATAATACTAGACCTTCAGTATTTATGATCTCTGGAGGGGGCTAAGAGGATATGGTGATACTGTGGGACGAAGAAAGTATCACCCTTTTCCAAAAATTTAAGGCATGCATTTGCATGTTATAAATGTAATTTCACAGGTATAGTTACTAAGAGAGATCATTACAAGAAATCAAACAAGGCCTAACTCTTTCAGTAGATCTTCAACTAGAGGCTTGACTTCTTCAGAAATGGCTTCAAATCGATCACTCTCGTCTCTGCATTTCCTACCACCGGCTTCAGATTCAAATTTGGGCCATGGTGGAATCGTAATCTGCAGAGAATGGCAGAGGCTACAGATCTAACATTTGACCTCAGTACCTTTTCCTGCCATTTGGTATCTTCAGGAAGATACTCGAGGAGTGATTCAACTTGTGCCGCGACCAGTGTGGCTAACTCGCTAAGGCTCGGATTGTCCTTTTGTGACTCGATCACATCTGCTTTTAGCAGAGTAGTCACCATCTTCAGCTTTTTGAAGATATTCGATTGAGTACCGCTACAAGAGGAGATTGTCTTGTTTAGACCTTCATTCTCTAGACTAGCGGTATCAATTCTCGAGCTTTGTAACTCGATGGTCGCCTGAAGGTTTCTTTTCTCTTCTGAAAGACAGCTTATTTGATCCTCTTGTGCTGTATGAACACAGTGAACATTTACTATAAAAATGAAGTTCATATGATGAGAAGATTTCTTCTGGTCGGAAGTACACTTACAAGAAAGCTTTGACTGCGCTTCGCGAAGTTCCTTCTCTAGAGAAGAGTATCTCGCAGCTGCGGTTTCTTCTTGATTCTCTCGATCAACCATGCTCTTGTTCAGAAAGGCATTTTCTCTGCAGCAAGAAGAATGATCAGTTATGCTTAAATATGGATTCAAGTTAACATGAATAAAAAGCACTATACTCACTATTGTAGCTGACTGATCTCCCGTTGCACGACCTCAATATTCTTTGCTATAGCTGTTGACTTGGTCGCCACCTGGGTCAAGTCCTGGAACACGATAAGAAATTGCTCTTGAGACTTGAATGTTCTTGAATTTTTTGCGGTTTGGAAAATAAAAAAGGAGAGTTGTTCATACCTCTATGTAACCGCTGATCGAATCGCTCTCAACATCAGCGTCAAGTCTAACCTCAGGACTTGTTGTGTCCGCGGTAGGGGCAGCAGATGATTTTTCCTGTTGTTCCCCCTCTATGACCGGGACTTCGGTTTCCGTCCCTTGGGATCGGATTTCCTCTACCATTCCATCCACGATGGCCCGAAGAACCTCTTCGGCCATGGGAATCGGACTTGGCTCTCCCACGACCTCTGCAAGGGGTGTACCATGGCTTATCAAGGTCACCGGGGTACTAGGTCACTAGTACATAAAAGCTTTCTTCTATCGGTAAAAAACACCCTTCTACTATCGGTTTTCGTACCGATAGAGATAGACACAATAGAACAAGACATAACATTTTCTATCAGTAAATAACCGACAGAAGAACTTCACAATTCTATCGGCATATTAGGAATGTACCGATAGAAAATCCGTCGTAGTCTGACGTTTAGCAGTGGGAAAAGTACCACTCTTCTAACGGTTAATTACAAGATTACCGACAGCAAAAATCTTACTATTCTATCGGCATCTTATGAGTGTACCGATAGAAATCCCATCGTAGTCTGACGTGTAGCGGTTGGAAAAATACCACTATTCTAACGGTTAATTACAAGTTTACCAACAGAAAAAAGCTTAGTACTCTCTCGGTTGGAAATGAGATAACCGATAGAAAAAATCTTAGCACTCTCTCGGTTGTGTATGAGTTCACCGGCAGGAAAAGGCACACTATTCTGACGGTTAATTTCAAGTTTACCGATAGAAAAAGTGGTAGTAGGCTCTCGGTTGTGGATGAGTTTACCGATAGAAAAGTGGTGGTAGTCTGTCGGTTGTGGATGAGTTTACCGATAGAACATTCACATATACAGTACGTTATTTACAGTCACATATACAGCACAAATGCAATACATTATAGATTGGATACACAATACAGTACAGATGCAAAGAAGGGTAAATTCACAAAACAGATTGACACATTAGACAGTTATTCACATTTATTCACATGTATATGGACAAATACAAATTGCAATCCAATGTGAACATTTATTGACATATATATTTATTCACATGTATATAAACAGTCTATACACGAAAAAGAGAAAATTATCATGGCAGATGGTTGGGCACAACTTCCTCCATGACATATTGAGCTCAGATTTGTCGAAGATCTCTAATCTTTGCATTTTCGTATGAGTCTTTCGACATGGCGATCTGCAAGCATGTGTGAATACTTAGTAACTAACTTCCTAATTTAGAACGTGACACCCAGTTTTCAAATTTGAGTTAGCTATCGATGCTTACCTGGGGGAATTGGGCAAAGTTTGTTTGCACTAGGTCGTACATGTAGCGCAACACATAAAACCCGCATTCCCACGATTGCGGCTGCTGATGGCACTGAGGTAATTGCATATGCGAAGACATGTTAGCTATTGTTTCCATAAACTAATTAAGCATAAACAAAAAGTCTCATGAGTACCTCATATTCTTTCCAAGCTAGTAGGGAGCCCTGCGGTGCGGCATGCCTCCCTCCAGCGGACACATATTTATCAAAAGCCCTGCATTTCAGTTAGTATTGCCAGTTAATGTATTATCATTAGCTAGTGAGGTGAAAATTTAAATCAAACATATAAGTTACTTACGCCTCCATATTCCCCTTGACCACATATTCGATCGATAATCTGTCACGCATCGAATTGAGGTAGTACACCTCGTTCCTCGGCGGACAGATCACGATGAGGATCCAGTGGCCCCTGCATTGTACGTAAAAGAGGACCGCTAGCTCAAAGTATATCTCAGGTGTAACATACAAGATCGAGTTAAATTAGTACGAAATGCACTAACCTTTGGTGGTACGGCACCAGAATGAACTCCCTGTCCTGTTGCGCCATCAGCGCCTTGGATATGTACTGCTCAGCGTACGCGGCGTCGTGCTCTAGCTAGCATCGTGAGGCTTATTTTCTCTGGGTCAAGGAAACCCACCTTGCCACACGCAGCCTCCGATGCTAGCCTGTACATGCACCTGCATGCAAAGGACGACATTAGTATTGCACAGAAAGTTAGTACATTTCAAATGAACTACAACAATGCAGAGTTAGCAAACAGAGTTAGAAAACAGCAATACATAGCATCAGCAAACTCACAGGACTCCAGTCCGTATGATGGACATATCGAGCTCCCGCCAGTTGTAGAGGTCGAACAGATCCTCGTGTGCCACGGATATACTCCCGGGCTCACGGTGGAACTGCCCAGGCCTGTAGGGAACTAAGAAGTTCAGATTGCGCCGAGCTCGGTGTAGGTACCACTCGTGGAGGTCTCTAGTTGATCGATCCAATTTGCGCAAAGTTGCCTCCGACATGAGTGGGAAACCGTTCTTGAACCTCTCCGGCTGTCCCTGTCGCCCTTTTCCCTTGCCTTTGCCCTTGCCTTTTGCCGGGGACTGAGCGCGTACCTTCGAAGGCAAGGGCGAGGTGATGGCGGCTTTCTTCCGAGGTGAAGGCGTGGATGCGCTGGGTGGGGTCGAGGCCGTCTTTGATGTGTCCAGGGTCGCACGAGATCGGGCCTCATGCCCCGAGCTGGGGGCGCAGTCCCCTGGTAGCCCAACGGCAGGCCACTTCAATTAATGAGCACGTATGTTAGATTATGCAAGTTGAGTGTACTGAGTAGGATGTAATCTAAAATGTGTAGGATTTACCGGTTGTATTAGAAGACACTTATTGGGCCACTGTACGTAGGAACCCACTGCCTCAGCAAGTGTCTGCAGTTCCTCTATTGGGATTGCCAACGGAGAATCGTTGTAGCCCGGCATGGCCATGTCCACCTGTACCTTTGCAAACCCCAACCGCAGAGGTACGCAATGGACCCGGACATCCGGCCCAGACGGATATACGAAGCCATGACCAATCACTTCCTGCCTGTCGCCTAGGTGATTCAGTAGGATGCAACCCTCCGGCTTCTGCAAATTTGTAAATATTAAAACAGGTTAGCGAAACAACTCTAACAAAATGGGAGTGGCATCAACTTAAGTGCACAGATGAAGGCTTGCAGTACCTCAAGTAGATCCACTGGATCCGCGAGAACCTTTGAAGCGCAACTACTTATCCGACCCCGCGGGGTACCGTCTCCCTGGGGTTCCTCATCTGCACTCTTGCTCAGCAATGCATCTCTCAACCGTCTAAACTATTCCCTCATTTGTGCGACCTCAGACTGCACCTCAGACTACACCTCAGCCCGTATCTCCGCCCGTACCTCAGCCCGTATCTTATCGGAGAGCTCCGCTTCCTTTTCCTTCCAGGAGCAGGCCTTCTTCCTCGGTGGAGCCGGATCTGCGAAACCGGCCTTCCACGACACAATGGCTCCCACGGCCCGTGTCCGCCCGAGATGCTCCTTATTTCCTAGAGCCCGGGTGAGGATGTCGTTCTCCCTCTGTGGGGTAAAGAATCCCTCCACTGCCTCTTTCTCTAAAGAGATCTGTTACATTTAAAGGTACCTTGTGAGACAAATGGCCTTATATACACTTGTGCGCACATAGTTTACGAGGTTAGCCAACTTACCATTCGCCTCACAACCTCGACGTCCCCAGGGGTTGCGAACTGCATAGACCCGGTGGATGACACGGACCCCCTCCACCTCCACCATCGCTTGCACCTCTCATCCCGGTTCTCGGAGAGTGGCAACTCAGGGGTGTCGATGACAGGATTTTGCTCATCTTCCTTCTTCCACTGCTCCTCCTTCCCCGCATAGCCCCGGGATCCGAGCCGATGCAGGTGGTCGTTCCTCTTCTGGATCACCCTATTCTTCTCGCTAAGGGCCTTGAACTCCTCAGTCCCCTTCTGCTTGGTGAATTCCTCCCATACCTCCTCCGATATGAAGGGGTACTTCTCGCAAGGAGATTTCCCCGCAGCGAGGAAGTTACTGACGAGCCAGCTCTTAAAGGTTTTCCATGTTCCGTTCATGTCCTTCAAGCAGGCCGTCCTAGGTGTATCGTCGGGGATGTTCCACTTAGCCTGTTTTCAAAAAATGCATACAATTAATCAAGAGTTAGTTAAAATTTAGTATAAGCCAAGAGAACGTGATTACGAAAGAGTTCAGTGATTTCAGTTAATTTAACCTTCACTTCCGCCCACAACCTATCCCTCTCGTCCGCCGTCACGTCCTTCCAGCTCTGCACGGTGATCTTCACCCTTTCTTTCGCCAACAGCCCAACGTAGGCCGCGTACTTCCCAGCATTCTTTCCAACCGGCCTCCCAAATTGGTTGAACTCACAAGAAAGATCCGTGCGTTTGGCCAAACGGCCCAACGTCGTCGCGCCTCGTCCCACCCTCTTGCGCTGGGATGTAACAGCTGCATCTTCAGTTACGTTGGGGTTGGCCCTAGTCGAACCACTGGTACCATCTGATGAAGACGACGACATGTCTTTCCCTACAAAACCATCAACAAACCATCAAAAATTTAATGGAAACACAAACCAAATCATTTTACAAAGAAAAAGGACCTATTTTAAATATTTTTTCCATCGGTAAACACAAAAGCTACCATGCAATTAATACAAGATAAGATTCTATTTCTCAGCGTTTTCGTCTACACATTTTCATATAGGAAGCAGGCAACATATGGCAATTAATTCTTCTTGGAGTTCCATAACTCAGCCCAGGACTGGAATCTAATTAGGGCTGCAAAAGGAATGTCCGAACAAAATAATACTAAAAGAAATACATGAATAAATTACTTCTTGAACTGTTCAGAAATACATGAATAAATTTTGTTGATAAGCCACTACTCACTGTCATCACATAACATTCTCAATGATTTTCTATACTAATATTCATGGGCCAGCATTATTATTTCACACGTAAATATGCACACAAGCATCTAAGTGCCACTGTGCATAATCTGACAAACCTAATGCTAATGGAATATAAAGATATTGAAGTAGCACAGAAAGTAGGTCACAGAGGAAAAAAGGAATAATATGGTCTATAGCGCCCTCTCTGGTTATCTTTTGCATTACCTGTATGCAAGTCATCAGGACTTCATCACATCTATTAGTTTGGGCAAAGTCGTATATGACATACAGGTAATGCAAAAGATAACCAAGAGATATGCATTTGAAACATATACATCGAAGACCCATCCACATTGCCATATATTCATACCAAGTGAGTAAAAATTCCCAACCAAACTAGTACGTACATTGCATGCCTCATGTCCTTCCAGATCCAAAGTTTTAATAGTACATTGTTCAAAAATATTTTCTATCAGTAAACACAAGAGCTGCCGATAGAGCAGACAAATTGTTTCTATCGGCAAATACAGGAGATACCGATAGAATATGTGTATGAACAACTCCAACATATAATGTGCATTACATGGCAGTTGCATACAATTGATCACACATACAGCAGTATAGATAAGTTAAAATCTCAAAATAGGTTCATTACAGCACTGGAACATATTATGTCAACCCTAATTTAAATCAACATTGCCCGCGGAATGTACATAATCCAACACAATAGGGAACCCTAGTGTAATTGCAAAACTCAAAGAATTAGTACGTACAAAACACTAGGATCAAATAAGGAAGATGCTGGAACTAGAATGACGAATTAGGGTATTTACGGCGATCAGTGCTGGTGATGGAGAGGGGGTGTAGAACGCAGCGGCGGCCGGCGAAGGACGAAAATAAGAACCGGTGGCAGTGGCGAACCAGTGTCCAGCCGGCGATCGTCGTGTGGGAGAGAGGAAGTGAGTGGTCACGGCGGAGGTTGTGGTTTTCTTCACTCTCGAAGAGACGCAGTGCTCTAGGTTGGAACTGTTCGACTGGAGGGAAACTCAAGGGCCGTGTACGAGTAATAAAGTAGTGTATGACCTTTTCTATCGGTACACCAAAAATAATACCGATAGAATTATGTCTGTTTCTATCGGTACAACAAAATAATACCGATAGAAAAAGTAAATTTCCCGGAAAAATATTTGAATTAGTGGATTCCTCTTTCTATCGGTATAAACAATAAATTCCCGTGAGACCAATTTTCCCCAGAAAAATTTTTTAATTAAGTTTACGAGATTATAGTATTGTGTTCCATTTTTCTATCGGTAAAAACAACAAAATACCGTCAGAAAATGAAAAGGTAAACACAATTTAACATCAAACAGACCGTGCTTGAAAGCTGCAGAATGATAAAGAAAGTGGGAAGATAGCCGGAAAATTGAAAAATTGACATCAAAAGAAATTGTTCATTCATTATTGTTTTATCACTTAAAAAAAATTAAAACCCAAAATGCTAGGTCAAGGGGTGGTCTTAGCCCTGGCTGCATGTAGAATAGAGTTAGTTTGACTTGCAGCCAGGACACAGGACTCCTCTAGCGACAAGTTGTCCCTAGGATCAACTACTACCGTGTCGAGAAGGCCTGCGACCTCCCTCAGCTTCGCTATGGTATCCTTCATAGTCAAACCGCAGCCAGCGATGGTCATATCCGCGGCTTTCTTCTCCTCGCCAAGACGCCTCGTCCTCGCCCTAGCATTGTCACCATCTGTCTTCATGCGCTGAATACGCTGGAAGAGATCATCAAGGTCAAGCCGTAGCTGAGTGTGCTTGTCCGTAAGGAGCTTGTGCTCCTCCTGGAGGGCCCTCAGTTCGGCCTTCACTTTGCCAGTGTCTTCCACGGCTCCCATTCCCTGTGCAAAGCAACAGGTCAAGAATATAGTGAACATGGATTAACAATACAGGGGTAAACCCAGGAGATTTAGAGTTCTTACCGGGGAGGGCGTGGCTGACGATCCCATGGAGGTTGCCATTGTGAAAGAGAAGATGAGGAGTCGAAGCGTTCGAGGATTAGAAAAACAAAAAAATACCGCGACGCATGGCGAGGTACTTATAGAATTTCCAAGGCAACGCATGGCGACACGGTTGAGAATTCAAAGCGCCAGAGTATTGTTCTATCGGTACAAACAGAAAAAAACCGTAAGACAACAAATACCGTGAGACTAACGAATTTATTCTAATGGTACAATATAATAATACCGATAGAATAAGTACACCTTTCGCAGCGAAACTTTCGAAGTGCCTGAGACACATTAAAGTAGCGGATGTCCTTTTGTATCGGTAGAAATAACAAAATACCGTCAGAAAAATTGATTTTTGAGAGCTTAATTTGAAGAAGCAAGAGGCTGCGATGATATTTTTGCAAGTGCTATTTGAAGGGAAGAATTAAGTATTTACAGGATAAAGGTACTGTACATGTTAGAACTCATGCTGTCGAGTAAAATTGAGATATATTAATGCTGTGAACTAGCTTATCATTAAGTTCTAAAGAAAAATGTACTGCCTGATGTATTAATGATAAGTTCCTCACCTTGCTGCAAAACTTGTGGGCTGTTTGCTTGGCATTTATCCCTGAAATAGAAATTAATCATCAATGGTTCTCAACCCATAATCCTTCTTCGTGGTCATCTCGCAGATACGTTGTTTCGTCGATATCTTCAGTAAGGATAGATTGAATGTCCTCTAAAAATGGAGGTATTTCATCGAATTGGTTATACTCCTCTTCGTCAACAACATCTTCGACCCCAACAATACGTCTCTTGCTGTGGAGGACAACATGCAAGTTTGGATTGGCAGGGTCAACGATGTAGAATACCTGTGTGGCTTGCTTTGCAAGTATGAATGGATCGTCTTGGTGTCCGACTCTACCAAGATCGACGAGAGTAAACCCGTAACTATCAACTTGAACACCTCGAGGGATTCCGACCCATTGGCATCGAAACAGGGGAATCTTAAGTAATCCATAATCGAGCTCCCATATTTCGTCAATAGCACCGTAATATGAGTTCAGCACCCTTACTGACCTGGCATCCTCGGAAATAGCAAACAGTGTCACTCCGCTACATTGCGTGCTACTCTTGGCGTCTTGAGCTCTTGTGTAAAATGAATACCCATTGATGTCGTACCCCTGCCAAGTCCCTACAGTGAATCTTGGGCCTCTAGCCAACCATGTCACAGTTTCACTTACGGAGCCCTCGGCAGCTCGCGTGACTCTTTCTTGGATCCACTCAGCAAATTTCCTGTTATGTTCTCTGCTGACCCAAACGCCTGACTTCGAAGGATTCTGTGACCATAACATTACCTTGTGCTCGTGCATGTATGGCTCGACCTCCGTCATGTGTTGTAAGACCCAAAAATGTGATTTTGCGTACACATCACGAGCGGGGACGATAGCTTTGAATCCAATCGTTCCGATTCCCTGAAGCCTACCCTCGTGTCGGGACCTAGGAACGCCAATTGGGTCAACCCCGGCCATATGATCTGTGCAAAATTCAATCACCTCCTCGGCGGCATAACCTTCCATGATACTCCCCTCGGGTCGACGACGAGTCCTTACGTATCCCTTCAATACACCCATAAATCTCTCAAATGGATACATGTAGCGCAGGCACACGGGTCCACAAAACTTAATTTCTCTGATAAGGTGAACAATCAGATGGACCATAACATCAAAAAACGATGGAGGGAAATACATCTCGAGCTGACAAAGAGTTGTAACCACGTCGCGTTGCAAAGCGTCCAATCCATTACCTAGGAGGACACAGTTGCGCCAAATATTCATATCAGAAAAATCTTCTAATTAAGCTCCACAGATGGAGGTAATGAACTTATAGTACGAGTGCACGTACTTACCTTGTAAGATATTGCGTTGAAGAAATAACATAGGTTTGTGATTGTCGCTCTGACTTTAACTGGGAGAATGCCTCTGATAGCAATGGGAAGCATTTGTGACATCAGGACATGACAGTCCTGGGACTTCGTGCCAACTAGTCTTAGGTCCTTCATGGACACAAGTTTTTTCAAGTTCGCGGAGTACCCACATGGAACTTTAACACCGTGCAGGCACCGACAGAGTTCTGTTTTTTCACTCTTGGACAACGTATAGCAGGCCGGAGGGAGGTATGTACGCTTTCCATTCTCTAAAGGTGCAAGCTCAGACCTTATCCCCATTTCCACCATGTCACGACGAGCTTTCACACCATCCTTTGTCTTTCCTGGAATGTTCAACAACAAACCAATCAAACTGTCACAGACATTTTTCTTTACATGCATGACGTCAATGCAATGTCGAACTTGTAAGTGCTCCCAGTACGGTAGATCCCAGAGAATCGATCTCTTCTTCCAAACATTTTTTTCTCGAGGTTTAGAATGCTTACCGAACTCTGCTTTGATGTCCTTCACGCGCGATTAAATCTCCTTACCGGTCAGAAACACTAGAGCTGATCCCTTCTCAGGCTTCCCATTAAATGATTTCCTCTTCTTACGGTACGTGTGATGCACCGGAAGAAACCTGCGGTGACCCATGTACACTGTTTTCCGGCCGTTTCGCATCCACATGCTCTCAGTTTCATCTAGGCAAATAGGGCAAGCCTTGGCTCCTTTCGTACTATACCCCGACAAATTGCTGTAGGCCGGAAAATCATTTATGGTGCAAAATATCAGGGCCGCAAGATGAAATTCTCTGTCTTGTATGCATCCCACACCTGCACCCCCTCACTCCACAATTTCTATAAGTCCTCGATTAAAGGCGCTAGAAACACGTCAATATCATTTCCGGGTTGTCTGGGTCCTGAGATTAGTAACGCCATCATGATGTACTTGCGCTTCATGCATAACGAAGGAGGAAGATTGTAGATGCATAAAAGAACCGGCCAAGTGCTGTGCCGACTGCTCATATTACCATGTAGGTTCATACCATATGTACTCGGCCCGAACCTTATATTCCTAAGTTCGGCGCCGAACTCAGCAAATGTTCTGTTGATGTTTCTCCATTGAATAGAATCAGCTGGGTGTCTCAGTTTTCCGTCTTGTTTCCGGGATTCAGCATGCCAACGCAAGTGCTTCGCGACTTTTGGATTTGCAAACAGCCGCTTCAATCTAGGTATCACAGGCAACTACCACACTGTTTTCGCCGGAGGTCCTTTCTTTACCTCGTGACGTTCACTGTCAATCCGATCCCTACGCGTATACCTCGATGCACCGCATCTTGGACAAACATGCAAACTAGAGTACTCGTTACGGTACAACACACAATCATTTGGGCATGCGTGTATTCTTTCGATTTCGATTTCCATTCCCAAGGGACACAACAGTTTTTTGGCTTGGTAAGTAGATCTTGGCAACTCATTTCCCTCTGGAAGCATGTCCGCTAGAAGATCTAATAGTGCCGTGAAACTCTTATCGCTCCAACCGTTGCCTGCCTTCAAGTTATATAATCTCAGCACAGAAGACAGTTTTGTAAATGTTGCACATCCAGGGAACAGAGGCTTCTCAGAGTCAGCAATCAGTTTCTCAAATTCACAGAAGTCGTTTTTGTTGTAATCTTCCTCTACATCACGTAACATCTCATCTAGATTGTCATCATCATCATCATCATCTACGTGCACATCGGAATGAACATTATCACAATTCGGATGACCATCGATATTATTGCAATCCACATCCGAGTCCTGCTGATTGGTAGTAGCGGTGCTTGTTTCTCAAGATCTTTGCCATGCCATATCCAACGGGTGTATCGCGCGTTAAAACCACGACGAATCAAATGACTCTTAGTTTGATCAGAGTTGCTAAACCTCTTCAAGTTCATACAATCTATACAAGGACAGAGCATATTTTTCTCTCCCTTCCTCTCCTTTTGTTGCTCAACAAATTTAATAAACTCATTCACACCATCCAAATATTCAAAAGTAGTACGTTTTATTCCATACATCCAATATTTCCTGTCCATCTACAATTAACAAAATTTAACGAGTCAGCCATGCATACATGAAACCTGCCCGATTAAGTTATGTATATATACATGTACAGCCTCTTACAACAGATACATGTGTTGAACCCTAGCCTGACGAAATTAACACTAATTAACCTAGCTAACTACACAATACAAGCTAGTTAGCTCCTAAAACATGACGTATTTCCAGCTACCAAGCTCCCAAGCTTAGAGCTACAAACTTGGAACTACACAATACAGCTAGCTTGCAAGTAGAGAGGAAGGGAGATCTAGAGGGAGAGAGAGATAAGTGTCTACAATGAAGCGTACCTTAAAGAGAGGGGCGCAATAAACTTCCCTCCACCCTGCGCTGATCGCCCTAGCAGTGTAGCTGCAGGCGTGGAACTTTCGTCACAAACAGAGGGACACAGAGTGCAATAGAACAAATTAAAGAGTAGCTCAGCAATGGTCGAGTGGGGTTTTTCTTATAATGGACCGTTTTCTAACGGTAAATACATGAAATAACCGTTAGACTAACTTAGGTAATTTGACGCTCACATAGTCTATCGGTAAAAACACACACATACCGTTAGAGAATGTACATTACCAAGCACGTATAGGACTTCTTCTTTCGGTAAATATGTGTATTGACCGTTAGATCATGCATGACACAGCACGTACATGAGTTTTTCTATCGGTAGATATGTGTACGAACCGTTAGATGATGCATGACACACGAGCAAGAGTTTTTCTATCGATAAATATGTGTATTTACCGTTAGAATATGCATGACTGAGCAAATATATGTGTTTTCCTATCGGTAAATATGTGTACTTACCGTTAGAGGAGGTACTGGTACCAAACTGGGACAAACATACACATGCCATTTCTCACATTCAAGGAATCATATCAATGTAACACCAAACAGATCTCACATCAAACGGATCTTAACTAGAAGATAAAGCAATATTTCAAGAAATGCTAATTTGTGGATTAACTAGGAGACACAAAAATACTTTTCTTAGGTACTTGGGACTTCATCTTGCCAAAGAAATTACACATGCCAGTTCACAAATTCAGGTACAAACATACACATGCCAGTTCACAAATTCAAGTGCATGTCTGAAACAGCAGTACAAATACACACCTACCTACCAATACAATTAAATACACAAATACTCCCTGCACATTCAAGTTCATGTCCCAATTAGCAATACATGATACACAAATATACAACAATATACAAAAACAACAATTCACACATTCGATGTATATTAGAAAAGCCACGTCTGAAATTAACAACAGATCACGACGAGGACCCAGTGGCCCATACATTTTACATAAAAGAGAACCTTTGCAGGTTGCCACAATGCAACTACTGACTACAAGTTAGACCTAATACATCACAAATCCATTCATCCAAAACAGCAAATGTCTGAACCACATTGGACTTAACCATAGGAGTTCAGTTCGAAGACGCCCGAGGAGCTGGAACTGCCGTCGACATACATTTGTACGTATTGGTGATTTCCTCGGACTCAAACTCGATCAACTCAACTCAACTCAACTCAACTCAACTCCATTAACAAAAGGAACCTACCTTCCAAGATGTTGTTCTGTGTAGTGATGGTGTAGAATGGCTGTGCAAATAACAACAATTCTTCTTCTCCAAGCAGGTAAGCATCTGGCCACAAGCTGGTGCATGCAAAAAAATGTAAGATGCTTTCTATAGGTCCTAATTTGAGAAACACGCCAGGCTTAAGCATCTTCTCGACCGAGCCAACCAAGATCTCGCCCTTCACGTCCTTCCAGCTCTCGACGGTGATCTTCACCATTTCTTTCGCCAACAAGCCAACGTAGGCAGCGTACTGCGATGAAGAACCGTGAAATACGTTGCCCCTCATGAGCATCATCCAAGGACCTGAACAGATCATAATCATATTGAAAAGAAGACACATCAAAATGAAGGATACAAAAAAAACAGAATTATTGCCATAATCGGATTAGAATAATCTAACAATATTGCAGAAATTTTACGTACCTTCCTTGGGATGCTGACGTCTAGAGGGCGTCGATGGAGGTGCGGAGGTGCAGCGGTCCCCTGTAGAGGTGCGCCGGCCGTCCATGGAGCTTACGGGTTTGGACTACAAGCCCCAGATGAACTGTGAGAATGAAAGAGACATACCCATGTATTTATACAACTATATATTTTCTATCGGTACCAAAAAAGAATACCGTTAGTAATAAAAACATCTGTAGAAGGTGAATGGTTCTATCGGCACAATACATATTACCGATAGGAATTTTTGTACATACTCTATCGGTGTGTACGTACATTGCCGATAGAATATTACTAGTTGTAGAAGGCCAGCAGTTCTAAGATATTTTTTGCAATATTCTACCGGTATAAACATTCATTACCGATAGAATAAAACTATTTGAAGACGAACAGTTCTAAGCAATTTTCTATATATGCTAACGGTACAAGAATCCATTACCGATATAATAAAAATATTTGTAGAAGGCCAACGATTCTATCGGCGCACTACATATTGCCGATAGGAATTTTTAATATACTCTGTCGGTATATTCATACAGTACCGATAGAATAAGTCTAGTTGTAGAAGTCGACCAGTCCTATCGGTGCACAACATTCTCCCGTCAGTACTTATGCATCTCTTCTAACGGCAAATATGTTCATCACCGCTAGAGTAAATCATACTGTTTCTTCTATCGGTAAGTTTCTTACAAACCGATAGGAAAAATACACCCGTCGGCCTTTTATGACCGCGAGGCACATTTTCTATCAGTTTTCAACTAAATCACTAATAACCGATAGAAGATAGGGGTTAGTAGACTGCATTTCTGTACTAGTGGGTGCAGCATCCCTGCGGCAATAGACAAACAAACACATTGTAAAGTGAAGATGCCTCCCGTCAGTCATATTTAGGTGGCGATAGGAAAAGTTCTCACTTTATTCGAAACCCCACCCATGGTTTGGGTTTCGATGATGCGCTCCCAAGAGAGAGAAGCTTGATGGCTGCTCTCGAGGAAGAGTCTTCTTCTGTCCTCGTTCTCCTTCTCTTAAAAAGGATAGTATCTGTTGGGGGAAATCTCCGCGAGACTAAGTCTAGGTAAGTTGCGTCACATTTGCCCGGGGACCTGGCCTCCGGCGCAGCTCCCGGGCGCCGCCTTTTGGCTACCGGGACCTGGCCTCCGAGGCCGGTCCCGGGCGCAGCCATTTGCCCGGGGACGTGGCCTCCGGTGCCTGCCCCAGGCGCCGCCTTTTGGCTCCCGAGACCTGGCCTCCGGCGCCGGTCCCGGACGCCGCCTTTTGGCTCCCGGGACCTGGCCCCAGGGGCCGGTCCCGAGCGCCGCCATTTGCCCGGGGACGTGGCCTTCAGTGCCTGCCCCGGGCGCCGCCTTTTGGCTCCCGGGACCTGGCCTCCGGCGCCGGTCCCGGGCGCCGCCATTTGCCAGGGGACGTGGCCTCCGGTGCCTGCCCCGGGCGCCGCCTTTTGGCGCCCGGGACCAGGCCTCCGGCGTCGGTCCCGGGAGCTGACTTTTGGCTCCCGGGACCTGGCCTCCGGGGCCGGTCCCGGGCGCCGCCATTTGCCCGGGGACGTGGCTTCCGGTGCCTGCCCCGGGCGCCGCCTTTTGGCTCACGGGACTTGGCCTCCGGCGCCAGTCCCAGGCGCCGCCATTTGCCCGGGGACGTTGCCTCCGGTGCCTGCCCCGGGCGCCGCCTTTTGGCTCTCGGGACCTGGCCTCCGGCGCCGGTCCCGGGCGCCGCCTTTTGGCTCCCGGGACCTGGCCTCCGGCACCGGTCCCGGGCGCCGCCATTTGCCCGGGGACGTGGCCTCCGGTGCCTGCCCCGGGTGGCGCCTTTTGGCTCCCGGGACGTGGTCTCCGGTGCCGGTCCCGGGCGCCGCCTTTGGCCCGGGGACCTGGCCTCCGGCGCATGTCCCGGGCCTCATCGCCCTTCTAAAGGTAAAGTCTCGAGTTGTTGATCACGTGCATGTCACGCGAGGAGCGCCTCGGGAATCAGCGACCACCTGTCAAGCATCCAAGGCGCTTGGCCGGGAGAAGGACGTTGCTACCCCTCAATCCGACGGTGGCTTCCGGGGTAGTTTAGACTTTTTGCTTCCTTTTGGGGCTATAAATAGCCCTTCTACCCCTCAGTTGTAAGCAGGTGAATGTTCTTGAATTTTTTGCGGTTTGGAAAATAAAAAAGGAGAGTTGTTCATACCTCTATGTAACCGCTGATCGAATCGCTCTCAACATTAGCGTCAGGTCTAACCTCAGGACTTGTTGTGTCCACGGTAGGGGCAGTAGATGATTTTTCCTGTTGTTCCCCCTCTATGACCGGGACTTCGGTTTCTGTCCCTTGGGATCGGATTTCCTCTACCATTCCATCCACGATGGCCCGAAGAACCTCTTCGGCCATGGGAATCGGACTTGGCTCCCCCACGACCTCTGCAAGGGGTGTACCATGGCTTATCAAGGTCACCGGGGTACTAGGTGAAGCATCCCTGTGCCAACAGACAGACAAACACATTGTAAAGTGAAGATGCCTCCCGTCAGTCATATTTAGGTGGCGATAGGAAAAGTTC
The DNA here is from genome assembly GCA_019359835.1 of Pharus latifolius. NCBI lineage: Eukaryota > Viridiplantae > Streptophyta > Magnoliopsida > Poales > Poaceae > Pharus > Pharus latifolius. The sequence goes on along the minus strand of CM033325.1, from coordinate 26,115,356 downwards.
TCAGTTTATTCGAAACCCCACCCATGGTTTGGGTTTCGATGATGCGCTCCCAAGAGAGAGAAGATTGATGGCTGCTCTCGAGGAAGAGTCTTCGTCTGTCCTCGTTCTTCTTCTCTTTAAAAGGACAGTATCTGTTGGGGGAAATCTCCACGAGACTAAGTCCAGGTAAGTTGCGTCACATTTGCCCGGGGACCTGGCCTCCGCCTCAGGTCCCGGGCGCCGCCTTTTGGCTACCGGGACCTGGCCTCCGAGGCCTGTCCCAGGCGCAGCCATTTGCCCGGGGACGTGGCCTCCGGTGCCTGCCCCGGGCCCCGCCTTTTGGCTCCCTGGACCTGGCCTCCGGCGCCGGTCCCGGACGCCGCCTTTTGGCTCCCGGGACCTGGCCCCCGGGGCCGGTCCCGGGCGCCGCCATTTGCCTGGGGACATGGCCTTCGGTGCCTGCCCCGGGCGCCGCCTTTTGGCTCCCGGGACCTGTCCTCCGGCGTCGGTCCCGGGCACCGCCATTTGCCTGGGGACGTGGCCTCCGGTGCCTGCCCCGGGCGTCGCCCTTTGGCTCCCGGGACCTAGCCTCCGGGGCCGGTCCCGGGCGCCGCCATTTGCCCGGGGACGTGGCTTCCGGTGCCTGCCCCGGGGGCCGCCTTTTGGCTCCCGGGACCTGGCCTCCGGCGCCGGTCCCGGGCGCCGCCATTTGTCCGGGGACGTGGCCTCCAGCGCATGTCCCGGGCCTCATTGCCCTTCTAAAGGTAAAGTCTCGAGTTGTTGATCACGTGCAGGTCACGCGAGGAGCGCCTCGGGAATCAGCGACCACCTGTCAAGCATCCAAGGCGCTTGGCCGGGAGAAGGACGTTGCTACCCCTCAATCCGACGGTGGCTTCCAGGGTAGTTTAGACTTTTTCCTTCTTTTTGGGGCTATAAAAAGCCCTTCTACCCCTCAGTTGTAAGCAGGTGATTCATTTTATTGGAATAGCCAAAACTCACAGGTGCGCTCCGGAAGCCTCTCCCCCGGAGAGAGCGTCCCCAGCCGACTCTGGTCGGGAGCATGCCGACAGGACTAGGGTCCCCCACCGGGACCCAAACCTGTATAAATCCTCATGTCAATTCTTGTGTTTGTCCCGTGGGGGACGACCGGTCACCCGGTCAGCCCGCATCGCGTTCTCTTCTCTAGGATCGTTCACAAAACCTGCCGGGGTATTCGCAATACCACGATAGTTGGCGCCATCCGTGGGGACTCGTGACAAAGCGCCATGGCTCCCCCAAGAACAAGGGCTCGCACCCTTCCCGGTGGCGCCCGTCTCGGAGACCCGGCGCCGCCCGTTCGGGACACGGCTGTCCCGGCACTTTCGCCCGAAGGCGGTCAGGCCCAGGTACCGCCTCCCGCCTTTCCTCTTAACTTAGGTGCTTCTACCTCCAGGTCGCCCCCGGTGACCGCGGGGACCTCGGCCGGGACCAGTCTCCCCCCGACGGCTCCCCCGACTCCCCGGGACGCCCTGCTTGAGGCTCTCGTGGAGGGCCAGCTCCGCGCCCGGCGCTCTATGGATGAGCTGCTCAGCGTGTTGGCGCGGCCTCCGGCCCCCACATTTGCGTCACACCCATACCCAGGGACTATGCCCCCGTTTATGGGTTACTGTAACACCCTGGTTTTGGGGGTGAAAAGTTTTTGCATAAAATCCTGCATGCATGTATCCCTGTAGCAGTAGCCAGATCAGCTGAACCCTAATCTCTCTCTCAAACCCTAAAAATCTCCAAATCTATTCTCTAGATCCAGATCAAGATCTGACCATCCAGATTTAACCTACCAGTTATTCTGAAGATAAAAGTCTTCAGGAACCAAATTGAATTCTAACCCTAACTCCCAGTATCTAAGCCTCTTTCTGTTTTCGAAAACAGGAAATTCAGATTTACCCTAAGTACCCCAGATTCCAGATAATTGAGTTATCATGGTTTAACCCTATCCAGACTCATGTATCTTTTGGAATATGTTCCTAGGTTTACCCTCAACTTACTCCAAAAAGTTGGGAACCAGATTGTTTCATCTAAACACTTTTCGTAGTTTAGCCCAAATTTTACTGTGAATAAGTCCTTTTCTGTTTACCTGGAAGCCTGAAAAGGCTAAAATCCACGAATCAACTCCAACCTCAGAATTTCTTCAGGGAACACCTCCCAAATACTATTTGATACAGATTTCCCTTCTGTTTAAACTTCAAAATCTCACCCTAATTACCAGAATTCGAGATTGACAAAATCCAGATTTATTTTACCCTAATTTTATTCTAATTTCGGAAATAGGTGAAATCCCTCAAACCTTATCAAATTTTCTCCAGATTTGAGCTAAATGAGTATTAATAGAAATATTATACTCATCCATGAAATCAAATTCCAAATTAAACCTCTTGTAAGCCAGATTTGCAAATCAGTCCACTTTTCAACCCAAATCATCACAATTATACCCCTGGATTCGACCTCACCTCTGTTCACGACCAGAAGCCGTCTTCGACCAGCGCCTGGGACTTCGACCACGACCAGGATCCAGCGCACAAGACTGTTGCTTCGACCTCGAGCACGCACCGTTGTTTCAAGCTTCGATCACCTCACCTCGCCAGCTGCTACAGTAGCCACGTGGTCACCATCTTCGCCAACTGAGCAGCGCCGCGTGTGTGCTCGCCATTTGCCACTGTGGATCTTCCCCGGCGCAACCCACAGCCAGCTGATTTCCTCCCGTTTGCACGCCACCAGCAACGGTCGACGCAGGAGCTTTGCGCCACGTGGAGAACTCGCCGCGGCCAGCCATCAACTTGCCCTCACTTCACCTGCAAAAGCTCTCACGGCCGCTCAACCAGTCCCCTCGACGCCAGCTCGCCGTGAAGTCGCCATCCAGTCACATCTTGCCGGCTACAACTTCCCGAGCATTTTCCAACCGTTGAGAGCCTCCAGCCACGCCTATATAAACCCACCAGAGCTTAGCTTTACTCCTTACACTCCAAAACACCAGAAAACCAGCAGTTCACTGTGTCTTCTTCTTCTCCGGTGAGCAACAAAGAGGGAGCTTCGGTGCTAGCTTCAACCACTGCTTCCTTCTTCAATCCAACACCCCCAGTGAGTTTCCCTCGTCCCCCTCATGCTTCTCGAGCTTGGAATTTAGTTTAAATACCCTCAGTCGCCGGCAATTTTAGTTTTACTCCAGTAGCTCCGGCGAGCAATTAACTTCATTCCAGAATGAATTGATCTTCGAGCCAGTAGTGAAAGATACTTAGAATAGCTCACTTAAGACCCCTGAGCTATTGGTTTGAACAAATTCGTTGTAAAACAAAAACCCCCAATTTCCAGCCATGAACATGAACTTGTACTTACTGATTTAGCTTCTCTGTTGAGTAATCTGTTAATCTAACTTCACCAATGCATTTCTAGTACCCTGAGGACCATACTCAAGCAAGGAATTGAGTTCAATCACTTTAAATCAGAAATGCCCAAAACAGATTTGAGTTCATCTTTTCTCCAGCCAGTATCTTCCAAATCCAGCCACTCCAGCTCAAACCACTTTGCCATTTAGATGTTTTGGACCATTTTGAGCAACTTTGTCTTCTATCACGACTTCTAATTCGGCCTAGATTGTGAGATATAGCTATGCCCTAGTTGGCTGTACTATTTATGTTGCTTGTGCGCCAGGCCAGTCAACTTCCTTGCCGGTTTTCATCACTTTCCGGCCATCTCCTGCCCTAGATCCTGTTGAGACATTTGTTCCTGTTACAAATGTCTAACTACCAGACAAAGTGGTGCATCATTTGGAGCCCTAGATCAAAAGATATGGTAAACCCTAATTTCTGGCCATGTCAACTCTACGTCAAACTATGCCAGCCAGTGGCATTAGCCCTGTTCACCCACCTCTGGTCATGCAAACCAAAAATTACCTTGTCAAATAGCTGCCTCACTACCTTGTGCACCATATGCTTGAATCAAAACTCATTTTGGCCACTGGGAACTACTCAAACCATGTCAATGCCATTCTTCGGCATTGTCAGCCCTTGTCAGCCTATGTCAGCCAATGGCATTGGGCCAGTTTGACCCCTTCTGGGTATGCAAACTGAACATAACTTTGTCCCTTAGACTCCTGATGTTGTGATCTACATTTTATTCTACTGTCACAACTTGAGTTGAGCCCTCTATCATCCATCGACCCTATGCCCATGCCTTGAACCGAATGTCGACCTAAAGACGTTCGCTGTTTTTGAGCGAACCAGCCACAGCCTTAGTACCACTCTGATATTTTGGAACATTTGGAACCTTGTAAACCTTTAATGACTAATCTTAACCCTAGTTCCATAGTTTAACCCTAATCGCTTCCAAATCTTGTATCGCCGAGACACTTTTACCTTGCATTATCGCATATAGTGGAATAGTAAGAGTAGGATTGATTGTAATGCCTGTTTGCTTGTTTGATCCTTGTTCAGAGCAAGAGTCCGAGTTCGAAGACTTCGTCGCAGACCCGACATCAACTGCTGTTTCTTACGACGCGGAAGGCAAGTCATATTCTTGAACATCTTGAACCTATATTTTATGAAATGCTAGAATATACCTTGATTATAAAATAGTATTGCATGAATTGAGAAAAGAGATGAAATGGTAGCATCAGGCTGATTGCCTGTGGAAAGATAAACTGTTTAGCAATGAGCCATGAATTGATAAATATATGTATATAAATCTATATTCATGAAATAAAACCCCTAGCCGTGACCAGTATTTTGGTATGGAATGGTGGTAGCACTGGAGGTGCTTGGCTGCACTGGTTGTGCGGGCACTGAAGGTGCATGGATTGTGGTATGATCTGGTCACTGGCATATAAGGACCTAGAACCTTGTGTTGTGCGTCTAGTGGCATGATTAACGTGCCGACCGCAAGCCTGGTATGGGACAGGCCTGAACAAGTAGTATGTGGATCACACATGAAACCCCTATATGACAAACTCACGATTAAACACGGGGTGCGCTCCAACACATATCACAGGATGTGATCATGCACGCTGACCCTGAGGGGAAGACGCCAATTAGTGGGGGTTGTGAAACCCTGCCACAACTGTGGTTTGCGTGAAGAAAACCACGGGGTCTGGGGTGAATTGTGTGTAAAACATGGCAAAAGTTCTTGTTATCTCCACCTTGCCACTCACAGTATGAAGTGAGTTAGGGGTCCAATCCTTGTGATAGGAAGGGCATGAAAGTGGATATATCTTGCGGGTAAATTGGTACCCCTCTGCAGAGTTAAAAATGTATTCGAATACTTCGTGCTCCCGAGTTTTAGGAGTATGCCGCGGTGGATTAAATCCACGGGGTGTGACACAAGTATTGCTTTATAAATTAAAATTTGTTAGTTCAAGATTACCCAAATGACATGTGTTGTCATGATAAGGGGTGCTGCCGTGGGCTGTCATGTGTTGACGTGTCGCGGTAGTACCATAATTTAGTGATCATGTGATAACTAAGAGGCACGTGGATTGTGCCCTAAGTATATGAAATGCTGCCATGAGCATGAGATTTGAAAAGCTTGGAAGAAAAGTATTTATGGAAAAACCCTCTCACCTCTTTTCCCTCAATAGCATAGGATCATGTCATCTCTACTATACGTATCTCTACTCTTACCTATGACTTGCTGAGTACGTAAGTGCTCACCCTTGCAACTTATCAACAATAGATGGAGTGCTACAATACCAAGACGAAGGCTTGGAAGATTTCATGGATCCAGAAGGAAGAGAGCCAGTTCTGCCAGAACCCTGAAGTGTGCTGTTCTGCTGTCAACTTCTTACGACTGTGGGGGTTTCGCCTAGCTTCCGCCGAGTAGTTGTCTTTTGTTTTAATTAGACCATTTGTGCCGTGAAGGCATTGTATTACTCTTGTTGTATCAGGCCATCAGGCCATACTGTTTATCAATGATATTTTGTAAGTTACTCTGCTGCAAAGAACTCCTGTGCTTGACTTATCCTGGGAAGTCAGTGGTATGTATGTATGAGGCCAGCTGCAGCGAGCTAGGTCTCCACGGGAGTAGTCGTGGTACCCTGTGCGGGGCGCGACAGTCACCCGGCGGCCCCTCCGCCTCCGGAGGTCTGGCCGCCCCGTATGATCCCGCCAGGGGGTTCCCTCCCCCTGCGGGATATACGTCCGGACCCTTCCCGGTACCGGGGCCCGTCCCGGTGCCGGGGGGCTTCTTCCTGCCCGGCCCCTTCGTGGCGCCAGGGGGGTACCTCGTTCCAGGCCCATCCTCGGGGCCAGGGGCCCATTTCCTGCCGAGGGTTGTCCCTACGCTGGGAGCCAGTCCCGCCCCTCGCGTCGCGTTTACCGCACCAGGGGCGGTCGACAGAGCAGCTCCCGTGCCTCAGCGGACTTCCCCCCGCATCGGCTCCCCGGTCCCGGACGTCGCTGCGGGGGATCCCCCCTCACCGGTTACGGATGTTACAGGGGCTTCCCCCTTTCCGGTTCCGATCACTGCCACGGGGGCTCCCTCCACTTCGGTTCCAAACGTCGCCGTGGCCGCCCCCTCCCCGGTTCCAGATAATACAGGGGCTTCCCCCTTTCCGGTCTCTGGGGTCTTCGCAGGGGGCTCCCCCCAGCCAGCCCCGGAAGCCCCCGGGCCGGTAGCTACAGTGCATAACCCCCTGCCCCGGCGGAACAGGTCTGTTTCGCCCGGGGGGAGGTCGAGCAAATGCATTCACCCGAGCGTGGGGAAGAACTTCCCCCTGGCCGCGGGCGCGGGGAGCCTCGCTCTCGCACCGGTCGGGGGAAGAGACCCGCTGAAGAGCCAGCATCTCCGGAGGAGAGCCCGGACGTCCGGGAACTCAGCCCCGGGCCAGAAGAAAGGCGTCGCCACCGCCACTCCGGCGGACCTCTCGGACCGCTCCCTGACTCCGATAACGAGGGTGTGTCCCCCGTCAAAGAATATAGCGACCGGGACTCTCCCCGGGAAGTGCAAGGGGCTAACCAGCCCCTCTGCCGAAGACTTCGCAGCATCCGGTGGCCGCGGCCCTACCGCCCCCCGCAAATCGAGCACTATAACGGTGAGGCAGACCCATACGAATTTGTGCAGGTATACCCCACCGCCATCTCCGCGACCGGGGGGGACGAGACGGTACAATGCAACGTCTTCCCCCTCTACCTCACCGGCATCGCCCGCTCCTGGTTCTACAATCTGAAGGCCGGCTCCATCAAGTCTTTCACGCAGCTTAAGCGGGAGTTCTGCGCGAACTTCCAGGGGAACTACGTGCGTCCCCTGGACTCCTCGCAGCTGTACACCGTCCGGCAGAGGACGGGGGAGACCATCATAAGCTTCTTCAAGCGCTTTGCTCAAGTGAAGAGCAAAGTGGCCCACGTCCTCGACTCTACGATCATCGAAGCCTGCAAAAGCGGTATCCTCCCGGGGAAGCTCCACCGAAGGCTCTCCCGGAGCTGCCCCTCCTCTGCCGACGAGCTCTTCAACGTACTCGAAAAGTACGCTCGGGCGGAGGAAGAAGACATCTGGAAGAAGACCCAGGGGGCTCCCGCCCCCGCTGACCGGGGGGCCAGGGATCCCCTCAAGCACCCCAGGCAGGGGGGGCGTAACGAGCCACGGCCTCGGGACACCTTTGTCCTCGAGGGCGGAGGCGGCTCGCGCGACCCCTCAAGGGGCAACCGCCCCTTCCCCAAGCCGAAAGGCCATGGGGGAGGACAGTCCTCGCGTGGCCGGGAAGGCCCCGCGGGGAGAAGCCGGGAAGGACCGTGGTGCAGCTTCCACGGGTCTAGTACCCACGCTACCCGAGAGTGCAGCCAGCTGCTGCAACACTTCGCGGCGTTCCTCGACCAGCGCAGGCAGGGGGGGCTCCGTCCTCCTTGCTCCCTCGGCCAGCTGTTCCGGCCCTTCCCGCTCCCGCGGGGGGTCAGCAGACACAGATGCAGGAGGGGGAGCCTTCAGAAGCTCTCCCCTTCCAAATTTCTCAGCGCCGCATCAACGTCATCGTGGGAGGGTCCGCCTCCGTGCGGGACTCTAAGCGCCAGTGTAAGGAGTACGCGCGTGAGGTTAAGGTTGTGGGGGTGCTACACACGTCTCCGCCACCCAAGTGGTCGAACATCTCCCTCACCTTCAAGGCGGAAGACGCGCGAGGGGTTCGCTTCCCCTACGACGACGCGCTCATCGTCTCCGCGACCATCTACAACTGCCACCTGGCCCGCATCCTCGTGGACGGCGGGAGCTCCGCCGACGTCCTATTCCTGAAGGCCTTCAAAGAGATGCAGGTGGATGAGAAGCTCTTGCAGCCCGCAGCCGGGCCCCTGCAAGGTTTTGTCCCGGGGAAGGCCATCCACCCCGTGGGCAAGGTAGATCTTCCTATGACGTTCGGCACCCCGGAGAACTACCGGACCGAGCTGGTCCACTTCGATGTAGTGGACCTCCCCTCCTCCTACAACACGATAATGGGGAGGACCACAATCAACCGGCTGGGGGCTGCCACCCACCAAAACTACCTCTGCATGAAGATCCCCGGGCCGCATGGCGTGATCAACGTCCGGGGAGACCAAGACATGGCCCGTGTTCTGTACGAGCGCGCTGCCACCACAATCGGAAGCGTCAACCTCATAAAGATGCCCGGGGGGGAGACCTCTCCCCCGGATCCAGACGTCGCTATGCCACCGCCCGGGAGGCCCCTCCTCAAGCCGCGTCCGGAAGGGGGCCTCCAGAAGGTCCTGCTATCCCCGGGCGACGAAGACAAAACCGTCCGGATCGAGGCGGAGCTCCCCGAGGAGCATGCAGCACAACTTGCGGCTTTTCTGCGCGAAAACTCCGATGTTTTTGCGTGGAAGCCTTCGGACATGCGGGGCATCGCCCGGGAGGTCATCGAGCACAAGCTCGCAGTAGCCCCCGGTCATCCCCCGATCAAACAAAAGCTGCAGAAACTCTCCCTCGAGCGCCAAGAGGCAATCAAGGTGGAGATCACCCGGCTCCGAGAGGCGGGGTTCATTCGGGAGGTCCTGCACCCCGAGTGGCTCACGAACCCCGTCCTCGTGAAGAAGTCAACCGGCAGGTGGCGGATGTGCGTGGACCTCACCGACCTTAACCACGCCTGCCCCAAAGACAACTTCCCGCTCCCGCGGATTGACCAACTCGTCGACTCCACCGCGGGGTGCGAGCTCATGAGCTTCCTAGACGCTTACTCGAGCTACCATCAAGTCTGGATGGCGGAAGGGGACGAGGAAAAGACGAGTTTCATAACTCCCCTCGGAACCTTCTGCTACGTCCATATGCCCTTCGGGCTCAAAAACGCGGGGGCGACCTTCCAGCGCCTCATGACGTTGGTCTTCAAAGATCAAGTAGGCCGCAACGTCGAAGTCTACGTAGACGACGCGGTCGTCAAAAGTCCCCGCGCAGCCTCCCACATCGACGACCTGGCGGAGACCTTCCGCCACCTCCGCGCGGTCGGGCTCAAACTCAACCCGGAGAAGTGCGCCTTCGGGGTGCGAGGGGCGAAGCTCCTAGGTTTCCTCGTGTCCCAGCGGGGCATTGAGGCAAACCCCGAGAAGATCCGGGCATTCCTAGACATGCCCCCGCCGCACTCCGTCAAGGACGTCCAGCGGCTCTCCGGCCGCCTGGCTTCGCTAAGCCGCTTCGTCTCCCGGTCGGGGGAGCGAGGCTTCCAGTTCTTCAAGATGCTCCGGGGGCTCGAGAGGTTCCGCTGGACCCCCGAGGCCCAGGAGGCATTCGACGACCTCAAGAAGTACCTCACGAGCCCTCCAATGCTCGTGAGTCCATCTCCAGAAGAGCCCTTTCTCCTCTACCTTGCTGCAACCCCGGTCACCGTCAGTGCGGTATTGGTGAAGGAGCAAGGGGGGCAGCAGCGTCCCGTGTACTACGTGAGTGAGGCCCTCCAGGGGGCCAAAACTCGGTACACGGAGATGGAGAAGATCTGCTACGCCCTCCTGATGGCGTCCCGGAAGCTTCGCCACTACTTCCTGGGACACCCCATCACCGTCCCGTCGTCCCTCCCCCTGTAGAAGGTACTGCGGAACAAAGAAGCCACCGGCCAAATTGGGAAGTGGGGGGCCGAGCTCGCCCCCTTCTCCCTGTCCCTCATAGGCCACTCCACCATCAAGTCGCAGGTCCTCGCCGACTTCATCGCAGAGTGGACTCCTGCCTCTGGGTCCGGGGACGAAGACCTCCCTGTGCCGCCCCGACGCAGTGATCATTGGACCCTCATGTCCTCCGGGAGTAGACGCTCTCCCCAGCGGGGCGTCTAATGGCTTTCTTGGATATCTTTTCCCCGGAGACTTTATTCCCGGCTCCCCGTTCTCACGGCGACCGGACGATTGTCTCTCAGAAGGATTTTCTCCAGAATCTTCCTCAGGATTTCTGGCTCTATTCCCGGCTCCCCGTTCTCACGGCGACCGGATGATTGTCTCCCGGAGAAGTTACGGATTTCTCGGACATTTCTTCCCCGGAGGCCTTATTCCCGGCTCCCCGTTCTCACGGCGACCGGACGATCACCTCCCAGGAAGCTCGCCTCTGGAAATCTCATCGGGTTTTCTTGGGTTTCTTCCACACGAGGCCTTATTCCCGGCTCCCCGTTCTCACGGCGACCGGATGATTGTCTCCTGGAAGGTCTTTCCCTTGGAAACCTCGTTCTAGAATTTTCTAACTTGGAAAAATTCTTATGCTACAGGTTATCTTCACCCCGGGGGCCTTGCTACCCCCACAGCGTGCGGAGCCACCCTCCGGCCCGCTGTGGGTGGGGGGGATAAGGAACCCCCGGGTGTCGACCACACCGACCACGAGCAAACTTAGCTCATTCTTGTCAAAAGGAGTCATCCAGACCATCCAAGAAGAAAATAAAAGAAAACTCTCAAAGAAGCAACAACACAACTTTATTGATCATTCAACCCGGAGGACATCTTCCCCCTCCGGTGGGCATCGGAAACGATACAACCCCAGGTCAAAACCCGGAAGCTCTCTACATCCTAAGGCTCCTGCGCCTAATACTCCCGGAGGCCCTCCGCTAGCTCCCGGGCCAGGTCCCGGTACAATGCGCGAACGCGGTGCCGAGCTTCCCGGAGCACATCTTCGGGCCAGTACTCGTAGCCCGCCGGTGGAAGAATGCGAAGTGGGGGGACCATCCGGAACCCCACACGCGGAGGGGACATTTCGGAGCGATGATTGTCAAAATTGTCCAAGTTCCACTCTGGATGCCACCTTAACCGGACGGGCTCCCGGACGGGCTCCCGGACGGCGTCCCCGCTGCGCACCCCGGAGATGAGGCTTAGCAAGATCAAAGCCGCTTGGGAGTCCCCCAGAGAGCCCCTCCCAGACCTTCGCCGGGGAGTTACCTCCCGGGAACCCTGGCAACATTGCATTCAATTTAAGACTTAGAAAAATTTCTAACTCTATTGCATTTCAAAATATCTTTTTACAAGTGTCCGGGGCTTCTTCTAAGAAGCTACCGGGATCAAAATCCTAAAAAAGCAAAAGGGTCCTAACTGAGACCCGGGGGGAGGCTCATACTTTTTCATTGGCGTCCTCCCCCCGGGGGGCTTCCACCGGTGCTGGGGCCGGGGCATCCGCTGCCGGAGTCGCCGGTGCCGGGAATCTCACCCGGACGATCCGGTCGTAGAAGCCCCCAGTGAGCTGCTCGACCTCCCGACGCGAGGGCTCGAAGAACTAGGGGAAGCTCCGGGGGATGCGGCCCCCGATCGCCCGGCCACCGACCCCCCGGTGCTCTACAAGCCCCGCCGCGGCCGCAACGACGGGGATCGCCCGGCCCAGTGCCCGGGCGTCGGCCGCCTCCGGGATGACGGAGACATGTGCGTTGAGAAAACGCACAGCCTCCGCGAGGGTCGCCGGGGGCACCTCCGAGCTGCTCCCGGAGCCTAGGCTCACGCCAAGGCTCTCGAGGGCCGAGCGGACGGAGCAGCCCGCGTCCGTCACCGCCCGGACGCTTGAGCCCTCGAGCTCCCAGAACGCCTCCTCCCTCCCCTTGGCCTCCCGCCGAAGGCTGTCGTTGACGGTCTCAAAGACGTGGACCTGGGCCCGGACCTGGGCCAGCTCCTGGAGGGCTTCGTCGCGTTGCCCCAGGTAAGTCGCGGCCCTGTCCTCCGCGTCCTTAAGCAGCCGGCCGATCCGCTGCTCAAGGCCCCAGGTAACGGCCGCCACCTACAAACTATAGAGTTAGAAAAAACTCAAGTGCAGGGCACGAAAGAAGGCATCACCGACTCGGGTTACCTAGGCCTGGAGGGATTGAAGCCCCTGGAAACGCTCATGGAGCGTCCCCTCCGCAACGAAGGCCTGTACCTTCCGGGTCTGCAGGCCCTCTGTATAGTGGGCGACCTCCCCCGCGGAAAGCAGGGGGGTCTCCCGCCCGGCGCCGGTCCCGTTGCGGCCGGTGAGAGGGCCCCGAACCTGGGCGTCCGGCAGCGTGGTCGGCGTCTTCGTCGCCGAGGAGGTGGCCTCCGTGGAAGTGGCCGGGGAGCTCTCGGAAGAGGTCCCCGCCCAGGGAGGGACCATCAGCCCTTTCCCCTTCCCGGGGCCTCTGCTTCCGGAGGGACCTCGAACACTGAGGGGCTCCCCCCCTCGTCCACTGGCCACTCCATCCGCGGAGGCGAGGCCTCCGCGAACCTCACCTCCAGCTTCTCCGGCTCCAAGGGGGCCGGGGGTGCTGGGAGGGCCACTACCGAGGGCGGCGACGGGGCCTAGTTCGCCGAGTCAAACGCCGCCCCGCCCACGGCCGGTTCCTTCCCCCGAGCCTCCGCGGGGCCCTTCGTGGGAGGGGGAGTTACGTCCTTCCGGGCCGGCGCCCGTTCGCGCCCGGTCCCGGGGGTCTCGTCCCGGGGCTTCGCCGGTGTCGCCGCCGGCGTCGTCGACGGGCTGGGGGCTTTTTGAACCCTGGCCTTCTTAGGCTCAGAGCCCCCGGCGGCATCTTTCCCCCGCTTGTGCGACCCGGGGGTGGGGAGGGGCTTCCTCTCCGGCAGCTTCAGCCCGTAGGCCTAAGCTACCAAGTTCCAGGGAGGGCCCTCCCCCAAGAGGCGCATGACGCGCTCGTGCTCATCGGCGAAGTACCTCCCCAGAAGGTTCTCCGCCTTCTCCCGCGCCGCCTGGTATGGACGAACTACAAAAGGTAAAGAGTTAGTCAAATTTCCAAAAATTTGTAACTGAAATGCATCAGGTAGCCGGGACTTACGTCGGGTCACCGGCTTGACCGGGGGCCGCTGCTCCGGGCCCATGTCGATCCCCCTTCTCCCGCGTGAGAAGGGGGAGATCCTCAGGAGCATCATCTCCTCGGCGGTGTCCCGCATAGAGCGGGTGCTCTGGGAGATGATCACCTTGCCGAGGAGCTCGAGCTCCTCATCCGTCCACACTGGAGGCTTCGGCGTGGACGACCTGCTATAAGAGGGGGGCCCCGGGCCGTACGCCACCTCGTCGTCCCGAACTCAGAGGTAGAACCACCTATGGATCTAGTCGCCCTAGTGGTCCCGGGAGGCCGCCACCGAGTAATCGGCCACCCGGGATTGCAGCATCTGCACCATCACCGAGCCAAAGGGGGACTTGGGTCCCCCCTTCACCAGGTGGGAGCTCCTCGCCGCCGGTTCGTAGAAGTACCGGAAGGCGCATAGGGTGGGCTTCCGCCTGGTCGCCGTCTTGTAGAGCCAGATGAAGAGGCCTATCCGAACGATCGCGTTCGGGGTGAGGTGGTTTAGGGCCACCCCATACTCCTTCAAAAACTCCCAGAGCAAGGGATGCACCGGGAGCCGGAGCCCCGCCTCCAGGAAGGCCTCGAAGGCCACGATCTCTCCGGGCCTAGGGCGGGGGGCTCCATCCTTCTTCACGGGGACCCGGATGTCCCCGTCCTCAACAACTCCGTGATCGACCATGGACTCCGCGTCCTCGGCCGTGAGCTCGGATGCCCAGGGGAAGTCCGGAGCGACCTCCTCCGGGGGCACCTCGGTCGTCTTCGCTCGACCGTTCGGTGCCATCAGGTTTGTTTTTTCCGGTGGCTAACGTTTCAGGGTGCTACGTCTAAAGGTTCCGGACGACTGCTACCGGGAGAGAGCTACCGGGAGAGCTAAACGCGCTAACGTTGAGAAGTTTGGAATGAACTTCCCGGGCCCCCTAAGGCCCTATTTATAGGGGTGAGCCGTGATCCAGATGGGCGCCACGTGGTACTCCGCGGAGCAATCTGGGCCGTTGAAGTTCGAACCGCGAGCGCATTTATGGCAAAGCGGCGCGGTCATAAGCGCGAGGCACGGGAGCCGAAGCGTCACAGCTCCAGTGGCTTGGTCCGGAGATTTTCCCGGACACATGTACCATACCCACCGGGGACTCGAGCATCGTCCCTGGGGGGCATGGGGGGCTGCTGTTGGGGGAAATCTCCGCGAGACTAAGTCCAGGTAAGTTGCGTCAGATTTGCCCGGGGACCTCGCCTCCGGCGCCGGTCCCGGGCGCCGCCATTTGCCCGGGGACGTGGCCTCCGGTGCCTTCCCCGGGCGCCACCTTTTGGCTCCCAGGACGTGGCCTCCGGTGCCGGTCTCGGGCGCCGCCTTTGGCCCGGGGACCTGGCCTCTGGCGCATGTCCCGGGCCTCATCGCCCTTCTAAAGGTAAAGTCTCGAGTTGTTGATCACGTGCAGGTCACGCGAGGAGCACCTCGGGAATCAGCGACCACCTGTCAAGCATCCAAGGCACTTGGCCGGGAGAACGACGTTGCTACCCCTCAATCCGACGGTGGCTTCCGGGGTAATTTAGACTTTTTGCTTCTTTTTGGGGCTATAAATAGCCCTTGTACCCCTCAGTTGTAAGCAGGTGATTCATTTTATTGGAATAGCCAAAACTCACAGGTGTGCTCCGGAAGCCTCTCCCCCGGAGAGAGCCTCCCCAGCCGACTTCGGTCGGGAGCACGCCGACAGGACTAGGGCCTTCACCGGGACCCGAACCTGTATAAATCCTCGTGTCAATTCTTGTGTTTGTCCGGCGGGGGAGGACCGGTCACCCGGTCAGCCCGCGTCGCGTTCTCTTCACTAGGATCGTTCACAAAACCTGCCGGGGTATTCGCAATACCACGACAGTATCCTCTTCTCCCTGTATGAACACAATTCAATGGATGTGCACAGAGGAACGACAACGTGTAAGATTGTGAGGATTCTTACCACAGTCGCTCCCTCTATCAGTAGGGGAGGTGTTGCAAGTCCTGGGGCCTCAAGAGCTTCAGGCACCAGTGTTCCACCTGAAACCACAGGATTGTCAGTGGTCACAGGGCCCACTATAGCCGTTTCTGTCCCTGCGGTCAGAGACAAGATTCCGTCGACCAGAAGGGAAGTCGACCTTTCTGGGACGCTTGTTCCCAGGAGGTCAGTGGTTTTTCTCTTGTGATGAACGAGAGGAACGTCTTCTTCCTCGTCCTCGCTCCCTTTGCCCTGTACAACGAAGAAGTAATTTCCGCCCGTACTTGGGGTTACAGGAGGTATCAAAAATCTTACCACAGTACTTTTCGCGGTAACGTTTTTCTTTCGCAAAGAACTTTCTCCCAAGATCTTCTTGGGTTTTTTGCGAGCAGATTCCTTCGCCTCATGCTTTGAAGGGGTCCTCCTCACCCTCTTCGCAGTCAGTCTTCCCGAAGGACCAACGTCTTCACTTGGATGCATTACCTCGGCAAATTTTCACAGAAGCTGTATTATCCAACATGTTTTTGGTAATACAAGACATATGGATGGTTCCCAACATAGCTTGTTTGAGTAAATCGTACCTTTAGGTGTTCTTGCTTAAGATCATCGCCGGCGTTAATCAAACTCTGGGGGCGAGGAGATCCTTTAGCTCCCTCCACAGCGGCGTTATACGCCCAAAGGAGGTAGTTTGTCCATTTCTCGATCTCGGACAAAGATAACGCTGTATTACAAACAAGCATGTTAACAAGTGCAATGTCTTTTAATCTGTAAAAATGTTTTTGTTGATTAAAGGACATACTGTTATTATAGTCCAGGGTGCTATCCGCCATGGACTTCACTTCCCAAGCTGGATGTGCCCTTTCGCTCAGGGGGCTTATCCTATTCTTCACGAAGTCGCGTATGATATCTGTAACACCCTAGTTTTGGGGGTGAAAAGTTTTGCATAAAATCCTGCATGCATGTATCTCTATAGTAGTAGCCAGATCAGCTGAACCCTAATCTCTCCCAAATCCTAAAAATCTCCAAGATCTATCCTTTGGATTTAGACTAAGATCTTCCTATCCAGATCTAACCTACCAGCTACCCTGAAGATAAAAATCTTCAGGAGCCAGATCAAATTCTGACCCAAACTCCCAGTACCTAAGCCTATTTCTGTTTTCGAAAACAGAAAATTCAGATTTACCCTAAGTACCCCAGTTTCCAGATAACTGAGTTATCATGATTTAACCCTATCCAGACTCAAGTGTCTCTTGGAATATGTTTCCAGAAATATCCTGAACTTACTCCAAAAAGTTGGGAACCAGATTAATTCATCTAAGCACTTTCGCAGATTAGTCCAAATTTTACTACGAATAAGTCCTTTTCTGTTTATCTGGAGGCCTAAAAAGGCTAAAATCCAGAATTTCTTCAGGGAACACCTCCCAAATGCTATTTGATACAGATCTCCCTTTTGATCAGACTTCAAAATCTCTCTTCAATTACCAAAATTCGAAACCGACAAAATCTAGATCTATTTTACCCTAATTTTACCCTATTTTCTAAAATAGGTGAAATCCCTTAAATCTTATCAAACTTTCTCCAAATTTGAGCTAAATGAGTATTAATAGAAATATTATACTCAGCCATGGAATCAAATTCCAAATTAAACCCCTCAAAGACCAGATTTGCAATTCGGTCCAAAGCCGAATCAAAAATCATCGCAAATCAGTCCCTGGTTCGACCACGGGCTACTGTGCACGACCAGGCCGTTCAATCGACCACATCTCCAGATTTCGACCGCGCCTGTTGAATCGACCACGAGCACAAGAGTTTTGGTCGTTGCCGTTGCCACTGCTGCAGTTTCGTTGCCATCGATCACCAGCGCTGCCACCTTCGCCATTGCTTCTTTGCCGCGTGTGTGCATCGTGTTCGCCACCGTGGAACAGCTTCACCTCGCCAGCATCACCTTCGCTCTCCCACGCGCGCGCCCAACAACGGCAGCGCAGTTGCGCCACGTTGCAAGCATGCCTGGGGGAAGCATCAATTCGCCCTTGCATCAACCAGGACTGCGCGCCAGTCTGCAAAAGCCGGCACGGCCGCCGGAGCGCATCACTTCGCTGCTGTCCCGCCCGGCCAGTCAATTCGCCATCGATTCACAAGCTTCAATTCTCTAGGCACTCTCAACCGTTGCTGTTCACTTCGCCTATTTAAGCTTGCTCTGGCCATCTCCTTCATTCACACACACGCCAAAACCACTCAAGTTCCTAACCTCGCTCTCTTCGTCGTCTTCTTCGGCGAGCTCGAAGAGAGGCTCACGGTGCCAGGCCAACCTACTGCACCGAACTTCAAATTGAAGCTACCAGTAAGTAACCCTCATCCACTTATCTGTGTAGTAGCAGCCGATTGAACTCTATCGTACCACGTCACCGGAAATCGCTAATTGTCTCCAGTAGCTCCGGCGAGCAATTAGTCCCTAACTAAACCTATTTAGCTCTCTATCCAGTAATCGAATATGGTCATTGCACTTATCTAAGCATATCTAAGCAACCAGAATCGAAGATTTTGCTAAAATCTGGAAAACCCCAACTTTGCACCTTGCATGTGAACTAGGGCTTGCTGTTAAGCTTCTCTAGTGCTTCCCCAGTTAATTTAACTTCACACCTAGCTTTCTTATGCCCCAGAAACCCTCCTCAAGCAAGGAATTGAGTTCTTTTGCCCTAGAACAGAATGCCCAATTTTTGTGGCTTCTTCTCTAGCGCCGGTCGCCGGATTTTGTTTCCAGCCGTTTCAACCCTAACCACCTTGTCTAGTAGATGTGCCTTGACCGCATGAGTATTTTTGTCTTCTAGCTCGACACCTGGATCGGCCCAGGTGAAGTGGTATCACCATGCCAAGCTTTGTCCAGAGACTGTTTAGAACAGTTCGGCCACCATGTTCTTCGCCGGATTTCCTTGCCATCCGG
This sequence comes from Pharus latifolius, assembly GCA_019359835.1. Taxonomy (NCBI): domain Eukaryota; kingdom Viridiplantae; phylum Streptophyta; class Magnoliopsida; order Poales; family Poaceae; genus Pharus; species Pharus latifolius. The sequence goes on along the minus strand of CM033325.1, from coordinate 26,097,268 downwards.
CCATCTTCTTCCCAAGGCCCTGTTGAATAAATTGTTCCTGTTGCAAATGCCTAACCACCAGACAAAGTGGTGCATCATTTAGAGCCTTGAATCAAAAGATATCGCAAACCCTAGTTTCTGGCCATGTCGACCCTATGCCAGGCTGTGTCAGCCAGTGGCATTAGCCCTGTTCACCCACCTCTGGTCTTGTAAAACAGAAATTACTTTGTCCAATAGCTGCCTCACTACGTTGTGCACCATATGCTTGAATCAAAACCTACCTTGGCCACTGGAAACTGTTCAAACCATGCCAATGCCATTCTTGGGCACTGTCAGCCTATGTCAGCCAGTGGCATTGAGCCTTTTCACCCACTTCCAGCCATGAACTTTGGAAATAACTTTGTCCTTTAGACTCCTGACGTTGTGATCTACACTTTTCCCTACTGTCACAACTTGAGTTAAGCCCTCTATCACCCATTGACCTTATGTCAATGCCTTGAACCGAATGCCAACCTAAAGACGTTCGCTGTTTTTGGGCGAACCAGTCACAACCTTGATATCACCCTGATATTTTGGAACCTTGTAAACCTTAACAACTAATCTTAACCCTGGTTTCCATAGTTTAACTCAAATCGCTTCCAAACCTTGTATCACCAGAGTGTTTCCATCTTGCATTATTGCATGTAGTGGATTAGTAAGAATAGGATTGATTGTAATGCATGTTTGCTTGTTTGACCTTGTTCAAAGCAAGAGCCCGAGGTTGAAGACCTTGTCACTGAACCATCATCGACTGCTGATACTTACGACGCGAAAGGCAAGTCATACTTTGATCATATTGAACCTATATTTTATGAATTGCTATGCTATTCCATGAGTAGATATCTCATGAATATTGCATGTGTTGAGATCAATGATATTATGGCAGTGATAGATTGAATACTTGAGGAATGTGAACTTGTTAAGATAGCAAGCCATGAACTAATAAAAGTATATACATATACATCTATATTCATGAAATAGAACCCCTAGCCGTGACCAGTGTTTTGGTATGGAATGGTGGTAGCACCGGAGGTGCTTGGCTGCACTGGATGTGCAGGCACTGAAGGTGCATGGTTTGTGGTATGATCTAGTCACTGGCATATAAGGACTAGAACCTTGTGTTGTGCGTCTAGTGGCATGAAAAACGTACCAACCACTTACCTGGTATGGGACAGGCACAATCTAGTAGCTTTCTTAGTATAATCAGTTCCCTGCATGGCTTGTCGATCCGGTTTCTCACGTGGAAACTGGTGGGACGCAGTTCGTCCATGAGTGATGTGAGATCAGAAAAATTATGAGAGGATAAGGTGTAAAGAAGGAAGATGCCCTATGCCAGATTAAGTCGTGCGCGACTGTAATCAAAAGAGGCTATGTGTCCTGCGGGAACATAGACCCAGGCTAGGAACTAAGGCAGTGGGGAGGACCCACAACAGTACTTGGGACTGGATTGTCCATTTACCGAGCAGGGATACTGTAAATACTGGACTGCAAAACGTTATGTGATCTCGGCCTTGTCACATGCGTATAAGTCGCATGGAGTTGGCCCGACTTGAAAGTCGAGTGAAGAAGTGGATTTAAAAAGAGGTACACCTCTGCAGAGTTTAAAAATGTATTCGAATACTTCGTACTCCCGAGTTTTAGGAGTATGCCGCGGTGGATTAAATCCACGGGGTGTGACACAAGTATTGTTTTATAAACTAAAATTTGTTAGTTCAAGATTACCCAAGTGGCATGTGTTGTCACGATAAGGGGCGTTGCCGTGGACTGTCATGTGTTGACGTGTCGTGGTAATACCATAATATAGAGATCATGTGATAACTAAGAGGCATGTGGATTGCCTTAAGCATATGATAATTAAGAGGCATGTGGTTTATGCCCTAAAGTATATGAGATACTGCTGTGAGTATAAGATTGAAAGGCTTGAATAAAAATAATGTGATATGAGGATATATCGCCTTGGATATGGAATATATGTATTGCCATCAGTATGATTTATATACTGCCATGAGTATGATCAGAAGTTAAACAAGAAATGAGAAAGAAATGTATTTTGGAAAAACCCTTCACTCTTTCCCCAATAGCATAGGTTCATGGCATTTATACTATATGTATCTCTACCTTCCCTATGACTTGCTGAGTACGTAAGTACTCACCCTTGCCACAACTCATCAATAGATGGAGCGTTCTACCACCTTGGTGAATATCCTCAAGATGTTGCAGACGCAGGAGAAGATGAGCAGTTCCCTCCGGAGCCCTGATGTGGTGCTGTCTTGCTGTCAATCTCTGTTCCCTGTGGATTTCTTTTGGGCCTAGCTTCCGTCGACTAGATGTTTTATTTTGTTGTACCTTTGTGTCGACGATTCGGACTCGGAGTCCTCAGCCGAACTTATGCAGAATTTATAACTGTGAGACCTTTCAAGATGACCATTCGGGAAGGTATGCTGAATAATAGTGAACAGGAGCACAGAGAGTTTAGACAGGTTCGGGCCCTCGATGGTGGGAGTAAAAGCCCTACGTCCTGTTGAGATTTCACTAAGTGTGGTAAAAGGTTTACAAATGGAGGAAAAAGTCCTCACAGGCGAGGATTTTTCCTGTAAGAGTGTACAAAGATAAGCCAAAGGAGGCTTATTAAAATGCTATATGAGGTGTGCCGTAGACTTGGCTAACTTAGATGATTTTCCTCCCTCTCTTGCTTGATGCTCCATGCCATCCTTTTATATTGTTTGAAAGGGTGCCATGTAGAGGAAACTGCATCAAACGGTTGCACGGACGGTTGGATGCGGTTTTTTGGAACTGCTCTTAACCTCCACGCAGGTAAAACACGTGTTATTCATGGATAACTGTATGTGTTAACCTTCTGACGGTTAATTCTCCACGTGTAGGAATCTTCGGGATACTTAGAATATCCTGTTGTATGGGCAACCGAAATAGATAGATCCCAAGTATCCTGATCGGCAGATGTTCTGACCGCGGGATATTGGCTGACCGCGCAATATCCCGAATGTGTAGTTCGCGTATAGCCTACGAACTTCTGACCGCGCAAGGCTTACGGTCTGACCGCGTAAAGCTGCGACCTGATCGCGTAAAGCTTGCGACCTGATCGCGTAAAGCTTGCGACCTCATGGTGATGCCCCTCAGAATAGCTTGAGTTCGCATCACCAGATACATGTCTGGTTCGAACTTGTCTTGAACCAAAAGTTTATTAGAAATGACCCGGGTGTCAATCCTCATCAGCTAGCCCCCAAATTCAAAGAAAACGAAGAGACGTGTTTATTTCGAATTTAAAAACCGTGCATTGGATTTTTAACCCGGCCCTTTAACTTCTCCACTTAGTGGCGCACTAAGTGAAAACGGTTGGTTTTTCAAGACGAGTTCTGACATTACGTGACGGGTAATGATAGCGCCGTAGAATTGTTTTTATCTCGAGGTAAAATTGTAAATGTCTTAACAAAACCCGAGGTGTCTGGGAGGCGAACCGTCGCCCTGGTGGCTATAAATACCAGACCCCTGGACATGTAAAGATCTACAATTTCCCTCTCACGTCCCGTAGGGGCGGGAATGGGTACTCCTTCTTCTCCCGTATACGGAAGTAGATACACCCAGCGGCATTGGCACTCTTTGACCATGCCGAAAAGTAGAAGCGCTAGAAAAGCTCCATGCTTGGAAGCACTCCGACAAAGGCTTCACATAGATGTTGAAAAATCACCAGGATAAGGACTGCATTTGGGTGGAGATTCACTAACCCCAACCCGTAATGGTCCAAGATTCCCCGCAGAAACTAGCTTTTTGGGAATCGGAACCCGCAGCGCAAGTACTCCTCGAAGATCACCAATTGCCCTGTTGGACGATTGGGGTTTCACTACTACAGAAATGCATTCCACTAACCCATATCTTCTAACGGTTATAAGTAATCTGGGAAAAATCCGATAGATTAGGACCACAGCGACGGAGAAGAGAATTTTTACTATCGGTTACACACTGGTCCACAGTTAGTGAAATGCAAACATTTTTTACTATCGGTCATTACTGTACAAACCAATATCATATATGAAATAGTACTATCGGTTTTCCATTCGTAACTGATAGTAAAATTACTCACTTTATACTATCGGTTAGTAATGTACCAACCAATATAATATATTAAGTAGTACTATCGGTTTTTCATCCGTAACTGATAGTAAAATTACGCACTTTATACTATCGGTTAGTACTGTACCAACCGATATAATATATTAAATAGTACTAACGGTTTTTCATCCGTAACTGATAGTAAAATTACTGACTTTTTACTATCGGTTCTTACTGTACTAACCGATATAATATAGTAAAGTTTACTATCGGTTATATAAAACAAACCGATAGTAAAATGATGTCATATAAACTAATTGTTATGACAACGGGGACCTTATTTTACTATCGGTTTGTGTTTTTGAACCGATAGAAAAATTGTACAACTTAATTAGGTCGACCCCTGCTCTGCGCTCTGCATGTTGGAATCATTTCTACCGTACATGCATCCACGCTCCAAGCTAGAGTGATCTAGAGAAGCTATCTGAGAGGTAGATAATTCCATCCCCCTCGGTATTGTCATCTTCTCATCACCTCTCTCTCTCTCTCTCTCTCGATCACTCTTTCAGACTCTCCCTCTCTCTCTCTACTTACAATTCATTAAACTAGATACATGTAGCTCCAAACTAGCTAGAAGGCTAGGTTGGCTAGCTAGCTATAGCTTGCTGAAGTTAAGCAGCTAGCTAGCTGGCTCTTCCAATTAATGCATCAAGTTAATTAGGGTTTCATATATACAAATCCATTTAATGTAATTAAACAGCTGTACACACATATGGCCTAGCTAATTATGTTTCATGCATATATGCATGCCCTGAGTCATTAATTATTTATTTCAATTTGTCAATTTTGTGAAATAATTGTAGATGGACCGAGAATATTGGATGTATGGAATAAAACGTACTACTGTTGAGTATTTGGAGGGTGTGAATGGGTTTATTAAATTTGCTGAGCAAGAAAAGGCGAAGAAGGGAGAGAAAGATATGTATTGTCCTTGTATAGATTGTATGAACTTAAAAAGGTTCGGCAACTCTGATCAGATTAGGAGTCATTTGATTCGTCGTGGTTTTAAAGCACGCTATACCCGTTGGATATGGCATGGTGAAGATCTTGAGGAAACGAGCACCGCTACCAGTCAGTAGCACCCGGAAGTGGATTGCAGTAATGATGATCATGATCAGAACATTGGTAATGTTCATTCGGAAGTCCATGTAGATGACAACAATTTAGATGAAATGTTACGTGATATAGAAGAAGATTACAGCGAAAACGATTTAGCTAAATTTGAGAAATTAATTGTTGATTCTGAGAAGCCTTTGTTCCCCAGATGTGCAAAATTTACAAAGTTGTCTTCTGTGTTGAGATTATATAACTTGAAGGCAAGCAACGGTTGGAGCGATAAGAGTTTCACGGCTCTATTGGATCTGTTAGCGGACATGCTTCCAGAGGGAAATGAGTTACCAAGATCGGTTTACCAAGCCAAAAAACTATTGTGTCCGTTGGGAATGGAAATCGAAAGAATACATGCATGCCCAAATGATTGTGTTCTGTACCGTAACGAGTACGAGGATTTGCATGTTTGTCCAAGATGCGGCGCATCGCGGTATAAGCATGGGGACAGAATTTATCACAATGGATGTGATGAGGTAAAGAAAGGGCCTCCGGCCAAAACTGTGTGGTATTTGCCTGTGATTCCTAGATTGAAACGGCTGTTTGCAAATCCGAAAGATGCGAAGTACTTGCGTTGGCATGTTGAAGGTCGGAAACAAGACGGAAAACTAAGACATCCAGCTGATTCCATTCAATTGAGAAACATTAACAGAACATTCGGTGAGTTTGGCGGCGAAGTGAGGAATATAAGGTTTGGGCTGAGTATGGATGGTATGAATCCACACGGAAATATGAGCAGTCGACATAGCACTTGGCCGGTTCTTTTATGCATCTACAATCTTCCTCCTTGGCTATGTATGAAGCGCAAGTACATCATGATGTCGTTACTAATTTCAGGACCCAGACAACCCGGGAATGATATTGACGTGTTCCTATCACCGTTAGTCGAGGACTTACATAAATTGTGGAGCAAAGGGGTGCGGGTGTGGGATGCACATAAGCGAGAGAATTTCATGTTGCGGGCCATGATATTTTGCACCATAAATGATTTCCCGGCCTATGAAAATTTGTCGGGGTATAGTACGAAAGGAGGCAAGGCTTGTCCTATTTGCCTGGATGAAACTGAAAGCATGTGGTTATCGAACTACAGAAAAACAGTGTACATGGGTCACCGCAGATTCCTTCCGATGCATCACGCCTACCGTAAGAAGAGGAAGTCATTCAATGGGAAGCCTGAGAAAGGATCAGCCCCAGTGTTTGTGACTGGTAAGGAGCTTTACTTGCGCGTGAAGGACATCAAAGTTGAGTTCGGTAAATGTTCTAAACCTCCAGGAAAAAATGTTTGGGAGAAGAGATCGATTCTTTGGGATCTGCCATATTGGGAGCACTTACAAGTTCGACATTGCATTGATGTCATGCAAGTAGAGAAAAATGTTTGTGACAGTTTGACAGGTTTGTTGTTGAACATTCCAGGAAAGATGAAAGATGGCATCAACGTTCGCCATGACATGCTCGACATGGGCATAAGGACTGAGCTTGCACCGTTGGAGAAGGGAAAGCGGACATACCTCCCCCCGGCCTGCTATACTTTGTCAAAAAGAGAAAAAACAGAACTCTGTCAGTGCCTACATGGTGTCAAAGTTCCATGCGGGTATTCTGCGAACTTGAAAAAACTTGTGTCCATGAAATACTTGAAACTGGTTGGTATGAAGTCCCATGATTGTCATGTACTGATGTCACAAATGCTTCCCATTGCTATCAGAGGCATTCTCCCAGTCAAAGTCAGAGAGACAATTACAAAGCTATGTTATTTCTTCAACACAATATCTGGCAAGGTACATAAGCGTGTACTCCTAGCAAGTTAATTAGCTCCATTCGTGGAACTTGTCAGATTTTTTGGATCTGAATATTTGCTGCAACTGTGTCCTTGCAGGTAATTGATCTGGATGGACTGGACGATTTGCAACACGATGTGACTACAACTCTTTGTCAGCTGGAGATGTATTTCCCTCCGTCCTTTTTTGATGTTATGGTCCATCTAATTGTTCACCTTGTTAGAGAAATTAAGTTTTGTGGACTCGTGTTCCTGCGCTACATGTATCCATTTGAGAGATTTATGGATACCTTGAAGGGATATGTAAGGAATCGACATCGGCCTGAGGGCAGTATCATTGAAGGTTATGCCGCCGAGGAGGTGATCGAATTTTGCACCAACTATATGGCCGGGGTTGACCCAATTGGCGTTGCTACGTCCCGGCATGAGGGCAGGCTTCAGGGCATTGGAACGATTGGATTTAAAGCAGTCGTCCCCTCTAGTGATCTGTATGCAAAAGCCCATTTTTGGGTCTTACAGCACATGACGGGGGTGGAGCCATACATACACGAGCACAAGGAAATGTTACGCAAACAGAATCCCTCGAAGCCAGAGATTTGGGTCACCAGAGAACATAATAGGAAGTTTGCTGGGTGGATCGAAAATAGAGTCCTGCAAGCTTCTGAAGGCGACGTAGATGAAGTTGTTACATGGTTGGCCAGAGGGCCTAGATTTACTGTAGGGACTTGGCAGGGGTATGACATCAACGGCTATTCATTTTACACAAGAACTCAGGACGAGAAGAGTAATATGCAATGTAGTGGAGTGACACTACTTGCTATTTCGGAGGATGCCAGGGCAGTAAGGGCACTCGACTCATATTACGGTGTTATTGAGGAAATATGGGAGCTCGATTATGTATTCTTAAGATTCCTCTGTTTCGATGCCAATGGGTCGAAATCTCTCGAGGTGTTAAAGTCGACAATTATGGGTTTACTCTCGTCGATCTCAGTAGAGTCGCACACTAAGATGATCCATTTATACTTGCTGAGCAAGCCACACAGGTGTTCTACATCGTTGACCCGGCCAACCCAAAGTTGCACGTTGTCCTTCACAGTAAGAGACGTATTGTTGGGGTCGAAGACGTTGTGGATGAAGAAGAGTATGATCAGTTCGACGAACTACCACCATTTTTAGATGGAATTCTTCAATCTGTCCCTACCGAAGATATTGACGAAACAAGTTACCTGCGAGACGACCACGAAGAAGGATTATGGGTGGACAACCATTATTCTTGACTAATTTGCAATATGTAAGTGACGTATATTACTTGGATCTTTAATCGAAGAATTCTTCAAATCATTTTTCAAAAATTCTTTGGGAAAACATACGTGATGCATTGAGAATCATTTATGCAAATTTTCATTTCAATTGGAGTATATACTTGATTTGAGCAATAATTGATTATTTTCACAAATCAATATGAAAACTGCAAATTTTCATTCCATGATTGGTCTTTACTGTTAATTTATTTCAAAATTATTGGAAGTCATTTGCATGGGGTTTCTGGTGTCTTTACAAGTGCAAAATGATGTACTGAGACCCATCTGTAATTGTTCTCAGGAAATCCCTTTAGATCAATTTAACAGTATTCTACTATCGGTTTCAACTTCCAAACTGATATGAAATTAACATATACTATCGGTTTATTGTCATAAAACCGATAGTAAAATACAATACAAAATGATGTACTGAGATCATCTGTAATTGTTCTAAGGGAAATCCTTTAGGGTCATTAACATTGTATTTTACTATCGGTTTCAACTGCCAAACCGATATGAAATTAAACTCTACTATCGGTTTATTGTTCATAACCGATAGTGATTTATACTGTGTTATGAGCCCCTGTTCTTAGTTTACTATCGGTTTGGAATAATAAAACCGATAGTGAACTTAGTTCACTATTGTTCAAACCCTAACTTACATGTTTTTACTATCGGTTTGGTGGTTATGAACCGATAGTAAATATTCATATATTAGGTCATAACCTCGCACGATTTTCCCTCCAGTGCAACTGATCACATTCCAAATACTCACGCGCGGAAAACCCTACCTTCCCCGACGTTCGCTTCTTCGCTCCTCTGCGCCACCATTGCCAATCGCAATCTGGTTCTCCACCGCCTCCGGCCACTCCACGAACGACTGTAAGTGTTCTTGACCAAATCACTCGCGTCAATTGCTTAAATTTATATGCAATGGTTCATATGTGGTTCAATGGATTACAAATATAAAACTAGAGTAAAATTCATGAACTACAAACTTGATAGCTATGAGAATGACAGAATTGATGAAAATCACTAGCAATTTGTCATACAGTGTAGTCCACTATCGGTTTCTTATTTAGAACCGATAGTAAATACCTTAAACTGAATTTTCTGTTAATTATTTTCCATTTTCTAATGTTCATCTGAAATTTTGGTTCATTTAAATTTTAACAGACTTTATGTTCATGCACAGAGACTAGCATAGTTTGCACTGCTAATATTTTAAATTTTCCTGATTACAAACTTGATTACTATCGGTTTTACTTGGAAAACCGATAGGAAATAGAGTATGTCATAGTTTGCACTGCTAATCTGAATTTTCTGTTAATTACTTCCCATTTTCTAATGTTCATCTGAAATTTTGGTTCATTTAAATTTTAACAGACTTTATGTTCATGCAGAGAGACTAGCATAGTTTGCACTGCTAATCTTTTAAATTTTCCTGAATACAAACTTGAGTACTATCGGTTTTACTTGGAAAACCGATAGGAAATAGAGTATGTCATAGTTTGCACTGCTAATCTGAATTTTCTATTAATTACTTCCCATTTTCTAATGTTCATCTGAAATTTTGGTTCATTTAAATTTTAACAGACTTTATGTTCATGCAGAGAGACTAGCATAGTTTGCACTGCTAATCTTTTAAATTTTCCTGAATACAAACTTGAGTACTATCGGTTTTACTTGGAAAACCGATAGGAAATAGAGTATGTCATAGTTTGCCCTGCTAATCTGAATTTTCTGTTAATTACTTCTCATTTTCTAATGTTCATCTGAAATTTTGGTTCATTTAAATTTTAACAGACTTTATGTTCATGCAGAGAGACTAGTGTAGGGCACAACAATTTTAGTTATGAACTTTGTCATGTACTTTTCTTCATATCAATTGATGGTCTGTTCATGGAATTTTAGGTAAAGCCATGTCGGCATCTTCCTCGGCTGATAGTAGTGATTCGGCGAGGGCGAATGTAGATGGCGCTACCTCGTCCCAGCGCAAGAGAAAGGCGCGAGGCGCGACGATGTTGGGCCGTTTGGCCAAACGCGCGGATCTTTCATGTGAGTTCAACCAGTTCGGGAGACCGATCGGGAAGAACGCCGGCCACTATGCTGCCTATGTTGGCTTGTTGGCGAAGGAAAGGGTGAAGATCACCGTCCAGAGCTGGAAGGACGTCAAGGCCGACGAGAGGGATAGGCTGTGGGCGGAAGTGAAGGTGAAATTAATCAAAATCACTGAACTCTTGAGTAATCACATTCCCTTGGTTTATCCCAGAGATTAGGTAAGTCCTGCTTATATGCACCATTTGAAACAGGCCAAGTGGAACATCCCCGACGATGGTCCCAAGATAGCTTGCTTGAAGGACATGAACAACACGTGGAAAACCTTCAAGAGTATCCTCGTCAGTACCTTCCTCGCTAAAGGCAAATCTCCATGCGAGAAGTACCCCTTCATAACGGAGGAGGTATGGGAGCAATTCACCCAACAGAAGGGGACTCCTGAGTTCAAGGTATGTATGGTTCCTTTGCTTGGTTACACCATTGTATGCAGTAAGCAGAGGTACATTAATTTTCTTGTTTCTGGTACGAAGGCCCTCAGCGAGAAGAACAGGGCAATCCAGAGGAGGAACGACCACCCACACCAGCTCGGCTCTCGCAGCTATGCGGGGAAGGAGGAGCAGTGGAAGAAGGCTGAAGACAAGGCGTCGAATTTCGTCGACTCCCCTGACCTACCACTCTCCGAGATCCGCGATCAGCGATGCAAGCGCTGGTGGCTGGCCAGAGGGACCGTGTCGGCCACGGGGACTGTGGCGTTCCCAAACCCCAGGGACATCGAGGTCGTGCAGCGACTCGTAAGTTGGCTAACTTCCTGGTTGGAATCATAGAGTTTGGTAGAAAAAACTATGATCACTAGTGTGCGCACATGTTTGTATATATTTCTTCCTCACAATGGAGAGCTTTCAATGTAACAGATCTCTTGCTCGAAGGAGGCGACCGAGGGATTGTTCAGTCCCCATAGGGAGAACGACATCCTTACCCGGGCTCTAGGGAACAAGGAGCATCCAGGGCGGACGCGAACCGTGGGGGGTGTGGTGCCATGGAAGGAAGGCTTCTCGGAGCCCGGGCAAAAGGCGAAGAAGGCTGGCAGCTGGAAGGAAAGGGAAGTGGAGCTATCTCAGAAGATACGAGCAGATGTGACTGCACAATTCGCGGACATGTTCGCTCAAATGAACGAGAAGTATGAACGCCTCAGCCGAGTTGTGCAGTCCAAGGGTTTAGATCCAGCTGCCGAGGTCGACGCTGCCTGGCCGAGTAGTTGCGGCTCGAAGGTTCACGTGGATCCGGTGGACCTGATCGAGGTATTGCAACTCTTGAGCTATATATGCAGTTCGGTTGATGCCACTCCCGTTACATTAGAATTGTTTCGCTAACCTGTTATAATTATTGCAAATTGCAGAAGCCGGAGAGCTGTAGCCTATTGATCAACATAGGCGACAAACCTGTAGTGGTTGCAAACGGGGTCGTATACCAGTTTTGGGAGGATGTCCGGATCCACTGCGTACCTCTAGAGCCTGGATTCGCAAAGGTCCAGGTGGACATGGCCCTCCCGGGCTACAGCTCTTTTCCGTTGCCCGTCCCAACGGACAAAATGCGGACAATTGGCGAGGCATTGGGCTCGTACATACAGTGGCCCAAGAAGGGTGTTAGACTACAGGAGGTAAACCCTAGCCATTCTAGCTTACAACTCAGTTAATATACTCAATTTGCAAAATCTAACTTATGCGTTTGTACTTAAAGTGGACGATGGATACCAGCTCACTTCCTGAGGACACCACCCCCGCCACAACTCATGAGCGAGCTCCTTCGGCCCCCATGCCTCCTCCGACGGCCTCAAACCCTTCGCCATCAAATGAGGCCGGCGGCACCACACCCCAACCTTCGAAGGTATACACTCGCTCCCCGCCCAAAGGCAAGGGCAAGGCCAAAGGCAAGGCCAAACAAAGCCAGCCGGGTACGTTCAAGAACGGGTCCCCACTCGTGTCGGAGTACCTTCTGTGCAATATGGATCAAATAACCAGAAGTCTCCATGAGTGGTACCTGACCCGGTCTAGGCGCCATATCAACTTCTTAGTTCACTTCAGGCCAGGTCATTTTCACCATGAGACCGGGAGCATATCGGTGGCCCACAAGGATTTGTTCGACCTCCTCAACTGGCGGGAGCTTAATATGTCCATCATACGAACTGGAGTCCTGTGAGTTTGCTGTTGTCTGAAGTTATCACAGTTCGTTTCATAAATCTAATCACTTTGTATGCACTACTTACTAATGTCTACTTTGCATCTAGGTGCATGTATAGGCTGGCGTCGATGAGGGCATGTGACAAGGTGGGTTTCCTCGACCCAGAGAAAATAAGCCTCACGATGCTAGAGCACGACCAAGCACATGCGGAGGAATACATATCAAGGGCACTACTAGCGCACCAGGACCGAGAGTTTAGAACAAACAATAGCCAAAGAAAACAATCATTATGCTACAATTTATACAAAGTTGCTAGATTGCCCTGTTTATAGAGAAATTTAAAACACTTTTATTTCTGATTTTTTTATTTACTCTTTTTTTATTTTGTTCTTCAACTTTTTCGTGCTCTTGGCCAGACTGTTTTGAACTCGATCATTCCGCATATATGTTACAAGAGACTAGACAAAGCCGCATCTTAAGCAACCATTTTATTATAAAAAAATTTTTGTGTGCGTAAGTTAAGTAAATCTTCGCTTCCCCAGTTGGTCGACGATTCATCACCGCCTCCCCCCCCCAGTGGGTCAATTATACTTCACTATTACATATTTTTATTTTATTTTAAAGAGAAGGGCAATTAGCAATCGAAGCATAAAAAGTGAAATAAGAGAGTTAAGTTTAGATAATAGTTTATTAGAAACCTTCAATTTGGAAGAAGTCAATAATGAACTAAAAGACAAGCACAATCTTTAATGGTTAAGTTAAGACAAAAACTAAACATAGGCATTTGAAACTTTTAAAGAGAGCTAAGTTCAATGGATCATATGCAAAGATGTGATAGAACTGTCATCTAATTGATTAAAGATCATCTTCAAAACTAGGCATTCCAAGTTTATGATGACAAGAGAGTGGACTGATGATTCTCTGAAGGATGAGCAAACGGTAAAGTGACTACCCCCAAACTAAATCAGACATTGTCCTCAATGTCAGAAAGAGATACAAAATACCATTTGTGGTCGTGATGTCTGGAGGTTGATGTTGTTGCAGATGATGTGGTGAAAGAGGGTGTTGTGGTCCACGTAGCTCCAATGGTTCAGTCCAAGGAGTCGCAAGTTAAAACCTGAAAAGAAAAACAAAAAGAAACAAAAAATAAAAATAACAATTAAAACTTGTGTACCTTGGAGATCACTCATCGGAGATGGTGGGGGTGGTTGTGGAGATGTGCCCCGTGGTAGGTAGATACACCTGGATAGGTGCTGTCTGGGAGGATGTGGCCTCTATGTACATGATAGTTGTAAAGGCGATCCACGCGACTGGTGAGGTGGCCCATCCTTGTATCCATTGTAGCCCTATAATTTGCAAATTCCGACCTAAGTCAAAGAAACTAGTGCAGAAGTACTCTATGGAAGCAGGTAGAGCAGCAAAATCATATACCGCCAGTTGGTCAGATTCGGCAGCTTGTGAGGAATTAGGACCAATAATCCTCATTGTAAAACATAAATCTCACGTCCTCTATTTGGCCGGGTGGAACGAGTAGGGCATTTTGTTCAACGGAGGTTAGAATCTCCGAAACGACTTCCTCCACTACATCTGACACTACTACTGGGACGAGTCGAGCCTTTTTAAAAAGAGAGTTGACAACATCTATCGACGATGCATGCCCAACTAGGACAAACGAATCCTCAATCGCATGTTTAACGAAGTTAATTTGATTTTAGTATTTAATCTGCTGTTGAAATTGTTTCCAAGAAAATTGAAATCGTGATGGACTGGGCCTTATGCGATAGAAAAAGTCTTTCTGTATGGTGCTGTAGAGCTTTAGGTGCATGACGGTACCACTTTCAAGGTAAATATGGATTGCATCAAATTCTATAATGCGGGAGACGAGGTAAGTGCACTAAACTCAGTCAATTCTTTTAATTCCGTATATTTCTGAATGACCGAGGACATTCCGTCGAGTGGGACGTTGAACCAGCAATAACTGGGAGGCAACCCGATATACTAACACATAATTTTCTTTCTTATGAACACAACGGTGAAGGAATTGCTCAATTCCAACGTCATTTTTTCCCTCCAAAACCCATTTTTCATACAAAAAATAGAGCTGAAATTCTGAAAAATCCAAAAAAAAGAAAAAATCACGCAAAGGGACAAAGCTCAGCACAACCCGTGGGACGGGTCGTGATGGGCCGATCACAACCCTTGCCCGAGGTTGTGCTGAACTCAGGTGGTCTGGTCGGCTGAGTGCGCAATGGGATAGAGCAGAGCTTGACCCGTGGCACGGGTCATGCCTGGGCTGAGCACGACCCGTGCCTTAGGTCATGCTGGGCTCGGGTGAGTCTCTAGGTTTGCTAAGTTTTGTGCTAAACTTTTCATTTCCTTCTTTTTTTTCTTCTCCCGTACAATCCAAACTCCTACATACCAACCCTATATAAATACACTCATCTTCTCCAACCCTCCCAATAGCAAAACTCCATTATTTTAGCTCCAAACCTCCACAAAAACAGCCCTCGATCTGTCCATCCAATCGTTAAAAATCCGATCCGATCGCGGATTCTGACTCCTCGCGCCGCGACATCTCTGGATCTAGAGCTTCTACGATAATGACGACGCCCCGATGCAACATCAAAAAAATGACAAAGCACCAAGGAGATATGTCGCCACAAACCTACTCCAATCCTGATTTCGCGCACATCTATTTTACTAATCCCGATCATCTCACTAGATTTTTGCATTTAAAGAAGAAACCCTTATGGCAAACTAAATTTTTTGATGCTCATGCCATTCAGACTCTAGGGATTGAGGATGATGTGCTTCGCCTAATTCACAATGTGGGTTGGGATACGCTTGTCGTGTGCCAATTCCGACTTTTTGAGAAGTTGTTTGGGAGATTCTAGTCTCCTTTGAACAAAATACGCGTTCCTCTTGACCAAACCGAGGGCATGAGGTTTAGGTTTGAAAATGAGGATTATAGTTTTACAATTGATGAATTTGCCAATCTTTTAGGGTTAAAAACCAGGGGAACTTTTCATGGTTCTATAATTTGCACCCCTGGTAAAATTTGGCATGGAATAACCGAAGAACGGTAGCACCAATTTCGCCCCAATAAATCAAAAAACGGCTGCAATTTGCAAACCCGCCTTTCGCTACTTGTAGCGTCTTCTGGCCAGGACAATTCTGGGCCGCAATAGAAACCAAGAAAAAGTCTTAGAAACCGAGGTTGAGTTTCTTTGGGAAATGATAGGAAAAATTAAATTATCATTCGCAGCCTACCTTGCCCGCATTGAAATAATCGAAAAAGATTTACGCAAAATCTCACCCATAGTCTTAGGTGGCTTAATCACTCACATACCATCCTTTGTAGGTTTTAATGCTAGTAATCATCAGGAATTTTTGCCCGTAACCACCCTTGATCTACCCACACTACTCACAATAGGATTTGGCAGGAGGGAAGTAGATTTATTCTGTTGGTTTATTAATTGACTTCCCTCCATCCTTTTGCCTGATATTCTTCGGACAAACATTGCTAATGAGCGAAACTAGAGATTGCTCCCGTCCAGCTCATCCAGTCCTTGTTCTCACAAGCCGCCGAAACACACCAACCTGCGCCATATGATTTTTCCGCTCTGCATGCTTCCATAGAGTCCTTGGACAGTAGTTTCTCCGATTTAAGGTCTGAATTTTCAGATTACAGGGCTATGATGGATTCTAGGATGGACCACCTCATGAGGCGCGTGGATCGCCTCTATGACTATTATGTATATGCAGGCGACATCCTCCCGGACGGCACATATCAAGGCGCATCTACCTACAACGGGGCACATCTTCATACCCCTGGTATTCCTCCACAACCCTACCCACCACAAACCTACCTGTACTACCCTCCACTGTATTTCCACCAACCACCTCCACCACCCTTCGATGAGTGATCTCCAAGGTATGCGAGTTTTCATTTTTATTTTTCTTTTCTTTTTGTTTCTTTTTTGTTTTTCTTTTCAGGTTTTAACTTGCGACGCCTTGGACCGAACCATCGAAGCTAATGATATGGGAGGATCTTCGGGTCTCAATGCCGCCATGGTCGTAGCGCTACCCGATATCGCCATCTGTCACAGCCACAAGGCCGCAACCTGGGATGCAAGGTCGAGTATGTAATGGATTCGATCTCTTGTCAGATTGTATTATGATCCATATACATATAACTAGGTCTTACGTATTCAGGTTTAGTTAGTTGTCTGAGTCTAATATGTTTAGGTTATTAAGACTGATACGTAATAGGATAGATAGATTATCTACCAGGCTATCTACCTTGATATAGATCAGATCGAGTCTAGTTCATCGACGTAGGTGAGTGCGTCCTAACGTTTGACGTGTAAGACCCTCTTTGCAATAAAGAGTTGTGCAATTATTTTAAACTGTATCTTTCGATCAACTTTGGGTTTCGAGTAGGATCCCGTAATTATGTATATTAGAATATGGGCGAGCCTAGTGCGAAAACCAAGACTAGGTCTCAAACAGATCAAGTTGGTATCAGAGCGGATCTAGTTGAAACCCAAAACTAAGTCTTAATCTGATCAAGTTGGTATCAAAGCAGCTATCATGTCCTGTGGATGGTGAAGACTCACCAGGATTACAAAACCTCCGGCAAAACTTAAGGCGATAATTCGACGGTTCCTACAGTCGCATCTCCGAAGATGTCTGACGATACCTCTGTTCAAACTAACTTAGCCGAACAAGTGGCTAAGCTCTCCACCGATATGGATACCGTGCTTGCTTGGATTAAGCAGCAAGCCATGGTTGTACCTTCTGAAGTTCATGCTTAAAAAGGCAAGATTAAGGGTGTGAAGATTGGTGAAGACTTGCTTAGGACAGACAAAGATGAAGACGAAGATGACCATAAGGCCGACGACCTCACCAACACTTCCTTAGCTGTCAGATCTTTTATGGTTGACGCTAAGATTGATATACCCATATACAATGGGGTGATCGATGCCGATAAGCTGGATTCTTGGATCAACCAGCTTGAGACCTACTTTGACCTAAAAGGGTTTAGTAGTGCTCAAAAGGTGAAGTTTGCACCTTTAAGGATGAAGGACCACGCCAAGACTTGGTGGAAGGCCCTTGTCGCCAGTGGTGAAGCTGACAACCTTGTGTGGGGTTAATGCAAATGACTCCTGCGACAAGAATTCTATCTGATGGGTTACCTTTAGGAGAGATGAGATCATTAGCAGAGATTGTATCAACGGTGCAACCAATCTTTCCAGGACTACGCGACGGAGTTTCGAAGACAAGCAATGGTCATTAGGATCTTGCTCTCTGATCCTCAGATATTCCGGAAGTATATGTCTAGACTTTAGAAATTGATTAGCGCTGAGTTGAGCCTGTTCGGCATCCAAGACATCGCGATCGAGAGCACAACTGCTATGACGATCGAAAAGAAGAACAAATCCCGCAGCGACAAAAGCACGAAGGAAAGTGCGACTTCGACAAAAAGAAAGCTAAGTCTGAAGATGAATGCTTCGAAAACGGGCACAGGTATCTTTTGCGAGCATTGTCAAGTCGCGGGACACACCAAGAATAAATTCTACAAGCTTCATCCTAAGCTTCGACCAAAGAAAAATGGGCCAGGGAAAAGAATAGCCACGACTACCGCGGCTCCACCGGCAGAAGTTGTCCGAGTGAATTCGGTCAATGAGACGAACACGACCTTGTCACTGATGGCAATACCGAAGGAGACAGGATTAAATCCCCCTACCAACCATCACTCAATAGAGAACTTGTTCACAATCAATATCCAAGTGAAGCACGAATTGGTCGTTAGCTCTGTGTGCGCAACTAGCTTGAGTGAGAGCAAAGATCGATGTCTGGATAAAAACGGAAACGAGATGTAAAAACTGAAGAGGAGATGCTCAAGCCATAAGGTCCATGTATCGAAGACTTTGTCCACAATGTCCTTACAAACATCCTTCCCACAGTTTGAGGGTACCATTGGCTTAGGATAGTTTAAAATTTTAAATTCGATTAAATTTATAATTTCAATAAATAAGTGAACGAGGTATAAATTTATTTGAGACTTCTAATTCAAAAGAGATTTTACTTAAAAAGTAAACCAAAAATTTGAGCTCTCATTTAACCTGATTTCATATTATATGAGAAGCGGAAAACCAAAAAAGCTGGGTGCAACGCACCCTTACTTTTGTGATTCTTTTACCTGATAATAGATCCAACGATCTTAAACACGAGAGAAATTACAAATAAATTATACTACCCTAATTAAATATAATATTAGTTACCCATTTTCTCCGTGCATCCAAGGACTTTCGTAGGAAAAATAAAAACATCACAATGATTATATTATTTTATGATGGATAAAATAGAAAGCAATACAAACACTCTTAAATTTATCTCTAAATTTACATTGTGGAATGATAATTCCATATAAACTAGCCATATAATGTGAAACTCAGAGTACTTCACATAAAGAAGAACACTGAATATTTTATATAATAATTTTTTTAAAAAAGAAAGTTATAAATCTGATCTAGCATTTCAAAAAATTACAAAAATAACTTTTTTTAAAAATGCGATTGAATCTAAACTTGACACGTGACAGTAGGAGTGCGGCAAATCTCTCTGCCACACAACCAATGTGCGGCAGAGAAAACCAGCAAAAAAAGAGTATACTACACTCCTAAAATGCTAAAAGACAATTTTCAAATTTTTTTATTAATTCAAATTCAAAGTTTGGTACAGGAAAATTTCAATTATTTCGACATCAATATCTTTTGATATATAATTTGGATTGATAATCCGTTTGAATCAGTGGAATTGTGAAGTCAAAATGATCAGATCGACACAAACACTTATATATAGCTCCGATTGATAATCCGTTTGTGTCGATCTAATCATTTTGATTTCACGATTCCACCGGTTCAAACGGATTGTCAATCCAAATTATAGATCAAAAGATATCGATGTCCGAAAAGTTGAAATTTTCTTATACAAAACTTTGAATTTGAATTAATGAAAAAATTTGAAAATTTTCCTATCGCACCGGGAGTCGACAGACTCTTTTTTTGTTTATTTTTCTCTCCACACACTGATTGTGCATCGAAGAGATTTGTCAAATTTTTGTTACCACGTGCCACGTCCAGATTCAACCGCACTTCTAAAAAAATTTATTTTTGTAATTTTAAAACGCTGGGTTAGATTTACAATTTTATTTTTTAAAAAAGATTATTTATATAAAAGAGTTGAAGAACACTAGGGTCATGTTTACCATCTATACAAAAGTATATCAACAAGATCTAAAAATAGACAGGGAAGAAGAAACATTCTACAATTAATACCAGGTATCCCTTTAAAAAAAATTTCACCTTTTGTTCTATTTTTTCTAGTTCAACCGTTAAGTCTCACTCGTTTTAATTTTTAGATCTTATTTCTTTCAAATTGGTTTCATTTGAGTCCATTTCTTTCAATTTTGAATTAAATCACAGTTCTTTCCATATTGTTTGAATTAAATTCCACCTATCACTTGTTAGTGGATTTTTCAAAGCTTATAATAAAATTTAATGTGTTTTTGGTAAAATGCAGGCACATGTTATTTTCTTATCCAAGTTATCTTGCATACATCATTTTCTACCAATAGATCAAAACTCTTATTCTTAGATCAAGTCTGTAGGGTTCAACTAGTCCTCACCTTAACTTCTCCAATAGCGGTGGTCCGACGGCGAGCAAAGATGAGGCAGCAAGGTGGCAGTAACGAGCCGTCGGTGATGGTGATGGGTAGTGGCAATTGCGGGGTAGAGATAGAGGTGGCAGCGGAAAGAGAGAGGCGGTACAATGAGACAGCAATGACTATCGGCAACTAGTGGTAGCAGCCGACAACAGAGGAGGGGAGCAAGACTCCACCCTCAGCGTCAGTAGCTGCAATGAGTGGTGATTGGGTAGTGCCCAG
Source organism: Pharus latifolius (assembly GCA_019359835.1). Taxonomy (NCBI): domain Eukaryota; kingdom Viridiplantae; phylum Streptophyta; class Magnoliopsida; order Poales; family Poaceae; genus Pharus; species Pharus latifolius. Next base: position 26,076,753 of record CM033325.1, on the reverse strand, counting down.
CAGGTGGGTCGTGCCAACGTGGATGCCGGTGGCCAACGATGGGCAGGGGCATGTTGGTTGGGGGTGGGTAGCAACAATACTGGGAGGGAGAGAGGAGAACGAGGAGAGATGGAGAATGGATATTGAATCTAGGTTTATGTCGTCTAGATAGTAAAAGTTTTAAAAAAAAAACAGATACATGATAGCAAAACACCGCCAATTTAATAACTTCTAAGTGATTTTTAAAGATTTTATAGTCCTCCGAGAATGTCAACACCTCTCTATTTTTATGGAGGATACCGATTCATTCTAACCCATGATTCAACAAAAATAAATTTGATATCTTATTTCAAATAAATCCATTGCCCAAACCGACCGGATGCGTGTGAACCCAACATCCGTATTCAATTAAAAAAACAAACTGTGGACCATACGATCCTGAACTCCAGCTTTTTCCCGTCCCTAACTCTCCTCTTGTCTTTCTTTTGTTCTGCAGGAAATGCATGTATCATGCATTCATTCATCGAAAAGAGTTAAGAAATAATGTATATAGATTCTTATATCAAGGTCTAGGAAAGAATCAAAAAGTTTAAAATAAATGTTAGTGTGTATATTTATTTTACACCCAAATCTCTCTTTTCGTCTTTCCATTCTTTCCTATTCGACCACGTTATTCTTGTCGCCTCTAAATTCTGACTACTCTAGTTAATTTTTCCCATATCGAGGAGGATACGAGAAAGGGGAGAGGTGGATTTGGAAAGACCGCCAAAGGAGGGGGAGGAAGAGAATTTGATTAGGAGAAATTCACTAGGCTTAAACAATTACAATAACACTCAACACCTCTTCTGTCAATACAATGAGTATGGAGATATCAAAAGATACTAACAAATCTATGATATTTGATTTTAGGTTCTATTTGGAAGTTCGAACACAATAATTTGGAAGAAATTTTCCATTTACTATCATTAGAGATTTCATATAAAATTGTTGTGAAATTCTCACATTCTAAACAAGACCTTGGTGGTTCGGACGGCACCAAAAGATTTGAGAGGTCCGGAAAATAGCTGATTTTTAATAATGTTTGATTTTACTGATACTTTGATAGAGACCCAATTGAAAAAAAAGGCCTAATCTTCAAAATTAAAAGGAGAACTTAAGAATTATAAAAATGTAGTACTATTTGTGAAAATCTCCACTCCTTTAGGATCCAAAACTAGTCAAAAAAAAAAAAGAGGATCTTTTTCGGATCCAGAAAAATCAAAGCTCCGTTATTGCATACGGATAAAAATTGCAACACAGTAACAGATTAATCGAATGACTGTTGCATCCATCGGACTTTATTGCAACCATTTGACGAAAATACAATTACTTATAAAAGCCTGAATTGGTACCGCACTGCACCAGACATATGTCCTGATATTCTCACTTTTAAATATAACCTCCATCCGCAATTTTCTTTTTAACGCTTTAATCAACACAATTAGGCATTTAGGAGGCCATAGCATGTTTTGAACACGAGGATTGACACCTCCCAACTATAGATCTATATCTAAAGAACACATGAAACAAGAAAAGGTTTGTATCCCACACAAAAGATAAATCTTCCGGTCTAAATACACCTCCACCAAAAATGTGCGTAATGGTCTCCTTTCGAGTTCTTCGGCAGGCAAATGGCAATGCAGCCAAGACCACTAAACTTTGCACCCAAAGCCATGACAAAGATGACCAGTCAACATTCGAGCTCAAGGAAATTTCACTGTACTAGTTTCAAGCTTTTGATTAGGGTGGCAGAAGCTGGTGCAAGAGTCGACGAATCATCTCATAGCTGGTGAAAGTAATGACAGCATTTGGTGTAGTTCTCAGCAAATTTGTGGCACAACCATGGTAGAAGCCAGTAAAGCCTTCCATTCGATACACTTTCTTGACACAGTCAATTACTCCAGTGTACCGGCCAGCACCATCACGGACACGACCTTGTTCTTGCAACCGAGACCGTACTACCTGCAAATGCAAACCAAATAACTGAAACTGAAAATAGAAGATTCTTCATGTCCTTATTACTCTGATGGTCCATCATAGAAAAATTCTTGCCTTGTTTCAACCGACTTGTAGGAGAAAAGACCAAGTTGTTATGGACACTAGCGCTGTCGACGATTGGGACAATGTCTCAAGCCAAACTTACACAAATTTTAAGTTATTTAGAAGGAGGACAGTATCTATCAATCATCAAGGAATATCACCGTAAAAATAGGATCTGACACACTGTGTTTATACAGATTTAGACCCTCGCAATCTGAGTAATAGCACTACTCCTGTTTGATTGTCACTATCAAAATGATGGATTACAAAGTGTGTACAGTTTTACAATTCTTGTATAACTCTCACTTCTCTTATTTTCTAGTTGGCTTTTTTCATGCCTCCCTTTCTACAAGATCTAACCCCTTCTACAAGATCTAACCCCCTTTTTATATTTCGTCAACAGACATCAGTTGCTTCATCAGAGAGACGCTTTGGCAGTTGCAAGCTATTTCGCAAGCGGTTGCCGTCCACCAGTTATGATGTGACGATTATGGAGAACCGCACATTCATCTTTCTAAGTAGTGAAGAGAGACATGTATTACCCTGGGAATAACGGACCGCATTGGTCAAAGAGCGGTTATGGTCTTAACATAACTACATCACCCTTAGACCATGGTCGATAAGTTAAGTCTCAACCAAACCTTACTTTCTTGATTTGAAAGTACTTCCAGATTTAATATTTGTCTCAATTCATTATCATGGTAAGGACAAACAAACCACTATCGATTTCCTCGTGAAGAGGGATAAAGATAACTCTCTTATTACATGGTCGTGTATTGGTTGCGACCATATATTGGGGGATTACCACATCTCCGCGACCATAGTAACCGCGGTTAGTGACCACGGACTCTGCGACTTTAGGTATTGCGATCACAAAGGTCGCAGCCACAAACATTGAGACCACGGACATTGCATTCGCATAATAATCATCCATGATAAGCCTCGTCTGACAAGATGGGCCATATATAGTCCAAAATATCTTGAACTATCATATGATCTCTCTCTGTGGTCGCAAGCAACCATGAAAAGGTATAAGTTTGATTAAGTCCAGAAGATCTTTAGACTATCAAATGATCTCTCTCCATGGTCGTGAGCGACCACAAAAAGGCACAAACAAATTACTCGGGTAATAATTTCCGTCATCTAGCCCCCGAATATGAAACGAAAAGGTTATTTTAATTGAAGCGTCATTTCATATTCTCAAAAAGGCACCTTTTCGTTTCGGATTCTACAAAGCCCAAGAAAACCTTTGGGTGCGTTTGTCAGACCCATTCTGAGAGGCATTAAATGAAAAAGAACCTCTGTTGTGATAAAAGGCTGTCTTTTACAGGATACAACCCACAACTGAGAAATCAAGAAACCCTCCTTTGAAACTTAGCATCCTTAGCCTCCAAGATTTTCTTCTTCAAACTCTTTCTTTTTCTACAATCTTGATTCCATGGCTTTCTGGACCCGTTCTCACCACCACACTGTTGAGAATATGTTGGCCTTGGAAAGGAGGGTTACCTCCCGTCAAGGTTGCTGATCCCATGGCACCCTGCTGAGTTGAAGAAGAAAGCCCTGTTGTACAATTGGGCGAGCTGGTGCTCTTTGAAGACTTTTTGGGCTGCGGGTTTAGCCTTCCAGAGAGCGATTTCTTCAGGAGCGTTCTCGCACATTATGATCTGGGGTTGATAAACCTCAACCCCAACTCTATTTTGATTCTTGTTGTTTTTCAACACTTGTGCGAAGCATATGTTGGGGTTTTGTCCAGCATACCTCTTTTCCACCAATATTATTTTTTGGCATGGTCGAAAAGCTCCAATGCTTGCGGGTGTCTACTTCTCTCTGGGAGGACTATCCACATCTTCCCCTCCATGATTCCGTCCATGGATGGTATCATCAGTGGTTTTACTGTTTCGCTCCCAGCGAGAGCCATCTCTGGTTTGAGAACCGTCGACCAAAGAAGAGCGGAGATAAAGATTTTACTCCTCTCCTGGACGATGAGCAGAAGAGGCAAGCCCAGGTAATCCAATACCTGGCAAATGAGGGCTTGACTGCCCGCGATGTGATCTGAGATTTTGTGAATAACCGGAGCAGCCTTTTGAGGAAGAGGGAACACTTTGCCTGGGAGGTCAGGGTTATGGAGGACGGCACCAGGGACTGTGCCGGATAATGGCCAAACTATTGAAATCAGTACAACCTTTGAATCTGTTGATTTATCTGAATTGCATTCTTTTGAATAATCTTTGTTCTTTTTTCTTCGACAGTCTTGCCTGTTTCTGAGATGATCAGGAGGACAAATTTTCTCCTGAAGACCTATAACACACTCGCCAAAGGTGATGCCAATGTGCCAAGGCCGGAAACCATGGTCGGCAACATAGACGACTTTGTTCGGGCACGTCGAAAGGTATTTCCAAGGTTATAAAAATCGCTAATCACTAGTCGGTCGGCGAGCAGGGGACTAGGGATTAATCGGTTGAGTCGGGGATTAATCGGAATTAATCGGTTGACACTAATCGGCAGACTTAAATAGTAGTCCATAAGAAATTAAAGTAAGGTAGCAAGTATTAAGCATCAAACATCAAGCATGATAAATTGATAATAATTAAGGCAAGGTAGCAAGCATCAATCTTCATCCTCTTGTCCATAATCTTTAGTTGGAACCACTTCATCTTGGTCCGATTCAAACTCAACATCCTCAAATTCCTCATCATTGCCCTCCTCTTCGGATTCAGAATACAAGTATACAACATTACTACAATACTTAAACTAAAGAGTTAAAGTCTTAAAGCGATGCAGTTGATCAGTTCACAGCAGAGGAGGGTTTGGACTACGTGGAGCGCCGGAGCAGAGGAGGGACAGCGCCAGAGTGGCAATGGAGCGGCACTGCGGCAGAGGAGAGGGCGGCAGCAGGGAGAGGAGAGGCGGCGGGGAGGAGAGGGCAGCGGCGGGGAGGGGAGAGGGCGGCAGTGGGGAGAGGAGAGGCGGCGGGGAGGGGAGAGGGCGGCGGCGAGAGGAGAGGAGAGGCGGAGAGGGCGGCGGCGGCGAGAGGAGAGGAGAGGCGGCAGCAAAGGGGAGAGGAGGGAGGATGGCGATACCTCCAGTGGGCGGCGGCGGTGGCACTCCCGGCGGCGGCGGCAATCCCTCTAACCTAGCGTCGCTTCACAAATCACAGGTACACAGCAACTGCCGATTCCTCTCTCCAAACGTCTTCAAATCACATCCCGAACTCCCGATCAATCGCCAATTTTTCCCGATTTTTACCGATTAATCGCCGATTTTGACCGATTAATCGCGCTGACCGATTAATCTGGCAATTTGCCTGTAATCGAATCGACAGTCCGCCGACTACGTATTAATCGCCGATTAATCGGCGATTTTTGCCAATTTTTAGAACAGTGGGTATTTCTCTTTCGAATGATCTATTTTCATCTGATTCTGGATAGAAGTTACCAAAGTAATTCATTTTGGTTTGTATTAGATGTTTGAGCGCCAAGCAGCCCAGAAAAGGTGAACCGATGACGATGTGGGATCCTCAAGTGGTTCCACATCAAAGCTGAAGAAGGCTCCTCCTACGACCAAAGATTTGGCCAGGACTGGAGCCTTGCGAATCACTCCTCCCGCAATAGCGGCAACGACCACTGCGGTGGTTTTGGGGCCTTCAGCCCCAGTTGTCATTACACCGCCGGTCGCGACCTTGGAGGCATCTGCTGTGGCGACCACAACTTCGGCTGTGCCCACAGGAGTCCCCACGGCCATGATTGCTATCGTAGCCACGGAAGTTCCTGCGACCGCGGGGTTGAGCCAACCGGTCCCTGCTGTGGTCAAGACCCCAGCTAACCCTCTGGTGGCAACCACGCAGGTTGTTATGGTAAGGGCTCCTACTCCTCAAACTTTACCAAATACAACCAGGAATTATCTCATGGTCATACAGGGAGAGGGGAGCGATGTGGAAGAAGAACAGTGAACCTCTCTATTCATAGTGGGGAGGAGGTCATCAGCGACTCCTAATGAATCTTTTCCCATGGCACTTTCTTCACTCTTGTCTCCAAGAGTGAGAAGCTTCAAGTTCATGAAACCTCTTGGGACTCAGCATTAGGTAAGCATTTGTCTTAACCGAGTTTCGTCGCTCACTTAGGAATAGTTTACCAAACTTAGAACTGGATATGCAGGGCTCCTTCGACCTCTGCAATGCCTGCTCCGATGGTTGCGGGTAGACCGTCTGTTGCCGCGTCCAAAGAGGTCGTGGCGACTATTATGGCAAAGTTACCTGCCATGAGCGAGGCGGCAATAGAACCAGCGGCCACTAAAGAGGCCGCAGCTACCACTTCAACTGAAGTTCCGCCTCCACAGGACGTTGAAGAGGACCCTGCGACCATCATTAGTGAGGTGGTTCAAGATATCCAATCAATTGAACTCGCCAATGATGAAGAGGCTGAGGTCGCAGCTGCAACCATAACCATGGGGATGAACGAACAGGAAAGTACATCTACTCCCCCTCTAGTCGAAGAAGTTATGCCTCCCTCCTGTTCGAGAGAACAAAGAGAGGAGAGGACTGAGGAAATGGCCTCCAGCCTCTGAAATCCAGCGCCTTGCCCTGGACTTGATAAGGTGGGGCAGGCGCGGGATAGCTTGGCATCGAGCAGCCAAGTGGTTGGATCCGGGGACCTCTCGGAGTACTTTGAGAAGTTTTTGGAAGTAAAAATCTTTACTTCATAACTTCGCATGTTTCTTCTGGAATCTTCTTTAAGTATTTCCTCTTTTGTTCTATCCAGATTGCTGCTCGTGACGCGGCCATGTTTGGCCTGCTGATGCAGCAAGTCAAGGTCGCAAAAGCAGAATGCAACAAATTAAAGCAGTAAGTATCTTGCTTTAAACTCAGTTCCTTATAAACTGGAATAACAATTTATGTTGTCGCAGGGAAAAATCTGCTTTGCTAGATGAGGTCTCCAATGAACACAATAACAAAGAGGTTGCGATCATTGAGCATTCTTCTCTGGAGAAGGAAATGGTTGAGGCCCAGAAAGTAAGCAGTGAAAGGCTTGCTAAAACTCTAGCGCTTGGGGCCAAACTGAAGGGTGCTGAAGAACAAATGGTGATCTAATAGTAGAAGGCTATGTTAACTAATTCTCTCCTAAGCAAAGCCGAGCGCCTTCAGATGGTTTACAACCAACTACAGACTAGGGTGGATGGTAAGCTCATTTTGGCAGAAACATACATTTCCTTTATGAACTTTATAAATTTCACGAACTTAATTGAACTCGTTTCTTCCTCTACTCAGAACAAAGAGAGGAGAATCTGAAGCTGACTGAAGAAAAAGATTATTATGAAAAAAAAGAGCATTAAGCGTGGAGAAGATTTGGATAAAATTCAAAGGCTCATCAGCCGCTTTAGGATGGCCAAAGAGAAGGCCAAAGAGACCGCAAAGTTTGCCCTCAATGAGAAGGGTGCTTTGGAAACAACTATCAAGAGCTGCAGTCTCATAGAAAAGGAAACCTTCGCAAAGTTGTGGGACGTCACAGACTCACTGAAGGCGGATGTTATCAATCCTAAGAAGGATGATTTTTCCTTTCATGAGTCCTGCAAGCTGGTCGCGGCTCAAGTTGATCTCCTGGTCGCAAATGTTCTTGAAATTGCGAGGAGGCACAAAGAGGCGCTAAAGAATGATGTTATATCTGTAGCCTCTACCATCCTCTGCAAACTTAGGGTTCACCATGGTCCGAATTTGAATCAAAACCCAGTGGTGGAAGACACGACCTTCGACAGCCAAGACTAGTTGCAGGCGACCATGGCAGAAGTCAGGCCTTTAATTGAGAAATTACTTTGCGACCTCAGCCTCTAAATGTTATTCACACTCCTCTCATGTAAACATTTATTATGATGAAATGAAAATACAATGCAAGTATTTACCTTATTATTGCAGTAAAGTCTTTGTTTTATACCTTACAAATGCGAAGTATATAGTTTTCTAACTCAATGTTATAGTTATATTCTCCTAGTCCCCTCTTGCGACCAGTTATACTGGAAACCAAGTATAGTGGCCGCAAGATAAGTCACTTGGACTAAGAAGACAACTATGGTCGCAGAGACAACTGACCTAGTTCAAACGCGTAAGTTTTTTGTTAACTGGCAACTACTCGAATGATATGAACATACTAGTAAGTCCCTTATGCGGTAAGAACCGGTTTAGAAAGAGATGTCTTAACTAGATGCAATCATGAGTTTGCCAGCGAATCCCTTTACACATCTAACCAAGACACTTATCATATGCCATGACCAGTCCCCGGGTATAACCCGGTAAAAAATAGGGCTAAGAATGGGAATGCAACCATAACATAGAATGATAAATATACTTCTTTTAGTGATAAGGAATTTAAAATGAGAACGAGAAAGAACTTACACATAAAACTTACGCAACCGATCTATGTTCCAGGCGTTTGATAATATTCTTCCGTCGTCCATAGCCAATAGAACTGATGCTGGTCGCGGGATAAAGACCATGGTAAAGGGACCTTCCCACTGAGGGGAGAACTTATTGCGACCAGACTGGTTTTGGATTTTCTTTAAAACCAAGTCCCCACGTTTAGCGTACGTGGTCGCACCCTTTTATTATGGTATTTACGCAAAGCTTGTAAATATGTTGCTGAGCGGATCAGTGCTCGATCGCGTTTTTCTTCAAGGAAGGTGAAAATATCTTAGCGTTTTTCACTATGATTTATGACATCTAAGTGATCCACACGAGCAGAGCCAAATTTGATTTCAATTGGCAACATGGCTTCTACACCATAAACCAGTTGGAAAGACGTTTCACTTGTGGCCCTACTGGATGTAGTGCATAATGCCCATAGAACGGTGTGAAGTTCTTCTACCCAAGCCCCACGAACATAACTTAAGGCGGTCGAAAACACATTTCTTAACCCCTTGTATTATCTGCTCGTTGGCACGTTCAACTGCGCCATTACTCTGTGGATGAGCAACGGAAGTAAAACAGACTTTAGTCCCAATGTGTTCACAATAATCCAGAAAAAGACCACTAACAAATTGAAACCATTATCTGTTATGAAACGACTTGGAATACCAAATCGTATCACAATGTTTTTTTGAACAAACTTCGCAGCAACAACAGTAATATTTTGGGTTGGTTCAACCTCAATCCATTTAGTAAATGTATCAATGACTACGAACAAGAACTTGTACCTATTGATTGCTCGGGGCATAGGACCCACGATATCTATTCCCCATATGGCGAATGGCCAAGTTAAGAGAATAGTTTGTAATGCATATGCTGGCTGGTGGACCTGCCTAACATGAAATTGACACTGTGGGCAAACCTTGACCAATTGTATAGCATCATTAAGAGACGGCCAATAATAGCCCTAACGAAAAGTTTTTCCAACTAGTGTTCTATAGGATGCGTGTGCTCCGCACATGCCTCAGTGAATCTCTTTTAGAAGGTATTTGCCATCTTCTTGAGAAATACAGCGCATCATCACTCCTTGAGCACCTATTCTGTACAAGATTCCTTCAACCAATCTGTACATTCGCTCTTTTCTAACAAACCGGTCATTCTCAGTTTTATCCTTGAGCATGGTCCCATGTGCGAGATAATTCCTCAATGTAGGATCCAATCTGCACAATGCTCGGGGTGGCGACGTTAGTCATCGCCGTTGGTGCCTCTACAGTGGTCATGATTGAGGGCTGTCTTAAGTGCTCAACGAACTCTCCTGCCGGGACGGATGCACGTGAGGAACTAATTTTTTGACAATTGGTCTGCAAGAATATTTTCTTCGCGAAACGAATTGGATTTCGAAGTTTTTGAAGTATTTTTCCAATTTCCTCACTTCGTCCAGGTATAGAGCCATTGTCTCATCAGAACATTGGTATTTCTTGTTCACCTATTTTACTACTAGTTGTGAATCACCCTTCACTACTAATCGATGGACTCCAAGGGATTTAGTTGCTCGAAGCCCGACTAGAAGACCTTCATACTCTATTGTGTTATTTGTAACAATAAGTGTAGTTGTACGACATACTGGAGCTGGTCACTTTGGAGCGTAATTAAGACCGCCCCAGCCCCCGAGTTTTTGAAACTCCGAGAGCCATCGAAGTACAACGTCGAGTGGTCAGTATCTTTTGAATCCACACATTCTTGCGTAAATGGTTCTACATTAGTCCATTCGACCACAAAATCTGCAAGAATCTAGGATTTAATTGCTACCTGGGCCCGTGAAATGAAGATCAAATGCTCCAAGTTCTACTACCCATTTTGCAACTTGACCCGTTACTTCCTGGTTATGAAGAATATCCGAAGGGGAAAGGATGAGGGCACAGTAATCTTGTGCGCTTGAAAGTAATATCGCAGCTTCCTTGAAGCCATTAAGAGAGTGTAAAATAACTTTTGGACCTCAAGGTACCTCTCCTTTGGTCCATTTAGCACTTCGCTTACATAATAAAATGGTCATTGCACTCCTTCCCTCTCTACGACCAGAACAATGCTGACCGCATGGGGGGTAGCAGCCAAATAGATGAGTAATGATTCTCCCATAGTTGGGGAAACTAGTACCGAAGCACTGGCTAAATACGCTTTCATATCCTGAAAGACTTTTTTGGCTTCGTCCGACCACTTGAACCATTGTGCTTACGCATGACCTTAAAGAAAGGCAATCCACGTTCGTCCAACCTCGAAATAAAACGACTTAAAGCCACCATTCGATCAATTAGTTTTTGTACCTCATTCGTGGTCGAAGGAAGTCACATTTGCTCAATGGCCCGAATTTTTTCGGGATTATCCTATGAACAAACAAGAAAACCCAAAATTTTACCAGAAGAAACTCCAAAGGAGCTCTTTTCAGGATTCAACTTTATTCCATACTTATTCAAGTTACAAAAAGTTTTAGCCAAATCATTTAGATGACTAGAGTTTTTAACGCTCTTTACAACCAGATCATCAACATAAACTTCTAAGTTACACCCTAATTGAGATTGAAAGGTTTTCTGCATCAAACACTGGTACGTGGAACCAGTGTTCTTGAACCCAAATGGCATTCTGACATAGCAGTACGTATCAAATGGTGTGATGAAGGTAGTTTTCTTCTCATCTTCTGCCATACTAATTTGATGGTACACTGAGTAGGCATCCAGGAATCTCATCAGTTCGCAACCCGCTGTTGAATCGACCAATTGGTCAATACGGGGAAGAGGAAAATCATTCTTCGAGTAGGCAGTATTGAGATTGGTGTAATCGACGCACATGCACCACTTACCATTAGATTTCAGGACCATGATCGGGTTTGGGAGCCATTCAGAATGGTCAACTTTGCGAATAAAACCAGCCTTTTGGTGTTTATCTAACTCCAAACGAATGGCTTCTGTCCGATCAGAGGCAAAGTATATGAGCTTTTACTTTATTAGTTGCTGTCCAGACTGAATAGCTAACCTTTGCTCGATCACTTCCCTTGGGACTCCATGCATGTCGGATGGTTTCCACGCAAACACATCTACATTAGCCTAGAGGAAAGTGATGAGCGCAAGTTCCTATTTGTTCTCCAGTTCTGACCCGATCCGAACAATTATGGTTGGGTCGTCTGGGAATAGGGAAACTTGTTTAAATTTTTCGTCTGGTCGAGGGGTTACCTTGACCGGATCTGTCTCTTTAGTTTTGGTCACAGCATTAACATCCCTAAGGGGAAGCTGATAGACCAATTCCAAAGAAATGCGATCGCAAGTGAGAACCGTATTCTGGTTGCCCCTGACCGTGATCTCACCTTTTGGTCCTGACACTTTGATGCACTGATTAGCATAATGCGTTACTGCCATAAACTTGACAAGTGAGGGCCTACCAAGAATTGCATTGTATGTTGAATCAAAATCAATTACATCAAAAGTAATCAATTCAATTCGAAAATTCTCTGACTCTCCAAGCATTACCGGCAGTACAATCTGGTCGATATGAGTCATTGAAGGACCAAGAATGATCCCAAAAAATGGGTGGACCACAGGTTTAATTCTTGAGCAAGGGATTTGCATCTCGTCAAGTGCTTTTACAAAGAGCAAGTCAAGAGAGCTTCCTCCATCGACTAAGACTCTGCCCACTTTTGCATTGCTGATCGTGGGAGATATGACCAGGGGGAGTCGCTGTGGTCACGACAATCCCTTGGGGCAGTCTTCCTGGCTAAAGGTTAGGGACATCTCCGACTAGCGGAGGTATTGAGGCTCTCCGAGGGGAGCTTCAATATTATTTACCTCTCGGCGAACAGATTTAAAATGGTGCTTGGAGATATAGGACAAAGAACCACCAAAAATAACATTAACATGATTATTTGGTACCTGATACGGCATGTCCTCGTCTCCATTAGTGTCCTTATTCCCACTAAGTTGCCTTTTTTCTGGTATAGTTGGCATACGTTCATTACCTTGGTAGAATTCCTCCATGTGCTTTAACCATGTTCGGCAATTCTTGAGATCGTGTCCTGGGACCTCATGCAGCGGACACCACCTCTTGTTTCCCTGCGGGGTAGTCTGTTCTCCTGCGTTGTCGCTGTAGCGTCCACCAGAACGAGGTTTATTATTCTTGTATGGAACTTTGTTACATTTATCATGTGTTCACTTTTTCATGTTCGCAACCTCTCGGAGGCGGTTTGTTCTATCCCTTTTCGTCTTTTTTATCTTCCCACCCATAGATGATCCAGACTTCATGTTAGTACTTTCTTTCTTTTCGAAGTCTAGACCAAGCTAGGTGGTAAATCACCCTTATCAACTATTTTATTCCACTCCACCGCTTCAGCTGCGTTGGAGTAGCGATCAGCCATATCGAAGAGTTCTGACACTGATCTTGGCGAGTGGATGCTAAGGTCCTCCGTGAATTTTCGGTATCTAACGCCATGTTTAAAGGCTCTGATTACTGAACTGTCAGAGATGTTAGGGATAGTATTTCGTACTCCCACAAACCTCTTCACAAACTGCTGGAGGGTTTCACTTGAAGTCTAGTGTAATCGATAAAGATCATCCTCCTTGCCAGATTTTTCATAACAATTCTAGAAATTGCTGAGAATAGCATCACATAGTATTTCTCAGTTGTAGATCGATTCTTCTGGCTGGTTAAAAAATCAGGTTCATGCCAAACCCTCAAGGACCGTCGACAAATAATTGACCATCACCTTTTCATTTCCACCCGCTACCTAGATGGCAGTGACAGATCTGGAGGAATTCGGATGGGTTTTGCGTCCCATTAAACTGCTCGATCGTGCCTGGCTTAAATTTATCAGGCCAAACCACTGCTTGTAATCCCGGCGAAAAAGCCTTGCAACCAACATATGTAATATGCAGTTGTCGATCATCGCGACTATCCTCATGGTCGCGAGAAAGATTTGCATGTGGAACATCACAACGTGGTCCCAAGCGTGAGCATATCAGCTCACGGTAGTGATCACGGGAACGATCAGTTCTCTGGATCTTGTCGTGACCACGATGGGTTGGTGTGGCTCGAACATGGTTGCGTCGTCTCTGGCTATAGTGAACACTATCTCCTTTTCGGGAATTGGTTACTAATCGCGACAAGGCAGTTGGAGTTACATCCGATGCAACTCCATCGAGATTTTCTGCAAGGACTCGTGCAAACATTACTCCGTCGTCATTTGTGAAACTGGCGAGAGGGTTACAGAGTGCTTCCACAATAACGCGAATGCGCTCCTGTGTACTTCTGGGAGCCAGAGAAGTCTTAGCCATTATCGCCTCAACCGTTGGGGAACACTCCGGATCTGTGAGCGGCGATTGGTCGCACTTACGTCCACAAGAATATCGTTGGCGGGACATTCTAGGACCGAGGTTTGCAGTGTCATGGCAAAGTTGTGCAAGGCATAGAGTTTCTTCTATGGTCTTGCGAACTTCTCGCCGCAAGCGAGCTTCATCTTCTTGCCGTTTGCGATCCTATTCTTCCCGAACAAGTCGTTGCTCTGGGGTCTCCTCGGAAAGTCCAGCGACTTCCCGTGGTGCAAAAACCGCAGACGGAGATAACATCTCCTTTTCTGAGTCATACTCAAAGTCAAGTAGGGAATGGAAATTGTCTGGAGCAGATTCTTCCAGACCCAACGAACAGTAATCGCTAGGATCACCTATATCTGATGCAAAAGCATCGTGATCCCCAACGCCCACGTTGGTAGGCAATGGGTTGTAACTCATACTAGTCTTCGGATGTGGCAAGGCTCACCACAGGCAAGTGAACTACTCTTTCAGGTTCTCGGTCGATGGTCATGACAGGAGCCGAAGAAGAGTTGTCGGCTAAGGGCTCGAGGGCGGCATCGATCTCTTCCATGGGAACGACGTCTTCATCCATGATATCAGCATAGTCGGCGAGATCGAAGTCGTTCTCTAAATCATATGCGCAGGGCACAGGATCCATAAATACGCTAACCTTGGTGAAGAAGAAAATATCCTGTCGTATCCCCACGGTCGGCGCTAGCTGTCGACGATTGGGACAATGTCCCAATCCGAACTTACACAAATTTGAGTTATTTAGAAGAGGACAGTATCTTTCAGTTACCAAGGAATATCACCGTAAAAATGGGATCTGACACACTGTGTTTATACAGATTCAGACCCTCGTAGTCTGAGTAATAGCACTACTCCTGTTTGATTGTCACTATCAGAATGATGGATTACAAAGTGTGTACAGTTTTACAATGTTTGTATAACTCTCACTTCTCTTATTTTCTGGTTGGCTTTTTTCATGCCTCCTTTTCTACAAGATCTAACTCCCTTTTTATATTTCGTGAAGAGACATCATTTGCTTCATCAGAGAAACACTTTGGCAGTTACAAGCGGTTTCACAAGTGGTTGTTGTCCACCAGTTATGATGTGACGGTTATGGATAACCGCACATTCATCCTTCTAAGTAGTGAAGAGAGATGTGTATTACCCTGGAAATAACAGACCGCATTGGTCAAAGAGCGGTTATGGTCTAACATAACTGTATCACCCTTAGACTGTGGTCGGTAAGTTAAGTGTCGACCAAACCTTCCTTTCTTGATTCGAAAGTACTTCCAGATTTAATATGTCTCAATTCACTGTCATGGTAAGGGTAAATAAACCACTATCGATTTGCTCGTGAAGAGGGTTAAAGATAACTCTCTTATTACATGGTCGCGTACTGGTTGTGACTATATATTGGGGATTACCACATCTTTATGACTATAGTAACCACGGGTAGTGACCACAGACTCTGCGACCTTAGGTATTACGATCATAGAGATCATAGCCACAAACATTGAGACCATGAACATTGCATTAGCATAATGATCATCCGTGATAGGCCTTGTTTGACAAGACGGACATTGTCCAGAATATCTTGAACTATCATATGATCTCTCTCTGTGGTTGCAAGCGACCATAAAAAGGTGTAAGTTTGATTAAGTCCAGAAAATCTTTACACTATCAAATGATCTCTCTCCGTGGTCGCAAGCAACCACGGAAAGGCACAAACACATTACTCGGATAATAATTTCCGTCAAGCACCACTAATAATGGTGTTAGCATCAATACTACTCAGTAGTACTAACGCCATAACTTATGACATTAGCTTCCATAACCTACATGACTACATGAGTTTTCCTTAACATTGCTAAATGTAGGGGCTAACACCATAATCGGAGGTATTAGATCTAGCACACTTAACACCATCCTTTTTGGCATTAGGCCTTGTTGACTTCTGAGACAACATAGACAACAAATGATTCTATGTGGCATGGATTGGAAAAGAGTAATGCCACCATTCATAGTGCTATCTTCAGGACCTTAACGCCTCCTTCTGGCGTTGGCCTCCCACCGCTACTTGAGCCCATTTGGTGAAAATAAAACAAACCAGCGTCTATTTTTATAAATTTTGAAAACTGATCACCAAAAATATTCAAAAAGGTAGACCAAAAATTGCATTAAAGAAAAGATAACCAAAAGAAAGTTATTATTTCCTATTAAGCCACTCCCTTTTCATTTAGGCCCTAAAAGAAAGAAGTCAAATCTTATTTCTTCGTATCCTGGCCTCCTCCATTTATGTATTTGATTATTTATTTTGATCACCACTTCCATAAAGAAATTTTTTAGTATTTTAAATAAAGTTACCATTTTAAGCATTATACTACCCATCATCTTTGCTATCTTAGTAAGATGATAAAAATTGAACACAACTAACCTTCAATTACCTAAATTTTTATTAAAAAAAATCAAGTACCACTAATTCCCCACCTTCCCCCTCCTCCCCAGAGCCCTCCCTATCACCAACCCCCTATCCCACCACACCACCTCATACCTACAAGGCCACTGGCACCACCCTCGATGCTGGCTGTTGTCTCCCGCCATCACCCCCACCTCCTTTCATTGATGTTGATGCCATTATTAGCATCGACACCATCCTCCACAACTAGCAGCAACCGCTATCATGATGAGACAGCATTAACTGGCCTCCTCCCAGGGCCCTTATGCTTTATCATTGGCCGCCATTAACCATATTGCCCACTGTCACCACCCGTGGCCAGCAGATCGATTGAAGCCTACCACTAGCCAATTAGCTCTCCAAGATCTATGTTTTTTTGGGGGGTGCTGAACCCTAGTTAGGTTTGTAGACAAATCTCAAAGCAAAGTGAAGGATAGGATATGATATTTGATTATAGTTAAAAAAAAAAATACAGGTACCTATTCTTTAACCGTTTCCAAAAAATGGCTTTTTTCCTTTTCTCCTCTTTGATTCACTATTCCAAATAGAGCATGATAGAGGACTATGAAATTGTTCAGAGCACCACATAAGTGGCCCAACAATTTGGCCAAATATAATATGTGATTTGTGGCTAGGGAAAGGGACCAACAACAACATGGCACCCCGGTATGTCCCCCCGGTATGTCTGGTCAAGAGCAACGTAACACATATGATGCAAATAAAATATTTTAATATTTATTAGAAAGTACTCCCTCCATAGCAGAACAGAAGGTATATTTTGACTACACACGTACGATTAAAGAAATTCTGAGATCAAGAGAATATTGAAAGAAAATGACTAAACTGCCCTCACTCATAAACACTGGAAATGAGAAAGAAATACTAGTGTGAGGGATTAGTTAGAAATCGTAGACCAGAGAAGTAAATAAGAGAATAATAGAAAAAATAATAATAAAACAAGATTAAAGAAATTATATCTTATATTATGCAACAGAAGGAATATTATAACTTTGTAGTATCTTCTTGATAATATATTTCTTGTAGTAGGATCTCCTACTGCTTCTTTGTCAAAAAAAAAAAACAGAAGGAATATTACGGAACAAATAGGATCAAAACAAAACATTCTAATATTTATTAAAAAAGGTATTTTATAACAGATTGGATCAACATAAGTACCTCATGGGGATATGCTATTATAGAGGCTACTATTTTAGAACCTGACGAAGAAATAGCTAACTGTCCAGGGCTGAGCGTATCAACTGTAGTATTGTCTGCAGAACGTATGTTTCTGTCAATCTCTTAGATTCAAGCACTTGTGCTATGATTCAACTTAGCTAGAGTAGAAAAGATCTTAGTACCTCTTTTAGCAAAGTACAGCTTCATCTTCTCATAGACTGGGAACTGAATGGCTACATGGGTAACCCCAGCTAGAGAAGGAAGAAGACCACTATCACGGAAAAACAAATCAGGGACAGAACCAGGCGCTCAAATGACAATTAAAAGAAGGCTACCAGCACACCGCACATTGCAATTAAGATGCAACCTACCTATAAAGTCCTCGCAAACCCTCCTCTTCTGCAATCTGCCTTAAAGCAGACAAAAAGCTTTTGTAAGGCACCACCCCAGGCCTCATCCCTTGCGTCTTCAGGAGAAAAAAAAAAAAAGTATTAGAACAGGTTAGACATAATTCAGGTTACAACAAAAATATAAGTGTTTTAGATCAGATTCATAGTCCAAAATTCAGCATAAATCAATTCCAAACATGGCAATCAAATTGTATATGATCACTCAACTCTTGCATGCATGATAAGATTCAAATGCACTGTGCTTAGTATATCATTTCTAATGGATGATATTCTCAGTTATGTTATTAAAATACATGCAACATTTTCTTCTGTTTTGATGAACATCCAAGTCCATTAGGTACCTTTGTCAGCTACAGTAGCGACCAGCACTTTTTGCTTGTGAAGTGAATCCTAACATATCAACCCCTAAGGGATAACATCATGTTTTATGAGGCAGCAAGTAACTTCTCTACAAATTTCAACTCTCAAAAGAAATTTTTTGGGGGGTTCAGGGTGGGGTGTAGGAGGCATGCATATCCACATGTTAATACATTTTTTATGCTTCCATTAAGTTGCGTAAATTTTACACCTTTTGGCATTGCATTGGTACAACACTTTAGGCAGAGAAGATACACTGCAAATTATAAACTTCATTTCATGAATATTCCAGCATGTGATGATCAAATTTGGAATCAATTACTATGTTCTAGAATCATGTCATCAATATTTTTACCATGTGATACACTAATTCAGAAACAATTGTAACGTTATTGTGAAAAACGGCCTACAGTTCATTCCTCAAACATGATACAGCAGTTATGATATGTGATACACAAGTTATAAGATAGGTTACATATCAAACACATAAAATTCAAAAGGTTATGAGAACAATGCTATATCAAATTATGAATGCCATGTTGGAGGAACATTTTTTTCCCTCCAAAACAGCGTCAACATAGTACTGCATGACGTTGACATTTTTGATAGAACTGACAACACTAGTTAAGCGTCAGAGAAGTACCAATGTCAGATATGTGTAAAACCCAAGGCACAACACCTAATAGAACTTTCAAGGCAACCTAGGCTGAATATAGCAAATTGATTAGGATAAAAGGCATATAATTCAAATTTTCATAATCAACATTTGACTTTTCAATCCAACTAACCCATCAAAATGGTATGGGTTAAGTTGAAGAATATAAAAACGCACTTCACCCTATGACTATCTTATTTATCATTGTTGTTATGCAACACCAAGACTACATTATGCAACATTGGAACAATGTGACACAAACACCAAAGATATGATATTTTTCCCAAAAAAGATGTCAGCATGACATGTGGACTGGCAGGACTGTCAGTGTAAATTTGTAATAGATTATATATTCAAAATGGATTCATGCCAAGAAAAAAACATTTTGTCCTTTATATCCACATGCATATGCATGTCCATCACAATTGTGTTATTTCTTGCTCATGCTAGTCTAAACCGATGCCAGAGAAGTGTACAAATAAAAAGCTGTATTTATTTTACAAAAATTCAAACACTCTAGCCTATCCTCATGTCAAAGGATCCATATTTGACACAAGAGCTGGAGCCAATTTCATTTCCAACACAGTACGAAATGTGTTGGACACGGGTATGACAACTTCCATGTGTTTCAGAGCTTCATAGTTATTTCTTTTCACAAAAATTGACCAATCAAACATGTAGAATCAAAGGAAATAACAAAAAAAGCAGCACTTCTTCATTGTGTGCTTTCTTTTGGCAAAAACACAGTGCATGTGTTGAACATAAATCATCACAAGTTATCGGACGTCGTGTATGAGCTTTATGATCTTCTATAATAAATTAAGTGATAAAACAATATGCAAAACCAAAAGATCCCCATAAGTAACATGGCTTTGTTTGAAAAAAGAAAAATGAATACAAACAAACCTAAATTACTGTTGTATAGCATACTTGTAGCCTAGTCTTCACAACCCACAATGGATTAGTTGCAGTGGATGTTGCAATTCCAGCACCTGAAGCAGCTAGAACATTTGCTCCCAGTGAAAGTTCACCATTTCTATCATCTGCATAATGAAGAAGAAAAGTTTAACACTATGAAATAGTTAGGAGCAAGAACCAGAATTTGAATCCAGGCAATGTGGTCTATGAAAACAGAAAAAGGTATGCTGATAACAATAGGCACAAATTTGAACATAGAGTAAATTTCACCACAGCTTCCCCATCTTTTATCAATTTTCTCATATGACTCTCCTCCTTTCAATTTCATCAATTAACTGCTAAGTTTAAATTTGTTTCCATCAAATCCTCACCATTAACAATCAAATTAACATAATATTTCTTCATGTCATCCAAACAGCATGCAACATGAACTATAAAACATAAAAATAACACTAGTGTTTTAAAAAGCAGGGTGCAGATGTGTAGCAGCAAAGCACTTTTACAGTGGATAGTGTATAGTGGTGATATAGCAGCAACATGCTCAGCTATATTCAACTCCCCTTCTTTCAATTTCATCAATTAACTCCTCAATTTAAATTTGTTTACATCAAATCCTTCTCGTCATTAACAATCAAATCAACATAATATATCTTCATGTCATCCAAATAGCATACAACATGAAATGGTGTTTTAAAAAGTGGATTGCAGATGTCTAGCAGCAAAGCACGTTTACAGTGGATATTGTTAGTGGTAAATTGGAGATATAGCAGATGCAACATGCTCAGCTATATTCTTAATTTTCTAAAACTATATACATGAAAGAATTTGGGGGGGGGGGGGGGGGGGGGGGGGGGGGGGGGTGGGTGTGGTGGGGGGGACTAAGTAATAAACTAGATCAAAAGATGAAACTTATATCCAGGGGTTGTAGATCAGGTTTAGATCATTTAGTGTTTCATAGGCGCAGGTCTTAACACTCACGATGGCTTGATGAGAAAGTGTTGAGTTTAGAGAAAAGATAGTTGATCATACCTACCCATATATATATCAAACTAAAGTTCCGGATACACCCTCAGACTATTACAATATTACTTAACCACTCTCCCCTTCAAGATGAACTGAAAGATATCAATCATACCCATCTTGTTACATGAATCACACATACTACTAGGTCCTAACCTTTTTAGAAGACAATCAAAAAATTACGCACCTGAACGAACAAACTCAAGTTTCAACATCCCAGTATCCCACTATCCAACTTCTCTCAAATAAAGAACCGATCCAGCTCCACATGCTTTGCACAATCATGTTGCATAGGGTTGTTGACGATGTTGATGGCAAATTTGTTATCACAGTGCAATATTGAAGGACCTTCTCGTAGTATGCATGGTTCAGAGAGCAACCTTCGTAGCCACAACATCTCACATAGAGCAGTGGCCATAGATCGATACTCTGCCTTGCAGTTGATCAAGTGGCAACCTCTTGTTTCTTACTCCGCCAGGACACCAGATTGCCTCCAACAAAGACACAATAACCTGAGGTAGATTTTCGATCATCCACACAGTTTGCCAAATCTACATCACAAAATGCTTCCACCTTCGTATGTCCATGACCCATAAACCAAAACCATTTTTGTAGACTTCCCTTCCAGTACCGCAAGATCTGATGTACAGCCTCCATGTGTTCTGTTCTAGGATCATGCATATACCTACTGACCACGCTCACTGCAAATGTGATGTCAAGTCTTGTGTGACAGAGGTAAATGGGACCCCACAAGCCACTGGTACGATTTCTTGCTCACTGGATCACCCGATTGAGCACCCAACTTATGATTCGGTTCAATCGGTGTCAAGACCAGTCGGTCAATAGCCAAGCATACCGGTCTCATTCAATAGGTCCAAGGCATACTTCCTTTGAGAGAGAATAATCCCTTTTGAAGATCAGGTATCTCTATCCCAAAGAAATATTGTAACTATCCAAGGTCCTTCACCTCAAACTCCTTGCCCAACTTGACTTTTAAACACCTGATCTCCACTGTATCATCACCAGTGATCACAATATCTTCCACATACACAGCCAGAAGTGTGATCCTAGAGTCTCTATGTCTATAGAATAGCGTATGGTCACCACTACATTGTGAGTAACCCATACCACACACAGCACAACTGAATCTGACAAACCAAGCTCTTGGAGATTGCTTCCAGCTAGGAGTGGAAACGAGCCGAGTTCGAGTGAGCTCGCCCTGGCTCAGCTCAAGCTCGTTCACCCTGGCGAGCTAGCTCCGCTCGGTTACCTCACCGAGCTCCTCCCCCGCCCCCGGCCTCCCAGCATCGCGCTGCAAAAACAACGGACCTGGTCTAACTCTGAAGGAGGCGTCGAGTGGCTGAGGGCGAGGGAGGAGGCACCGGGCAGCCGGGGGAGACGGAGGAGGCGCGGCGCCGTGCCGGGGGGCCGGGGAAGACGGAGGAGGTGTGACACAGCGCCGAGGGGCCGAGGGAGACGGAGGAGGCGCTGTGCCATGCGGCCGAGGGCGACGAAGGAGGCGCTGGGTGGCAGAGGAGGCGCGGCACGATGCTGGGCGGCCGGGGGCAACAGAGGAGGCGCGACGCGGTGCCAAGAGGCCGGGGTGACGAAGGAGGGGGCAGCCGGGGAAGACAAGGGGCGCGGGGCGGCGGAGGAGGCGTCGGGCGGCCGACAGCGAAGGAGGAGGTGCGTGGCGGTGGAGCCGTGGGGCGGCCGAGGGAGACGAAAGGGCGCGGGGCGGCGTGGGAGGCGGAGGGGCGTGAGGCGGCAGAGGAGGTGCCAGGCAGTCGTATGTCCATATCCACCTTGAGTCCCTTTCTCACCTTTATCATACTTCCTTCTCTGGTAGACCTTCAACTCCGATACAACATTGGGCTCAACACCTTGATGTGTAGGCCCAACCTCTTCAACTCCCCCTATATCCATATCCAAGCTCCTGACAAGGCATGGTATCCTCCCGATAATCACATCAGACCTCCTGTAATTCTCCCTCTCGCGAGTGACGGGATCACCAACACAAGAGGTAGAAGGGAACAACAATGACAACTCAGAATGGCCGCTATAGAAGGGCTTACCCTCTCGGATGTAACAACCATGCTTACAAACAGCCAAAGATCCTGAGGGTGCCAATATCAATGACCCTTCTGACTCGAGGAGTAGCCAATGAATATACACTTCACTGCCCAAGGATCCACCTTACCTACCGAGGGACGATGATCCTGCACAAAGCAAGTGCAACCAAACACCTTGGGAGGAACCACAAATGGATTCGTACCAAAAAGTAATTCACATGGAGTCTTCCACCCTAGAATCCGAGAGGGCATCCGATTGATGAGGAATGTAGCAGTCATAATGACTTCACTCCAGAGGCCACATGGCACATTCATCTGAAACATGAGATTGTGTCACATCCAAAAGATGACAATTTTTCCGCTCAGCAACACCATTCTATGCAGGCATTTTAGGACACGAGGTTTGATGAAGAATGCCCCGCTCAGACAAATATCCTGCAAATGCCTTGTTGACATATTAAGTGTCGTTGCCTGTTCAAAGGATCTGAACCTGGACAAGATTGCAGAAATCCTGGAAACACAAAAGGACCTCATCCTTGTGCTTCATCAAATAAATTCATGTCATGCGAGTATGACAATCAATAAAGAGGACAAACCATTTGTAACCACACAGACACAACTAGAGAATGCCAAACATCAGAATGTATTAAAAGGAAAGGTTCAACGTTCCGAAGACCCACACTGGAGTAAACAGAGCGTGTATGTTTACCGAACTTACAGACATCACACACAAGTTTGCCCCTATCAACTTTGTTAAACAAAACTAGATACAACCTACTCAAACTATCAAAAGACAGATGTCCGAAGCGACAGTGCTTTAACAAAACCTCTGCCTCAGTAGTGCCAACAACAACAGCAAGAATAGCATCCATACTCTCAGTGTCCAGATACCACAATCTATTACACCTGACACCAATCCCAATCCTCATCCAGTCCGCTTCTCCTGAAACAAACACTGAATATTGTCAAAGAGAACCCAACAGTTGAATTGGTCAATGATAGAGCTAACCGAGATGAGATTGACGGGGAAGGAAGGAACATGTAAGACAGAATACAAAGCAAGGGATGGTGTGCAACTATCGGAACCAAACCCCTTGATGGACTGAGAAGTGCCATCGACAGTTTAGACAGTTTCAACATGAGCCACAGGAGTACAAAAATTGAAAACATCTAATGCACCAGTAACATGTTTAGATGCCCCTGAATCAACGATCCAATACCTATGAGGGTGTCTATGCCAATGCAAGTACCTATTAGGGTGTCTGCCAATGCAAGTGCTGGTGCCTGAGTACCTGTGCTTTCATGGGCAAAGTTAGCAAAGGTACCAAAAGTAGTGGTAAGGGCTGCAGAATCCGAAACGGCAACGTCCTTGCCCTTAGAGCTTGCCACATGAAAGCTAACCTTCTACCAGTATGCACACTGATCTGCCGTCATCTCCACCACACGAGGCTACTCACAATCAGCCACAGCAATGAGCCTTAGGTCCAATCCGACCACTGCCACGACCACGACCACCCCACCACCTCTACCTCCTGGAGCCCACGAGTGAGGACATGCGTGACTTAGATGCCTCTTTTCGCCACAGTTGTAGCATTCCCTGATCTCAACAAGGGATGGAACAAGCAAAGCAGACCGAGCCAAGGGAACTGGGCTAGATGGCAATGCCTTCATACAAGCCTCCTCGTGAACCATGGCTGAGATAGCTTCTCCAAGACTGAAAAGTGGAGCTTGATGACACATGGTGGCACGCCTATGCTCAAACTCAGGATTCGGGCCCTTTAGGAAGTATAGGACCCATTCTTGTTCCACCCAATTATTGGTAGAAACGACAGAAAGGGCATGGTCCAACTTGAGGGGATGATAGTGATCTAGATCGGACCAAAATGCCTTCAACTCAGCTGCATACTCCTGAACATTTAGTGCCCCCTGCCTCACATCATGCAGTTTAAAATAAACGGCAGCCATGAGCAGCATATTCCCTTCCCCAGAGTACATCTCTGCCAGACTCTTCCAAATAGACATTGCTATCAGAAGTTCCTCCATGCGGGCTATGGGCTGGGACATGGAATTGAGCATCCATACTTTGACCACAAAGTTAGTAGTTTTCCAAGTCTTCCAAGCCTTACTCTTCTGATCAGTGGGCGCAACGCAGGTCTCCTCCACATAGCGCTCAATTTCCTGTGTCCCCAGAGTGTCCAACACCTGTTGAGACCAACTCAAGTAGTTTGTAGCCCCCTCGAGCTTCACCTCCAATGGTACTAGCTCCAGCTTCTAATCCTTGATGGCTGGCAATGCCATCGCTAGATCATATGAGGTCCCCGCTCTTACTAACTTGGCGACTACCTTCGCCTCAACCAACTAAGCCATCATACAGTCAAACATTTCCTTCATATCGGCCATGCTGAGTGAGTCTGCCATCAGCACTCCACCTACACCTCACACACCCAAGAAACTGGAGCCTCCATCCCATCCGTGCGTCTCTCCACGATCACGGCATCTGCTCAAAAAACATAGGTCACCTTCAACATCACGACAAAGCTGCAATAAGCACTCATCTCTCCAATTCCATCAACACAACACACCAACTCCAACCACAGTCCAGATCATCCACAAAAGATCAAAGACAAAGATTTTATTTAAAACACCTCTGTTTTTTGTTTTTTTTGTTTTTTTTTTTTTTTTTGTTTAACTTCAAGAGAAAGGAGGGGACTGTCAAGAGGGGGGGGGGCGACAAGGAATGACGAGCGAGGTAGCAATGGCGGACGCCAGGCGAGGCGACGACGACGGACGATAGCGGGCAGCGGTAGCGGCCGGGACGTTGCGGGCGAGGCACGGCCCGAGGGCGAGGTGGCGATAGGCGACGACGAGCAAGGCATCGGCAACAGACGAGGTGCGGCTCGGGGGCAACGGCGGGCGAGGCGAGGCATTCAAGCCGCAAGCGATGGGTAGGCGTCGGTGTGGTTCAACAGCATTCACGGTGGTAGGCAGTCAGAGAGAGGGTTAGGGTTAAAGAAACCCTAACTCTGATACCATGTTGAGTTTAAAGAAAAGATGGTTGACCCTTTAGGATCATACCTACCCATATATATATCAAGGTAAAGTTCCAGATACAACCTCAGACTATTACAGTATAACTTAACCACTGAAAGTCATTAGGTGAAGTAAAGGAATATGGAAGGCCCCATGGCATTTTTTCTTTTTTGGGAGGAACCCCATGGCATATTTAGCATAATAGTATTATGTATTAATTAATTCTAAGGAGTGTAACAATAAAAACCTTTTAAAGTCAGATATGCAATATATAGCTAGCAAAGAAAGCTAAAATGTCTTTGTATAGAAGAGCTTGTTACATGCTGTCGGCTATAGCAATTGTTGCGTCCTGCTATAACCCCGTAACTGCACATACTCGCCACAACAGCCGTTTCAGCGGCCACATCCCATACTCTGTCATAGCACTATTCAAAACATCGAATAGCACAAATAGAATTGGTTAACAAAAATATATGGAATTTTAACTAGAATAACAACTCTACCAAAGCGACGAGAGGTTATTTTGTCTTCTTTCAGTTTTGTATAAGTTTGATACTTTCTTTTATACATATATTTTTTTTTTGGACCATATCATTTGCCAAGTGGGTGACATGTCAAGTGCTTCAGTCGTACAAGGTCATGGCAATCACGTCATAGAAGGGGCACGGCATGTTATTTCCCAAGGGCGGCTAGGAGGAGGGCAATTCATGGACAATGGTGCCTGATGCGAGGCCCTCGCAGGAGGCAGGTGTCACCAGCAACACCAAGATTTGTATCTTGCCATCTTATTATCTAGCACATGCATCAATAAAAAACTGTGTTATGTTGGGTTTGATGCTAACACCCCGCTAATGTGGGGATTCGTATCCTCTATCACATGCACTTCCCTCTGTTCCAACCATTAGACTAGAAATTAGCACTCGAAATCAAGGTAGGTGAGATTTAGAGTTTTTCCAGAGGTGATTCATCAGCGAAATTTCTCTCCGTTCAAATTTCAATTTAACGATAAAGATAAGGAAAAGCATGGCCTTGCCTTTATACTTGGCAGAGAATCCAATTCTCTAAACCCTAACCTATGTCCAAAATCATTGCAGTGAGTGCTTGGTAACTGATACATGAGCTAGAGACAAGACACGACATATGAAGGTTTCATGCCATGAGCTGTAGATACTACATCACATATAAAGGTTTCATGTTATCGACTTATCGCTGCATGTGGTTATACCTCAGCACCGCCCACCACCAATGATTTTTTTTATAAAATGCAAATTTGAGAAGTTACTATGCATTAATTACTACTTGTATATAAAGAAGCATATTCAATATTTTTTTCAGAAAACTGATCATGTTATTTATTTTGCTCCCTGTAGTAGCACACAGACACGATTGCTAGTAAACATACATATCTAGGCTACAGCACTCCTGGCTATGCTCCTCAAAATGACTCACATCCTTCCATGTCTTTAGTCCCTTTGTGCCACTAGTAAATTCTAGTCCATAATTTCATGATTTGATCTAGAGTTTAGATTATATTCAAGAGATACATAACTGATTTGGTATTGTAATGGTTGTATTAAAATACATTATAAAAATTACTTCTTAAAAGCATAAAAATCATAAACATAGTACTCAACACAGGTATATGATGGATGAGGTTGAACTGCGCATCTGCTTGTGGGGTCTTCCACTCTGCCCCTACTTTTCACAATACAATTCTATCAATCAGGTCTGAATCACCCCACAACTTAGCCTCCACATTCCTATGATAGTATGCATCACTATCACCTCATGTTTGTTAAGGCAATTAAATCATTAGACCCCGTTTGGAACACCGGAATTTTGCAAGAATTTTTCCATTAGCCAATGTTTCTGTTTCTACAAAATTCATTAAAATATCCATGTTACACAAAAGGCTTTAACCAACTTGTAAAATTGCATGGCCAACCTAATTGTGAGCACTACCACTATGCCGCTCAGCCGACTATGTGCTGTTTTTGTGTGTATAATACTTAAATTTTGTATAAATATGTAGTATACTCAAAATATAGTTATACATCTTGACAATTTTGAACTCATCAATGAATTATAAGTTTTTGCTTGTTTATTGATTTAGCATATAAGCCATGGCATTGTACATATAAATACATCTATTTTCAAAAAGTTAAACCGCTTACAAGACCGCGTACAAAGCCGCATACTGCATAAACGCCAAGTGCTAGGGTGACAACTCACTCACCGCTAACCACTATTTAGAACATTGATTGAGAAGGCACATAACAAACTCTATAGAAAGACAGATATTGATGACTAGCCTGTTTTATGATCTAGCTAGGCTTCACCAATAAGCCAGCTCATGTGTGGCTTTAGCTTACAAGCCTAAAAAGCCAACGCCCGCTGGCTTCAATTTACATGGGCTTCTATGTAGAGGGAAACTTCAGTTTATTGAATAATCCCAAAATAACAGCCATCCACGGTCCACCTCAGCTTGTAAGCCCAAAGGCTGAAGCTAAAGCTAGACCGAACAAGCTTGAAATATCATTGCTGAGAAGCATTCTGGAGTGACTGCATTGTTTATTTTTGTTTCTCCTAAATAAAAAGATAAGTTATTATTCACTAAAATTTGTTATTTTTGTTTCTCCTAAAATATCTCGAGTTTAGAATTGAAATTTTGTAGACTACTTGATCAAACCAATATATGCTCTAATTTTTATGGAATGTTTTCTGACCATTTAAATTTTTTTTGAGGTGGGATGCAGAGGAGTACCGAAGGGAAGGATGCACCGGATACTTACCCATTTACACAAAAATCATATCAAAATTATTCATGGTATTTATTTGAAATTTTGAATAGCTGAAAATAAAGAAAAGAGATTTGAAGTTTTTGCACATTTTTCGTTTAAAATTTAATAGAGGCATTGAATGGACAACACTAGTAAAGTGTAGTTGAATTCTAACCTTGTGACCGAAGAATACTCTTCAAGTGATTATAAACTGAAAAAGTAACCTGCAAGGAACACAAATTTTATTAGAAAGATGGCAAGATATAACCAACGAAGATTATGGGCATTTCCCAAGAGGTCAAGTCGTTTTGCTCAATCACTTGGAAAGAGAATGAGTTACATATAAAATTGAGCATAAGCAGAAATTAAGCAACTGGGCCCACCAGACCAAAGTGCCACTGTCACCAAAATGTAAAACTGTGTCACCACAGCCCTCAGCTTCAATGTGCATAATCACAGTTATTTCTTTTGTAGAGTGGCCTAGCTAGGATGCATTGTTGGCTATGCACGATGTGGGAGACCAGTAAGGTCAGCAGAAGCAAGCACATTGAACAAACATAAAATATCAAAGTTTTACAAGTCAAAGCTCAATCTGGAATTGTCTCTCAGTCTCTAAAGTATCTGAGCTGATAATCAAGCTTGTTGACAGCTCTTAATTCATGTGGAAAGGACACAAAGAAGGGCCAAATGAAGAAGGGAGGAGAAATAGACATTTGGTCATTAATTTGAACCCTAACTGACTATCATGAGACCATTTACTGGCTCTATCCTACCCTTAATGCCTTGCACACTGGGTATCTTTTTCAAGACCATTGACTGGCACTCTGTTTGCCAAATGCCTTTTTGCACCCACCATGGCATAACCATGAAGGATTTAGCGTAAACATCTAATTCTGCTAGATAGTTTGAATAACCCATGAGATTAGATATCCATATTAATGGTCAATAAATGTTCTTTCCAGGTGTACTTGAGTATATTGCATATGTATTTGCTTCCCTAGTTCTTAAACTCCATTGGTACTACAGGCTGACGCATTATTGGTCATGTGAAGGCAGGCACACAAATAAAAAAGAAAGTTGCATGCTATTGCTACCAAACTAATTACTTCCGATTTTTCCTATTTCTTGGAAAATTGAAGTTCAAAGATACTTATGCTGTGGTGAGATAGGAGACGTTCTATAATGTGCAAACTATAGCAATGTTGACAAAAATTGGTACTGGTTCTGTTACTGGTGCAAAAAATAAATGGCATCGCCATGGAATTTTTTTTTTTACTAGATAATCAATTTTAAAGAAAAATTCCAAAAATAGATCCTAAACCTTCTTATTTCCATGAAATGGTCTCAGACTGGGTAGGCAGCCTACCGCCACAAGTTGAGGCATTAGATTAGATAGCGTAATGCTACAGTTCACATTGTTATCATTGAGCACACTGCCACATAGGAAACTGCCACATAGGAAAGATAGACTGCCAACATCAACAAAAGTCTAACACCACAAGCAATGGTGTTACATAAATAAGGTCTAGCACAAGGTTCCAAATATCATGTATCAGGTCCGTTTATATCATTTTGGATTCGACGTATCGGTTATCCGATATCAGACAATATATTGTGTGATACATTCTTGTAGCATATATGATCAATATATTTAACTTGAAGTTAAAAAGTAGATTTTGAATACTAATATGTTATATAATATAACTTTGAATATGTATTATGACTGATATTTTCACACACTAACCATATAAAAGAAAAAGATACAGTGTTGATTGTATTATACATCCATATATTATTTTTGTAGTTGAAATGAAGTCCAAACAATATTGAATTTTCTCAACATGATGCATGAAAAAACATCTTTTTGCATGGTTATAGAGTTATCATATATGACTCTTGTATAGTGACCTAATAGTTGTCAAAGGTATTTATCAATATTCCTGAGTGGAATGTATCGCTCATGCCGGGGTGTTGGGTATCAGGCATATTAGGTTGTATCGTTTAGTGTCCGATACCAATATATCGGCCAATATTTTGAACTATGGTCTAGCACCACTAACTATGGCATTATATATTCACACTTAACAATTTTAACCTGATTTTTGGACATCATAGCCAGTAGCGTCAGACACCCAGACATCGCCATAGCCGGTGGTGCTACCTATTGAGAGCTAACACCACAACTAAAATGGTTCCAATAGCTGCCATTACTTACACAAAAATCTAGTTGAAATGGCTAGATATAGTTTGTGGTGCTAGACCTTATCTTAGTAACACCAAGGGGGTGGTGTTACCAAACTGCTTGTTGCCAATCGATCTTTTCTATATGGCGGTGTGGGATCTGATAACTTTACTGGCCATGCCGTTACCGTGTAATATCTAACACCTCGATCGGCGGCGTTACACCATCTGTACAAGTTGGGTCCATTCCATGAAAACAAAATGGTCTAGGTCCATTTTTGAAATTTTTCTTTAAAAATTGTTTATTTAATTAAAAAAATTCCATAGCGATGTCTTGTGTGTCACCAAGAAGCAAGTGTCTCAAGGTGTTGGAAGAAACAAAACTTCTCTATCATATAAAGCAGTTCTCAAACTGTATCCCATCATCGTTTTTCCAACTATTCTTCCCTGTTAACAACCCAAATTGTTCAAACACATGAGCTACCAAATTAAAAAGTGGAAATATAAGGGGTAAATAGAGACTACATGGATCTCACAATAGCATAATTTAGTAAAATAAAAGATCAAAACTTGTAAGATAAATTAGACTTCTAAACTGCATTTTTTCAGTAGCAATATAGCACATTGCAATGCATAATAATCCCAGACAGCAAGCACTTCTGAAAAGCAGATACATAATGATACTTTATGGGGTTCTAGCATAATATCTTGCAAGTTTCTTTTTTCAGCCCTCATACTTTTCTTTAGTACATCATGTTTCATTTCATTTAACAAGGAAGTAGGCTATGAGTAAACACAAGGACCTAAATTATTGGCATACAAGGTTGTCACCGCGACCAGTCGAAGCGAGGCACCTTGGAACCGCCTAGAAGCGTAGGCGCCCTGGGTAAATCACTGCACATATTTATTTATTAAACCTAGCAACATCACTACATTGTGGTTGCCATAGAAGATCCAGATGCAGCATTAATAAACAATCCTCAGCTCACTCCTTGTGCTTCACACTAAAGCCACTTGACCAGGAAAAGATTCGGAAAAAAACCCCTCCTCCCTCTCCTCTTTCTTCTTCAGCCCATCCTTTCTTCCTTTATCCCTTCCCTTCCTTCCTTTCTTTTCTCTTTTCCTTCCTTTCCTTCTTCCTTCCTTCCTTTTCTTCTTCCCGTCCTGTTGCTTCAAACCAAAAGGCAACAGCAAGCAATGGAGACGTTGGGGGTGATAGATTGCGACGGCAACGTCTGATTAGCACTATATAACATCCCAATTTTGATTCGTTTTTGAAACAATTATTCAAAAATTACTTGTCAGTCTTTGCAAATCATTGTATTAAAACTCTTGCTTGAATGAAAATACCGCCGAGTTCTATTTTGTTTCAAGACAAAAATGCTGAAAACGATCGAAACTAGAACAGATATGCAAGAGACTCGAGAAAACACGATGTTATGGAGACGAATGAATAGTCGAGAGGAACGCAGTAGATTTCATTACAAATTCAAAAACGGAGTTTGAGATAGATCCAAATTGAATTGAAGGCGGACTCCCGACTATAAAGCAGATTGCATTACGAATTCAAAACAATGTTCGAGATGGAGTCAAGTTGTGCTGATGACGGACTCGCAGGCTACAAAAAGAGAGCCACTATGCATCACATCTGATCATCCAAAGTTTTAGACTAGTTGTCTAGTTCTAGATTTAGGGATCATCCAGAGTTATAGATTAGTTTTTTTTAATTCTAGTTTTAGTCTTTCTTCTTCTCTAAATTAGTTTTCTAGTTCAACTTCGAGTTTTGTGATGCCTATCTAGATGGTGAATTTTTCAATTAGAGAGTTTGGTATGTTTCCTTTTATTAATTACACACCTGTTTTCTTTGGTTTTTCTATGATCATGTGCGAGAAATTTCTCTCGGGGGTTAGGAATGGACTGATCTTGAGGGCACAATTTTGACTATGGTTTGTTTCTAAGATTGGTTTTTATTGCCGAGAGTTTCAACCTTTGAACCCTAGATTGGTTTTTCATCTTCGGTATTGTTCATACTACATAAGATGTGGTGTTCATAAGTTAGGGCAACACGCAAATGTTGCGCTCTAACGATTAAAATAGGATTTGAAAAGAGTTTTACACCTAGCCAAGTTAGAGCAGCAGGTGCGATTTTTTAGAACTCTTGGTTTGGTTTCCAAGCCAACATCATTGTGAATTCCGATGGAAATTTTGGTAATTAATTTGACAGTCAACTGCCATAGTAGTTCATTCATGCCTTACGATGAAAGGAAATGCTGAAACCTTCATTTCTCATATTCGTTTTCTAAAACCATAGTTTCTCATAGTAGTAGATCCCATTCTCCAAAACACTATTTTAGATTTAGATTAGTAATTCAAGTTCAAAAGATCTTTATGCTCAACGATAACCCATTCACTTACAATATCACAAAACACACCTTTTTTGAGGCGTGTCACGAGCGATGGTGGACAATGGATGGTGACGGCCTAGAAAGCCACCCTGGTGACGGCAGAGGTTTCTCTTTTTTAAAAAAAAATTGTGTCTAAGTGCCCAAGCAGGCGCCCTGGTGAACCAAGCGACACTTAGATGGACCTAGATGACGCCCAGACCCAAGCAATCGCCTAGTTTAGTTACGGCCAAGCGAGGGGTCCCAACATCTAGTCTCCGCCAACCGGACGCCTAGGCAACGCCGTGATAACAGAAACTCTTATTACTTTGATACTGACACTGAAAGCAACTAACTAGAATATTCTAAGTTCATTGGTTTATCAGCAAAAGTAGGAGGGTCATTGATGTTCAACTCATTTGCTAGGTTGAAACCAAAGGTTCAGGAACGAATTAGAGAACATGTAATGTAGAGCTCCCATATGAGTATAGAACAATGACTAGAATCAGCAGCAGAAACTCTTATTTGTGTGCTCTAGAAAACTCCCAGGCATAAGCAAGCTTTTAAATATCAAATAGAATACAATATGATATCATAAAAAGAGTTAAGTCACATTATGGAAAAATGAGCATTACAAGATGTTATGGTTTAAGTAAAGCACTCTAACAGCTGCTGCACTAACCACCTTCTAAAAGCAAGATTCGCAAGTGCCACAAATTCAAAGACATATGACCATCATCTATACCTGTTTTCTAGCTGTGCAAGAGAAGGTATGATGAAGACAACAAATTACTATGAATGCATTGAGATATGAGGTTGTGGCACAGATAGTGCTTGATGAATTAAAGTCCAAAGACAACGTTAATTTAAAATGCCCTAAAGAGGAGAAAATTTACTTACGCACATCTGGCTTTCTTGTGAAAATTGTTAGGTTCCATTTGGAATTGCAGTGCAGTTTTGTTTTGTGCTATGGGATGTGATATTATGAAAGGTATTTTTCATATTTATTAAGATATTATTGTTATCCCAGTAATTATCAAACCGCCAAATTAAAAAATGATATATCAAATGGAGTTTTGGAAATACACCACAATACCAAATAGAGCCATGGTCTAAAGAAGAGTAGCACATTTTCTTGTGTTGCATTAAGTTCTGGAAGATGAACACTTTGCATCATAGATACATAGGAAAGTTGCTTATCCAAAAAGATGGGGATTTTACTATGATCCAAATGCAACCGATCTCTTCTGAAGCCAAATTTCTGGGCAAGCAATATTTAGTTTAACATGTCGCATAATATCCTTTTTTTTCTTTCTTTGGAGTTTTCTATATGCACAATTTCTTGGTGTTTCGATGAGAATTTCTGTTCAAGTTAGAGCAACATATCAAAATCAGCATTGCTAGTTCATTAATTGCTTACTAGTATGATACTTGGGCAATGAAATACGAAGCAAAGTACACAGGCTGAATCATCTTACAGGGGAAAAAAGTAATTATATTGCAGTAATGACTGAAGATATATGGTTAAAGACTACTCACAGCCCAAGTTGGAAGCAATGCTATAATAGTCGGAGAAAGGCCACGATACAACCCTGGGAAGCCTTCAGTTTTTAATATTTGTTGCAAACCTGTAATAATTACCCTACCTACTAGAAGAATAAGAAGGAATCAGACAGAGAGAGAGAGAGAGATAAATGCACCATAAACAAATGCAGACCTTTCAATATGATCTATGATCTAGAGTATATGACTATATGAACTATATGCTCATCACAACAGTGCTTTCTGGATACCCAATACTTGTAGTGTCTGTGATATCCATATTGACCATTAGAATAGAGTAAGAGTTCTAAATATTATTCTATTCTATTTGTAGAACTACCATAACTACATTATTATAACAGTTTTAACATCACAAGTTCTATTCTTGGCATGAATGTTGGAGAATCACATTTGTATAGGTTATACTCTTCATTTCAAACAAAAATTGGCATAATTGCATGGCAAGCTTGGAAGAAGCACAAAGAAGGACTGCAATTGAGCTTCTGAATCAAACATTGCAATATCCAACAAAACATGCAATTTAATTAACAGAAATGCGATGTATAGGTATTCACAAAAATATAAATAGTTAACTTGAGAAAGATACTGCAGTCAACATAATAAAATCATACATCAGATTACCAAAAAGGATATAGATTTATTAGGTCGAAATATTGCATTGGTTCAGCGTTAGCATTGCATCTACCACTATTATATACTTCTATAATCCTTTTCATAATCCTTTTCAGGAGCTGCTCAATTCATTCCACGTATATAGAGGATAAGATTTACCTCCCCAAACTACCCCTAAAGTTAATTTGAGTCTTTAGTGTTTGCAAGTCCTACATATCCAAGAACTGAAAAGGAAATGTCAATTTATCAGCCTATGGGCTTTCGATACCCTAGTTCATGATCAGTGAACTCTAGGTGAAGCCTCACTGGTTTGTGAGGTTTTGTAGGATCATTCCAGTGATACGACTATCGCACACATGAGCAGAGTTCAGCTTGTTTCCGTACTCTTCTATTAACATACTGTAACATGCTAGTTCACTTTATGTGCGCACTGTAACGAGCTAATTGAATCAGCAAATCTCGTCAATTATTAACTAGCTAAGACAAGCACGACTAGACAAAAGGTATACACAGAGCGAGATATGGGTCACTGACCAGGGGGAGCCGCGCCGGGGGAGAGGTTGGACGGGAGGCCGTACACCTGCAGCCGCGTCTTGATCACGTCAAGCGGGCACACCACCGTCGCCGCGATCGCCCCTACCAAAAAAAAACCACACCCATCACACAGCCCAACCCCCCAAACCCAACTAGACAAGCCACCACCCCCCCCCCCCCCCCCCACCCACCCCCACCCACACCCCCCGGCCCCAAAAAATAAAAGCACAGCAAAATTACCAGCCGAGGCGCCGGCGACGGCGTTGCACAGCGCCTCCCGCCCCGCCGCCCGCCCGCTTCCCGACATCTCCACGCGGTGCTTCAGGAATTGGTAATTGGAAGGCACAGACAAGCCTCACCAATGTATTTAAACTCTTCGTTTGCAGAGAGTTGCCTTTAACGCTCTTGCTCGAGTGAGGTGGTGAGAAGATTGCGTCGGATCGGAGTAGTGAACGCGCTTTTTGGCTGCTGCGCGCTCCGCTTTTTGGCTAATTGCTTATGGGGGAGCAACCGAAAGAGGCGTGCGGGCAAAGAGGGCATAGGCGGTTGGTATGATTGACAGGTGGGGCCTCGCCGGGAGATCTGGGGGCACGCGCGGCGAGACCCACACCGCCGACAGTTGGAGGCTGGGAGGGGGCCGGGACTGTTGGGGACGATGGGCCGCGTGAATCGTAATGCGCAAGCGCAACTGCGATGCGACCTCCAACATGCCTGTCTCAGCAAGACGGCAAGGTGGGCTGAAAGGCCGCGCCACACGCGTTCGACCTTGCTGGCCGTGCTGTTCCGGGAAGACCACATCAAGCCTACCATGTATGCACGAATTTAAACTCCTATAATAAATTGGTTTATTAAAATTTCAATTTATAACTCCAAAAGTTACTAAGGTTGTTTAGAATTTTTAGTTACAAAGGGGTTATACTTTGTGAAATGATTCATGAGTTAAGCTAGATATTTGACCATAATTTCATATTATAAATCTATAAACTAAAAGTGAAACTTAGCAAAAACACTCCTTTACTCATATGTGTATCTCCGATAATTGGGGCACTAAAAGAATTATAGTAGCAAATAAGTTATGTCCTATCATTTTAAAATTTTCTTTATAGTCTTCAAAAACACTCCAATAGACAACTTACAAAGCAAATATGGTGTATCATATTATTCAAACACCCACTTTTAACTATTTTTTAAAATTTTGAAAAAGAAACCATCCAAAAGAAATTGGTGCCAACCTCATATCACTTACAAATAGGACCCACTTAGATACAATCTTGGATGCATTTTTGTGGGTTTGTGTGATGTATACCCATCAATCTTCCTCTCTTATTATCAATGATCAATGTTTCAAAAAGCATATGATGGGCACAAAATAGTTAGAATGATCTATGGCAGATAGAGGATAGCAGGTGACATGAAGTGACATGTCCTAAACATTAAACTATATTTTTAATTAAATAATATTTTATTATACTTGTATCATGAAAACTTAATAAATTTGTACTGCAATTTGAAATTTTGAATTATAGAAGAGAACATATGTAAAACATCTTTAAAATATTGCCTTTTTGGATAAATAACTGTGAGCAACAAATAACATATGATAACATATGATATCTAAATCAAAATTATATTAAATATGTCAAAATATCAATTTAACAGTTTATTTAGCATGACAATCATAAAATGTTCAAACTAAAAAAATTCAAAAGAACAAAGTTTAATTGTTAACCAATACACTAACCACTAAATCTGACATATTGACCGCCATGACTTGTGTCAGCAAAAACAAATTTCTTTGCTGTTTTTTAGTCTTTTCATTCGAGGTTGCTCTATCTATTTTGGTTTAGACTGGCTATCTTGGTAGCTTTTTGTCATCTAGTAGGCATAACGAGCTGCTATCATCGTCTCTATCTTATATGAACTGGTTGTTTATGAGGAAGCAGGCGATTTGATCCCTTTGTTTAAAACAAAGATTCTAACGAAATTGCTCTATAGTCATGATATAATCCCTAAAACTTTTGAAGACAATGCTCTTGGGCAGATAAGCACACAAAGCTCCAAGAAAAATTGTTTCAAACCATAATTGGCATACCTAACTTTTGGATGTAGCCATAAAGCATATGATGGTATTAGGATGACTGACGCTCCCGGGCGCGCAGGTAAAAGGGGACGTTTGGAATAAATACAATGCTTAGTGAAGAAGTATTTTTTTAGAAATAATCTAAAAAAATTATAGAAATAACTCACATTTATCATTTTTGCAAAAATAACCTATCACATCAGTCTATCAAGCATTAGAGATGTGACAAGACACTTGCTGCACAGGGATTGAAGGATAACAATTTGTCGAGTGCTGAAAACTCCACAAGCCGATTGTCGAGTTTCCAACACTCGAAAAGCGATCAGTTTGGCTACCTAGCTCTGGTTTTCCTCCCACTACACATGTACTTGTGTACTATACAAGTGTAGTGTATTCGTAATTTTCTTTTTATTTTGGATTATTAAAAAAAACTCATGCTTTGACCATATCTCCCGAAAACTTCAGTACATATGGCGCAAGACAATTCCACAAACGCCTCATGAACTTTTTTTTTAAATAACTCATTATAAATAATTTCTATCACTTACAAGTTTAGAGTTAGGGTTAGAGTTTTGTGTGTAGGATTGAGGATACCGACTAGAGGGGGTGAATAGGAGGCTTTTAAAAACTTTTATGAATAAGTTTTTACAATTTAAGCTTGAATGAGCAAGGTTCAATCCAAACTGAAACAACTCCACAATAGATTGGAAAAATGAAATGAGAGAAAGAGAATCAAACGCAAGGATGTATCCCGA
The DNA here is from genome assembly GCA_019359835.1 of Pharus latifolius. NCBI lineage: Eukaryota > Viridiplantae > Streptophyta > Magnoliopsida > Poales > Poaceae > Pharus > Pharus latifolius. The sequence goes on along the minus strand of CM033325.1, from coordinate 26,037,986 downwards.
GGTCCCGGAGACTCGCCCGATCTCCTCTACTCCTTATTGAAGCACTCAAATAAATGAGTCTTGCTCCAATGTTTACTAAGGTTGCTCCTTCTCCTCTCCGAAAAGGTGAGCACCAAACCTCTTACAAACACGCCGAACCTCTCCGACAAGTTTCATCAATGGAGAGATCAACGGCCACTCCACCAAACCGTCTAGGTAAGGGCGCTCACCAAGAGTAACAGGTTGCGAGATCTTCTCTTGACCTCCAACAATCACCGAAAAACTCTAAGAATGCAAATGATGTGAATAAATGTTCTCAGAGGATCTTTCTCAATCACAATGAATGATTTTTGATCAAAAGATCAAGACTTTAGTGCTAGTAGACTTGGGCTCAAGTGTATATTAGAATTTAGCTCAAAGAGATAGCAAAAAAAACTGCTCATAACACATATATATAGCCCAAACCTCTCAACTAGCCATTCTGGTCATGCAGGAAAACTGTCAATACATGCTGACAGTCAGCCCCAAAGACTGACAGTTAGAATCGATCTCAAACGGCTAGTTATGACACAGTCAGTAGCCGTTGGAAATTTGTCAGCAAATGTGCTGATAGTCAGTGTTGTCACACTGACAGTCAGCATAGGTCAAAAACAATTTGGCTCAAAAACATGCGTCTGGAGAAACGTCCGCACGCATGCTAACATTCAGCATAGTGATGCTGACAGTCAACACAGTACAAAAGTTTTTGGGTCTCAAAAATGTACCTCCCAAGACAAATGTCAGCATTGAAGCTGACATTCAATGCTGACTGTCAGCATCGACCAAGACCAGTTTTGTATGATTGAATGTAAATTTTATTGAAAAACTGGTTAAAAATATTTGGTTGAAAGAGCAGTGCTCGAAGGCCACTGGTCAAATGAAAGTACTCGAATGGCCTCTAGTCTCTGGTCAAATGAAAAGAGCTCAAAGCTTGATCGATGTTTAAAAGACCAATGTTCAAATACTTGCTGCTCGAGTTTCCCAATGGTCGGATGGCAGCATGAAAGGCTAACTGTCAGCCTTACTGACAACTTTAAAAATACATATTTTAAAGTCCAGTTTCAGTCCCTTTTTGAAATCTAAATTTTTTTCAGACTCGACCAAGATTAAGAGTGATTGTGAATGCAGCATGTGACCTAAGAGTTTCTCAGTATTTGCCAGAATCAAAAAGAGATACGCAACCCCTCTTAATAGTACAGTTAAAACTAGAAAGAATTTCTATAAAATCCAGTCAAACTTCAAACGCCGGGATCGGTAAAATAAACAAACATTTACCTTAGATCTTTGCGGCTTCTATCTTGGCGTCTTGTTTTACACTTGATTTCTTGCAGACTTTATAGAAGTAGCTCTACATACATATAGCTCAAAAACACGGTTAGTCCAAGACACTTAATGTCATCAATAAATCAAGATCAATAATAGGGGCCTAGATGCAACAATCTCCCCATTTTAATGATTGATGACAACAAGTGTTTAAATGAATACCCAGTTTAGTGACTCCCCCTAAATATATGCATAAAAATCAGATATACAAGAGCTCCCCCTGGATGCGTGCATATACAAATACAAGATATCATCGAAGAGTCACATATATATTAAGCTAGTCATGAAAAACAACCATACAAACACAACGGTATAACAATAGAACTCATTTATAATATAAAGTGTCATAACACAATCATCCATTACACTAATCAGCTAATACTCTCTCCCCCTTTGACATCAACCACAAAAAGGGGGAGGTAGCAAAACACACTCTAAATCTAGAGCAACTACTCATTGTTGGAAGAAGAGCCTAATACAGCAGTGTCTCCAGATCCTGCAGGAGAGCCAGAGGGACCAGTGTTGATGACAGGATCAACTGCCAAGGCGATCGTCGAAGAAACAGCAGGACGGGCCCTCTTGCGAGGAGTGGGCGCAGCTGAGGAGGGCAATCGGGCCAGAATCTGCTCCTGCTAAGTTGAGAGACGGTCTAGGATTTGGCGATGCTCCGTCTGAGTGTGAAGAAGCTGGTGCACGGATCTCTGAAGCCGGGTAATAGAGAATGAAGATCCTCCGCCCATATTGTGTGTATCGGCCTCTCTTGTAGCCTCATCTCCTGTCTCGCCAGCTGCATCATCATCAGATGGAGGAGAAACAGGATATGAGCCGGTGCTGTTGCAGGACGGATACCAATGCAATGGTCATCCTAACCAAAAGGATAGAACACCAGAGTGCACTGAGGAAGAGGCATATCAGCATCAAAACCCCTGATGTGAAGAAGCAAAGCCATGATATAGGAAGCATAAAGCAGATGGCGACGAGGAGCTGATAGGACATGTTGAATCTCGCTGATGAGGAGATCAGCTATATCGAAAGGCTCCTCTCGGAAGATAGAGAGCAAGACATGGAGAGCAAGATAAGTGACCTTGGACCGATCCCCGGTCCTAAGTAGCAGAGTGAGACATAGGATCTTTAGGGCAAGATCCACATCGCGGTGCATGCCAACGATGAGCCTAAGTTGGAAAGAATCTGAGTAGAGCATAGCGACATCGCGGCGTGTAAGATCAGGAAGTGTATGCAGCTACCTACCCGAGGTAGGGCGCACGAGGCCAAGTGCAGCCTCAAACTTCTCCTTCGTGGCAGTGTGGACCTGGTGGCCCACCATGAAGGTCAGTGAAGTGCACTGAGGATGGATGAAGAGAGTGGCATAGAACTGACGATGGGTGACTCAGCCCAGCGAAGAGAGGAGTTTGCTACTAGGTCTCGAGGACCGACAATAGCAAACATATTCACCAGAGTGGATATCCTAGTGTGAGAAGAGATAGTCAGCCAGGATAGAGAGTGATGGACAAAAATAGGGACATGACCATAGATGCTGTCCAATAAATCAAGCTGAGTAAGATTATAGTAGGTGAGAATAGGACAACAGTCTCGACCTGTTGGACGAGGTGCCAAATATGGGTTCTTGGCATGAAGAAAGCGAAGACGTCCAGCACCCCATTTGGAGTAGTCAACAGGAATGCGCTCCGGAGGTGAAGGCAAGCGAGAGCGAGAATTGGAGGCCTGTCCAATCGATCGACCACGGTTGGAGGCAAATTTTCGCCTCGCAACACGCCTTGAGGAAGAAGGGTTTGATGACATTTCGGAGGAGGGCAGCGAGAGAGAGAAGAAGAAAGAAGGGAACGCTTAAATGAATGGCTGGCGAGCAATGAAAGGCATGAGAAGGAGAAAGAGAAAAGAGATTTGGTTCCTAGATCGATGGCCAGAGGCAAACTATGCGGCAACGATGAAACTCCGGCGAGCGGCGGTGGTGATGCTGCGCTGTTGCGGAGGCGGGTGGTGGCACATGGCTCACGGGATGGCGAGTGTTGCTAGTAGTGGAATTGTGGCGATGCTCCGGTGAGTAGTGATGATGATGCGGTGGCGGTGTGGAGGCTGGTGGTGGCTAAGATGGCGATAAAGGGACGGTGGTGAAAGGGGAATAGAACGGCCTTGAGTAGATCTAGGGTTTTTAAAATAGAGGATTCATGCGGACAGTCAGCGTGCAGTGTTGATAGGCAGCATGAAAACTGGGTTTTTGGTACTGATAGTCAGTGGGAGGTGTAGACTGTCCACGTGGTCTGAGAGTTTTTGATCAAATAATTTTGACCACAACCAGTTCACAAGTTTCGACCATAACCAGGTCTTAGATTGAAGGTTTGTGGTCAAATTGTTTCTACTAAAACGACCATGACTGGGTTCAAGTTTTGACCACGACCACAACTTGGGCTTGGAAGTTTTTAGTCAAAAAGTTTCTATTAAAGCATGGAGTGTTTTTGTCGTTGGTCCTTTACATGATTAGCGACCAGGTTGCCAGTTTTGACCAAGACCAGAACTAAGACTGAAGGGATTAGTTTAGTTGCGACCAGGACCAATTATATGTATATACAAATACATCCAAGACATTCAACTTGCATTTGATATATCAATAATATTCAACTCACTTCTAAGAAACCAAAAACTGGTCTCATCTAAAGGTTTGGTGAAAATGTCCGCTAGCTGCATATCAATTTTTATATAATTCACATCTATGTCCCTTTTTGCCACATGATCTCTTATAAAATGGCATATAATATCAATATGCTTTGTACTAGAATGTTGAACCAAATTATTTGCAATTTTTATGGCACTTCCATTATCACATAAGAGTGATACTTTTTCAATGAAAATTCCATAATCTAATAGGGTTTGCTTCATCCATAAAATTTGAGCACAACAACTACCCGCCGAAACATATTCCACTTCGGCGGTGGAGAGAGCTACATAATTTTGTTTCTTAGATGACCAAGAGACTAGTGATCTCTCCAAAAATTGACAACTACCGAATGTGTTTTTCTACCAATTTTGTAACCCGCATAATCTGAGTAACCAATTAAATCAAAATTTGCATCTTTAGGATACCAAAGGCCTATATGAGGATAGTATTTGAAGTACCTAAAGATTCTTTTAAGAGCAATCAAATGACATTCCTTAGGAAATGATTGAAATCTGGCACACAAGCAAACACTAAACATGATGTCAGGCCTAGATGCGGTAAGATATAACAAGCTACCAATCATAGATCGACAAAGTTTAGAATCAACCGCCTTTCTGTCATTGTCCATATCGAGATGTCCATTAGTGGCCATGGAAGTTTTGATGGCTTTAGCATCTTTCATCCCAAAGCGCTTGAGCAAGTCCTTTACATACTTAGTTTGACTCACGAACGTTCTGTTCTTGAGTTGCTTGATTTGAAGTCCAAGGAAGAAGCTTAGCTCTCCAATCATCGACATCTCAAATTCTCTAGACATCATTTCTTCAAACTCATGACAAAAAGACTCATTAGTAGACCCAAATATGATGTCATCAATGTATATTTGACACACAAAAAAATCTTCTTGAACCACTTTTGTAAATAGTGTTGTGTCTATCTTCCCAATTTTAAATCCTTTAGATATAAGAAAGTCTCTAAGTCGTTCATACCAAGCTTGAGGAGCTTGTTTAAGTCCATAAAGAGCCTTAGAGAGTTTATATACATGGGTATTTACACATACGGATTTCCTGTTTTCTCGTGGATGCGTCAGCTGTCACTCAGCAACGACCATGACCACATAGGTCTAACATCCGATTGAAAACATGCGGTCGAGTGGGTTTGCTTGAGCGTACGCAAGCGAGTCGAAGACTGGTACGACCAGCTCGAACTCCTACGACCACGACCAAACCCTAAATAGAAAACCACCAAACCGGCGACATGACCATGACCACGTATCAAACAAGGATACGATCAGAATGTGCAAGTATGATCACGACCAGCTCTAGAATATAAACCAATTGAATTAGCTGGCAACATGACTTAGTGCAGTTTTCAAAACATTTTCTCTAATGCACCACAAACTACACTTAGACTCTCTAGGAATGCAAGAGGCGATAAACCTGTTATGGAATATACGTATCAGATACGAATTCGAATAAGATTTGAATCACATCAGGAAATCTAATCTGTTAGGATTTCTTCTGCATGGGTACTTCGGATAAGATTTGAATCTTATCAAGAAACCTAATCTGTTAGGATTTCTTTTGCATGGGCAATTCGGATAAGATTCGTATCACATCAGGAAACCTAATCTGTTAGGATTTCTTCTGCATGGCCCTATATATAGAGATGTATGATGGGTTTTGAGAATCATCACAAAAGTCATAACTGCCATGTCTTTTGATAGCCCTTAAACCCTTGTCGTACGCGTTGGTGCTAGCACACCATTGTAGGACGTTCCATCCCGGTACGTGTGGATATCGGTAGAGGCACTGCTGCAATTGCTGCGCTGATTAGAACAATCCGTGAGTGGTCGTTGTCATCTACATCTGTTGATCAGGACGATTCGCAAATGGTTGCTATGAACATTCGATCGCTTCACCAAATCTGCTTCTGCTATTAGTAACAATCTAATCTATGATCTATTACTTGCAGCCTTCGAATAAAATTTTTGAAATTCTACTAGTGTAGCTTACTTGGTTTCCAACAGTGGTATCAGAGCCATCCTGTATAGTATTAGATCTAGATTAATAATATATATATGTGATATATGAAGTTATAGTAGATTAGATCTACTAGTTCATTCAATCTGTTACCGTATAAGTTTCGTTATACATGTTTGTTTTGACATCCAAGTGTTGTGATGAACTATTTTTTGGCTGACTTTAATATGAACTAATGTCTAATGATCCTAGCATGGGCCAGAGGGAGGTGATGTTAGGGTTTATATGACAATAGTAGATTGGATCTTCTAAATCATATGTGTATAGATTGGATCTATATATGACATTAGCTGCCTATTCTAGATATTCATATTGGAGTTAATATGAATGACTTAAGGGGATTTAAACCAATCAGATTGGTTTGAAAATTTGATTAATGTGATTAATTCAAAAAAAAAGATTATACTTGATAATCAGAAGCTGTCAACTTTGGTGTCTAAGGAAAGAACACATCATAAGGTTTTTCTTAATAAGCCCCGCTTGGTGGAACACTTTCCTTCATGGTGTGAGCGAAAACAGTCTCGGTCTTTCCTGGCCAAGGTTACTGCCAACGGAAGTTAAATATAGTTGTAGTTATGCATGTGAGCTTATCTAACTGATGGTTATTTTCATGCATATAGATGTGACATCTTTTAACCCTTCATGAAACATAAAGATTATACTTGATAACCAGAAGCTGTCAACTTTGGTGTCTAAGGAAAGAACACATCATAAGATTTTTCTTAATAAGCCTCGCTTGGCGGGACGCTTTCCTTCATGGTGTGAGCGAAAACAGTCACGGTCTTTTCTGGCCAAGATTACTGCCAACGGAAGTTAAATATAGTCAAAATTGCACCTATTAGATCATCTAGCTGATGGTTATTTTTGTGCATATGGATGTTTTGCCATGTTTTAACCCCTCATAAAAATTAAGTGTTTATTATACCCTTCCAATTGCTGCACCTGTCAAGATTTTGATCGTTGCTTGGTGGGTCTGACAAATCAGGGCACCATCAATTATCTTAATAAGGCAGGATGTGTGTTGGACACCCATAAGCATAGAATTGGTTTAACTTAACAAGGCCATCAAAATGGTTTTGGGCTTTGGGGCATGGTGTTGGGATGACACCCAACAAACAAGAGTTATATATGATATAATTAGTAAGGAGTTGCTTACCTAAATAACTAGGTTTCTAGTAGTGATGCCAAAGCTCACTAGAACTTAGTGAAATATGGATCTTGACCTACTATATATATTTGTTGAGGGATTTTTGTTCTAAAATATATATAGTTGGTACATCTTTTATTGAATTGTTTAATAAAAGACTTTTCATAAATATAATGCTAAAATTTTGCATTTCTTTACTGTTGTAGACCATGGATAGTGGTAGCTCCTCAAACAATTTCAGTTTGTGATCTGTCCTTAATAAAGAAAAGCTCAATGGAACAAATTTTATTGATTGGTATAGAAACTTGAGAATTGTTCTCAAACAAGAGAAAAAGGACTACATTCTAGGGACTCCTATACTTGATGAACCAGCCGCTAGTGCTCTACGTGCTCAAAAGGATGCTTACAAAAAGCATACCGATGACGCACTTGATGCCAGCTGTCTAATGCTAGTCACCATGAACTCTGAGCTTCAGAAGCAATATGAGAACATGACAGTTTAGGACATGGCCATGTCTCTTAGAAACTTATTCGAGGAGTAGGCCAGGGTGGAAAGATATGAAACCACCAAGAAATTGCATGATTGCAAGTTGGCAGAAGGGAGCTCAGTCAGTCCTCATGTGATCAAGATGATTGGTTATATTGAGAACTTGGAAAAGCTTGGTTCCCCCTTAGTCAAGAGTTGGCTACTGATATGATTCTCCAATCGCTCCCTCTAAGCTATGATCAGTTTGTCATGAAAAATGGGCTTTATCAACTAAATCTTGAATTACCTGTCTATAACATATGTACTAAGAGGATTAGGCCCAATGATTTGAATCCCACGTTTATCTGGCATTGTCGCTTAGGCCATATAAATGAGAAACGCATCATGGAACTCCTGAAAGATGGTCTTCTAGACTCATTTGATTTTCAATCATTTGATGTGTATGAATCTTGTTTACTTGGCAAAATGACAAAGGCACCTTTCACAGGTGAAAGTGAAAGGGCAAGTGCTTATTGGCTCTTGTTCATACCGATGTATGTGGACCATTAAGTTCAACAGCTAGAGGTGGTTTTCAGTACTTCATAACTTTTATCGATGACTTTAGTAGATATGGATATGTCTACTTAATGAGGCATAAATTTGAAATGTTTGATAAATTCAAGGAATTTCAGAATGAAGTATAGAATCAACTTGGCAAGACAATCCAAACCCTACAATCTGATCGTGGAGGGGAGTATTTGAGCCAAGAATTTGGTGATCATCTAAAACAACACGGAATTGTTCCACAATTGACCCCGCCAGGAACACCTCAATGGAATGGTGTGTCAGAATGACGGAATAGGACCTTGTTGGTCATGGTTCGGTCAATGATGAGCCAAACTGATCTTCCATTATCCTTCTGGGGATATGCTCTAGAAACAGCTGCGTTCACATGAAATAGGGCTCCATCAAAAGCCGTAGAAAAGACACCATATGAGATATGGAATGGAAAACGTCCCGAGTTGTCTTTTCTTAAGATTTGGGGTTGTGAGGCTTATGTAAAACGTTTAATGATTGATAAGCTCAAACCCAAATTAGATAAATGCTTCTTTGTGGGATATCCTAAGGAAACAAAAGGATATTACTTCTATAATCGAGAAGAAAACAAAGTGTTTGTTGCCTGAAACAGTGTCTTTTTGGAGAAAGAGTTTCTCTCAAAAGGAGTAAGTGGGAGCACAGTACAACTTGAAGAAATTCAGGAACCACTGGAAATTGTTTCAGCACCCATTGAAGCTCAGCAAGACCTGGAAAATAATGTAGAAAATGCAGGACAAGCACCGGTTACACGTAGGTCTGAAAGGGTACGTCACGCACTTGGAAAGTACATGTTCCTTACAATGGAACAGCATGAAGTATTATTGACAGACAATGATGAGCCCAAGACTTACAAAGAAGTGATGATGAGCCCTGACTCTGAGAAATGGCTTGGAGCCATGAGATTCGAAATTGAATCCATGCATGACAATCGAGTGTGGAACTTGGTTGATCTACCTGATGGTGTAAAAACTATTGAGTACAAATGGGTTTATAAGAAAAAGATTGACATGGATGGTCATGTTCATATCCATAAAGCATGATTAGTTGCGAAAGGTTTCAAGCAAATTCAAGGTGTTGATTATGATGAAACCTTTTCCCCCGTTGCTATGTTAAAGTCAATCAGGATCATCCTAGCTATTGCTGCCTATTTTGATTATGAGATATGGCAAATGGATGTCAAAACGGCTTTCCTAAATGGAAACCTAAGTGAGGATGTGTATATGGCACAGTCTAAAGGTTTTGTCGATCCAGAAAATACTGAGAAAGTATGCAAGCTTCATAAATCCATTTATGACTTGAAGCAAGCATCTCGGAGTTGGAATCTTCGTTTTGATGTAGTCAAATAGTTTGGCTTCATAAAAAATGAAGAAGAGCCTTGTGTTTACAAAAAGGAAAATGGGAGCGCAATTGTTTTTCTGGTCTTACATGTGGATGACATACTTTTGATCGAAAATGATATTCCTATGCTTGAGTCTGTGAAGTCCTCATTGAAAAGTAGCTTTTCTATGAAAGACTTAGGTGAGGCAGCATATATTTTGGGTATTAAGATCTACCGAGATAGATCTAAAAGGCTAATTGGATTAAGCCAAAGTACATATGTTGACAAAGTATTGAATAGATTCAACATGCAGGATTCCAAGAAAGGTTTTCTGCCTATGTCACATGGCATTAGTCTTAGCAAGAGTCAATGTCCTTCGACATGTGATGAGCTGGACCGAATGAATAAGATTCCATATGCTTCTGCTGTTGGGTCTATTATGCATGCCATGCTTTGTACACGCCCAGATGTCTCCTATGCTCTAAGTGTTACGAGCAGATACTAATCAGATCCAGGTGAGAGTCATTGGATTGCTGTAAGAAACATCCTTAAATACTTGAGAAGGACTAAGGATGTGTTCCTGGTTTATGGAGGTGAGGAAGAGCTCGTTGTTAGTGGTTACACCGATGCTAGCTTCCAAACCGACAAAGATGATTTCAAATCGCAATCTGGTTTTGTGTTTTGTCTTAATGGTGGAGCTGTAAGCTGGAAGAGTTCTAAGCAAGAAACTGTTGCTGATTCTACAACAGAAGCAGAGTACATTGCTGCTTCTGAAGCTGCCAAAGAAGCTGTTTGGATTAAAAATTTCATCTCTGAACTTGGTGTGGTTTCTAGCATTTCAAGCCCAGTGGATCTCTATTGTGATAATAGTGGAGCCATTGCGCAAGCTAAGGAACCAAGGTCTCATCAGAAATCCAAACATATACTCAGGCGTTATCACCTCATCCGAGAAATCGTGAATAGAGGTGATGTGAAGTGTCGCAAAGTGTCCACGGATTGAATGTTGCTGATCCGTTGACAAAACCTCTCCCGCAACCAAAGCATGAGGTGCATACTAGAGCAATAGGTATTAGATACATTTGTGATTGACTCTAGTCCAAGTGGGAGGTTGTCAGTGATATGTCCTAGAGAAAATCACAGAGTTGTATTTATCTTTGTTATATTTATGAACATTTGAATAATATGTTATTTTTGAATAAATTGTCATCTTAATTTGATTAACAAGTATGTGACTTGTTCGTGAGACTCTAAATTTATTTGATGATATTATTCTAATATAATCCCTGATCCATTATCTTTAAATAGGACATTATAAAT